>CM077163.1:78077157-78677157 GCA_039583875.1 Platanthera guangdongensis
TGAATAAATTTGAATTGAATTTTGAAATTAGAAATTTGAAATTTGAAATTATGAAATATGAAATTTGATAAATTTTGAAATTTGAAATTAAATTTGAAATTAAAATTTGAAATAAAGAAATTTTGAAAATTTGAAAAAAATACAAATTTTGAAATTTGAAATTTGAAATTTGAATTTGAAATCTTAAATTTGAAATTTTAACTTTAAATTTATTGTTTTTAATTTGAAGAAGGGGAGGAGTGCCAATTAGGAAATTGACGAGAACCTCCCTCTGATACCAAATTGATGTAGGCCCGTCCTAAAAGATCCTACACGGACGGCGTGACGACGACGCTCGCAACTCTCAACGCTCTCTAAACCAGCACACTATGAACGCAGCCGTCACAATGATGTAATTTATCTCTCGCGCTAACATACGGATAGCCGATCCGTTAAAGGAATGGAGAATGGCTATAGGCCAAAATCCTTTCCGGCTAAAGGGAATATATTTATTCCGACGAGCCTTGGAGTTGTACCAAAATAGATCCACCAAGAAATAAATCACGAATTCGGAAAATGGTAGGATCTATCCCAACTAAAACAAAGAAGCGAGGATCGCCACTCCTCTGGAAGGATCTTCGGAAAACCAAACGAAAATGACAAACTATTAAAAGTAGTACCGCGAAAATTCAACGATTCAAATTCCACGCAAAAGTCGCCACCACAAGAACTATCTAAGAAAGAAATCTCGTGAGTAGATGGTTTCGTTACCCCGCTCGGAATAGTAGATCCGAGATGTTGGATCCACAAACAAGAACGATCGCTTTCCTTGGACGCGACGGGAGATGCACCAATGATGAGAAAACTCGATCGTCTTCCCCGCCTTTCGCCGTAGAAGACCACGATGGCCTCTTCTTCCTTGCGCTTGACTCCCCAAACCGAAGGAGGCCGAAGATTGATGGGAGGTGAAGAAACGGTGGAGGAGAAACACGATGATGGAGGTATTGAAGAGTGGGGAAAGGGAGTAGATGAGAGAAAGGAAAAGAAGAGAGAAGGAGGGGCGGCCAAGAGCTTTGGAGAAGAAGAACCCCTAAGGGAGGCGGCGGCTAAGAGGGAGGAAGGAGAGAAATTAGGTTGGAGGAATTTAGGTTTTCAATTCATTCATAAACTAATGATAAAAAATAATAGTCATGGCCTTTTATAAGGCTTACATCAAACAAAAACTATAAGCAGCCCAAAACAGTGGCTAAACGCACACCAGCATAAAAATGTCAATTATTAAAAACTCATAAACTAGCAAATTAAAATTATTAATGATAATAAGTCTATTTCCGTTGGCGAAGATTGTAGCCATGGCCACTGCGGCGCCGCAAATCCTTGGCCGGTGGATCATCATCTTCATCTTCCGCCAATATCCCGCGATCGCCATGAACACCACGTGCGCCATCGTCGTCATCGCCGCCATCGTCGTCATTGCCATCATCTTTACCACTTAGCCGCCATCGTCGTAATCTCCATCATCGTCGTCATCGCCGTCATCTTTACCAATTAGGCCGCCATCGTCGTAATCGCAATCAACGTCGTCATCGCCGTCATCTTTACCAATTAGGCCGCCATCGTCGTAATCGCCATCATGATGGCCGTCGCCATCATTTTACAGAAAGTTTTAATACAAGTGATTACAACTGTAAACTAAAGATAATTATATCCTATTGCTGCTCTGTTTTTCTTGATAACTATGCCCTTTCCAGATTGTATCTTTGCTTGTACTGGGGCTTCAGTGTCTTCAGCAGCAGCAGGCTTTCTTTCCCTAAGATCCTTCTTTTTCTGATCTTCAGCTTTGATCTTTTGTCTTTCAAAGTAATGATATGGCTTTGGAAAGTACTTGCTAGGCTCCTGGGCAGTAGGAGGTAGCTTTCCCATCTTAGCCTTTCTTCTATATTGCACAATTGCCTCTTGCCTTATCTCATGCTTCCTCCACTCCAGTTCAGAATATCACTTGTTTTTATCCTGGATATTGTCTTTGGCAGCCTTCCATGCAGTCAAGATAATATTCCTAGAAGTGGGGCTCCATTGTTCGAAGTCAGGCCTCAATTCAGCTTGCTCCTGAATCTCTTCTTAGACAATTGGGCTTCTTGTTCTTTCTGCAAAGCTTCTTGTTCTTTCAATATAGCCTCAGGCACTGGCTGAACTACTTTTTCTATGATGACCTTCTCAATTCCCTCAGGAGGGCTATACATTGATTGTATGTCTTGATGTACCATATCAAAGTCTGGTGGAGGGTATATCACTTGAGCAACTTCAGATGGCTCCCCTCCAAGATAAGCAGGATTAATTCCAGACTCTGCCACATTATCATCATCACATAATGGAGGATATCCAAGGGTGGCTCTAATGGAATTTGAAATCCACTCTGCATGATCAGAGCTGGATTTGACTAACACCCTCTCCCCCTTTATGACTTTTCTTTCAATGTGATCTCTTAAATCATCTTTCTGAAATCTGATTTGTGCATTTAGGTAATTTACTCCATCTTTGTAGAAAGGTTTCAACCTTTGGAGTTTTTCAGTTATTAACTTTTGGGAATCCTGAAGTGTAGTAGTAACAGTAGTTAGGCTCTCTTGCAATGCTTTGTCAAAGTCTTCTTTGGCAGTGGTCAGGGTTGCATTTTGGGCAGTTCATATATTCTTTAGTTCTGTTACTATTGCATTGTGTGAAGCAGTGAGATTGTCATTCATTCTCAGCTGGTTCTCCAGGACATAGCCTTGCTTCACTGCAATTTCATCCACTTGAGCTTTGATCTTCTCCTGATGAGTTGCTAGATACCAACTACTGCATTTCCTCCCTTATGAAAGCAGTCAGTCATCTCTTTCTTATTCAGATTCATTTCAAATCTGATAGACTTAATATCTTGTGCCAGATCAAATTGCAATGACTTATGCCCTTCATCCATATAAGATTGCAAAGCCTGTCTTTGCTCATCCATCTTAATCTGTAATGCAACCATTAGAGAACTGAAGTCAATAGATGGGGCAGGCTGTGGTGCAGGCTGTGGTGCTATTGTTTGTAAAGCTTTCTTATAATTCTGGCTTCTTCTTTTGAAAACTTGAAATTTTCTTTTCTTGGCTCTTGCAGCCTCTTCATCTTCAGAAGCAGATGTGCTTGCAATATCAACCATGTCCTTAGGACTTGGAGGTAACTCCTTCTCAGTCCTTTGTAGCCCTGCAGCATCTTTTGGCACCTCAGTCTCTTTGCCTGCAGTTTCTTCTATATTCTCCACTTGCTCCCCCTCAATGATTACTTTCTCCCCCTCAGCAGCAGCACTTTCTTTCTCAAAGTCAGTTTGGAGAAGGTCAGGGAACAGTTCCTCTAAAGTAAATTCCTGTTGATGATGGGGTGGAGAATCTCTAAGCTCATCAACCACTTGATCAAACACCACTTGAGAAGCAACAGATGTGTCCTCCATGATAACATCTGGGGGTTGACTAGGAATCTGAGGTTGTTGATTAATATCAGACAATCTGTCAGTCATATCTTCACTATAAGAGAAGAAATCTAATTGGTTGATTGCAGTTATTACCTCAAGTATGGTTTGTGTAGCTCTTTCACTTTCTAATGGAGTTGGCTCTTCCACAAGTAAGGGCTCCCCCTGGATGGAATCCTGGTGAATTGGGCTTGCTTGAGGTAGCTCCCCCTGCCTTGGTGCATTCTCTTGTCTTGCTGGAGATTGTTCAGCATTTCCAGTTTCTTCCTCATCAGGAGTAAAGACAACTTGCTCCTCAGAGCTGCTAGAGGATTCTTGAGCCACTGGGGCTGTCTTCTTCTTCTTCAGGGGTGTTTCCTTCTCAGGAGTTGGCATTTCCTTGGTCAAGACTCTATCCCACCTAGAGAAGATTCTCAAATCCATTCTCCTCATGTGGTTAATCTTAGTTCCAGCTGCTTGATTCATGACCTCTGGTATACTACCAGCCAGGTAAAGACTTAGAATCCTACCCAAATTGGGCTTCTTCATGCTCTCTTTTTTCTTCTCAAACACTACTGCAGACCAATCAGTTTGTAGTTTGAAGATAATCCTTGTCATGAGGCTAAACATGTGAGTAGATATTCTGTCATGGCCTCCAGGCTTGCTCAAGATAACTTTGCCAACAATTTCAGATAGAAATTTGCCTTGCATGTTCATTCCCTTCCTGTTGAAAACAGAACCAATTTTCAGGTTGGAGTCCAATCCACACCATGTTAGTGCTTCTCTAGTCTTAGAAGCAGAAACATCTTCTTCTTCCTTAGTCCTAGGTAGTTGAAGTACCTTTCTCAGACTCTTAGAAGAAACTTTCACCTTAGCCCATGAACTCTTGACTAAATCTTGAGTCCTGATTCATCTAGGGTTGCTCTATTCAGAAATTCCAGAACTTCTTTCTTCCATATCTTGGTCGGCTCTGAAATAAGAAATTCTAATCCTGTCTCTTCTATTAGGGTTATCACGCTTTTGATCTCAGGTTCTGCGTCATAAAAAGCATGCCGCACGAGTTCATAACCTTCATTCACATTCTCTTCGAGCTTGGGCGCCATTAGGGTTTGAAGAAATTTGAAACTAGAGAAGAGAGGTGTCGACACACAAGTTTGGTCTCGAAACGTTGGTGAGCGTGTCGACAAACAATGGCGAAAACCTATTTATACCTTTCTAGAATCGAAGATGAAAGGGCGCGTCAAAATACTTAAATTGTGTTGACACTATTGATAAGTGTTGACACAGACTTCTAATGTCTCGACAACTATGTGTCGACACAAGGATAGTCGACAGAATATATGTGTCGACACTTGTTTATGTGTCGACACCGCTTAGCTCGACACTTAGTCGAGACTTTACCAGACTAATGTTTAATAAATCCTAAGTGTCGACACCACCTTGGATGTGTCGACACCTACTATTTATGTGTCGACAATAATTCTCTTAAGTGTCGACACAGACTGTCTAGATGTGTCGACATCATTTCTCTGAAATGTCGACACCACTTTTCTGTGTCGACACCATTTTACTTAGTTAATTTTGAAAACTTATTCTAAGTTTATCATACCTAATTCAATTTTGAACCTATTGAATTTGGTTTCATCTAAGGGCTTAGTATACATGTCAGCTAGTTGATTATCTGTATTTATATATTCTAAGGAAATATCTCCTTTTTCTACATGTTCTCTTAGAAAATGGTATTTTATTTCTATGTACTTAGTCCTACTATGGGAGACAGGATTGTTTGCAATAGAAATAGCACTAGTAGAATCACAAAATAGAGGTGTTCTACTTACTTGTATACCATAGTCTTCTAGCTGATGTTGTATCCATAGAAGTTGAGCACAGCAACTTCCTGCAGTAACATATTCTGATTCTGCTGTGGAGATAGCCACACTTGTTTTCTTCTTGCTACTCTATGATATCAATCTTCCACCTAGGAATTGACAGGTTCCAGTTATACTTTTCCTATCTTCCTTGTAGCCTGCAAAATCTGCAGCTGAATAACCTGTCAGTTCAAAGTCTCCATTCTTAGGGTACCAAAGGCCTAGATAAGGAGTGCCCTTAAGATATCTCAGTATCCTTTTGACTGCTGTCAAATGAGACTCTTTAGGGCAAGATTGGTACCTAGCACAGACACATGTAGCATACATGATATCTGGTCTACTAGCAGTCAAATACAATAGGGAGCCAACTATCCCTCTATACAAAGTATCATCTACAGGTTTCCCTGCATCATCTTTGCTAAGAGACATACTTGACCCCATAGAAGTTTTCATGGTACTGGATGATTCCATACCATACTTCCTTATCAACTCTAGAGTGAACTTAGACTGGCATATGGATAAACCATTCTCAGTCTGTCTAACTTGGAGACCCAAGAAGAACTTAAGTTCCCCCATACTGCTCATTTCAAATTGTCCTTGCATTAGTTTTGCAAACTTTTTGCAAATACTACTTTCAGTAGACCCAAATATGATGTCATCTACATATATTTGGACTAGTATGATCTTGCCTCTGGATTCCCTAAGGAATAGAGTCTTGTTTATTTTCCCCCTTGTGAATTTATTCTCAATGAGGAAACTAGACAAGGTTTTCATACCAAGCCCTAGGGCTTGTTTTAACCCATACAAAGCCTTCCTAAGTCTATAAACATAATTAGGTTTAGTTGAATCAACAAAACCTGATGGCTGTTCCATATAGATTTCTTCCTTCAGATTGTCATTCAAAAAGGCTGACTTAACATCCATTTGGTATACTTTAAACCCTTGATAGGTTGCATAGGCCAAGAACATCCTTATAGCCTCCAGTCTGACTACTGGAGCAAAGGTTTGATCAAAGTCAATACCTTCTTCCTGCCTATATCCCTTAGCAACCAGTCTTGCTCTGTTCTTTATAATCACTCCATGTTCATCCATCTTGTTCCTAAAGATCCACTTAGTCTCAATTATGTTGTGGTATTTTGGTTTAGGAACAAGCTCCCAGACATTGCATCTTTTGAACTGGTTCAGCTCCTCTTGCATTGTCTCAATCCAATGAGGGTCTAGGATGGCTTCTTCAAATTTCTTTGGCTCTACTTGGGATAGAAAACTGGAGTAGAGTACTGAACTTAGATTTCTGCTCCTTATTTGTACCCCTTGACTTAGATCACCAATAATTTGATTAGTTGGATGATCTTTTAGATGTCTATTAGCTGGAGGCAGCCTGGCTTCAGGTTGAACTCCTTCAGCTTCTTCAACTTGCTGCACTCCTTGGTCTTCTTCTGCATCAGGTGCATCTAGTACTCCCCCTGAACAGCTGCCACTATCATTTACTTCCTGTCTTGCAGTAGAACCTTCTTCAATAGTGAGCTTGTCCATCTTCTTAGTCACACCTGTGGAGCTGCAAATACTTATAGACAATTCATGGTTAATGAGTCTAGCTTCATCAAATACTACATGTAATGATTCTTCTACAACTTGAGTAGTCAAATTGTAGACCCTATAAGCCTTACTGTTGTTGCTGTACCCAACAAAGATCCCCTCTTGGGATTTGGCAGCAAACTTGGTTAAGTAAGACTTTCCATTGTTAAGTATATAGCATTTACAGCCAAAGATCCTGAAATAGGATATGTTTGGTTTTCTGCCTTTCACAATCTCATAGGGGGTCTTATTGTGACTTTTGGTGATAGTAGCCTTATTAATTACATGGCATGCAGTGTTTACTGCCTCAGTCCAGAAATATTCTGGGAGAGATGTATCACTTAATAGGGTTCTACCAGCCTCTATCAAGGTTCTATTTTTCCTTTCAGCAATGCCATTTTGCTGAGGTGTTCTTGGTGAAGAAATTCCTGAAATATCCCAAATTTTTCGCATAGCTTTGTCATACTGTCAGACTGGAATTCAGTACCATGGTCACTTCTTATTTTGACCACTGTACTATCTAACTCATTCTGAATTTGTTTGACAAAACTATAGAAGATACTAGGTGTTTCAGATTTCTATTTAAGGAAGAACACCCAGGAAAACCTTGAGTAGTCATCTACAACTACAAATGTGTAGACCTTCCTACCTAGGCTGTGAACTGGCATAGGACCAAAGAGATTCATATGCAAGAGGTATAAGCACCTCACAACATCTTTGTTTTCAATGCTATTAAAAGTGGATCTAGTCTGCTTGCCCTTTTGACAAGCTGAGCATATCCCATCTTTAATACACTTAACCTGAGGACCATTCCTCACTAACTCTTTGCTAAAGAGTTGGCCAATTGTCTTGTAGTTAAGATGGGCTAGTCTCTTGTGCCATTTGACACAATGAGAGACTTTCTCATCAGCTACAAGACACACCGGAGAAACGTTGTTCTCACACATAATGTCTAGACAATAGACATTTCTCTTTCTGTAACCAGTCAGAATGATCTCTTGATCATTTGATCTCCTGATATGACAACCATCTTTGACAAATGAGATGTCATATCCTAAATCACTTAGCTGACTTATACTAATAAGGTTATGTTTCAAACCTTTAACATAAGCCACTTGAGTAATTGTTATAAGGTTGCTAGAAATGTTACCAAAACCTTTGATGATTCCTTTTTCAGAACCACCAAAGGTGACTTTAGTACCATCCTTGATTGGTGTGTAGTCCTTTAGCAATCCCCTAGTTCCAGTCATGTGCCTGAAACATCCACTGTCCAAGTACCATATTGGGACATGGCCACTTGGACTCACCTACAAAACAGATTAGTTAACCTTAGAACCCAAAGAATTCTTGGGTCCTTGGTGGTGGTTAGTTTGCCTCTTAACAAAGCTACCTGTAGCTTTTCTAGCAGGCAGATTGCTACTCACCTTGGCACTAGAATTGTGCCAACACTCTATGGCAAAGTGGCCTACCTTGCCACAACACCAGCACTCAAATCTGTTGTACCTTTGCTTAGGTACAACCCTGGTTGTTCTATCTACAGCAGGCTTGTTGAGTACTGGGGCTTTGCCCTTAGACTTGGACTTTACAGTCCTAGCAGGTTGTGTAAACCCTAATCCAGTTTTACCCTTTTGATGTACAAATTCATCTATCAAAGGTAGAATAGACTTTGGTTTAGAAAACCTTGCAACTATATCTCTCTCTTTCTGAAGATTAATCTCCAGATTTCTGATTTGATCATTTTTAAATGTTATAGTCCACATCTGAATAACAGTTATGTTCTTTAGCCTGGCTATTTCATTTAGTTTTGGATCAAGCAACTTATCAAAATCTGTTGCAGCCACTTTGAGACTTGCAATCTCCTTAGCCTGATTCTTGGCCAAGGATTTGCTTTTCTTCAAAGCTTGCAACACTACTCTATATTCATCAATTAATTGATGAATGTATCCTTCAGATTCAGATTCACTCCCATCACTTGATGTTGATGAATCTGATTCTGATCCAGCACTAGAAATTGAACTTGAAGAACAATTTTGTACCTGACTTGGTCCAGGCTGATCCTAGATTTTGTCTCCTTCTGACAAGGCCATCAGTCCCTGTCACAGATTGTCCTCTTGCTCATATATAGAGTTCATTAATTGGATGAACTCCTCTTCCTCTTCTTCAGCAAACAGTCCAATGTAAGCTTCAGCTTCTGAATCAGTTTCTGAAGAAGACATATCTGTTGGGTATTGTATCCACAACGTACCTGATTTGAAGAAGCCCCTGAACAAGCTAAGGTAAATATACAATGTATTTGATGAAATCTTTTAAGTTGTGCTTGCAGTTATTCCACGCTAAGTACACACCAATGTCAGGGTGCAGTAGGTCAATATATACGGGTCTGCGCGACGTAATCCCTCGTTGAGCAGATCAGTGTGTTGGCCTACGTGTACTCTCTCTATTGGAGTGTACTTATTTTCAAGTACAGGGCTGTGATAATGCAAGAGCAGACAAGGAGCAAGGATGGGTCAAAGAGCAGCTCATGGGTGGAAAGACGAAAAATCGTCTAAGTAATAATCGACGAGAATCACTAAGTGATTCTCGCCGATTCGGGGTCAAAGAGCAGCTCATTGGTGGAAAGATGAAAAATCGTCTAAGTAATAATCGACGAGAATCACCAAGTGATTCTCGCCGATTCGGCGAGAATCACTAGTGATTCTCGCCGAATCATCGAGAATCACTGGCTGATTCTCACCGACTCTATCCGGCTAAATCAGAGCGTGCAAATCTGCCGCTAAGTCAAAATCGTCGAGAATCACTGGTTGATTCTCGCCGAATGACCTTCGATTCTCGCCGATTTTGCCTTAGGCGAATTTATGAAGCACGCTGGACCGGATCAAATGTCAAGGCGCTGTTTTGAACCGATTTTAGGGTTTCTTCTGGTGGGACCCACAACGGTCATAAAGAAGTATTCTACTATAAATACTCGCGTATTTTTGAACAGTCGATCAAGCGATTTGAAAGAGGAAAAATCCGAGCCGCTGACGTGACCTAGATCGTGAAACTTGCTCCGCAGCCGTCGCCGCTCGTGCCAGTTGATCGCCAGCTTTTGATCGTGGTTTCTTCCAGATCTCCCGGCGATAGAAGCTCAGTCAAGCACAGTGTCTCACGCGTCTAACCAGAGATCCTTTGTCTCTTGATTCGTAGATCGGGAAAACCTTCCCCTTCGGAATCGATCGAGACGATCGATCCTAGTGTGACCGTTGGAAGATCTTGCTAGCTTTGCTACGAAGATTGAATCTCAAAAGAACAACCGCAGCACTCCGTTGTCGCCGCCGATCCCGAGAACCAAGCCGCCGCCCTTCTTGCCGCCGCCGATTTCGGGGAGATTCTCTCCAAGTGAGATCTAGGGTTGTGGACTCTTCGTTGACTTCAAGAACACGTCATCGAACGAAGAGGGACACCTTAGTCTCCATAAGTTGTTTGTATTTCTTATACAATCTATTTTCAATTTCTTTGTAACGGACCGATTGGTCCCTAATTGTAAGGGTTGGGTGCAACCCGTGTTGTGGGAGTGGTGACTCCTACGTGTGGAAGGGTTCCTTCCGTTAGTGCAAGGATTGGATTTCAATCCTGTTGGTGAAGTGACCGAGTCGTCCCTGGTTGGGAGATAGGTCGAAGGGGGAAAGTGGATGTACCCAAATCGGGGAACCACTATAATTTGCTTGTGTCCTTTCTGTGCTGTGTTGTTTTGTTTTCTTGTGCAGGTACGACTTTAATTTCGCAAAAATGCTGCAAGACACCTATTCCCCCCCCCCCCATAGGTGAAGGTAGTTGACACTAAGTGGACTTTCAAGTGGTATCAGAGCCAGGTTACTCAACAAATAGGTTAACGCCTTGAGTAAGTTCCTGCCACTAGTGTCAAAAAGAAGGCAGACTTCTACTATGGACGGACTCAAGTACACAGGCAAGATCCTAGTGTGCACCAGGCTAAACTTTCCTATCTGGAAGGAAAGGATTAGGTTCTACATGGAAGCGGTCGATCCCCGACTCTTCATGATCGTGGAGGAGGGACCTTATGTCCCCACTAAGGCCTCCACCATTGATCCTACCAAGAAAGTGCCAAAGAAAATTTCTGAAATGTACAAGGACGAGATGGTGTTGGTGGGACTTGACAAGAAGGCGCAGAACATTCTGGTCAGCGCAGTTGATGACTCAATGATGCAGAACTTCTGCACTGCAGGACATCAAAGGAGATCTGGCACTGCCTGATTATCCTAATGGAGGGCACTGATGAAGTGAGCGATGATCGGAGATCCCTCCTGAACCAGAAATATGAGACCTTCAGATAAGGGCCTAAGGAAGAGATCGGAGTCACCTTCGAGAACTTCCTCAAGATTGTCAATGCCCTCAAAGGATATGGAAGAGTGTTCACTGATGGTGAACTTAATGATAAATTCCTTTGGTCCCTTACTAAGGAATGTGACACAAAGATCTGCGCCATCCGAGAGTTTGGCAGACTTGCTGAAACATACCCGCAAATTAGGTTTGGGAAGCTGATGTCCTATGAGCTTCAACTGAACACCAGGAAAGCAGAAGAAAAAGCAGAGAAGGCTGCAGCCAAGGAAAAGACTGTGGCCCTAAAAGCTATTCACTCCAGGAAGGGCAAGGGTGCGGTTTCATACCGTGCCGGGAAAAAGGATGAGGAGGAGGACTCCGAGTCATGCTCCTCCAGCTCAGAGTTGTCTGAGGAAGATTTCTCCCCCATCACCTGAGAATTCAAGAAGTTCCTCAAGATGAGGAATCAAAGAAAGAAAGACGGCTCCTCCTCCAGGCATCAGAAGAAAAATTATTCTTCTGACAGGTATGCTTCTAAATCGAACAAACATCGCTCCTCTGACATTATTTGTTTTGGATGCAATAAGCCAGGACACGTCGTGGCCGACTGCCACCAAGGCAAGAGAGAAAAGGGGAAGGGAGAGGAGCACAAGTCCTCTAGAGATAAGAAGAAGAGAGGAGCTACATCGCCAAAAAGCCAAAGACACTGAGTGAGTCTGATTCCTCAGACTCCAGTGATGATGAGGAAGCCTACTTCGGGCTGGTGGGTCGCTCCGACTCAGAAGGAGAATGCCCCCCATTTACTGGGAAGGTAAAAGCTCACACCACTCTCTCCAACTCTGAATCTGATCCTGAGTCTCAGGATGATGACCCTGAGGATAGCCCTTCGGCCCGTGAAGCGGAGCTCCTCGAGAAGTATGAGCTTCTGCTCAACACTTTCGAGGAGTGTCGTAAGAGATTGAAGGCTGAGAAAAAGGAAGTGAAATTCATTAAGGGTGAGAGTGTCTCCCTAAGGGAAGAGATCACCAGTTTGATCTCTCTCCGACAGGAGCACCTAGACCTGACTTCAAAGCATTCAGAGTCTCTTAAGCTCCTTGATCGTAAGCAGGAGGAAGTCGACAAGTTGGAAGAACAACTTGCGGCAGAAAGGAAGATCGTCAAGAGCTTATCTATGCCAAAAACAGTTCTTCCATTAGTTGATACCTCCTCTGCTCAGGCCAAAGGAGTTGGCTTGGGGCATGTAGGGGTATCTGGTTCCTCATCCAGGAGAAACAGGAACCAGAGAAAGAATAAGGCCGCCAAGAAGACCTCTGCTGCTGAAAAGGGAAAGGCCCCGCTCAGTCCTGTTGCGTTCAGAAAGCCTAGCTTTCCCTGCAACCAACATGACTTTGAGTCAACCTTTGGTCATCATTTCCGGCTCTCGGTTGCAAAGCCAAAGAGCCGATATGATGGTTGGACTTTTCCCCGCAACTTCGGTGAGAGTGTCTTCAAGGCACCTTATGAGGAAATCCACATGGGAAATTATGGTCAATTCTCTAGCGGTCATAATAGAAAGCAGGCACCAAAAGCCAAGCCTGTTATACTGAAGGAACAGAAGGTGAAGAAGTCATGTGACTGCAATCACTATGATGCCTCCACCTCCAGATCCAAGGCCCGGGCTGTACCCACCATTCCCAGGGTAAAGCAGGAGCCTAGGAAGAGGTACAACAGATTTGACTGTTGGTGTTGTGGCAAAGTCGGTCACTTTGTCGTGGATTGTTGGTTTAATCTGAGGTATAACGAGACTCCTTATGTTAGCAATGCGAGGTCGGCCACTCGTAGGGTTAACCACCCGAGGGGGAGTATGCTAACCAAGAATCTAGGACCCAAGTTCGATTGGGTTCCTAAGGGAAATTAATTTTGTTTTGCAGGAATGTCCAAAGGCCACCAAAACTCCAATATGGTACTTGGACAGTGGATGCTCCCGGCATATGACTGGGACAAGAAGCCTGCTGCGTGATTACACTCCAGTCGAGAATGGACCCAAAGTCATCTTTGGGGGGTCAGATCGAGGAGTCACCAGAGGTTACGGTATGATTTCCAACGGTATAATCTCTATCACCGACGTGGCTTATGTTGAAGGGTTAAACCATAACCTGATCAGTGTAAGTCAGTTATGTGATAAAGGTTATGACGTTAAGTTCTGCAAGGATAAATGCCTGATAATATCATGTGCCTCTTCTGAGACAGTATTATCAGGCATTAGGAGCAGAAATATCTTCTGCTTAGATTTTCTTAGCTTAGATTCATCTACCCCCGTATGCCTAGTAGCAAAAGGCAGTGTATCTCTTTGTGAACAATGACACAAGAGATTGGCACATATTAATTACAAGACAATTAATATGCTATTTTCCAAAGATTTAGTGAGGGATGCTCCCATTATTAAGTGTATCAAAGATAGTCCCTGTCCTGTATGCCAGATGGGCAAACAGACTCGGGCTACCTTTAAGGGCATCTCAGACAAAGACTCCTCCAGATGTCTTTATCTTCTGCACATGGACTTGTTTGGTCCAATGCAAGTTCATAGCTTAGGAGGGAAGTCGTATACGCTCGTGATTGTAGATGATCACTCTCGGTTTACCTGGGTGTTCTTTTTAAAACGCAAGTCTGATACGTTTGACATCTTCACCAGCTTTGTCAAGCAGATCCAGAACGAACTTAACTGCTCAGTGGTCAAAATCAGAAGTGACCATGGAACAGAGTTCGAGTCTGGTGCTATGACAGAGTTCTGTGAAGAACTTGGTATCTTTCATGAGTTTTCCTCCCCGCGCACTCCTCAACAAAACGGAGTCGCGGAGAGGAGAAATAGAACACTCATTGAAGCCTGCATGACAATGTTGAATGACGCTTCACTCCCAGAATACTTCTGGGCTGAGGCGGTCAATACGGCCTGTCATGTTCAAAACCGGGCATTAATCAACAAAAGTCATCGTAAGACGCCCTACGAACTACTGAAAGGCAGGAAACCAACCATGTCCCATTTGAGGATCTTTGGTTGCAGATGTTATGTACTGAATAATGGGAAGTACCCGCGTACTAAATTTGGTGAAAAATGCTTCGAAGGCATATTCATGGGCTATAGTTCCCACAGTCGGGCATATAGGGTCTTCAATAAGAAAACCCTAGTGGTAGAAGAATCAATTAATGTTGTATTTGATGAAGGAAGCTTGCTTAACAGCAATTCTTCCAGCGGTATTCTTGAAGATGCAGGTGCACGACTTGAACAGCTGAGTCTCGATGAGATCGCTAAAGATGAAACTCCTAAGTACGTCAAAGTTTCCACCTCAACGTCAACTGGGAATGTTGAAGATCAAAATGGAGAAAATCTCTTAGAAGAAGGAGAATCCCAAGAAGTAGTCGAAGCTCCAGACGCCAGACTTCTAGAGCTCTGGCACGTGAGGGATCATCCTAGAGATCAGATCATCGGAGATCCTCGTGACGGTGTCAGAACTCGAAGAGGTACTATTAACGAGATTTTGCATCTTAGCTTCCTGTCACAGGTTGAGCCAAAGAAGTTCGACGAGGCGAACAAAGATGCGGCATGGATTTTGGCCATGCAAGTTGAACTACATCAATTCGAACGATGCAACGTTTGGACGCTGGTTCCCAGACCACAAAAGCAGAATGTGATTGGCACCAAGTGGATCTTCAGAAACAAACTGGATGAACATGGTGTCATCATAAAGAACAAGGCCAGGCTGGTGGCTCAAGGTTACAGACAGGAGGAGGGGATTGACTTCGACCAGACCTTTGCACCAGTGGCAAGGCTCGAGGCAATCAGATTGTTCCTGGCGTATGCTTCGCACAAAGGATTCACAGTCTATCAAATGGATATGAAATCAGCATTCTTGAACGGAGACCTGAAAGAGGAAGTATATGTCGCTCAACCCCCAGGTTTTGTCAATCCTACTTATCCCAATCATGTATATTTTCTTAATAAAGCTTTATATGGTTTAAAACAAGCTCCACGAGCTTGGTATGAGACTTTATCTAGTT
The DNA here is from genome assembly GCA_039583875.1 of Platanthera guangdongensis. NCBI lineage: Eukaryota > Viridiplantae > Streptophyta > Magnoliopsida > Asparagales > Orchidaceae > Platanthera > Platanthera guangdongensis. The sequence continues at coordinate 78,092,395 of CM077163.1, forward strand.
TTCTTCTTGAGAACAAGTTCTCTAGAGGTAAAATAGATAATACATTGTTTCTCAGGGAAGTCAAAGGCAAGATTTTGCTGGTGCAAATCTATGTCGATGACATTATATTCCGCTCAACGGACAACAATCTTTGCAAAAAGTTTTCTAAACTTATGCAAGGAAAGTTTGAAATGAGCAGTATGGGAGAGCTAAAGTATTTCTTGGGACATCAAGTGAAACAGTCTGAGGATGGAATCTTCATCTCTCAGACGAAGTTCACAAATGAACTCCTCAAGAAATTCGGTATGGAGAATGCAACCTCTATGAGGACTCCAATGAGATCCACTATGTCTCTGGATAAGGATGAGAAAGGTAAACCTTTCGATGAAACCAAATATAGAAGCATCATTGGATCCCTGCTCTACCTTACTGCCAGTAGACCGGATATCATGTTCTCCACATGTGTTTGTGCCAGATATCAAGTGAACACTAAGGAATCTCACTATGTCGCTGCAAAGCGAATTCTAAGATACCTTAAAGGTACTCCCAATCTTGGCTTGTGGTACCCGAGAAACAATGATGTCGAGCTAATAGGTTTTTCAGATGCTGATTTTGCAGGGAGTAGGGATGACAGTAAAAGCACTTCCGGGACGTGTCAATTCCTCGGAAGAAGGCTTATCTCATGGAACAGCAAGAAGCAGAATTGTGTAGCAACCTCCACAGTAGAGTCTGAGTACATCTCGGCATGCAGCTGTTGCGCACAACTCCTATGGATCAGAAACCAGTTAGCCGACTACGACCTTCAGTTCAAAGAAGTACCAATGTACTGCGACTCCTCCAGTGCAATTGCAATTGCCAACAATCCGGTATCGCACAGCAGAACGAAGCATATTGAAGTGCGCTACCACTTCATTCGGGAGCACGTGGAGAACAAGGACATCTCTCTCTGTTATGTCCCCACGGACAAGCAGATTGCAGATATTTTCACAAAGCCCTTAGACGAAGCCAAGTTCAGTCTTTTCAAAACTGAATTGGGGATGCTAAACTATGAGGAATGAAGACTACAGAAGCTTCAAGCTCGTGCATCTAGGGGGAGCCTCTGCCAGGAACTCAAGTTTGAGCACAGGTGCAAGAACTGAGGGGGGGCAAGGGGTCAAATGCAACAGAACCAGATTTGCAGAAGCCGAAAAGGGGGAGATTACCCTCTCGGCTAAGGCTAAGGTGGATCCAAGTTTGCTCTCAAGAAATTGGTATTGGTAATGAATATCTCTCTCAACTCTCAAGAAATTGGTATTGGTAATGAATATCTCTCTCAACTCAATTTTAAGTTTATGATTTTCATTCTCATACGCTCTATTCGCCTTAGCTTGTAGGGTTTAGGCTTCTTCAAATAGGGGAGATTGTTGGGTATTGTATCCACAATGTACGTGATTTGAAGAAGCCCCTGAACAAGCTAAGGTAAATAGACGATGTATTTGATGAAATCTTTTAAGTTGTGCTTGCAGTTATTCCACGCTAAGTACACACCAATGTCAGGGTGCAGTAGGTCAATATACACGGGTCTGCGCGACGTAATCCCTCGTTGAGCAGATCAGTGTGTTGTCCTACGTGTACTCTCTCTATTGGAGTGTACTTATTTTCAAGTACAGGGCTGTGATAATGCAAGAGCAGACAAGGAGCAAGGATGGGTCAAAGAGCAGCTCATGGGTGGAAAGATGAAAAATCGTCTAAGTAATAATCGACGAGAATCACCAAGTGATTCTCGCCGATTCGGGGTCAAAGAGCAGCTCATGGGTGGAAAGACGAAAAATCGTCTAAGTAATAATCGACGAGAATCACCAAGTGATTCTCGCCGATTCGGCGAGAATCACTAGTGATTCTCGCCGAATCATCGAGAATCACTGGCTGATTCTCGCCGACTCTATCCGGCTAAATCAGAGCGTGTAAATCTGTCGCTAAGTCAAAATCGTCGAGAATCACTGGCTGATTCTCGCCGAATGACCTTCGATTCTCGCCGATTTTGCCTTAGGCGAATTTCTGAAGCACGCTGGACCGGATCAAATGTCAAGGCGCTGTTTTGAACCGGTTTTAGGGTTTCTTCGGGTGGGACCCACAACGGTCATAAAGAAGTATTCTACTGTATAAATACTCGTGTATTTTTGAACAGTCGATCAAGCGATTTGAAAGAGGAAAAATCTGAGCCGCTGACGTGACCTAGATCGTGAAACTTGCTCCGCCGCCATCGCCGCTCGTGCCAGTTGATCGCCGGCTTTTGATCGTGGTTTCTTCCAGATCTCCCGGCGACAGAAGCTCAGCCAAGCACAGCGTCTCACGCGTCTAACCAGAGATCCTTTGTCTCCTTATTCGTAGATCGGGAAAACCTTCCCCTTCAGAATTGATCGAGACGATCGATCCTAGTGTGACCATTGGAAGATCTTGCTAGCTTTTCTACGAAGATTGAATCTCCAAAGAACAGCCGCAACACTCCGTTGGCGCCGCCGATCCCGAGAACCAAGCCGCCTCCCTTCTTGCCGCCGCCGGTTTCGGGGAGATTCTCTCCAAGTGAGATCTAGGGTTGTGGACTCTTCGTTGACTTCAAGAACACGTCATCGAATGAAGAGGGACACCTTAGTCTCCATAAGTTGTTTGTATTTCTTATACAATCTATTTTCAATTTCTTTGTAACGGACCGATTGGTCCCTAATTGTAAGGGTTGGGTGCAACCCGTGTTGTGGGAGTGGTGACTCCTATGTGTGGAAGGGTTCCTTCCGTTAGTGCAAGGATTGGATTTCAATCCTGTTGGTGAAGTGACCGAGTCGTCCCTGGTTGGGAGATAGGTCGAAGGGGGAAAGTGGATGTACCCAAATCGGGGAACCACTATAATTTGCTTGTGTCCTTTCTGTGCTGTGTTGTTTTGTTTTCTTGTGCAAGTACGACTTTAATTCCGCAAAAACGCTGCAAGATACCTATTCCCCCCCCCCCTTGGTGAAGGTAGTTGACACTAAGTGGACTTTCAATATCTGACAGACTTTTGTCCTTCTTTGCAACAAAGGACCTTTCTTTTTTCCCCTTGATTAGAGTCTTCTTCTTCTCAGTAGACTCTTTCCTTTTCTCTTGACAGTCAGCAACAACATGTCCTTGTCTGTTACAACAATAACAGACTATCTTTGAAGATGTAATTCTACTTGTCTTGGGCTTTCTCCTGTCATTCTTTGATGACTTCTGTGAAGTGGAAGGCTTAGACCTCCACTGTTTCTTCTTTAGAAACTTTTGAAATTGTCTTGTGAAAGCTGTAAAGTCCTCATCACTCTCACTGCTTTCAGAATTCTTACTTTCTGACTCATCTGTCTCAGTCTCAGTAACTTTTGGGGGAGGAGATGGAGACTTACTTTTATATTTCTTAGTGGCTTCTGTCTTGAATGCCACAGCTCTTTCTTTATGCTCAATTCTTGTAGTCTTCTGCTCCTCTTTCCTAACCATTAGCTGCATTTCATAGGATAAAGCTCTTTCCAAACAATGTTGGAGGAGGAATGTCTGCTAACTTGGCCATTTCCCTTATGGCACAAATCTTAGTATCCCAGTCTTTAGTTAGGGATCTCAAGAACTTATCATTCAGCTCATAATTGCTGAATTCTCTTCCATATGACATTAGCTCATTAACTATCCTATAGAATTTCTTGTAGCACTCAGTTATGCTATCATACCTTCCTTGTCTGAAGCTCTCATATTCTTGGTTTAACAAAGACTTCCTGTCCTGTCTAACTTCTTCAAAACCCTCCATGTACACTATCAGAGTATCCCACATCTCCTTTGATGTTTTACAGTGTATCAAGTTCTGAAATGTAGCATCATCTATGGCACTTACTATTATATTCTGGGCCCTTTTGTCCATGGTGGCCAGAATAATCTCATCCTTGGTCATTTCAGAAAAGTCCTTAGGAGTTCTCTGATTTGCATCCAGGACTGAAACTTTCATAGGCACATATGGCCCTTCTTTGACTGTGATATAGATTCTAGGGTCAGAGGCTTCCATAAATAGTCTAACCCTTTCTTTCTAGATGCCAAAAATCTCTTTTCTGCAAATTGGCAAATTCATGGATCCAAGTTCTTTATGATTCTCTGTTGAACCCATTTTCTTGATTTTCTTGATTCTGTACTTGAGTATACTGAATCTGCCAACAGGATCTACTCAGACAGTTATGTCCCTTTTTGAGTAACCTCCCTCTGATACCACTTGAAAGAAATTGGACCCTATCACCTAGAGGGGGGGGTGAATAGGTGACCTTATCTTTTTAAAATTTTAGGCAGATTATATCACAGATTTATAAATAATTCTTCACAGCAATTCAGCACAGCAATCACAGAATCACACACACAGAGTACACACAGTTTTATAGTGGTTCCCCAAGGTCTGGGTACATCCACTTTCCCCCTTCGCCTATCTAGTAGTGTACTAGATTCGGCCAGACTCCTCCACTATTCCTCAGATCCTCAGATTTACACTCAGAACCCCAACCAGGTTCCTACAGCTCAGAGTGATCCCACTCCTACAACTCAGGCTCAACAGCCCTACCACTCAGTCTTCACAAAGACCTACACTCAGCCACAAGGCCTACACTCAGAGAAATGAATCTCCTACACTCGGGCACACAGGCCCTACTACTTAGCCTTTATAATTTCAGGCTTATAACTCAGATCCCTAAGGATCCTACAAGAAATTAAGAATACAATGTATATAACCTCAACTCAGAATAAGAGAGAAGAGTTGATAGGTTTTTGATGAGTTCTTGGAAGAACTCTGCTGAGATCAACCTCCCTTGGCTTCCTTCAAAGCTTCTTGAATGTAGAACATAGTAGGGTTGATTCTCTATGCAGCTGATCTTCAATCACTGCAACTTAAGTTTCAGATCTCAATCTAAAACCTTCTTCACAGCCTGGTTCAATAGCTGTCTTCTTGGAAGGAGCTCTCTCTCTCTCCAACTACTTAAATCTTCACTTGACTTGATTCTTCAATGAAGTGCTTGATCTTCTTCTCAATCTTCTTTGATGTGTTAATCAATCAATTTCTGTTGACAGAATAAGCCTATATATAGGCCTTCTTCATGGTGACCGGCTGATCCGGTTACTAACAACTTTCTGACAACTCTGACAGTTGCAGTAGACTGGCTGGAATGGCAGCTGTCATGTCATCCAGTCACTTCTTGAAATATCTGTAACTGTCTGAAATTGTCGAGACAGTCTGTCTTTATGTGTCGACACTTATAGACTAAGTGTCGACATAAGTTGACTAAGTGTCGATACTAGCCTTCATGGCGTCGACACAACTCCTTGTGTTGTAGAATCTGCTTCTCGATACTGCTACTTCAACATGTGTCGACAATGATATTGTATGTCAACACAAGTCCTTGTTCTTCAGTACTTTGTTGATTTCTTGTAAGTGTCGACACAACTCCTTTGTGTCGACACATCTTCTTGTGTTGAACTTGTCAAGTGTCGACACATCTTCTTGGTGTTGACACATGCCTTCTGTGTTGAACCATTTGCTGAGTGTCGACACATCTCCTTTGTGTCGACACTTGTACTTAGACTCTGTTGAAATCTGCTGAGTGTCGACACAGCCTCCAAGTGTCGACACTTTCTTCATGTGTTGAGTCTTCTGCTGTGTGTCGACACATTCTTCATTATGTCGACACTTGTACTTGAACTTTGCTGAAGTGTTACTGAGTGTCGACACAGCCTCCAAGTGTTGACACTTTCTGATGTCGACAAAGTTCCTCTGGGTGTCGACACTGCTTCTAAGTGTCGACACAGCTTCTCTGGTCATTTCTTCATTGAGTGTCGACACAAGTTGTATGTGTCGACATTTCCTTCTGGTGTCGACTCTGCATTCCTGGTGTCGACACAATTACTCCAAGTGTCGACACTGCTTCTCTGGGTGTCGACATAAGTCTTCTTAAGTGTCGACACTTTTCTTCTAGTGTCGACACATGGACTTAGAAACTTTTCAGCTTTCCCTGCAAATACTTAACTTGCACAAGGTAACTCAAAACATCAAATACATTTTGATGTATATCATTGAGTAGGGTGAGGCTTCTTCAAATCAATCAGCTACATTGTTCCAATGTACCCAACAGAGACACACAAGCTTACGTTGCAAAATGCAATGAATGCCAAAGGACAGGGAATATCTCCAAGAGGGATGAAATGCCTCTCAACAATATGCTCGTCTGCGAACCATTCGACGTTTGGGGAATTTACTTCATGGGACCCTTCCCAATGTCGCATGGAAAACTCTATATTATTGTCGCAGTAGACTATGTTTCCAAATGGGTCGAAGCCGAGGCTGTTGCAACAAATGATGCCCGCACCGTTTTGAATTTCATACACAAGAACATTTTCTCTCGATTCGGCGCCCCGCGCACCATCATCAGCGACGGCGGGAGCCCTTTTGCAACAAGTCATTCTTGCAACTCATGAAGAAATGTGGAGTCCACCACAAAATCTCTCTTGCCTACCATCCCCAAACCTGTGGGCAATTCGAGGTCTCCAATCGCGAGCTCAAAAGAATCATCGAAAAATCCATCCATTCCAACCGAAAAGAGTGGGCCAAAAAGGTCGACGACGCCTTATGGGCGTACAGAACCGCCTTCAAAACCCCTATCGGTATGACCCCTTTTCAACTCATCTACGGAAAAGCTTGCCACTTACCAGTCGAGCTGGAACACAAAGCGCTATGGGCAACCAAATTGCTAAACATGGACATCGAAGCCGCAGCCGATAAGCGCCGCACTCAACTGAATGAATTAGAGAGAGCTCCGCATTTTGCATACAAAAATGCGCGGATATACAAAGAAAGAACAAAAAATGGCATGACCGTCACATCATCCCAAAGACTTCCAACCCGGCGACCAAGTCCTGCTGTACAATTCCCGCCTCCGCTTATTTCCCGGCAAACTCAAATCGCGGTGGAGCGGCCCTTTCACAGTGATCGGAGTCTCCCATTTTGGCGCCATCGAAATAGTCGGGAAAAGCGGAGACAATTTCAAAGTCAATGGGCACCGGTTAAAATTATATGATGGCGGCGCAACCACCGGCGACTCTCAAAGCCTGCAGCTCGCCGACCCCACGCAAAGCAATAGCGACACTCCTTGATCGACAGTGGAACTCACCACAGAGCTAGTCTACCGCGCCTTCTGTTTCTTTTCTATTGTTTATATTTTCTGAGCAAGACAGCTACTATATTTTTGTGAGCGCCCATCTGGGAGCCGACTGTTGTCTTGGTCCACTTTAAGGACGATAAACAAAAGGGCTTTTGGGAGACAACCCAAGTTGGACCGTTTGGTCCTATGCTGTGTTTTGAGCTCTGTTTATTTCTTCATATATATATTTTGTCCATATTTTGTTTGGCTGGCATCCTTTAATCGCAGGTGCAGGAATATTTGAGGCGCGGCAACTTGGCCGCACTTGGACATCTCGTTGCCCGACTGGTATGCTCAATTTTGAGCATAGGTACTTCCTACCCTAGCTATTTATCCTATTTGGAATGCTGATTTTTACTCGTTGTCAACTTTAAGTCTGGGGGGGAGTATGCCTGTGGTCACTACACCGCACTTTCTGTTGCATTCCAGTTTCTTGTTTACTTAATTCTTGCTTTATGTTGCACACACTGAATCACCCACACGAGTGCGCTCTTGCCCTCGTGCACAACCCGAGTTAAATTTATTGCTTTTGTGTAAACTTTAAAATAGTGGTACTGGCTTAGGATTTCAGGATTGAGTAGTTCGAAACTCATGCAGTGCTCCTAATCGAATACTCATGTTTGTGTAGAGTTAGGATAGAATTAATTTTTCTTTATGCTCGTAGATTTATTCTTTTCTGCACACGTAAATATTGTTTGTAAAAGACTAATCTGATAGAAGATGTAATGTAGTACTCGCATCTAGTGATACTCGAACTAGTGTAGGAATGTACCGCCACTAGACTCGTATTGCTCGAGTCGGGGGGAAGGATCATCTTTCTAGGTGGCTAAGAACTTGCCCTAAGCTACTCTCGAAGCATTGGTGCACGGTTAGTTAAGCGTGAGCATGACGTAGGCCTTCATTTTGGCTAGTTTGAGCCTTGTTTAGCCATTCCTACCTGTTAACCATTGCATGTCAAATTTGTGCCTACCCTTCCTTTGATCCAGCTCCACTCACTTTCACCAAGGCCTGAAGCTAAACCCACCTTCGCAATCAAATGCTTGAGCTGATTTGTATTTACTGTTTTGTCGAGGTTGTGATAAGTGGACATTGTTTTTAGGGGTGCTGAATTTATTCCCTTTTGATTGCTCCGTTTGGGGATTGCTAGCGCAGAAAAGAAAACAACAATTTACGAAAATAAAAAGTTGATTCGCGCAAAAGAAAAAAAAACATTTATGAAAGAATTGGTTTGCGATTTCGATCCCCATCCTCTTTATTGAATTTGGTCGGGTTCAGCCGTGTTCACACCCGGATTTCAAGCTAAGTCTGGGGGGCGTGTGCCCCATTCATTTCTAAGTGGTTGTTTTGGTTTGGGTTGTTTTCGCTCGCTTTAGTTGCATAGAGCCTTCATGTTTATCTTTAACTACCAAGCCGTCACCTAAGCCCCATTTCCTCCTACAAGTCCTATTTTACGCTTGAGTCTAACCCGCGTCGTGGAGAGAGTGTGAATGTGCAAGCGTATGGTCCCCGACATTGGTGGATTCCTTTGGAGGTGATCCTGAGTCTCGAACTTTGGCAATGCTCACCTTAGTGGCCTGCCTACTTTCTTCCTGCACATGATCGCAAGATTCTCCAGAATTCTAATTTTGAGCAATTACAATATTTATTTACGTCTGTCGAATAGTTTAAACTACGTTGTATAATTAAAAAGTTTTTCTATTATATCTTCTATACCCATGATATATTTGATTTCTCGTCTTACTTCTTGTTGAAATTTCTGAGCCAGTTAGCTATCTTCGAGTCCACGGAGTAACGATTTGCTCGGGACATGCAAATGGTTAAGTCTGGGGGTGTGATGAGTCCACATTTTACACTGATTTTTGGACTCATCTGGGCTAGTTTTATCGTCTTAGCACTACACTTGAGAGCCCTTATTGCTTATTTGTACTTATGTACCTATTTCACGATTAAGTGCACTGTAGGCCCGCTTATGTGTGCTTTCTGTGTTTCTATTTTGTTGTTATTCTTTAGCCCTATCTCGGGATGTGGTGTGCACGTTCTGGTGGCCTTTATGCCCCTTCTGCTGGTACAGTGGTCGTGTGCGTGCTCCGAACTGCTCGGGAGACTCCGACGATGCAGGAATACTGCGCACGACCACTGGACTTACTTGCACGACCACTGGTCGTGCGCCACTGTTCGTGCGCATTATACCCCCTTTTTCATAACCCTGTCTCGGTAATCGCACAGCACTGGCCTTAGTGCGCACGACCACTAGTCGTGTGTCACTGCTCGTGCGCCACTGCTTGTGCGCATATTTGCTGATGCTTCTTGTCCAGGTTGCAGGTTTATTTGGAAAAGTCGCACGATCATCGACCTACAGTGCGCACGACCACTGGTCGTGCGCCACTGATCGTGCGCACTGGCTCCTGCTACCTCCGTATATAAGGCCCTGCTCCGCGTTTTAGGTCAACGCCTGTCATTTGCCGCGATCGGAGAGTGCGCGGGAATCGCCATTTCTCTTCTCCAGCTACTCCATCACTTCCACCTTCGTCGGGAGGCCATTTCCAACTACCCCGAAGCTTTCCAACACTCCGGCGAAGCCCTCGGCCATTGATGACTTCAACTCCAAGCTTTCCTGCAGAGTTGGTGAAGTAGATAACCTAGAGAACGACTTAAAGGCCTTCGAGGTGACAGATCGTTGGTACCGGAAGCCTCCTTGGACTGAGCCCGAAGCGGATTGACAACTCGCTACTCCGGCCACGACCCGCGGTGGATCTTCATTCTCTTTTGGTTTACTCCTCTTCCCCTTCCTCTGTGTTATGAACGTTTTGAGCAGTGTAATGAACATTTCCATCCCTGAACATCAAGTTTATTTTATAGTTAATGGAATGTTAGTATCTTCTTATGCTTGTGAGTTTTATCTGTGAATGCGCCTCGCTCACCCCACATCCACTTCATTCACGTGCCTTGTCCGATTGCACTCCACACAAGAACACTGCAATCCATTAGCTTCCCTTCCACTCGCCCAACTGAAGTTCGGCATCGCGGCCGACAAACCCACTCCACTTTGCGAAGCAGTGCCTTCGACCCGCATAGCTTTTACTAGTTCAGTAGATCAAACATCCACAGTCTCCCTAGTCCGCTATTTCCTTTTTGTTCTATTTTTAACTCTCATAACGATATTCTCGGTACTGTTGTCGTTCTACGCTAATTGCATTCCTCAAGAGACTGACACTTGGGGATTTATTCCCAAAACTTTATTACTTGTGCGACCGGTGCGCTTGCCGAATCACACGCATCATGCTGCTCGGCCCCGGGTAGACTCGCTGCTCAGGCTTTCATTAGCTGTGCAGGGCTGTAGGCACACCTGGGGGGGAAAGGATTGGTTCTTGGAGATTTTTGCACTACCCCGAGCCCGACTCGGCCCTAGGTAAACCCGCTGTGCAGGCTCTCACTAGCTGGCAGGTCCGAAGGCTCGCCTGTGGGGGTAAGGGACCCTGAGTGCTGCTCGGCCCCGAGTAGACTCGCTGCTCAGGCTCTCATTAGCTGGGCAGGGCTTGTAGGCACACCTGGGGGAAAGGATTGGTTCTTGGAGATTTTTACACTACCCCGAGCCTGGCTCAGCCCCAGGTAGACCCGCAGCGCAGGCTCTCACTAACTGGCTGGTCCGAAGGCTCGCCTGTGGGGGTAAGGGACCCCGAGTGCTGCTTGGCTCTGGGTAGACTCGCTGCTCAGGCTCTCATTAGCTGTGCAGGGCTGTAGGCACACCTGGGGGGAAAGGATTGGTTCTTGGAGATTTTTGCACTACCCCGAGCCTGGCTCGGCCACAGGTAGACCCGATGTGCAGGCTCTCATTAGCTGGCAGGTCCGAAGGCTCGCCTGTTGGGGTAAGGGACCCCGAGTACTGCTCGGCCCCAGGTAGACTCGTTGCTCAGGCTCTCATTAGTTGGGCAGGGTTGTACGCATACCTGGGGGGAAAGGATTGGTTCTTGGAGATTTTTGCACTACCCCGAGCCTAGCTCGCCCTCAGGTAGACCCGCTACATAGGCTCTCACTAGCTGGCAGGTCCGAAGGCTCGCCTATGGGGGTAAGGGACCTCGAGTGCTGCTTGGCCCCTGGTAGACTCGCTGCTCAGGTTCTCATTAACTGGGCAGGGTTGTAGGCACACCTAGGGGGAAGGATTGATTCTTGGAAATTTTTGCACTACCCCGAGCCTGGCTCGGCCCCAGGTAGACCTGCTGCACAGGCTCTCACTAGCTGGCAGGTCTGAAGGCTCGCCTGTGGGGGTAAGGGACCCTGAGTGCTGCTCGGCCCCGGGAGACTCGTTGCTCAGGCTCTCATTAGTTGGGCAGGGATGTAGGCACACCTGGGGGGAAAGGATTGATTCTTGGAGATTTTTGCACTATCCCGAGCCTAGCTCGGCCCTAGGTAGACTCGTTGTGCAGGCTCTCACTAGCTGGCATGTCCAAAGGTTCGCCTGTGGGGGTAAGGGACCCCGAGTGCTGCTCGGCCCCGGGTAAACTCGCTGCTCAGGCTCTTATTAGCTGTGCAGGCTATAGGCACACCCGGGCGGAAAGGATTGGTTCTTGGAGATTTTTACACTACCCTGAGCCCGGCTCGGCCCCAGGTAGACCCGCTGCGCAGGCTCTCACTAGCTGGCAGGTCCGAAGGCTCGCTTGTGGGGGTAAGGGACCCCGAGTGCTACTCGGCCCCGGGTAGACTCGCTGCTCAGGCTCTCATTATCTAGACAAGGCTGTAGGCACACCTGGGGGAAAGGATTGGTTCTTGGAGATTTTGCACTACCCCGAGCCTGGCTCGGCCCGAGGTAGACCCGCTGCGCAGGCTCTAACAAGCTGGCAGGTCCGAAGGCTCGCCTGTGGGGATAAGGGACCCCGAGTGATGCTCGGCCATGGTAGACTCGCTGCTCAGGCTCTCATTAGTTGTGCAGGGCTGTAGGCACACCTGAGGGGAAAGGATTGGTTCTTGGAGATTTTTGCACTATCCCGAGCCTGGCTCGGCCACAGGTAGACCCGCTGCGCAGGCTCTCATTAGCTGGCAGGTCAGAAGGCTCGCTTGTGGGGGTAAGGGACCCCGAGTGCTGCTCGCCCCGGGTAGACTCGCTGCTCAAGCTCTCATTTGCTGGACAGGGCTGTAGGCACACCTGGGGGGAAAGGATTGGTTCTTGGAGATTTTTGCACTACCCCGAGCCTGGCTCGGCCCCAGGTAGACTAGCTGCACAGGTCTCACTAGCTTGCAGTGCGTTCCGAAGGCTCGCCTATGGGGGTAAGGGATCCCAAGTTGCTGCTCGGCCCTGGGTAGACTCCGCTGCTCAGGCTCCTCATTAGCTGGGCAGGGCTGTAGGCACCCTGGGGCGAAAGAATTGATTCTTGTGGAGTTTTTGCACTACCCCGAGCCTAGCTCGTCCCCAGGTAGACCGCTGTGGGCAGGCTCGCACTAGCTAGCAGGTCTGAAGGCTTGCCTGTGGGGGGAAGGTACCCCGAGTGGCTGCTCGGCCCGGGTAGACTCGCTGCTCAGGCTCCTAATCGCTGGGCAGGGTTTAGGCACACCTGGGGGAAAGGATTGGTTCTTGGAGATGTTTTGCACTGCCCCGAGCCTGCTTGGCCCCAGGTAACCCCTGCGCAGGCTCTCACTAGCTGGCAGGTCCGAAGGCTCACCTGTAGGGGTAAGGGACCCCGAGTGCTGCTCGCCCCGGTGGACTCGGCTGCTTAGGATCTCATTAGCTATGGCAGGGTTGTAGGCACACCTGGGGGAAATGGATTAGTTTTTGGAGATTTTGCACTACCCCGAGCGTGGCTCGGCCCCAGGTATACCCGCTGCGCAGGCTCTCACTAGCTGGCAGGTCCGAAGGCTCGCTTGTGGGAGTAAGGGACCCCGATGCTCTGCTCGGCCCCGTGTAGACTCGCTGTCAGGCTCATAAGGCTGGGCAGGGCTGTAGGTAGACCTGGGGGGAAAGGATTGGTTCTTGGAGATTTTTGCACTACACCGAGCCTGGCTCGGCCCCAGGTAGACCCCTGCGCAGGCTCTCACTAGCTGTCAGGTCAGAAGGCTTGCCTGTGGGGTAAGGACCCCGAGTGCTGCTCGGCCCCTGGCTATACTCACGTGCTTAAGGCTCTCATTAGCTGTGGCAGCTGTAGGCTCACACTGGGGGGAAAGGATTGGTTCTTGGAGATTTTTGCACTACCCCGAGACTGGATCGACCCCAAGTAGACTCGCTGCATAGGCTCTCACTAGCTGGTAGGTATGAAGGCTCGCCTGTGGGGGTAAGGGACCCCGAGTACTTCGGGTAGACTCGCTGCTCAGGCTCTCATTATCTGGGCAGGGCTGTAGGCACACGTAGGGAAAGGATTGGTTCTTGAAGAGTTTTGCACTACCCCGAGCCTGGCTCGGCTCCAGGTAGACCCGCTGCGCAGGCTCTCACTAGCTGGCATGTCCGAAGGCTCGCCTGTGGGGGTAAGGGACACCGAGTTCTGCTCAGCCCCGGGTAGACTCGCTGCTCAGGCTCTCATTAGCTGGGCAGGGCTGTAAGCACACCTGGGGGGACAAGATTGATTCTTGAAGATTTTTGCACTAACCCAAGCATGGCTCGGCCCCAGGTAGACCCGCTGCGTAGGCTCTCACTAGCTGATAGGTCTGAAGGCTCGCCTGTGGTGGTAAGGCACCCCGAGTGCTGCTTGGCCCTGGGTAAACTCGCTGCTCAGGCCCTCATTAGCTGTGTAGGGCTGTAGGCACACATGGGGGGAAGGATTGGTTCTTGGAGATTTTTGCACTACCCTGAGCTTGGCTCGCCCCAGGTAGACCCGCTGTGTAGGCTCTCACTAGCTGACAGGTCCGAAGGCTCGCCTGTGGGGGTAAGGGACCTGGGTGCTGCTCGGCCACGGGTAGACTCGCTGCTCAGGCTCTCATTAGATGGGCAGGGTTGTATGCACACCTGGGGGGAAAGGAGGAGAGTTGGAAGAAAAGTTGGAAGGGATAAACAGGACCCCGAGTAGACCCATTGTTAGGTTCCCACTAGCTGACAGGGCCGAAGGGATCTCTCAGGGGGGAAGGAAGGAAAGGGGAGATTATTTGTTTTTAGTGGTCCCGGGGAGGGACCCGATGCTGGGTTTAAGTCTAGCTGATGGGGGCAGTTGGAAATCATGACGGTGTCACGGAATCTTTGTTAAACAGGTTTAGAATTGTCACACTTTGTCAAGTCACTTGTAGGGAGGGAATGACCCAGACCCTCCCGACATGGCTCTCAACAAAACCCTCCCGGTAGGGCTCTCGGCACAAATCTCTCGGCAGGGGTTTCAGTCGGGTCCTCGGCAAGGCTCTCGCCATGATAATCTGGCTGGGGACTCCCGACAAGCTTGACTCGACAGGCATTCCGGGCGCAGCCTTTAAGGCAAGGCTCTCGACATACCCTTTCCAACAGATCCCACTTAGCTAACTCTTTGAATGGAAGGCAGTTGTCACCTAAGAGCCTAAGGTTCACGTAAAGATGACAAGCATTCAGCAACAAAGCAAACTTTTCCACATTGAGCCGAACAATGTGGAAAGATTACAGTAACTCAGTTCATAAAAGTTAATTGTAACGAACTCAAAACAAGGTTCCAATAAGCAGGTCAGCAGACACAGAGGCTATTGAGCCGATTCACCAGAGGTTCTGCTGGAGCTACCGCTGTGTTACCGCTGAAGTCCCGCCGAAGGATCTGCTGGGGGAGTAGCCGGAGGACTCGCCGGGGAAGCAGCCGCCAGTTCTCGCAAGCTCCGCCGCATCATCGGCGGAGAGCTGTCCTCTCCCGCAGGTCGGGTGATGGGCTCGAACAACCAAGGCAGGATCCCTTGCGCAGTGAGGATCTCTCCTCCTTCGTTCAGAAGCTCTGACTCTCCCAAAACCTCGATTACCATCTTCGCGGCCGCTTGCGCATTCTCTTGGACGATCACGTCCATCTCATTGGCAGAGTAATGGCGGTGCTCTACTCTTTCCTCCCGCGATGGCCGATCCTTGGCCAGGGATAGGGCTTCCTCCAAACGCTTCACCTCAGCCCGCAATACCTGGTTCTCACCCTCGGCGTAGGCCACTCGTGTGCGAGACATCTCAGTTTCCCCGAGATCCTGCGAGGCGATCCATTCAGGCGAAAGGCGTAAACGTATGGAAGGGCGGAGAAATGTTGGAAGGTCCTACTTACCTCAGGGGTCGGGCGAGTGGAGAGGAGTTGTTGGGCGGCAGCCAACTCGGCCTTCAGGGTGGTAGCTTCCGCCATCGAGGCATTCCTCGCCCTAAGCATATCGACGAAGTTCCTCTCTATGGAGAGGGTGCGGCGCCCGACCATGTGCGAAAGCTGTACCGTGCGAAGCTGGGCCTGGGCAGCGTTAAAAACAAGAGCCTTGGTCGTTGTCCTGTCAAAGGAGTCGGCATCTTCCCGGCTATAGAGGTTGTAGCCCAGCACGAAGGCATGGCTGGTGACATCGTCTCCCTCCCTCCAGGAGGGGAGAAGGGTGGAAACAGCTATGCGGTTATCGGTAGGGTCCCACTGGAGCAAAGGAAAGCCCTCCGTGTCCTTATACTTGTAACCGAAGCCGAAGTTTTGGCACCCTCTCGGCATCGCACCGCGAGAGGGCTCGGCCGGATTCTCCGCAGTAGGTAGGCCAGCATCCGCCTCGCCGGCAACGGAGGAGGTCTTGGTGGGAGTCTCTGTGGCAGGACGGCCTGCATCCGCCTTGGCGGTAGCGGAAGGGGTCGCGGCGAGGGTCTCGGCGGATGCCGACATCACCGTTTTGTCTTTTTCCGCGATGGTCGGCTTTGATTTTTTTGGAAAGGGGGGCTGGGAGGGAGCTTGGTCTCCGCTGCGGAACGCTTGGTGCTGGGGAAGCTCCCGGCTCCTTCCGGCAGGGAACATCGGCCACCTTGGCGAGAGCCAGGGTGTCGGCGAGCGCCCCGGTCTCATCGAAGGGTTGGTGGACGGGAAGATCTCGCTCACCTGCAAAGCCCGTAGTGTTTTAGTCTTTCCCTCGAAATAGGCTTTTGCAAGTTAAATCCAGAAAGTTACCTTCGTCGGGGGGTACCGGTTGGAGGGCTCTCAGGTCTCTCCAGAGGAAGGGAACGTCGAAAACCTTCGAGCCGAAGATTTCGATGATAGCACCCTCTCGCTCCCCGAGAGTGGTGGGCTTGTAAGTCGCATCGTCGTACTGAATGGGGGCGAGAGGGATGTTGCCAAAAGGTCCCGCGATGAAAACGAACCTTTCCGCGAAGTGGTGGTGCTTGTTCGCAAGACCCGCCGTTTTCACCGACTGGCCGGAAAGGAAGACCGACCCTCCCTTGGATTGAAAATTGAACAGCTTTCGGAAGATCGCTAAATTAAACTCAATCCTTTTCGCCCACATGTAGCAGGCGAAAGCCACAAGGAGGGCGATGGAGTTGGGATTGAGCTGGGCGGGCACCACCCCGTAGTAGCGCAGGGCCTGACGCACCTCAGGCCAGAGGGGGAGCCGGAAGCCCACTTCGAAATGCTCCAGGGGAATGGCGAGCTCCACTTCCGGCATGAGGTTCACCCTGTCCTCGCGCCCAGTTTTCCGCATGGTGAACCCAGGCGGGATGAAGTTCTTGGTTATGGTGACGAATTCCGCTTGTGTGAGCCGGCAAGGCGGGAAGGCGTGATCGAGGAAAGACTGTGCGCACTTGGAGCGGCCCTCACTCTCGCTTGGCATCTCAGAGGAATGAGAGAAAAGAGGGGGACGCGAAGACGAGAGCCTTTGCGCTACAAGGAAGGGCGAAAGCAATTGACGGGTAGACGGAGTTTTGGAATAAATACGGTGAATGGGGTAGGTGGATTGACCTATTTATAGAAAGCAAGGTAATTATTAGTACTTAAGAAATACGGCGGAGGAAAATTCAACGAGTCAACGACTCCGGACGCTTTGACACCTCGATTTCCATCCTGACGCGTCAGCTCTCCTTGGTTTGGTGGGAAGCAATAGCCTCTAGGGGAGGCTGGGAAAAAGGCAAACGGCCTCAGTACGTGAGAAACAGTGAGCGAGACGTATGAATCTGGCATTCGCAAGGTATTAAAGACAGCATACAAACGGGAGCTGGAAAAACACAGATATAGATAGGGTCTCGCTGGGCGAGAATCCCAGGCAACAATAGTAAAAAATAATAATAACAACAGTAACACGCAATGCTTATAAGAAATTATCCGGCGCTAAAAAGCGAAAATGGTACAATGGGAAGAGGTAGGCAAAGAAGATGGGTAAAGAAGGGGATCACCCTAAGAGCTTAGTATGACCCCCACCGCCAATGACCTAGTTCTCACCAGCCAGACCTGGGAGGGTCTCGAGGGCCGAAGAAGGCCGTCAGGGTGGTCAGCCCCCGGTTGGCCAGACGGAGCTGATCTCGAATCCGCGCAATGTGCCTCCTAGGTGAGGTTTCACCAGAAGCCGTATCATGGGATCCCGCCCCGCCAAGGAGGTCTGCGCAGTCCCGCTCAACAATCGTCAGTCGCTGCTCCATCATTTCGTGGATCCTCTTCACCGCTGCGGAGTTGGCCCTTTGCTGCCGCGCGAGCTTTGACAAGACTATCGCGATCCTCCACCTTTGCGCCTTTCTGCTCCTGGGGCCCTCAAGAAAGTTTTCCATCTCACCAGTGGAAGGGAGGGGCGAGTCTTCCCTTGTTTCTTCTTCTTATTCTTCTCTTCTTCTTCTTCTACTTCCTCTTCATTTTCATCCCTTTCAGCCCCTTGGTATTTTGACTCTGAATAAATGGGAAATGGTCAGAATAAGAGGAGGGGGGAATGGTGATTGAAGAGTGGGGAGGCTCTCGCTTGACTGGGGAGTGAGGGATGTCTTTCCACGACGGATAGCGAGAGGGGCCGGGCTGATCCTCTGTTCCTTTTCCGAAAAGTAGATGGAGCGGCTTGCCCCGACCCGAACGAAAGGTTCTGCGCTCCGGTGGGCTGGTCTCGCCAAGTGGGGGAACAGGGGCTCCCTCTATTGCCAGAGGTTGAGGTCTCGGCGCGGGAGCGGACAGCTCGGGGTTAACCCCTCTAGTAGGGAGGGTGAGTCCGAGTAACAGATTGGTTCGACCAGCTGGGGGATTGGGCGGAGCAGCCCCTGAAGTGGAAGGTTGATCCTCATTGCAGAGGCCGGCCGCTTCTGAGTCCGCATACGAAAAGCCGGCGACATCCCTAGGCACCGACCCTTGCGAAAGGAGTGGTTTTTCAATATACAACTATGATCAAACTCTCGAAATGTTCGCGCTAATGGGAAGTGTGAAAGGATCGAAAAATACCTCCGGTAGAGAAGCGAGGATATCGACACGGCTTGGAGTTGGGGTAGGCGGGGCTCGGTTCTCTTTCCGCAGGTCGCGCCTCACTGATTTAGCCTTCTTCTTCTTTTTAGGGCGGGAACTCTCGCCAACTGGCTCCTTGGCAGCTGGCCTCTCGCCGGTTGGCTTCTTTCCGGCGGGCTTCTAACCAATTGGTTTCTCGCCCAGCGCTCTCTCGCCGGCAGGCCTCTTGCCCATCGTCTAGGGGCAACCCTGCCACAATTGGTGCGAGCTCGCGCCTGGGCAGTGATGAGTCCACTTTATATACCTATTTTCAGACTCATCTGGGTTAGTTTTCACTCGTTTGCACTTCACTTTTAGTTCTATATCGTTCATATTTCATCTTGTCTTTATTTCCATAAGAAGTGCACATTTATGCCCGTGGTTGTGTATTTTGTTTCTTTTATTGTTTGTAC
Organism: Platanthera guangdongensis; assembly: GCA_039583875.1. Classification (NCBI taxonomy): domain Eukaryota; kingdom Viridiplantae; phylum Streptophyta; class Magnoliopsida; order Asparagales; family Orchidaceae; genus Platanthera; species Platanthera guangdongensis. The sequence goes on from CM077163.1 coordinate 78,111,295, forward strand.
TCCTTTTTGTGATTGCCTGGAATGTCTGCACATATCAGTGATTGATTTTTCCTTTCGGTACAGGGGTCGTGTGCGTGTTCCGGGATGGTTATGAAACAGGAATACTGCGCACGATCATGGGATCTAATGCGCACGACCACTGGTCGTGCGCCACTGATCGTGCGCACTACTCTACGTTTTCCAGAATTAGCCTGGGGTAAGCGCACGACCACTGGACATATTGCGCACGACCACCGGTCGTGCGCCACTGATCGTGTGCATTGATTCCTCTTTTTTGGAGTCCTGTCTGGGGTAATCGTACGACCATTGGACTTAGTGCGCACGACCACTGGTCGTGCGCCACTGCTCGTGCGCGTTATCACATTTCTTCTTCCTGATCTTCCATGCCAGTGCGCACGATCACCGGACTTAGTGTGCACGACCACTGGTCGTGCGCCTGTGATCGTGCGCATTGTTCATTTCTGCTTTGTATAAATAGTGCAGGTCTCGCCCTAATTCGAGAGGATCCGGAGCTCGACATTTTCTCTGCCGTTTTCCGCCTTCTCCGTCGTTCCCCTTCATCTTTCACCCTAGGGAGGTGCTCCGGGCAAGCTTTCACCGCCAAATCCAAGCCGGAGCTTCCTCTCGGCCTTCTCCTTCATCCGTGAGCTTCAAGTAGGGTTTGACACCATAGCCATCAAGCAAAGGAAAGCTAGCAAACTTTGTCCGCTATCGTGAGACGAAGAAGACGGGCCATTGGAAGGTGGTGACAGCCCTTCTCTATCCCGGACGCAGTTGAGGACCGAGCTTGGACGCGGAATGACAACCCGACGATTCCAACCGTGAATCCTCAGCAAGGCTTCGGATTCGGTCGATCTCTTGACTTGTTCTTGCTTTATTGTTGAATATTGGTGTTTAACTTTATTTATATTGATGAAGTATGCTTAGTTTGTAAACGTTTTATACAATTATGTTTATGTGATTGTATGTTTTCGTTATTTACTTGAGTTGTGTCATATATCCATCCACCACCATCCGCCCTCGCCGCACTAGCAATTGCTAGTGGCGTGCGTAGAGAAGAGGTGCTTACAATCCTCATTCCGCCGTTCTAACCACCTTATCCGCAAGCCTACTCGCCCATCCGCCTAGCGATTCGGTGCATAGCGGCCCGACTAGTCTCCCATCCCGCCTGGCGAAGCATCGCATAACGGCGTTGCATAGGAGTAGTTGTTAGATTTTTACTTTCTTTTTATCGCAACAATCCAAACCCCCCTTAGTTAGCTCCGACCTGAGGACTTCAATCTCAAGTCCTCCTCAAAATTAACTCCACCTTACTGTGTTCCTTGTGAGATCGATACTTGGGAAAACACCCATTTTATATTACTTGTGCGACCGGTTCACTGTCGTGATCTTAAGCATCAAGTTTTTGCCGCCGTTGCCGGGGAACACAGTCGTGTGAGTTTGTGGAGAGGGAGATAATAGATTGAAGCCCTTTTCCATTTGTGCATCTCATTTTTTTTTATTTTATATGCTTTGGTTATTAGAATTTTTATTTTGCTTATTTCTTTTTACCCTTTTCTGATTTTTGATTTAGATAGCAGATCCGTGCTATTTTCATTTTAGCTGTGTAGCACTTTTTCAGCAATTATTTTTATTCGTGATGGATCCTGATGCTGAGTGTCGTATCCTTGACACTTTGCGCCGATCCATCGATGTCATTGCTGTTATGAATGTTGAGCATTGCATTCGGTGTTTGTTATGTCAAGGTGTGGGCCACATGTTGAAGGATTGCCCTCGTTTGTGCAAGCCTTCTCCCTCTGAGGGCGTGTGCACAACAACCTCCCGTTCGCGGAAGACTGTTGTGGACAGGCCTACCAGGGTGTTGCCTGGCCCATACACTGACATAACGCACTTTGCTCATTCTTTACCCGTTGAGATTACTGAAGAATCTCTGGCCGCATACAGCTCTTTCATGGGTCCCTCGATCCCTTTTTACGAGCTTTCCTTGAGTGATGATGATCACTCTGGTGTTAGCCAACAAAAAGAGGAGCAGAAACTCATGGATGCTCCTGTATGGGACGATGAGATTGTTCCGGTCGTCGGCGGGGTGGCGTCTGCGAATGATTTTGCGATGGGCCTGCTCATTCAGTGCTTGATTTTGAGAGCAGCCTTGCCCCTCCGCAATTTTTGCCGGATTGTGCTATTCCTCTTTTTGTGAGTCAGTTGATGATGTCGTATTTGTTGATGATTCGGTGCCCGAGGTTGCGCCGAAGTGGGATGATGATTCCTCTATCTCCGACGGAGAAGGTGGATCTTCGGAACACTATGGAGCACCCCGGTGGGATAAGGAATACCCTCTTTCCGATGCAGAGGTTTGCACCTCCTTATTGGATGAGGCTGTTCCTCTTACCACCGCGGACCTCGAGTTCTCGGATTCCCCTCGATACGACTCATATGACACCGACAGTGATCTCTGCTTGGATCCTGCTGGGAGTGAGACCGGGACCACTCCCCCTATTTATGATTATTTTAGTTCTTCTTCTCCTTTATTTCTTGATCCCTCTTCTTTATTTGAGCCTGTGCATGTTGAATCTCCATATGTAAGTTGGGTTGACGTTGAGCCTTGCGCTCAGGCTGTCGACGAGTGCATCCTCTTGTGTGAGGAGGTTCCTACCTCCTTCACAGTGGAAGCCCCTGCCGTCACCTTCCCCCCTAGAGAACTTGTGGTGGACGAAACCTTGCTAGGCAAGGATTTGTTTTGTGGTGAGATGAGTGAGGACCAGGCCTCCTCCTCATCCTACTTCCTATTTCCTCTGCCTGCGAGGAGCAGGTATGATTATTTAGGCAGAGGGGTAACTGCTCTATCACCGTATCAGTACCCGGTACCGAAACGGATATTAGGTCAGTTACCTGTGCACTTTTTATTTCATAGGCCCATTAGCTAGAACTGTTTAGAATTTAATAAGTCGTGCTGGGATGACAATAACCCCGGTACTTAGCTTTTATTTTCTGCATTTTATTTTTCATGTCTATTTTAGTTTTAGCATTTCTTTTTGTATATTTTGTTTTGTTTTTGCGGAGCTCACCCCTGCAGGTATTCTTGGCAAATTGCATTGGCAGAGTTCTGATTCTTCGTATGGCGGGCCTGCTTCAGGTTTCCACGCGTCTTCTGGCATGCTCACTAGCTGAGCATGAGGTAAACTCTTCCCTTAGCTATTTATGATTTTAATTTCTCTATCTTATGATTTGTTGTTTAGTTTAAGTCTGGAGGGAGAGCCAGTATTTGTTACCTATTGCACGCACATATTTCTTGTGCATACTAGAAGCTTTTATAGTTTTATTTTGATTAGTTCATTGCATCACACACCACTGCACCCACATGAGCGCGTGCTTAGCTTTTTGCGTGCCGTGAGTTAAACTCATTTCTTCGTTAGATTTGAGAAAATTATGGTGCTGACATAAGATTGTGAGACGGAGTAAAATGTTGACCTTGCTGTGCTCCTAGTCAACTGCTCTCGTCTCGTGTAAAAAAATTGGAGTAGATTTAATTTTTCTGTATGCTTTTAGTTTTATATTTTTCTAATTGCGTAAATACTTTTTATTCTACTCAAAAGTTGGTGAATCCGGTGTGAATCTGACGGTAGCTTAGGGATGTGTGTAGACGACCGTTAGGTTCATATTGCTCGAGTCGGGAGGATGGATAGTCTTTCTCGTTGGCTAAGAACTTGCCCCAAGCTATTCTTGAAGCATGGGTATAGGTTAGTCATGCATGAGCGTGATGTAGGCCATCATTTTGGCACGGTTGAGCTTTGTACCATTCCTAACATCATACCATCGCTAGCCCCGTTGTGCCTACCCCTCATTTTGATTCAGCTCCACTATTATTTCACCAAAGCCTCATATCCAATCCTAGTCGCACACCTAAGTTGAGCTTCAGAGTTTTACATTTTAATGTTGGGATGTGATGTGGTGTTATTATTTGTGAAAATGTGGAAGTGCTCCCAAGTTTATATCTGCTGAATTGTGAAAATAAAATGAAAAAAGAAAAAGAAAAATATTTGTAAAGAAAAAGAAAAGAAAAAAAAATGAAAAGAAAAAGTTTAAATTGAAAATCTTTTTGGGAAATGTGATTATATTTGGAGTAGGCGGTGCACACACCCATATGTTAAAAGTTAAGTCTGGGGGTGTGGTGTACCCGCATATATTTTGGTTAGCTGATGGATTCCTTTTATACTAGCTCATTTGGGTTAGGTGCATAGCCTTCTTGTTTATCCTTGTTTACCTCACCGAAACCCAAGCCTCATCTCTTCACCTACAGTCCTACTGATTCGTGTGTGAACCAAACCAGTGCCGTGGAGAGAATGCGAAAGGGCAAGCATATGGTCACCGACATTGGTGGATTCCTTTGAAGGTTATCCCGAGCCCCGATCTTTGGCAATGCTCGCCTAGCGATTAGTCTACTTTCTCCCTACGCGTGACCGGATGATTCACTGTGATTCTATTTTTGAGTAATAATAAAATGTTGATACGCATTGTGAAAAGTATAAACTATTTTGTATACTTAGAAATTTCTTCTATTATATTTTTACGCGCGCGAGCATGCGACTTCGCATGGTACTCTGTATCGCAATTTCTTTGTTAACTAGTATTTTTCCCTATCTGCTTAGATTTTGTTTGCTCGGGACGCGCAAACAGTTAAGTCTGGGGGTGTGATGAGTCCACTTTATATACCTATTTTCGGACTCATCTGGGTTAGTTTTCACTCGTTTGCACGTCACTTTTAGTTTTATATCGTTCATATTTCATCTTGTCTTTATTTCCATAAGAATTGCACATTTATGCCTGTGATTGTGTATTTTGTTTCTTTTATTGTTTGTACTCCTTTTTGTGATTGCCTGGAATGTCTGCACATATCAGTGATTGGTTTTTCCTTTCGGTACAGGGGTCGTGTGTGTGTTCCGCGATGGTTGTGAAACAGGAATACTGCGCACAATCATGGGATCTAATGCGCACGACCACTGGTCGTGCGCCCCTGATCGTGCGCACTACTCTACGTTTTCCAGAATCAGCCTGGGGTAAGCGCACGACCACTGGACATATTGCGCACGACCACCGGTCGTGCGCCACTGATTGTGTGCATTGATTCCTCTTTTTTGGAGTCCTGTCTGGGGTAATCGCACGACCATTGGACTTAGTGCGCACGACCTCTTGCGCGTTATCCCAGTTCTTCTTCCTGATCTTCCATGCCAGTGCGCACGATCACCGGACTTAGTGCGCACGACCACTGGTCGTGCGCCTGTGATCGTGCGCATTGTTCATTTCTGCTTTATATAAATAGTGCAGGTCTCGCCCTAATTCGAGAGGATCCGGAGCTCGACATTTTCTTCGCCGTTTTCCGCCTTCTCTGTCGTTCCCCTTCATCTTCCACCCTAGGGAGGTGCTCCGGGCAAGCTTTCACCACCAAATCCAAGCCGGAGCTTCCTTTCGGCCTTCTCCTTCATCTGTGAGCTTCAAGTAGGGTTTGACGCCATAGCCATCAAGCAAAGGAAAGCTAGCAAATTTCGTCCGCTATCGTGAGACGAAGAAGACGGGCCATTGGAAGGTGGTGACAACCCTTCTCTATCCCGGACGCAGTTGAGGACCGAGCTTGGATGTGGAATGACAACCCGACGATTCCAACCGTGAATCCTCAGCAAGGCTTTGGATTTGGTCGATCTCCTGACTTGTTCTTGCTTTATTGTTGAATATTGGTGTTTAACTTTATTTATATTGATGAAGTATGATTAGTTTGTAAACGTTTTATACAATTATGTCTATGTGATTGTATGTTTTCGTTATTTACTTGAGTTGTGCCATATATCCATCCACCACCATCTGCCCTCGCCGCACTAGCAATTGCTAGTGACGTGCGTAGCGAAGAGGTGCTTACGACCCTCATTCCGACGTTCTAACCACCTCATCCGCAAGCCTACTCGCCCATCCGCCTAGCGATTCGGTGCATAGCGGCCCGACTAGTCTCCCATCCCGCCTGGCGAAGCATCGCATAGCGGCGTTGCATAGGAGTAGTTGTTAGATTTTTACTTTCTTTTTATCGCAACAATCCAAACCCCCCTTAGTTAGCACCGACCTGAGGACTTCAATCTCAAGTCCTCCTCAAAATTAACTCCACCTTACTGTGTTCCTTGTGAGATCGATACTTGGGAAAACGCCCATTTTATATTACTTGTGCGACCGACTCACTGTCGTGATCTTAAGCATCAGGCAGCCGCGAGACGAGCCTGAAGCTCTTTTGAGAGCGGCTTTTCGGCGGGTTTGGCACGCATCTTCACAGATTGGTGGAGGCTCACGCAGGGAGTAAGGACAATAAAGATGACCTGAGGGACCAACTCAGCGGCATATTTATAGAGCAAAGGTGGGGTCTACTGAATGATTCTCTGCCAAGTCAGCATATATCCACCGAATATTTGGGGTTGGACGAGTCTTTCCGAGCGTAAGGCTAGCTCGCAAAGAGCGGGGATTGTGTACAACCACATATTCGTTGCGTAGGACCAAGGTCCCCTCAATGACCCGGATTGGGCTAGTTTCAGGCATACAATTGGGTCAAGTAAGAAAACAGGTAGGAGGGCTCTCGCTGCGAGTAGGTGGGAAGGCTCTCGCCCGTGGGGTAAAGAAGCACAGTTCGCCGAGCTTGTTTTGTCGAACTGAGGGCACAGTTTGTCGACCGCAGATTGTAGGCTTATGCCATGGCTGAACTTAGGCAGGCGAAAGGGCTCGCGCCTCGGACCGGCGGAAACCCCTTGGCACTGAGTGAGGCTTCTCCACTTGACGCTCCCGCCAGCCCTTTGGCGTTGAGTGATGCTTCTGGTTCCGCACAGGATAGGCGGGACGGCTCGCGCCTAGAGCAAGTAGGGTTCTCGTAGAGCTCAGTAGGAAGAGCTCTCGCCTGGTGGGACCCAGACCTGAAATTACCTAAATACCCATGGACTGCATTGAACTCCTCAGAATAGCGGAGTTTGGCTATTGGCGGGCCATCTCAGGGGCATTTTAGTAATTCTAGGGTAACATAAATACACTTTTTGTAGACCAGTAGTTGAAAAACTATAAATAGACTCACAGGATACCTCAAAAGGCAGTTTTTTTCCTGATACTCTCATTTTAGCCCTCTAGAGTTTTCTGAGGTACTCCTAGCCCATCAATTGGCCTTGGAGGGGAAGTGTTAAGAGAGCTTCCGGGATAGTGGAGGGACCTCCCAATTGGGGTTTCGGGTCAGTTCCTGGTTTTTTGTCGCTGGTCTTGTGTTGAGATTTGGGAGAAGTAGGTGCTGGCTACTCCCCGAGGTTCGAACGTTCGTTGATGCCAGTTTTTGGCTTCAACAGTTGTCCATTCATTTGTCGCTTGAATGTGTTCAACAACATCTTCATATTGGTAATTATCTCAGCTATTATTCTACGTTAATAGTTCTGCATCAACTTCTGCCAACATTCTTACATCACGTGCAAGCCTCCTGTCTACCAAAAAGTTGTGGAGAATACAACATGGAATGATGATTTTAACCTCTATAGTAATTAATGTTTAAAATTAGATGATTGTTACTCATTAAAATTACTAAACTATGTTTATACCTGTCAATTAATACCAAAGAAAGAAGTTTGTCGTAAAATTGCCCATCTTTTTTTAATAACTCAAAAGTTCTTTCAATAACATTGCACTTTTTTAGTGACAGAGATTAAACCATTCTTTATAGGTTGTTGACATATTTTCTTAAGTGGCCCACTCTTGAAGGTAATAACGAGTCGATCGGTACTGTGCTAAATAGCCTAGACCATTTGTATACCCCGCATCGAGAACGTAATATTTACATACATTGTTAAATAAATGATATATGAAGAGAACCACCCTTATGGGAAAATTACCAATCATAAAGTGCGTACATTTACCTATGGGAACTTAAAAGTGATCCTCTCTCTCTAGTGCATTACCCATCACCCTTGAATCTGACGAAGAACCCTCCCATCCAGGCAAAACATATGAAATTCATGTCTGCATCACATACTCCAAGGACATTTGTGGTAATAACTTGTTTCATATTGCGGTATTTATCTTGATCACTTGTTGGAACAATGAACTCAATGTGTGTGCCATAAATAGTACCAACACAATCCTGAAAGTACCCCCACCTATGTGTTTGTGATGTTTCCAGACAATTGATCATCTCTGTACTCAACTTTAGATCTGCCCCCAACACCAAGTTGAAATGTGTGCTTAAGGTACCGGTGGAACGTAAATATGTACCACCTACATCCCTAAACTTGTAATTATATGTTAGGATATGTAAGAATAACCCTACCGACTCGTTAACGGTTACATTATCTATGTCACCTACAGAGCCCTTATCCACTAATAAGGTACACAAGCTTTTGAAAATACATTTGTTTATGCGAAATTGATTGTAGCAGTTTATATTACACATATTATATAGTCTATTAAGTACCATCCGCTGTAGAGTATCACATTGATCCCAAGTGCTTGGTCGTGTTAGTGTTCTAAGTTTCATCAAGACTACGACAACTACATATAAAACTATCATGATTGATCTCTTCATTCTTAAAATTCTTCTCTCCCTATGTAACGCAATAATCACATCCATCTACGAAAATAAATTAATCCACACATTTTAAAAATTACACAACAGACACATTCTAAGGCACAAAGAGAAAAGGCAGCCTGTAGAAGCCCCCCCACCCAGAAAAAAGAGTGTAGAAGGAGAAAAGGCTTCACAACGACGTTACCTGGGGGTAGGGGTGCGCATAAAGCCCGGCGGGCCCGGGCTTGGCCCGGGCCTGCAGGGCCCGGGCTTTTCCGAACCGGGCCCGGGCCGGGCTTAATAATGTAACCGGGCCGGGCCGGGCCGGGCTATGCTCCCTGGGGGGGGGGGGGCTGGTAAGGCCCCCCAGGCCGGCCCGGGCCGGGCCCAGGCTAAGCCCGGCCCGGTTTTTTTAAAAAAAATTGTTTTTTTTAATTCATAAAAAAATCAAGTTTTGATTTTTAAAAAAATAAAAAAAATGGAGTTTTTGATTTACAAAAAAAATAAAAAAAACACAACATCGCAATATTAAAAAATAAAATTTTTATTAATGTAACGAAATTATACAAATTTAGAAATGTGCAAATATACAAAAATTTGGAAATTCTAAATTATTAAAAATTACAAATGACAAAAATTCTAAATTATTAAAAATTACAAAATTACAAATGACAAAAATACAAGAAGTTGTCTAGTTTAAGTTGATCGTGTCCATCTCGTCTTCCATGTCCGACGAGCTATCCTTGATCGCTGAAATATGTTGTTTCCTCTTCATCGCATCCAAGTGGTCCTTGTAGCATATGCAGATCTCAAGCGATTCTTCGCTTAGTCGACTTCTCCGCTCGTTCAAAACCCTGCCACTAAGAGAAAAAGCAGACTCCGAAACTACCGTGCTTGCTTGGATCGTTAGTAAATCTCGGGCCATATAGGGCATAATAGAATATGTATTTACTTTACCTTTCCACCATTTTAAAATATCGAAATTTTCTAATTCGTCCGTGGACATAAAATCACGAAATTGTGTTTTTGTGTACAACCCTAATTCATTTAAACTACTAGATGTTGTGCGCGCTTTTTTCCTAGAGGCTAACTCTAACATTTTATTTTTAAAACTACTAGATGTTTTTGGTTGCGACATATCCTCTCGGGGCGCGATCCGTATAAATTATCGTAATAATTATAACATTCAGTAAAAATATTGTTAAAATTTAAAATACTCAGATTATCTAAATCTGAATCACTTAGATTTATGCCTATATTGTTATTTATTTCTTCAATAAAATTTTCTACGCCGTCTACGCCGAAAAGAGGATTCAAAGCGGCGGCGCATGAAAACATAACTGAGATTTCTCTATAATATTTTAAAAATTTTCTTTCCATTATTTCTATTAATTCGCTCCATCCGGCATGTTGTTTAAAATAATTTAATTTTTGTGAAATATTAACAATATTTTCAATAACTAGCGGGCTAGTAGGATAATATACGCCCGATAAACTATTTGTCGTCGTATAAAAAACTTCTAATAAATCCATGTAATGTTCTAAAATTGTCCAATCGGACTCGGTTAATTCATGTTGACCTAACAAAGTATAAAATTCCATTAGTAGTGTTTTTTTGGCGAATCGCTCGTTTTAACATTATATACGTAGAGTTCCATCTAATTGACATGTCAAATAGAGGTTTCAAAAATTTTTGACCTTGCCCGGTTACGAATTTTTTAAAATCTTGACGTCGTTGTTTAGAACTATAAATAAATTGTAACATTAAACGTATTTTATTAGTGTATGGTTCCATATACGACAAACTATCTTGTACTACTAAATTTAAAACGTGACACGCACAACGAGTATGAAAAAAAGCGCCGTTTAACATAGGTTTCAAATCACGTTTTAACCACTCAATTGAGGTGGTATTATTTGTAGCGTTATCGAAAGAAATACTCATAATTTTATCTTTTATTTTAAATTCGCGCACACATTTTGAAATTATTTGATAAATCGCCTCACCGGTGTGCGAGACTTCAAAACTTTCAAAACAAATTATTCGCTTATTTAGATCCCAGGAAACAGGATCGATCCAGTGACACGTTATAGACATATACGATAATCCTAATTTTATACTACTTGTCCAAACGTCGCTCGTTAAACTCACTCGACCCTCAAATTTTTCAAAAAAATTAATTAAAATTTGTTTTGCTTCTAAATAATATTTAAGTGCGTCGCGCCTAATTGAAGATCGACTTACTTGGTGATATTTGGGTTGTAGCCCTTGGTGGATGTACTCGGTTTCTTCTTCGTTGTCGTAGTGGCTGAACGACAACCCACGTCTGATGATGTTCTTCACCTGCAGCTCCCGCTGCCGACCTTGATCGTATGTCCAGATTTGTCCGGATGCCGATAATTGCGCCTGGGTCGACTCGGGAGGAGCTTGTTTGGCTGCGCAAGACTTAACGTGTCTTGCGAGTGTCGAGTTGCCAGCGATCGAAAGTAATTTCGAGCACTGTTTGCACCTCGCCTTTTGCTCCGCGCCGACTTGCACTAAGTCGAAATATTCCCAAACCGGCGCCGTACGCTTGTGCTCCACCACTTCGTGAGCGACGGATGATGAAGAAGACGCCTGCGTTGACGACATATTCGAGCGAAATGAGAATAAAGATTAGAGAGAGAGGGTGGGGGATGAGGGGGTAGAAGAGGGAAAGAAGGAGGGGGGGGGGGGTTTATAGATTTTTTTAAAAAAAATAAAAAAAAAATTATTTTTTAAATTAAAAAATGGCTGCCAGCATGCCCATGTGGCATGCTGGCAGACAACGGCTCTAAGAGCCAGCCCGGGCTTAGCCCGGGCTTTTCCTGGCCCGGGCTAAGCCCGGTAACCGGGCTTTGCCTGGCCCGGCCCGGGCCGGGCACCGGGCCGGGCATTTGCCCTACAATGGGGCCCGGAAGGGCCCCATGGCCCGGCCCGGGCCCGAGGCGGGCTTGGCCCGGGACCGGGCCTGTCGGGCTTTTCAGCGGGCCGGGCCGGTCCGGCCCGGTGGGCCCTGTTTTTTAGGACACCCCTACCTGGGGGAGGACGAAGATCCGCTGCCTGTAGAAGCACCGATCCAGGTCCAAAAAACAACGACGGGAGGCTCGTTCGCCGGTAGAAGCTCAGTGCCGAGTGTTGGTCGGGCGAAGATTTGCCGCATGGGAGGGGAGTCACGAGTAGTTTCATGTGATCTGTTAGGAAGAAGGAGAACAACCTTTTCCAAAACACATGAAAACGAAGCAGGTTAGGTCTGCTTTGAGGGGGATGTTTAATCAAGTAGTGAAAACGACTTGATTTTGGATCAAAATCAAAACTGAGCAAAATAATGGCAAACAAACAGCTACATTGGGACAACGAAAATTTAAAAAGAAAACAAATTGTAAAAACAGCGCAAATGAACGGGGGCCTGAGACTCTGGGTCTGTTTGGCACTCCGTCCCGCTGGCACGTCGGCGAGGAGAGAGACAACGCCCGGTGAGAACGGCGAACTGGTGCTCGGCAATCCAGCGCCAAAACCGCCGGGCTGCTACCCTTTCACGCCGGGCGTTTTCAAAGGGCGCTTGCAAACCTGTCCAAACAAGATCTCTCCGGCTCGTTCCCGCCGGAACGGAGCGGCACTGGGTTGTCAAACGGACCCTCTATTTGACGGCGGATTTTGGGGGTGAGGTCAGTCAATTTTTGGAAACGCATGGCAAACAAATTAAAGACGTCTACTTTTGTACGGGGCCGCACACTGTCGACTTGTCGCTGGTTCCGGTTCCGGATGGAAAAATCAGCCGTGAAATAATAGCGTCCCGTAGAAATTTATGAGGACTCCAAGATCGCGCGACTCCCCCGCCACTCATTTTCGCCGGAGCCCTAGGGAAACATCCCGCGCCGCTTCTCTCGTCGACGCCACCTACGACCGGCCCGGCGATTCCTCTCCGACGTCCGTCCTCTCTCTACACACCTGCGAGCTTCCTCCTCCACTGCAGGTATAGTCCCCTTCTAGTCGACGCCACCGCTGACTCGCTCGACCATTCCTCTCCTATGGCCGTCCTCCCTCTACACGCCGGCGAGATTTCTACGATTTTTCCTCTTTTTTGTGCTCTCCCTCCTCCCCAGCTACCGATTTCTCACCATTTTTTCCGATTTCAGGTTAGGGCACTGATCTACAGAGCATTTTCTGATTTCTGTTGCTCTCCCCCCTTATCCGGTGGCAGCATTTTCTGATTTCTGTTAAGCTATATTGTTTCATATCTTTGATATCAGCTGAAGAATTGACTGCCTCTTATCTGGTGGCCCAATTGAAGGGGGACGTGACATATTTAATAAAGCACACTCAGCTAAAACGCCGTCCAACGCTCATCGAAAACGAGTTATTCATGTCTATTGTTACAGGCTTGTTGTAGCCGTCTCTCTTCCCCGAAGTCCATTCCTGCTGCCTGCGGCTGCTCTCAAAAAATAGGTTCAACAATCGACAGAGGAGTTCATCCTCAAGCAGAGGCGAAGTGCTGTGATTAGGTCCCTGCGCTGCATTATGGTCTCCCTTAAAGATCTCAAAACCCTATGCCAAGAGCTGCTGTTTTCCAATGCTCACATAAACAACCTACCAATCATCCTCTCCGCCCTTTCTCCTTCCTCCCCCCCTGACATTGCACAAGAAGCCCTAATTTCTCTTCATTCGTTCTTTCTTCCCCTCCTACCTGAAATTCCCTCTTCATCTCTTTCCAAGCAACCCAGAGCAGAGGAAGATCCGGAGGCTTTTTACTTGTCGTGGCTTCATACTAAGTTCCATGAGTTTGTGAATTTACTGATAGAAATTGTTATTTCTCACACATCTGTTGAGCTCATTAAGGTACACTTCTTTGTTTGAATTGTGTATTTTTAATAGTGCTCTAGTTTAAACAAGTGCTAATAGTTTTGTCATTGCTCATACATTTACTTAGCACGCAGCAGTGGATTCAATTATGGAATTTGTGAAGCAAGATAAGGAAGAGAGGTTTAATTCGGCTATCTACCACAAATTTCTTCAGAGCATTGTAAGTGATATTTTGAACTAATTAATATTTCTATAACTAGCCTAGGTGTAGAAGATATAGCCGGAATAAATGCTTGGGCTTTTTGCTAACAGACCACATAATTTGTTGTTCTGTTGTTTAAAAGTGACCATTATTTGATTTGGCTTGGTTCTTGGATAATATTTAGATATATTTTTCCCAGAGTGATAGCTAGATATCAACACAATCGGCGACATGTGAAGATATCAATGATGATTTATAGATACTATGAAATTATCATTTAGGGCGTGTTTGGCACGGACTTCTGCGGCGTGGATGAAAACCTCGCGAAATCCGCGGTTTATAGGTGGCGGGGCTGATTTTACTTATTTTGACCTATATAAAACTATATGAATTGAACTTATTATTATGCTACTATATTCTGGTACTTGAATTGTTGAAGTGACTGCTAAGTTTGGATTAACCTGCTAAGTATTATTATTATTATTATTATTATTATGGCAGCTGCTTTGTATTATTATTATTATTATGGCAGCTGCTTTGTATTTTTATTATTATGGCAGCTGCTTTGTATTTTTATTATTATGGCAGCTGCTTTGTATTATTATTATTATGGCAGCTGCTTTGTATTATTATTATTATGGCAGCTGCTTTGTATTATTATTATTATGGCAGCTGCTAAGTATTATTATTATGGCAGCTGCTAAGTATTATTATTATGGCAGCTGCTAAATATTATTATTATGGCAGCTGCTAAGTATTATTACTATGGCATCTGCTAAGTATTATTATTATGACAACTGCTAAGTATTATTATTATGACAACTACTAAGTATTATTATTATGGCGGTCAGTTTATCATGTCAGGTGAGTTAAAATTGGATCATGAAGAGTTTAGAAATTCCAGGAATGAGGAATTTTGCACTCTGACCCTTGAATGGAGTCCATATGTCAGCCTATATCATGATCGATGATGGGTCGATGACTGAAAGCTAAGGGCAAGATGGGAATCACGGGAATGCCTCTGCTGGGGTTTAAAAGGCTCTCGACATACGGTTAATTTATTCTTTCGTCTTTTGTTTCATTTTCCTGCGAGCGCCTGGCGCCTGCCAGGGTTGTCAAGATCTAGATCTTAGGTAGGATCGAGATCCTAGGCAGGATCGAGACCCTAGGCAGGATCGAGACCCTAGGCAGGATCGAGACCCTAGGCAGGATCGAGACCCTAGGCAGGATCGAGACCCTAGGCAGGATCGAGACCCGAGGCAGGATCGTTTTCCGGTTGGATCGGATCAGATCGGGGGATCGGATCGAGTATCGTAAGATCCTACAAAAAGCATAAACTAAGACTTAAAATATGTAAATACATTTTTATCATCAAATTACCCACAATTAACATATAAGAAACTATAAAACTAATAAACATTTGAGTATTTATATCAAAAATAAACTAATGAACAACTAAACCCAAAAAGTAACATAAAGTTCACATGTCCTAATATAAATCCTTAACATATGTTCGTCGGACCGATACAAAACCACTAATATAAATCCTTAACAGCTACATCAGTCATATCCTCATAATCAAGTTCTACATTCTCTGCAACGTCATCATCACCACAGTCATTATGAACATCATCCCATTTGATGTAGGCTCACTCTTTCGAGCGTTATGGGTGGCCGAAGGAACTAACACGACGTTCTCCGATAACTCTCACGTCACACTCAAACACTTAATGCGGCAATGACACAATTAATATTGTTACTAATTAAAGATTACAGGGGGGTTCGCAAGGCCCCTTAAGATAATACCAAGGCGATATGCCGAGGTCCTCTCAAGCGAAAAGAACCCACACGGTTCGATCGAGCGTTGTTGTATCAAAAGAGAATCCACCGAAAACAAAAGATTCGGACAAGGGTGGTTCTCTCCCAACAAAATAAAACGAGGGGCGCCACGCTTCACGAACTTAAACGAAAGAAATAAATACGACAATAACTAAAAAAAATTAGCCACGAAAATTCAAGCGTTACACAAGCCACGCAATTTGTCAATGCCACAAGATCTATCTAAAGAAGAGAAACACATAAAGGTGGAAATGTTCGTTACCCAACCTGATTTGATGAATCCGGTTCACTCTACTAGAATCGTTCTTCAACGGCTCCGCCAGAGATACGCCGGAGGGAGAGAAATTCGTCGCCTTCTTCGTATCACGCTATGTTTGGAAAGTCTCGGCGAAATCTTCTGAATATGGAAATAATATTTCCCAATAAGGCAGGAGAGAGAAAGGTGGCAGGATATCGGAAATAATTAAGGAATGATATAATTTCAAATATGGTAGGTAGAGAATTTAAGGACGAGGATATATTTTGAATATGGTAAATAAGGGATGAATATGGTAGAGGATCTTTAAGCTTTTTAGGAAGGGGAATAGGGGGGGGGTCGGATTTGGTGAGGAGGCCTCAGGTGAGAGGTGGGGTGGTCGGATTTGTGAAGGGTGGTGGTGGTGGGACTCGGGTTAAGGAGTTTTGGTGGGAGCCAGCCTTGTGAGAGTGGAGGTGACGGCTTGGAGGTTGGGGAAAAGAGATGGCTCGGGTAGCAAGGAGGCAAGGTAGAGATGAGGAAGGAGAGGAAGGGAGGCCGAGAGAGAGGGGAGGGGAAGGGTGGCCGACGGCCAAGGGAGAAGAGGAATAGAGGGGGCCGAAATTTGCCTTGGAGAAGGAGGAGGATTTCAATCTTGAAATTGGTTTTCTTTTCATTCATTCACTTGGGAAAAAACAAAGGAGTACATGCCTTTATATAGGCTTTACAATCAAGGGAAAATGGCTACATGCAGCCCAACATGAAAATGAAATAAGACACAACCATACACCATGGTTTTATAACATAACCATGTTACAAATAATACATGAAATTAAACATGAAATAAAAATGATAATTTTGAAATAAAACAACAAATAAAATATATTATTACTCAATTTTTATTTATTAATATATATTATTAATAAATAATAATTGGGCTTGCGCTCCGGACGGCTATTGTGGCGACGCCAATAATTGGGCTTGCGCTCCGGACGACTATTGTGGCGACGCTTCCAAGGGTCGTCCGTAAGCATGCTGTCGCCGTCATCAAAGTGTTGCGGGCCGACGTCTCCATTCAAATCTACCGGGTCACCATCATCGTCAGAGGGAGGACGCTCCTTGGCCACATGTCGTGGGAAGTCGGCTCCATCAATCCTCCCCCTCTTAAAAATACTCATCACTGATGAGTATACCTGTGTGTACGCGCCTGGAAGGTCATCGGCGGGGAAGAAGAACCTGCATGGAAAAAGGTGGTCTTGGAGGGACCTCAAATACGCGTTATCCAAAGAAGGAAAAAGAATTTCAACAACATCCACCAATATACCTCCGATGGAGACCGAGAAGGAGAACGATCCTAGGAAACTGTCACCACCCAACCCTATAAAAAGCATAGTGGAAAATATATACGGAGAGGTGGACATTTCAAGTGACATAAAAGCATAAAACATAAAGTATGTAACGATGAAAATAGGAGCTATGCCCCAATCAGTGGAAACTTTTAAAAGAAATGTCATGTCACCAAACTTCCGTAAAATTCGTAAAGAATAGACTAGCCGATTCGTTATTATTTCTAAGGTGCCCGGGAGCATCCGTTCAGGGATGAGACAATCCAAAACCAAATCAATCACATAACAGTGGGAGACTTTCAGATACAAACTCGCAAGTAAATTAAAGGACGCATTTTGATGGATTAAAAGGATAAGAATGCCCCTAATTAAATTAAAACCATGTGGGGTGAACCCATGTGCAACATGAATAGAATTAATAGTAGAAAATAACGGAACTATGTCAGGTGGCACAAGTGCTTTAAATTCAAAAATTATTTCGGTGGAGCCGAACATGTTCGTTTTAAATTTGGAATTAAAATTTGATTTAAAAATGTCGTAATGAATAGCCGGCAGAAAACGTTCGTCACCAACTACGTTTACCCACATCCATCGTAGTAAGCCTAATGGGGAGACGGTAATAATAAACTTCTCCACATATAAAGGGCTAGGAATGACTAGCTCGTGTCCTAACAAATCATCTACTCGAGTTAAATGAACCGGAGGGAGAGTCGACATGGATGATTCCGTAGGGAAAGTTAAGTCGCACTCAACGTCAAAACACGGATTACTCGTCCAAGAACAAGCCTCCGGTTGCAGGTCGTTAAAATCATAGGAAAAATTAAACAGTGGATTCGTCCTCACTGAAAATTCAGCCGACAAGTCTTCCAACTCATTCGATACTTCATTTAATTCAGAATTAGTGATCGTATCATAGATAGGCAAAATCGTATCCGACAAAATTTCTAAACAGTTTTCGGCCCCAGGTAAAGGAGCTATCAATGAAATGTCTATCGGACCCTCAGGGCAACCGTCCTCCAAAGAAAAGTCTTCCGCGCCGGGTAAATCTACCAAAGCTTCACAACCTTCGTTGACCAGCTCTTCCCATGAGGTGGGTACGTCGTCACATTCAAAATAAAGGGATGGACAAATCGAATCCCGGGGAGTATCAAAATTATCTTGACTTTTAAGCGGCGTTGATACCGTAAATGAACTAACTCCCGGATGTATCACAATAAGATTATCCCAAATTGAACAACCATCCCAAAGTGACTCTTCCAATACCGTTGAAACATCTATTAATTCTGGGTCAACCATAATAATACCGGGTCCTAGTAAGTCATCACCTAATTTTGTAACAGGTAAGCTTTCAACATTGGATGACTCTACCGACTCAGCCGGAACGTCTTCTGACTCAGGGTCATCAGACGACTCCCTGACTAAAATATTGTCGAAGGGGGGTGGAGATGATTCCTCCGGGGAGAAATCCTCATCCAGATCACTAGGGTAACCAATCTCCTCAACGTCACTAAA
Organism: Platanthera guangdongensis; assembly: GCA_039583875.1. Lineage (NCBI taxonomy): Eukaryota > Viridiplantae > Streptophyta > Magnoliopsida > Asparagales > Orchidaceae > Platanthera > Platanthera guangdongensis. The sequence goes on from CM077163.1 coordinate 78,129,814, forward strand.
AGCGTCAGCGAGAATTGCCTCGTCCTCAGTGACGGGATTAGTCCTATTCAAATCCTCAGGTTCAACAGGAGAGTCAGGCACTATCGTAAGTGAAGAAAGACTCTCACCTGGCTGATTAACTTCATCATCCAGAGATTCTATATCCACATAAGAATCCTCAGAGGTATCAGTCACTATACCAGAGGGCCTAGATGTCGAGGCTAAGGGTGCAAGCACCCTAATAGTAACCTCTTTCGAGTTTAAATTTTGGGGTCTAAATGGCTTATGTTCCCTATAGGTGGGACTAAACACACTTTGGGTATTACTACCTCTCTAGGGATAGGATCTATCCTGAGGCATAGGGTCACTCCTATAAGCAGATACGGGTCTGATGCCATAACTATTCTTACTAACGGGTGTGGTGCTATTAGTGCGCAGGTAAGCGGGATCAAATTGATCCGAGAGGAGGCTACGCATGTGCGGCCAAGCATAATGATAGCTACCAACACGACGCTCTTTGTTTAACCAAAATAATCGGTTCGACCTACTAATCGCTCTCGGGCAAAGCTAACCTTTTCGTAGTCATCCCATAAGTGATAATTAAAATATTGTTCTAATCCCTTAAGCCAGTCTCTAAATTTTTGGGGATACTCTAAACCGTCATAAGTAGGAAAAATGTGGCATTGCCTCGGGGAAGCTTAGTCATGGCTTTATCATACCAAGAGTCCAACCGGGAAACGTGAACGTCATAGGCCATAATTACAAGTGCATAGAATAACGCTTTTGGGACAAAATATTTATGACAGTTGGAATTGTCCCGCTTATCCACTAGGGTTATACCTATAAGAAAATAGGGTTCTTGCTGGAAAATTATGAGGATCATTAAAAAAAATTTTGGATTTTGAAATTTGAAACTTGAAATTTGAAATTGGAAATTTGAAATTGGAAATTTGAAATTTGAAATTTGAAATTTGAATTTTAAATTTTGAAATTTGAAATTTGAAATTTGAAATTTTGAAATTTGAAATTTGAAATTTGAAATTTGAATTTTGAAATTTGAATTTTGAAAATTTTAATTTTGAAATTCGAAATTTGAAATCTGAAATTTGAAATTTGAAATTTGAAATTTGAAATTTGAAATTTGAATTTTGAAATTTGAAATTTGAATTTTGAAATTTGAAATTTGAAATTTGAAATTTGAATTTTGAAATTCGAAATTTGAAATCTGAAATTTGAAAGTTAAAATTTGAAATTTATTTGTTTTTAATTTGAAAATTGAAATTGTGGAATTTCAATGTATTTCATGAAAACTAATTTTCTAAATATTGATTTGCAACGAAACGGGTGAGTGTGTACGTACGTACCACATAAGAGGGGGAGGAATGCCAATTAGGAAATTGACGAGAACCTCCTTCTGATACCAAATTGATGTAGGCTCACTCTTTCGAGCGTTATGGGTGGCCGAAGGAACTAACACGACGTTCTCCGATAACTCTCACATCACACTCAAGCACTTAACGCGGCAATGACACAATTAATATTGTTACTAATTAAAGATTACAGGGGGGTTCGCAAGGCCCCTTAAGATAATACCAAGGCGATATGCCGAGGTCCTCTCAAGCGAAAAGAACCCACACGGTTCGATCGAGCGTTGTTGTATCAAAAGAGAATCCACCGAAAACAAAATTTTCGGACAATGGTGGTTCTCTCCCAACAAAATAAAACGAGGGCCGCCACGCCTCACGAACTTAAACGAAAGAAATAAACACGACAATAACTAAAAGAAATTAGTCACGAAAATTCAAGCGTTACACAAGCCACGCATGTTGAAACCGATTCCTCGATCTCTCGTGGAGTTCGCCCTTGGTTAAGGGGTGGTCTCGCGCCTACTTTGATACTTCAAGCAAAACAACAAAGAAGACGAGGTAACACAGACCCAAGGGCTCGGCGGGGAGGTCCCACCACAAACCCGGAAGATCACTGAGCGCTTCCCCTCCTTAGCCAGAAGCCGAGCTAAGGTACCCTCAGAAAGCACTTGAAAATTGGAGCAGGATAGCACAGGGAAGAACCTGCTTTCTGGGGTACCCCTTGGGTCCTATTTATAGCTTTTGAAATCCGGACTGCCAATAATCAGAAGAACTGACCTGAAATTACCAGGAAACCCTTGGTTGGGTCTGCCAACAGCCAAACTCCGCTGTTTTGAAGGGCTATGAGCAGACCAGTGGGGGTAAAATAGTAATAAGTACCTCATATATCCAGGCGAGCTGGGGAGCTTTGACCACCTCGGCATGCTCTGCTCGCCCACTACTGCCGAGCTCCACTGCGAGGACGCGAGTTGTGCCTCGCTTGGCGAATGCCGAGCTCGGGGTCGCCGATCGTCGATCTCTGGTCGACGGATGCCGAGCTCAGGCTCGCCCCCTTTGCTGCCGAGCTCGCCTATGGTCCTCAGCCCGATTTGCCTATTCCCTGGTGACCTTGCTCGCCGGACACGGGGTTGTACACAATCCCCTCTCTTTTCGAGCTTGTCAAAGCTCGGAAAGAAACATCCAACCCCACGTATGCGACGAGCGCTGGTTGGCGAGTTGGAGGGAATCTTCTGGTGGGGGCCACCTGCGGATATATATATGTGCACCTGCCCAACTGCCTGACTCTTGCCATTCCCTCTGCTGCCCTGCCAAGATGCCTCTTTCTAAGGAGATCCAAGAGCGTATAGACCGAGCCCGCCAGGCCTCCGCGGCTCGCGTTGCCGCTCTGACGGCGGTCCCCGCGAAAGCTCCCCATTCCGACTCTGCCGAGCCCAGTTCCAAGAAGTCAAAGCCATTCCCCGAGGCGGCTGAGCCCATTTTCAACGACCTGAGGGCCACCCTGGCTCGCGAGACCGGTTCTTCCACCCGAACTATCCTTGAGAAGGATAGAGATGTGGTCGTAGTTGGTGACGACCTGGACGGTCAGCCAGATGGCGAGGGCGTCGCGCCGCGAGAGCCCACACCGCGACGCGAGACCACGCTCGCCAACTCGCGATTCTCGGCACCAGATAGCCATCCCCGGGACCCGCCTCTGCTCTTTGGGATCCTGCCTGTGAGCTCGCAGAGGCCGAATTCGCCAGTGTGCACCTCCCCTCCTCGCCAAGTTGACGTGGTCGCGGGGGCGGGTCTGGGGACCATTCCCACCCCGGGATTTGAGCTCGTCTCGCCTGGGGCTCGCGGTCCGGGTCGCGGGAAGGATCTCAGGTTCATTCCTCCCCGCATCTCTTTTGAACCGCCGAGCTCTTCAGGTCAGCCTCGCTTGACTCCTTGCTTCATAAGTTTTTTCTGCCTTTCTTTGCTAACACCTGTCTTCACAGCTCTTCCCAGTCAATCGGTTGCCGAGGAATCCTCGCGGGCTGGCGAGTTGGGGTGGCGAGCTGGGGCGGCGAGCTGAGTTGATTTGACGGCCCGCCCCAGATTTCTTTTCCTATAAATAGCCCCCCCTCACCTACCCCCTGTACTGTGCCTTTATTGCTTTGCTTCCCTCTCTCTGTGTTCTCTTCTTTCCCTGCTCGCGTAGTGCTTTTTTCCTGCGAACATGAGCAAGACCAATCCAGATGCCGATGGCCGCTCCAAGTGCGCGCAGCACTTCACGGACTACTGCTTCTTCGAGGGGCACACCAGCGAGGAGGAGCTCGCTGAATTCGTGGCGGAGCGCGTGCCGCCGGGTTTCGAGGCGCGCAGGCCGAGGACGGGCGAGGCCATCAACACCTTTTATGAAGATGAGCTCGCCTTCCCCATCTCGCACTTCGAGGTGGGGTTGCGCCTTCCCCTGTGGCCGGAGATCCGGCAGATCTTGAAGTACTACGGGGCCGTCCCCGCGCAGCTGAACTCCAACGCCATTGCGATGATGGTGGCGTTCGCGAGTTACCTCCGGCGGGAGAAGATCGAGTTCAACCTGACGGTGTTCAGGAAGCTTTTCTCCTACAAGGCGACGCCGGACGGGGTCGCCTACTTTGGCGGCTCGTTGATCAAAGTTCGCGAGATCGCGAACAAGCACCATACCTGGATGACCAAGATCGCCTTCATCAAGGGCGATCTCGACAATATCCCCTGCTCGTCGCAACAAAAAGGCGAGGAGGTGTACCGCCCGCCGGCCGTGTCCGGCAACGACGCCGAACTCCACAAATTCTTCCTCCACAAAGATTTCGAGGTCGCCTTCCTGCGGAGGGGCCTCGATGCGCTTCCCCCCGTTCTGCCCGGCGAAGGTATGCTTCCCTCCTCATCTTGCCGAGCTCGCCTGCCCGCCGAACTCGCCATATTATTGCTGAATTCCTAACTTTCTTAAGTGTTTTCCTGCAGGGGAGCGAATAATCCCCGTGAACCCGCCGTTCGCGGATCCGGGGCTCCATACCGACCCTCTTGCTCGCGAGAGGGCGGCGGCGATGGCCTGCCGAGATGAGGCGGCCCTCTTGCTGCCCTCTTCCAGCAAGAGGCGACCTGAGGACGCGGGGTCGACCCCGCCATTCGGCCATCGACAGATGAAGAAGATGCGGAGAGCCCTGCTGGCTCCGCGGGGGCAACAACAACAGCCCTGCCCCAAGTACATCAGTTCGTCAGCGATCCCTCCCGACGCGTCGCCGGAGAGCCCGCTGAAGGAGATAACCAGCAAGGAGCGGAAAGGTGGCGAGGGTCCCTCTTCCACAGCGGCGATCTCCCCTCCTCCATCGGCGAAGAGGGTTGCCCGCGAGCGCGCGCCGCCAAAGCAACACCCCCTCTTCAACTTCGGCGCGCGCTGGAAGGATTCGGCGGGCGAGCCCATGCTGCAGTGGGACGAGCTCGCTCATCGAGTCTCCGTCTCCACTCTGCACCCCTCCTGGCACGACCGCGAGCCTTCCACCGGTCACGCCTATGCCATCGGCTTCGGCCTATATGGCCGGGAGGATGCCGAGGCCTACAAGAAGACTACCCTTCGGCAGCTCGGCCATGAGGGCCTGCAGTCCCACCTGCGGACCCTGGAGTTGCATCACATGCTGGCACGCCGCAGCTTCGCCCTCAGCCACTAACTCGAAAAGGCTGAGCAGGCTCGTGACCTCGCCAAGGATAAGGTCACCGATCAGGCGAGGCGGCTCGGCATAGCGGAGGGTCTGCTCGCCCAAGCCGCCGGCGGGTTGGTAAATGTCAAGCGCTGTTCTTCTTTTTCACTTAGAATATTTTGTGCTGCTGCTGAATGGACTCTTTTCCAGGATGCCAAGGCGGCGGGCGAGCTTCAGGCTCGCAACACTGAGCTGGGGGAGGAGGTCAGTCAGCTGCGCGCACTACTGGCCGCGGATGCCGAGGCTGCAGGGGAGCTCCAGGCTCGCAACGCTGAGCAGGGGGAGGAGATCGGCCGGCTGCGTGCACGCCTTGCCGAGCTGGAGGGCGCGAACACAAAGCTGAAGGGGGAGAACCAGCACCTCTTCGGCGAGGTGCGTCGCCAGGCGGAGATCTTCTTCCCGCCTCACGACATCGACCCTACCCTCCCCTACAAAAGCCCGCGGATCTTTGGCGAGGCCGACCTCGTCGAGAGATTGCGGATCAACTCCATCCAAGCCGCCGAGTGCACCCTCCAGATGATGAAGGATTCTGGGGTGCTGGTGGGGGGATGCGAGGGGATCTCGGCTCGGGACCTGATGCCGAGCCTATTCCCGGCAACGCCGCCCCGCGAAAAGGAGGACAGCCTGGACGCGATGTTCGGGAAAAGCTTTCAGGATCCTTCGGGCGACGGCGAGGACCAGTCCGGCGGAGGGGGCGAGGCCCGAGGGTAGCCTGCATTTTTTCTTTTTTGTTTTCCTTTTTGTTTACTCGCCGAGGCGAGCCCCTGTAATTACTTTTTGCAAATAATAAAAGTTTTTTGATCATACCCGCGCCACTTTTCTTTTCTTTACTTTCTGTGTTGAGCTCTAAATACATGCAAGTGTTTCCCCACGCGACCTCGCCGAGACAGGTTCCGCGAGTAGAGTAGTTATGAGAGCGCGCCCGCGAGTGGATGCGTTTTGAGTGTTCGCCGACCCCCAAACGGTTCGGGGGCGAGTTGCTCTCCGCCCTTGTCATACCACCATAACTCGCACGCGAGCCCTCCAGGTTGAGCCCGAAAAAAAGGAGAAAATTTTTCCAAGTCTAATGGGGCAAGGGGGGCGAGGTGCCCCGGTCGGGCTTGCTTTCCTTTGGCGAGGCCCGGGCTCGCGCTGCACTCGCCAATGCCGAGCCGAGAATGACGAGTCCATACTCGCTCATGCAGAGTCCTCCAGCCTGGCTTGCCTTCTTGATCATGTCGAGCTGGGTTTACCGAGCCCGAGCTCGCCCTGACAGAACCTCTTCCCCTTTGCTCCCTGGCACTGAGGCTTTGACCCGCATCTGACGATTTCAAGGCCGACACCATCGAGTGACCTCCGACCCTGTCAGCTAGGTGAGCCTGACCGCGGGATCTGCTCGAGGCTAAGGATGACACCGAGTGACTTCCAGCCCTGCCGGCTAGGTGAGAGCCTGACAGCGGGATCTGCTCGAGGCCAAGGATGACACCGAGTGACTTCCAGCCCTGCCAGCTAGGTAAGAGCCTAGCAGCGGGATCTGCTCGGGGTCCAAACACATTCCATCGAGTGACTTCCAGCCCTGTCAGCTAGGTGAGAGCCTGACAGCGGGATCTGCTCGAGGCCAAGGATGACACCGAGTGACTTCCAGCCCTGCCAGCTAGGTGAGAGCCTGGCAGCGGGATCTGCTCGGGGTCCAAACACATTCCATCGAGTGACTTCCAGCCCTGTCAGCTAGGTGAGAGCCTGACAGCGGGATCTGCTCGAGGCCAAGGATGACACTGAGTGACTTCCAGCCCTGCCAGCTAGGTGAGAGCCTGGCAGCGGGATCTGCTCGGGGTCCAAACACATTCCATCGAGTGACTTCCAGCCCTGTCAGCTAGGTGAGAGCCTGACAGTGGGATCTGCTCGAGGCCAAAGATGACATCGAGTGACTTCCAGCACTGCCAGCTAGGTGAGAGCCTGACAGCGGGATCTGCTCGGGGTCCAAACACATTCCATCGAGTGACTTCCAGCCCTGTCAGCTAGGTGAGAGCCTGACAGCGGGACCTGCTCGAGGCCAAGGATGACACCGAGTGACTTCCAGCCCTGCCAGCTAGGTGAGAGCCTGGCAGCGGGATCTGCTCGGGGTCCAAACACATTCCATCGAGTGACTTCCAGCCCTGTCAGCTAGGTGAGAGCCTGGCAGCGGGATCTGCTCGAGGCCAAGGATGACACTGAGTGACTTCCAGCCCTGCCAGCTAGGTGAGAGCCTGGCAGCGGGATCTGCTCGGGGTCCAAACACATCACATTCCTCTATGCAGGCTAGCTATGATAATATCAGAGAGTTGAAGGAATTTTTCATAATCAAAGTGTTGCTTACATGCTTCAGGGGAAAAATCGTTTTAGGTCGTCACCACTCCAGGTGAGACTCAGGGTCTCGCCTTCTACATTTTGGAGTCGGTAGCCCCCTGATCTCAAGACTTCCTTTACAATGAATGGTCCCTCCCAACTGGGATTGAGCTTCCCTACGAATGCTGACCTCCCTGCTGCATCCACCTTCTTCAGCACCAAGTCCCCTTCCACGAACTGCTTGACCCTGACATGCTTGTCGAAGTACTTGACCATTCTTCTTTTCACCTTCTCCTGCCGGATAGCGGAAAGGTCCCTTACCTCTTCCACCATGTCAAAGGAGAGCCTCAGTTCCTCCTCATTCTCCGCTTGCCATTCCTCACGACCTTCTTTTGCCGTCACGACTCGCGGTGTTTGGACTTCGAATTCTACGGGGAGCACTGCCTCGCATCCATGGGAGAGTTTGAAGGGGGTCTCCCCCGTAGCCGTATTGGGGGTGGTCCTTAGGGCCCAAAGAACTGCAGGAAGCTGCTCCACCCAGCTCCCCTTCAAATTCTCCACCTTCTTCTTGAGGAGGTTGATGATGATCTTGTTTGCGGCCTCCACCTGCCCGTTACTCCGGGGGTGATGGATCGAGGCGAACCTGAGGTCGATTCCAAGCTGCTCGCAGAAGCTGGTGAACTCGGCACTGGCGAACTGGGGCCCGTTGTCCGTGACGATGGCCTGGGGCAGCCCATGGCGACAGATGATCTCCCCCAAAACAAAGTTCCTGACCACCTGGGAGGTCACCTTGGCCAACGCCTTCACCTCCATCCACTTTGAGAAGTAGTCAATCATTACTAGGAGGAACCTTCTCTGACCGCTGGCTTGGGGGAATGACCCAACCAAATCCATTCCCCAAATTGCGAAGGGCCATGAGGCCGTGATACTTCTGAGTCGCTGGGCTGGCTGTAGCTGGAGAGGGGCGAACAACTGGCACTTATGACATCTTCTTGCGAACTCGGCGGCGTCTCGGCCCAGGGTGGGCCAGAAATACCCTTGCCTGACTATCCTCCCTTCCAGGGTCCGACTCCCGGAGTGACTCCCACATTCCCCGGAGTGGATTTCCTCCAAGATCCTTCGCGCTTCTCCCTCGGTCACGCAGCGGGCTAGCATCCCTGAGAGGGTCTTCCTGTACAGCTGCCCGTCCTGGAGGAGGTAATATGCTGACTTGTGCCTCAGTTTCTTCTTATCTTCCCCCTCCGGATACTCTCCCGTGGAGAGGAAAACCACCACTGGATCCATCCACGAAGCTTGTTGATCGATTTCCATGAGCTCTCCTTCTTCGATGGAGGGGCGGAACAGGTCGGTAACGGTGCCCCCCACCTGGGGACCATGCTTTGCTAGCTGATCGGCTTGTTCGTTCTCTTCCCTGGGCACGTGTCGGATGGTGAAAGTTTGAAAAGTGCCAATGACCCCCTTCACCTTGGCCAAGTACGATCGCAGGGTGGGCTCCCTTGCCTCGAACTCCCCGTTGACTTGGGAAGCTACTACCATGGAGTCGGTAAGGACCTCCACATCCGACACCCCCAGCTCCCTGGCCAGGCGAAGCCCTGCTATCACGGCCTCGTACTCGGCCTGGTTGTTGGTAATGGGAAAGTGTACCACCACCGTCTGCTCGATTCGGGTCCCCTGAGGGCTTTCCAGGATTACCCCTACTCCCAGGGAATGCCTTCCCGAGACACCATCCACCCTCACCTTCCAAGGAGTTGGGCGGGTGAGCTCTTCCTCCGCCACTTCTACCACGTAGTCGGCCAAGAAGTCGGCCATTGCCTGAGCCTTAATCGAGAGCCGCGAAACGAAGGAGACGTCGAACTCGCTCAGCTCCACCGACAACTTAGCCAGCCTGCCTGAATGCTCCACCCCCTCGAAGATGTTGCGGAGAGGATGGTCGGTCACCACCCGGATTGAGTGTGCTTGGAAGTAAGGTCGCAGCCTTCGAGCCGAGATGATTAGGGCAAAAGCTAGCTTCTCCAAAATCGGATACCTGAGCTCGGCCTTCCTCAGGACCCGGCTCACGTAATAAATAGGGAGCTGCCTCTTCCCTTCTTCACGAACCAAGACGGAGCTCAAGGCCTCCGCCCCGACCCCGAGATATAAGAACAGGTCCTCCCCCTCCTTCGGCCCTTGGAGCAGCGGAGCCTGTGTCAACTGCACTTTGAGGGCCTGGAACGCCTCCTCACACTCCTTGGTCCATTCAAACCTCTGACCACCCCTTAGCGTTTTGAAGAAGGGGGAGCACTTCTCCCATGCCCGTGAAAGGAAGCGACTCAGCCCTGCTAGCTTCCCCGTCAGCCGTTGGACCTCCTTTGCATTCCGCAGGGACCCCAGCTCCAAGATAGCCTTGACCTTATCTGGATTCGGCTCGACCCCCGCGGGGGTGAGGAGGTGCCCCAGGAACTTTCCCCTGCTGGCCCCAAAGACACATTTTAGGGGATTCAATCGCATCTTGTATTTGCGCAGGGTGGCGAAGGTCTCCTCCAGGTCCCGGAGGTGGGAGTCCACATCCCGGCTTTTGATCATGAGGTCATCTACATACACCTCCAAATTCCTCCCCCTTTGCTCCTTAAAGACCCTATCCATCATTTTCTGGTAGGTTGCCCCGACATTCTTCAGCCCGAAGGGCATCATCCTGTAGCAGTAGCATCCATCCCCTGTGATGAACGAGACATCCTTGACGTCCGGGGGGTGCATCCTGATCTGATGATAACCTGAAAAAGCATCTAAAAAACTCATTACAGAAAAACCGACGGCTGAGTCAACCAGCGCGTCGATTCGAGGCAAAGGATAACAGTCCTTAGGACAAGCTTTATTAAGTAAGGAAAAGTCAATACACATCCTCCATCAGCCGTCTCCTTTTTTACCATAACCACGTTGGAGACCCAGCCGGGGTACTGAATCTCAGACACGAAGTCGGCCTTGAGGAGTTTTGCCACCTCCTCCCTGATGGGCTCCGCCAGCTTGTCCGCAGTGGACCTCTTCTTCTGCTGAACGGGGCGTGTTCCCGGGTCCAGGTTGAGGCGGTGACAGGCCACATCCGCGTTAACCCCCGGCATCTCCGCGGCGTTCCAGGCGAAGATGTCCACGTTCTTCTGGATGCACTCCAGCATCCTGCCTTGGTCCTCCGGGGTCAGCCCCCCGCTGACGCGGATCTTCTCCAGCCTTCCTTCTCGGGTGAGCACCTCCAGCTCCACCACTTCCTCTGCTGCCTCCAGCCTGGATTGCTCCCCCCATCCCTCGGCATCCCCTTCCTCCGGAACGGGGACCTCTACCTCCATCTCTCCTCCCACGGCCCTCACTTCGGCCACCTCATCAATATCTCCTCCTGCAGCCTCCTCCACGCAGTCCTTCACTCCCGGCTCCTCCCCTCCTGCTTCCTGCTCGACCTCCTCCATCCTTCGCCGCATCTCCTCGGCTCCCTCCTGCTAGGAGATGGTGTTTACCGCAGTGACATAACACTCCCGCGCCACCTTTAGGTCCCCCCTAACCCTGACCTGGACCTCCTCAGCGTTGAACTTCAAGCACTGATGGAAAGATGAGGGGACGCAGCGGAAGGTGCTGATCAGGGGCCTCCCGAAGATGGCGCTGTAGCTGCTGGGGGCGTCCACAATGACGAACTTGCAGTTTCGGGACTGCCCCCCCAAGGTGACATGGAGACCAACTCCCTCTACTTCCTTCCTTTCTCCTGAAAACCCGAACAAGGGGCCATCTGAGGCCAGCACCCTCTTTGCCTCCACCTTCATCGCGTCGAACGCCTTTTTGAAGACGACGTTGACGGAACTCCCGTTGTCCACGAGGATCCGAGAGACGGTGAAATTCTCGATGGCCGCCTTGATGACCAGCGCATCACAGAACGGATTCTCGTGGTCTGGCATATCACTCCTGGAGAAGGCGATCCTCTCCTCCGGTGGCGGGGTCTGGGATGTAGAGGCGACGCTCCGCCGGTACATGGTGTGGAGACTTGCCTTGCGGGAAGCCTCGATCCCCACTCCCCCGTGGATCACTCCGATCCCTCCTCGGGTCCCCACATCCACCCGGTCTTCGCAATGATTCTCCTCCGCCCGAGGCAGGACCTCCTCAATCCTCACTTCTTGCCGCGCCTGCTGCTGCTGCTGCTGCTCCCTATTCCCTCTTATCTCCAAGAATTCCGGGCACGAGGCTGTTGCGTGCCCCTCTTCCTAATGGAAGTCGCAATAGGGCAGCTCCACCCTGACCTCTATTCTCCTCTTCCTCCATGCTCCCCTCCTTGCTCCCAAGGCTATGGCCATGGCCTCCTCCTGATCGGGGAGCCGGGGCCTCTGGCCCTGCCTCCAGCCCGGGGGTGGAACTGATCTTGCCTCCCTTGGTAGTGATCCCTTCCGTATTACCCTCTCTGTGGCCCCTGCCCCTGCCACTCGGGTCTCCATCCTAGCCGTCGGTCGGGCTCCTGGCGCCCCCACCTCGGCTGCTGCTGCCCTTGGAGCTGCCTCTGCTCCCTCTGCCTCGGCTCTCCTCTCCTCTCCTCCGGTCCTCTCCCTCCCTTCGACTCCTTCTCTTCCTCCGTGGCCCACCTGACCAGCTTCCTTGCAAACTCCGGGTTCGACGTCTCCCCGTCGACTTCTCTTGCCGCCCTCTCCATCAACTCCTCGTAGGAGAGGGGGGGAACTCTCTTCAGCTCCATTCGGAAGAAACCTTGCTGCAGGCCCAAAGTAAAGGCCATCATCAGACTATGACCCGACATCTCCTGGACCTGAGTAACTTCCTCCTGAAATCGGTCCACGTAGCTTCCCAACGTCTCGTTCGATCCCTGCTTAATGTGGAACAAGGACTCGGACTCCTTCCTCCTCTTCGAGGTGGTGAATCTCAGCATGAACCCTCGGCGCAGGTCCTCGAAGCAGTAGATGGAGCTGGCCGGGAGCTGGTGGAACCACTCCCTTGCCTTCTCCCGGAGGGTGATGACGAAGAGTCGGCATTTGAATCCGTCCGACATCTGACGGATGGAGACCACATCTTCGAACCATTGGACATGCTGGACCGGGTCTCCCTTCCCGGTGTAGTAAGACATCTCGGGTTCCCTGAACCCATCTGAGACCGAAGCTGAGGAGACCAGCTCGCTGAAAGGACTGCCTCCCCCTACTGGGCGAGCTGGCGAGTCTCGCGAGCCCAGCTCGCCGAACTGGCCTCGGCCTGCCGAGCCGGGGAAGAGCTCGCGCCCTGGGAGCTCGCACCCTCGGCCTTCCTCGGCCACTTCCTTCCCAGCTCGCCGGCCGGGAGCGTCCTCGCCCAAAGAGGGGGCGGCCGCGATCTGGGCTGCCGGAGTCGAGCACTCGGCCCGCGCGCCGAGTGCGAACTTGACGAGGCCCAGCACCTCGTTCCTGAAGTCTTCCAACATCCCCACCGTTGCGAGAGGCGGGGGGGGGGGGGGGGCGTGTTCTGCCTGTCAGATCCTTGTCCTCCCGTCATTGAGCTCGCCGAAGCTTTTCTGCGCTGACCACAGTCCACGCTCACCGCACCAAAATGTTGAAACCGATTCCTCGATCTCTCGTGGAGTTCGCCCTTGGGGAAGGGGTGGTCTCGCGCCTACTTTGATCCTGCAAGCAAAACAACAAAGAAGACGAGGTAACACAGACCCAAGGGCTCGGCGGGGAGGTCCCACCACAAACCCGGAAGATCACTGAGCGCTTCCCCTCCTTAGCCAGAAGCCGAGCTAAGGTACCCTCAGAAAGCACTTGAAGATTGGAGCAGGAGAGCACAGGGAAGAACCTGTTTTCTGGGGTACCCCTTGGGTCCTATTTATAGCTTTTGAAATCCGGACTGCCAATAACCAGAAGAACTGACCTGAAATTACCAGGAAACCCTTGGTTGGGTCTGCCAACAGTCAAACTCCGCTGTTTTGAAGGGCTATGGGCATACCAGTGGGGGTAAAACAGTAAAAAGTACCTCATACATCCAGGCGAGCTGGGGAGCTTTGACCACCTCGGCATGCTCTGCTCGCCCCTACTGCCGAGCTCCACTGCGAGGACGCGAGTTGTGCCTTGCTTGGCGAATGCCGAGCTCGGGGTCGCCGATCGTCGATCTCTGGTCGACGGATGCCGAGCTCAGGCTCGCCCCCTTTGCTGCCGAGCTCGCCTATGGTCCTCAGCCCGATTTGCCTATTCCTTGGTGACCTTGCTCGCCGGACACGGGGTTGTACAACGCAATTTGTCAATGCCACAAGATCTATCTAAAGAAGAGAAACACATAAAGGTGGAAATGTTCGTTACCCAACCAGATTTGATGAATCTGGTTCACTCTACTAGAATCGTTCTTCAACGGCTCCGCCAGAGATACGCCGGAGGGAGAGAAATTCGTCGCCTTCTTCGTATCACGCTATGTTTGGAAAGTCTCAGCGAAATCTTCTGAATATGGAAATAATATTTCCCAATAAGGCAGGAGAGAGAAAGGTGGCAGGATATCAGAAATAATTAAGGAATGATGTAATTTCAAATATGGTAGGTAGAGAATTTAAGGACGGAGATATATTTTGAATATGGTAAATAAGTGATGAATATGGTAGAGGATCTTTAAGCTTTTTAGGAAGGGGAATAGGGTGGGGGGTCGGATTTGGTGAGGAGGAGGAGGCCTCAGGTGAGAGGTGGGGTGGCCGGATTTGTGAAGGGTGGTGGTGGTGGGACTCGGGTTAAGGAGTTTTGGTGGGATCCGGACTTGTGAGAGTGGAGGTGACGGCTTGGAGGTTGGGGAAAAGAGATGGCTCGGGTAGCAAGGAGGCAAGGTAGAGATGAGGAAGGAGAGGAAGGGAGGCCGAGAGAGAGGGGAGGGGAAGGGTGGCCGGCGGCCAAGGGAGAAGAGGAATAGAGGGGGCCGAAATTTGCCTTGGAGAAGGAGGAGGATTTCAATCTTGAAATTGGTTTTCTTTTCATTCATTCACTTTGGAAAAAACAAAGGAGTACATGCCTTTATCTAGGCTTTACAATCAAGGGAAACGGGCTACATGCAGCCCAACATGAAAATGAAATAAGACACAACCATACACCATGTTACAAATAATACATGAAATTAAACATGAAATAAAAATGATAATTTTGAAATAAAACAACAAATAAAATATATTATTACTCAATTATTATTTATTAATATATATTATTAATAAATAATAATTGGGCTTGCGCTCCGGACGGCTATTGTGGCGACGCCAATAATTGGGCTTGCGCTCCGGACGACTATTGTGGCGACGCTTACAAGGGTCGTCCGTAAGCATGCTGTCGCCGTCATCAAAGTGTTGCGGGCCGACGTCTCCATTCAAATCTACCGGGTCACCATCATCGTCAGAGGGAGGACGCTCCTTGGCCACATGTCGTGGGAAGTCGGCTCCATCACCATTCAACACCACTAATGTAATCGCCAGCATCAAGTTCATTGCGCCTTTTGGTGAGATCATATACTTCACCTAAAATAACAAGGTTTTAATTATGATACATAATATAGTTGAATAATTTTGCATTTTCAAATTAACGGAGTGTTCGAAACGGAGGGGGGAGGTGGCTGCTCCAAACGGAGCTTTTTGGGGCGTTTCTCAAGCCGGGCGGGTTGAAACGAAGCAAACACCGCCGGAGGTTCATTTGTTTACCCGCCTTCCGGCGGCGTTTGCCCAAAACGGAGCACCGAAACGCTCAAACAAATAGAGCCTAAATAATATCATACTTACATTCATCAGCTACAACTGCAATGAGTTCTTCAACATTCCTTCCCGCACTATCATCACTATAGGTTTCTTGGGCATCTCTATTTTGAAGAATCCTCAACCAATTGCCCTTACGGGGAAGAACAAGATCTTCCTTCTCGGTGTTCCATTCATCATCCGAAAGAATATGCTCAAAGTTTAAAAACTTCTCCTTTAGATGAACATCTCATCTATCTTGTCGTTTCATCAACTTCATATTGGACATCACAAATACTAAATCATTCATTTTCTTTTGATGTAATCAGTTTCTTCTTTTCGAATGCACCTATTCTAAAAAAATAAAATGAAGTAGTCAAATGGTCAATGTTAAGTGTTAGGATATTTTCGTGTAGTAGATCTCACCATCTCAAAGGCACTCCAGTTCCATTCACATCCATAATAGCTACATGTCAAACTTAGAATCCGGATTGCAATTTTTTTCAATATCGGGCAGTTATCTCCATTGGAATCCCACCAGTCAGCTTAAATAACAATACATTAAATGTTTAATATGATAATTATTAACAACATGTTTATTGCTTGATTATTGAAAATAGCATTAAACAAATATGTTTAACCTAAAGCTCTTTTCGTTCTAGTTGATTTTGTAGAGTTTAACCCAAATAATCCTCTAACATGTTTGAAATCATCCATCTGAATGTCTATTTTTGTTCTCTCATTTTCATTGGAATCATTCGCTGGAAACAAGTATAAAATCTAATTTTTACTTCCGCATCTGCTCTAAAGGAGGGGTTGTAATGATAACGAGGGTTCAAATTGTAAGCTGCCAGTGAGAACTTCTTGTGAGCTTTTTGAGAATAGAGATGACGAGCATCAGAAATCAGAAATCAGAAATCAATCAAAAATCAGAAGAAGACCTGGATGCTAAGAAGAAGACCTGTGAGAGCTTCTTGTCAAATCAGAGCTCCCTATGAAATCAAAAATCTGAGAAGAAATTAGAAATCAACGAAGAAGAAGAAATAAGAGAAGAAGAAGAAAAATAACAACAAGAAGCAGAAGACGAAGACCTGTGCGAGCTTTCTGTGAGAGCCGTCGGGAGTGGAATAGGGTTTGAGGTTTGAGCCGTCGGGAGCGGAAACGAAATGGGGGAGGGGGGCGATTTTCTAACCTAAGCTTCCGCGTTTCTTTAATACGACAGACAAGATTGTGGAATCGTGTAGGGATTGCGATCCTAACGATTCCACGATCCAGATCGCTAACCCCCATGGTCGCGCCTTAATTCCGATCCATATTAAGATCCGGATCAAAAAGTGTAACCCAGATCGTAGGATCTAGCGATCCTACGATCCGGATCGCGATCCTGACAACCTTGGCACATGTCGAGCGGGACTATTGGGGCTTCTGGTGCTAGGGTTATGACCACCAAAAAACTCTCGATTTCAACTTCTCTCTTCTTATCTTCCTATCGAACCCTGTGATGTTGGTGTTGAGTTCTTAGTTCTCTGCTTCATTGTCGTGCGTCCTCTGTTATTTTGTTGAGTCGGCTGGAGTCTTATTATTGAAATTCCAGAGGCCCCATCCTCATTTAACAAAATATTTGGTGGAAAAATTAGCATTCAAGATGGCATCGATAAAAGGAAGAGATATTGACCATAAAAAGGAGAAGGGCAAAGGGAAAACTTCAGTGAGTTCTAATTTCTATAATTTATACTATTTACTTTTAAATTCATACATATGCTTGTGATCTTGTCAGTTGAATGCACTTATAAAATGAATATCCATGTTGATGATTGTATGTATATGCTTATTTTATGAAATTATTACAATTTTTCTTAATTATACCAATGAGCCGATGAAATGTATTCTAGATGCATGATCGACATTTGTCAACCGAAGATGCAGGAAATTTATGAAATAAATAAATTTGAAGGGAGCATAAACCAAAATAATGCCCATGAATTAAAAATGAGAAAGATTGAAAGCTAAATGAAAGGATTGCATCGATGTATGATAAAAATGTTAAGGGTTAACCCTTGCAGGTGGCGTGAATTGTTTGCCGATGATGAGACATTGATTTAGGTGTCCCATAGGGACTCCATACTTGTTTAATAGCCCTGATGCATTTAATGATGACATTTCGGTTCAAGTGTCAAAGTACTAGTGCTTATGCCAAATAATACAATTATGACTACGTCTGATAGATGAAAAAAAGTTTGTGCATGCGCGATAATTTGATAGAAGCAGACTTAACAATGCTGACTAAATATGAAGCTATTATTAATTGTAAAAGTAAAGTACAATTAATTACCCTGATAGAATGCCTTACTCTTTTAAGGGGTTGTGCTAGTCATCCCAAATGTTAATTTCAACAATGAAAACTATTGATAAGATAAGAAAGATATGTGAAACTATGCTTTTTTTGATTTTAGGACAGAATGAAGATAAATGAGAATTAAGCATGACATTGGTCGTTTATTAATTTCTTGATGTTTTTCTAGCGGAGTTATCTAAATTGCTACCTACAAGAGAAGTGGAATTTGAGATAAATTTAGTTGAAGGAGCTGTATCGATAGCAAAGACATCGTATCAGATGGATCTGAAGGAGATGTATGATATGACGAGCCAACTTCCAGATTTTTTAGATAAAAAGTCATTGTGGGGAGCTCTTGTACTATTTGTGTAGAAGAAATGAGACTTCACGACTATGTATTGATTAATAGGAGTTAAATTAACTAATTGTGTCGAATAAGTATCATTTACCTCACATTGATGATCTTTTAGACCAATTGGCTATTGCCAGAATGTTCTCGAAGATTGATCTTCGAGTGAGTTATCAACTGAGAATTAAGAAAGGTTATTCGACAATGCCTCGAGTTTTTCAGTGAGTCCTCCTAAGACTATACCTCTCCATTATCGGCTGAGATTAGCTCTCCCCTTGCATGCTGGCCGATGAACCCCTCGAGTGCAATTAATTAACAAACATACTCATTTTTTCTCTCCCTGACAAGAACTTATTCATGCAACGAAGATGTTTTTTCACGTCCTGAAAATGTGTCGTCTGTCCTAAGAGCAAAGCGAGCTCTCGCCTCATGCCATCCTAAGAGCCTAGTGAGCTCTCTCCTCGCACTGTCCTAAGAGCCTATCGAGCTCTCGCCTCGCACCGTCCTAAGAGCCTATCAAGCTCTCACCTCACACTGTCCTAAGAGCTTATCGAGCTCTCGCCTTGCGCCGTCCTAAGATCTCATCGAGTTCTCACCTAGTGTCGTCCTAAGATCCTAGCGAGCTCTCGCCTCGCGCCGTCCTAAGAGCTGAGCGAGCTCTTGCCTCGCACTGTCCTAAGAGCCATTGAGCTTTCAGCCTGTGCCGTCTTAAGAGCCTATGTGAGCTCAGTTCAGGAGTATCAATGATCCCGCGTGAGTGAGATAAGTGAAAAACATCGAGCCAAAATAATATTTCTTTTCTGACAAAAAGATTACAAAAGATGGCGAATCTCACCTATATACATTTGTAAGTTAAATAAGAGATCTTAAATCTCAGCTTATCGAGACCGAAAACTTCTCTTTTGAGTCGCTTGAGGCCTCTCCTGTAGGGCCGTTACTTCCAAAGTCACCATTCTCCAAGCGACCCTCTCTCAAAGAGTAGCCAGAGCTGCCACTGAAATGGAGGATATGGCCACCTCGGCGGCAACGAGCTCGAGCATGAGCGAGTTAACAATTTTCGTCAACCCGACCTCAGTCAGACAACCTGCCTCCTTGAGACAAGCTAGAATCAACGTGCTACTTTGCCAAGAAGCCTGTTGGTGAATGGCCTGCATCTCGGAGGTTGTCATGCGGGTCGAGGACCTGGGTCGTGGAGAGGTCTCCGCAGGAGTTGATGCTACAACAAGCCGAGTCTCCACCTTGGCAATGTGAACCCGGGCTTTTTCTAGCTCATCCTGACAGTCCGTGTCTTATCCAATATAGAGATCTTCGACGCTGCTTGGAGCTCGATCTCCTATGAGACGAAAAGACGCACAGTCAAAATAAAAGTTCTAACCAAAAATTGAGGCAAAAGCAAATTGATCTCGACTTGCCAAGATCTCGTCGATCGTTTTCTTTTTCCTCGATGATGCTTCAACATCTACCCATTTGGGCTAGGTATCAACGAGCTTCACGGAGGCCTGGAGGGCTATTTCCGGCTCGCCGACGTTCCTTGAAGCTTTGAGGTAGTTCCGAGCTTTTTGGTGGAAAAGCTCGATACTTCGGAGAAGAGACCGAGCTCCCTGGTCGGCGAGGTATCTTGGCAAGACGCGGGCTAACAAGTTGTTATCGTCTTGCGCGTACAAACCAAATGCGGCCTTAAAAGCGTCGTCATTTTTCTCACCATCCTCAATCCAAGATGGTTGGTGCGAGCTGAGGTGAACTTTGTTCTCCTCGGCATCCCTGGCAAGGAGAGGGTCTCCCAGGATATCAACGCCGCCGGACCCCATGTCATAGTTGGCATGCGTTTTAGTGTCCTCGAAGACGTCACCTTCGCCGACGGAGGTTCACTCACTGTGGACGACCGTCTTTCTCCACCGCTTTGGTGGCAGCGGAAATTTTGACCGCGGCTCAAGAGACGGTTCAATAGAAGGCCCGCCCACCTATTTGCTGAGGACAATAACCTCAAAAGGGCGAGTGGAAAAGGACTCGGCGACTGGGGGCGGGGTCGCATCAACAAATAATCAGAGATTGACGGCGGGAATGATGCGAGTACCTGTAGAAGCAAACATACGTTCAAACCAAGATGATCACTTCAACAACAAGTGAGGGTAGCCAAAGAGTTCGCCTACACTAACCTTCGCCCGATTTGATGAATCTAAGTTCGTTAGCCCACTGTTTGCAGCGGACAATATCAAACTTGCTCTTCTTGAGAGCGCTAAAAAGATCGAGCCGAGGTCCCCTCTGTAAGGGGACTGAAAAGACATCCGGGTCCCGCTGCTCTTGTCGAAAGTAGAGTGCGGCCGAAGTCATATCTATTAAAAAAAGCTGCTTAGTCAAGCGGTGGACATTTTTTTGCATTCTCAGGAACTTTAGGCCGTCGGTGCCACTGCCGATGTAAGCAACCCCGTCAGTTGTAGACTTCATCACAAATACCTTGCAAAGGACCATGAGTTAGAAATCTATGTCCTCGCGTATGAAGCATAAGTACTCCACAATGGCAGCGATGCCATTGAGATTGATCTGAGCAGGAACCAAGCCGAAGTGGCGAAGTATCTGCCGAAATTCTGACCAAAGAGGAAGGCGCGAATCCATCTCGAAGCGGGCCAGCGGGAAGGTGAGCTCGTCCTCAAAAAAATGTGTTGAGGTGCTCGCCATGGTTAGCTCGCCTAGCCAAATACCTTGG
Source organism: Platanthera guangdongensis (assembly GCA_039583875.1). Lineage (NCBI taxonomy): Eukaryota > Viridiplantae > Streptophyta > Magnoliopsida > Asparagales > Orchidaceae > Platanthera > Platanthera guangdongensis. Next base: position 78,150,222 of record CM077163.1, read on the forward strand.
GGGCAAGAAGCACGATCTGAACTTGGCGAGATTTTCAACTGTCGTCTTGGACTCCTTGTATGCATGGGTGGTGAATTTGCTCTCGCAGTTCAAGCGTCCTGATTTGTGCTTGCTTGTAGTATACATGACTACATCTCGGCCTGCACGAACTAGCTTTCTTAAAAAAGAACTTGGAAGAAAGCTCATTTATTTTGGCCTTAGGGTCCCCTATTTATAAACCGAGGTTGTTGGCGCCAATCCTTCCGAGTTGAACGACCCTCTTGCGGCACGAACTAGTTTTTCTAAAAAATTAGATTGTCTTTTTGTAAAATATAAACCGACATATCCTATTTTTTCTGATATATCGGCCGACACGGCTTTTAAATATATCGTCCGCTATTTTATTTTATGTTATATTAGCATACAAGCATCATATGTTTAAATCTCATATATATATTATATTATGTATGTTTAAATCGATTAGATTTATTGTTTCGATTTTTTTATGATTTATTCTTACAACAAATTGTTTCACAATTTTTTAATTTCATATTACAAAAAAATATGAAAACATTAAATATATTTATTCCCCACTATAATGAGATAAAAGCTTGAGTGTTGTTGTATTAAATGTATTATTAGTTAATTGTTTACGTATTTTTAATATAAATTTTAAGTTTGTAAAGACTTATAATCAATCCATATTTTTTTAACTTTTAAAACTTTTTTTATTTACAATAAATGTATTGTCATCAAAATAAAATTATTGTATGTTATTAAATGTATTTTACAATGATTCATTTTGTATTTGGTAATAATATTTTATCTTAGATATTATTTGATTTTATTTCGTAATATAAATTACTCATTTTTTATCTATTTGGTATATTATTTTTCTATTTTTATAACATATAAATTTAGTTAGCATACTTTAAAATAAAAAATTATTTATAAGACATGAAAATCCAATATTTTAAAATATCTCTGACATGTCTGCGACTTACGATATCCGATATTTAAAAACTCAATTCGATATGTCGCCGACATCCGCTATTTACAGCATTGCAACTCGTAATCATGGTGGAACCTATGGGGACCCCCGTCTCATATTTATAGATGCAGGAAATTAGCGAACCGACAACTCACATAAGAGTCAATTTGGCACACACAGCTCGCCGAATATGGGTTAGAATCCACGCTCGGAGCTCGCTCGCAAAGTAGGAGGTTTGTTCTATGTTATTAAACGCTCAAGACGCACCGAGGCGCAAAGAGGTTCTGGAGTCTAAGCCCAAGGTGTAAGGCGCATGCGCGCGCTCGAGGCACTCGGGGTGCAAAATAAGAAAAAAAAGAAAAATACAATTTATTGAATACAAAAAACACAAAATTAATCTTCCGTCATTCCAACACACTAGAATTGCATATATCACAACTCCAAAGGCTACTTTTAGATTGTGTTTTACAAATATTTATTGATATATGTGCAAGTGCTGTAGATTGTTGTGATCACATAGAATTTACATTTTTCTTCTTCGTTCATTTGGTGATATATAATATAAGAACTAGACATAACTACAAATTTTTCTAGTGTTGAAAGTTCGATTGATGCACGATGAATGTTATGGATTCGTACCCATATTAAGGTATATTTATAATTAGATAGTAATTAAGTCATGGATAGATATTTGCACGATGTATGAAGGCTATAAGTAAACTTAATGAATTATAATTAAATATAATCCACTGATCGTACTGATGATGAATCCACTATTTTTCGTGGATCCAACTCCGCGGTGAGCTGGCTGGGGTGTACGGGGGGGGGGGGGGGGGAGGCTAATTCACGAAGTCTCTTAACATAATTCATCTTTCTCTACCCATAATTCTCTTTCTCAATCCTCGCTTGATCTCAACTATTTACCCTCCTCTTGTATTTTTAGAACATGTATATTCCAGATGATAAATATATAAATTAAATAAATGTAACTTCCCTCACTTGATGGTAGATACATATAAACAATCATGTTGAATAAAAGGCCTTGAAAGGCCCAAGCGTGCCTGGGAGCTGGTAAGGCGTTCGCTGAGGCACGCCTGGAGCACCTCACCCGCCTCTACCTTGCAGAGGCGAGGCCCTGTGTGCCCGTTGCCTTTGGCGTGCTTAGCCGCGCGCCTTAATAACATAATGTTTGTGTACAAGCCGTATTTGCTGTGGGTCGGCCCTCCTATATATTTCAGAGCGTGTTGTGGGACCTCCTCACTGCAACTCGCTGGTCTTGTTTGTAGACAATCCAACCTTTAGTCTTTGTGATATGATCACCCTTGCCATCAAATCTTTGGTGTTAGACCGGGCCAGTAATCTCACGCTACCCTTTAGGTACAAACTTTTGTGTACCGGTTTATTTGTTCGAACAAGCGTGATCATGTTCCATGACGAAGTTATGCTACACCTTTTCTATGTATTTCAACCTCTATTCCTAAATTCACCCATTATCATGGATCCATTGCACATATGCATTAGTAGGGATGACATGAGCCACATGATATATGTATTGAAGTATCAGAAGAGAACAATGAAAGATGTTCACACATTAGGAGTAGTTGTCTCAATCAATATGCAAGATAGTGACAATATGAAGCTTCTAATGTAGTTCAGGTGGAGGAAACGAGGGCATTGAAGCAACACTAAAGGAAGAATTCGAGAAAGTAGCCATTGCTGCTACAGAGAACTGTTAAATAATATGGGGAAAAATGATGTAAATGACCATTTCTCTTTTCTCCTTTAGTCCCACATCCTTTGTATTGATTCTTTCTCCTTCTCGTCCCCTATATATTTGTATTCTCTTGTATTTTATACATGAAGAAGTATCTACATGGTTTACCCATTGTTTTCTACATGGTATCAAAGGGACTCGGTCTCTACTTGCGGCTAGCACTCTGCTAACCGCCCGGTCTTCCCTTCCCGCGCAAGGCGCGATCTGGTTTTCTCCTAACCGACCGATCTTCTCCTCCCGTACAAGGCGCGGCCTTGTTTGTTTTCTACCCGCTCCCTGCGGCTAGAAAATTCTACCCACTTCTCTTCCCCTCCATTCCCGCGACCAATGGTTACAGGATCCCGGTTTCTGACGCTGCTCATTTGTCTCTTATTCCTTCTCTCTCCTTATCCTCGGTTATTCATGTTCCGTGTTCTCTTTTTAATCTCCTTTCTGTTAGCCGTCTTACGCAAGACCTTGATTGTTGTGTTACTTTCTCACGCTCTTCCTTTGTGGTGCAGGATCGACTAACGCAGAAGATACTTGGTAGAGGACGACTGTCTAACATGCTATATCTTCTTGATGTTCCTCCCACTGCTCTCACTACTGTCCCCACCACTGATTGACATTGTCGTCTTGAGCTAGCCTCTCGTTCTACCAAAACTATGTTTGTTGGGTGCTGCCGCACTCAGAAGGGGTATGTTTGCTTTAATCCTATCACTGAAAAGGTGGTTGTGTCTACTGATGTCTCTTTTCATGAAGACCACCCATATCACGTCAGTCCTTCTGATCCCCTTCTTCCTCCGCCGCTACCTCGCCCCATCATTCCCGTAACGTCTCCGCTTCCACCACTTCTCCCTACTCCTCTGCTTCCGATTCCTACACAACCAGTAACGTCTCCTCTGCTTTCGATTCCTACTCTGCTTCTGATTCCTACACCACCTGCTCCCTCCAAACCCGTCCCCTCCAAACCTCCTATCATTGAAGTTTACACTCGTCGTCCTCCTCGACCAGCTGCCCAGCAACAGCTTCCCTCTGCCAGTGTGATCTAGCGGCCTGTTGATCCGGCCTCCTCCTCGACGACCCATCCCTTGGCCAATTATGTGTCTCTACATCGACTCTCCTCACCTCTTCTTACCTTTGCTCTATCTCTCTCCTCTATCTCTATACCAAACTCTGTGCAGGAAGCTCTCCAGCATCCGGTGTGGCGTGCCGCAATGGATGATGAAATGACTGCTCTGTGAGGTAACCACACTTGGGATCTTGTGTCTCCTCCTTCTGGCCATAGTTGTGTTAGATGCAAGTGGATCTTTACAATCAAACATGCCGCAGATGGGACAGTTGATCGTTTAAAGGCTCGACTTGTGGCACGAGGTTTTACTCAACAGTACGAACTTGATTATGAGGAAACATTCTCCCCAGTCACGAAATTAAATACGGCTCGGGTCTTGCTCTCCTTAGCTGTTCATCGCCACTGGCCCCTCCACCAGCTGGATGTCAAGAATGCCTTTTTGAATGATGACCTTCTTGAAATTGTCTATATGCAACAACCTCCCGGTTTTGAGACCACGGGGGAGTCTCGTGTTTGTTTACTTCGCAAATCCATTTATGGTCTCAAACAGTCTCGACGGGCATGGTTTGACAAATTCTGCAAGTCTGTTTGTCAGGTTGGCTTCAAACAAAGCTCGGCAGATTCCTCTCTCTTCACTCGTCACCAATCAACGAGTACTGTAATACTTCTGGTTTATGTAGACGACATTCTAATCACTGGTGATGACTCCGCTGAGATACAACATGTTAAACAGCATTTAAATTCTATCTTTCAAATCAAAGATTTGGAAAATCTTCGATATTTTCTTGGTCTAGAGGTAGCACGGCGACCTGATGGCCTTGTCTTATCCCAACGTAAGTATTGCATTGACCTTCTGAAAGATGCTGGTCTCTCGGGTTGCAAACCAGCCGAAACCTCGATGGAAGGTAACCATAAGTTGTGTGCTCAGGGATCTGAGGCCGATTCTGTACTTCAAAATCCAGAATACTATTGTCGTCTTGTGGGAAAACTGATATACCTAACCGTTACTAGACCAGATATATCATTTGCGGTTGGAGTGGTTAGTCGGTTTATGCATATCCCACGAGTTTTTCACCTTCAGGCAGTGAAACAGATTCTCAGATATCTGAAGACTGCTCCTGGGCAAGGACTTGTGTACAAGCCATCTTCCTCCATTTCTCTTATTGCATACTCTGATGCGGACTATGCGGGCTCATTGGATGATCGACGTTCAACCACTGGTTTTTGTACTTTGGAGGAAATCTTATCACATAACAGAGTAAGAAGCAGACGGTGGTTGCTCGCTCGTCTGCTGAGGCTGAGTACCGTGCGATGACAGTCGTTACATCAGAACTAACCTGACTAGAAAGTCTTCTAATGGATTTGAGAGTTAAATTGTCCTCACCATCGACGTTGTTGTGTGACAGTCAAGCTGCAATACACATTGCAGAAAATCTTGTTTTTCATGAGAGAACTAAACATATTGAGGTTGAATGTCACTTCGTTCGAGAAAAGGTTCAATCAAAGGAGCTAAGACTTGAACATGTTCCTGCCTCTGGGCAAGTTCTGATATCCTTACCAAGGCATTGCCTCGCAAGTTGTATTACCAGTTCTTGTCCAAGTTTGGTGCCTACGACTTGTACGCTCCAGCTTGCGGGGGAGTGTTAGATAATATAGGGAAAAATGATGTAAAGGCCCATTTATAGGCCCATTTCTCTTTTCTCCTTTAGTCCCACATTCTTTGTATAGATTCTTTCTCCTTCTCTTCTCCTATATATTTGTATTCTCTCTTGTATTTTATACATGAAGAAGTATTTACAAGGTTTGCCCTTGTTTTCTACAAGAATAATGAAAGATGTTCACACATTAGGAGCAGTTGTCTCAGTCAATATGCAAGATAGTGACAATATGAAGCTTCTAATGTAGTTCAGGTGGAGGAAAGTTGAAGCAACAATAAAGGAAGAATTCGAGAAAGTAGCCATTGCTACTACAGAGAATTAACAAGAAGGAAAAACAATTGAGATTCATCCAATCAGGGCCCCCATCAGGACCCAGAGTGCTTGAAAAAGTCTATCAAACAAATATCTTGAGCTCAATCTGGAATTAAATTCTCCAATGAGGCAGCACAGAAATAAAAATCTATCATAGGTTTGATAAGTTGGATTGGCAACCCGATACAGACATTTAACTCATTTGAGATGAGAAGCAAGGCAATTGAGTGGCCGATATAACATATCAGGGGACCGATGAAGCATACTTTTTTGTCGACTAAGAGTGCGACGCTGCTTCGAATAAAAGATATCGTTGACCTAGAAACTAGTCTTAGAACACCACCAAAGGAGGCTGTTGACCTAGGAAGCACCGGTACGGGTACCGGGTACGATGCGTATCCTGTACGTCGGCACAACAAATTTTAAAACTAAGGATACGGGTACGGCGGGATACGTTGTATTAAATTTAATAAATATATATGTATATATGACAAATGCAATTATAAATTCTCAAAACAATAAAACACGAAGCATAAATAATTAATTGGAGACAAGTCCATAACTAATGCAATATAACATGAAGTTATTAGACATAAAATATTCATAATTATTTCAAATTTAACGATGTTCATCACTCATTTTCTTCATTTTCTTCAATATTGTTGGAGATCAAGACATCTTCAATTTCTGGCTCATCTAAAGACAAGTTGGCAATCGTAAGGACAGTGGGCCATGCCGTGAGAGGCGAGTGGGCCTTGGTGCGCCTTGAGCCTACAAAACATAATTATTTCAAATTTAACGATGTTCATCACTCATTTTTAATTAGTATGCTAGAAGACTTCAAGCGGGAGATCCTACAAACCATCCACCTGGCTTTCGCCGTGAGAGGCGAGTGGGCCACGCCTTCCGTTCCAGTTGTTGCGGCCCCATCCTTGGGTGAGAACGCTCCCGGACAGTGCCCCGGGAAGGAGATCCCGATCGAGAGTGGCGAAAGGGGTCTCGTTGGACGGGAACTCTTCCCAGTGCAGGCGAGTGCTGACAGGGTCAGCGAGCCCAGGGCGCGTGAGGGATCCACTCGCCAGGTTATTGGAGGAAGCCCTTTCTGCGAGCTGATCGTCTCGGCCCCGGTTCCCGACGGGTTCAGAGAGCCAAATGTGTCTTACTACATGGGCAGGGATGACCCGGTGCAACATGTTCAATGGTTGAGGACGCAGTTTCCATCAGGCAGATGTCAGACGCCTTCAAGTGCCGACTCTTTGCCATCACCTTGAAGGAAAAGGCCAGGTACTGGTTTCACCAGCTTCCCGCAAGTTCCATCTACTGCTTTGAAGACCTGCGCCAAGGGTTCTTGTTGAGGTTCTCGACGTTGAAGAAGAGGAAGAGAGGGGCAGATTGTCTATTCTCCATCAAGCAGAAGCCGGAGGAAACGCTATGGCACTACGCCAATCGGTTCCCGGAAGAGTTTCTTCTGGTCCAGGAGGTTCCGGGGTACACCCTGATGCTCGCTTTCACCCTGGGTTTGACGCAGGGGTTCTTCAGCATAAAGCTGAAAAGGGTGCCCCATTTCTTTTGAAGATTTGATGGAGAGGGCGGCGAAGGAGATAGAAAGTGAGATGTCTAACCCAACGTTCGCCAAGAAGCTAGCCAGGTTGGCCGAGGAGGAGGTGAAGGAGCCAGGAATAGGAAGACAGAGATAGGAGAGGAGAGAAGAGCCCCGAAGTCAGGGGAACCAAGGGCAGCAGCTAGGTTGGGGACATCGGGAGGCGAACAACCGGTTGGCCTGAAGGCCTCAGGAAGGTCCCCTCCCCCCTAGGGGCAGGTGAGAGGATTCCAGGGTGGGGAGAACTTTCGTGGTCAGGGACGGTTCAATCCGTCGGCATGGAGGCAGGGACAGTGGGCCCCCCCTCCCGCAGCAGCAGGAAGCTATGACGATCGCCCGAGAAAGGGGAGTGAGAAGAGGAGGAAGGAGAGAAGGGGGTAGGGTGGCGTTGCCCTTTTGTGACTTCCATCAGGAGGAAGGTCACGCAACGACCACCTGCTCGGAGTTCTTGGAGGTGAGAGAGGCTAGAAGGCATGTTCAACAACAACCACCAGTGAGGATAGTGGAGGTTCTGCCGGGAGGAGAGGAGGACAGGTACGAGGACAAGGCTGATGTGGGGGCCCGTGGGAGGATCAAAGTGATCCACGGGGGAGTAGGGATTGAAGCCACCCACAAGGGGAGCTTCCAGACCATGTTCCGGAGGAGCGTCGCCTCGACCTCCCAGACTCCACCCAGAGGAGAAGATCACCTTCTCATCAAAGGACATGCCGGACTACGAGGACCTGTTCTGCGACGCTTTGGTGATCCAGACGACCGTCGAGAACTTCACGGTCTCCCGAATACTGGTTGACAACGAAAGCTCTGTGAACGTGATCTTCAAAAAAGCCTTCGATGAGATGAAGGTGGAGGCTAGGAGGGTGTTGGCCTCGTATGGACCCCTGTTCGGATTTTTAGGGGAGAGGAAGGAAGTTGAAGGAGGAGTCAGACTCTATGTAACGCTAGGGGGTGTCAAGGAATTGCCGGTTCGTCATTGTTGACGCTCCGAGCAGCTACAACGCCATTTTCGGAAGCCCCCTCATCAGCGCTTTTCGTTGCGTCCCCTCTTCATTCCACCAGTGCCTCAAGTTCAACAGTGGGGGAGTCCAGGTTCGGATCAGAGGAGACCCGAAGGTGGCAAGACAATGCTACGTGACGGCCGTCAACACCATCGCCTGGATGGCGGAAGCAGAGGAGCTGGAGAGAGGGATTGCGGCCCGGGAAGAGGCAAGCGACGTGATGAAAGTGACCAAGGGAGGAGCTGCGGAGAAGTCGGATATGGCGGAAGTGGTGCTAAAGGGGCAAAGGGAGGAGGAAGGAGTGGTGCGTGCCCCAGAGGTTGGGGAAGTGGAGCTGCAGGAGAGTCGGATGGAGGCGATGGAAGTGGAAGAAGCCGAGAGGGAGGAGGTACTCGAGCAGGGGGAGAAGCTCGGGGATGCGCGGGAACAGTCCCGGTTGGAGCCGACAGAGGAGGTCGTGGAGATGGAGGTCTTCATCCAGGCAGGGAAGACAAAAAAGGTGCGGATCAGCGGCGGCCTGAACCCCGGCGAACAAGAGAGGATGCAGGAGTGCGTCCAGAAGAACATCAATGTCTTTGCTTGGAGTGCGGCAGACATGCCAGGCATCGACGCAGATGTGACATGTCACCGTTTGAACCTCGATCCCAAGACACGCCCCATTCGCCAGAAAAGGAGGACCGTCGCCCCGAAGTTGGAGGAGCCCATCCAGGAGGAAGTGGAGAAGCTCTTCAAAGTAGGTTTGGTATCAGAGATCCAGTACCTAGGCTGGATCTCCAACGTAGTCATGGTTAAAAAGGCAGATGGGCGGTGGAGGATGTGTGTAGACTTCTCACTTTTAAATAAATCATGCCCTAAGTATTGCTACCCCCTGCCTCAGATCGCGCTGGTTGACTCAGCCGTCGGGTTTACTTTAATGAGTTTTTTAGATGCTTTTTCAGGTTATCATCAGATTAGGATGCATCCGCCCGATGTTAAGGATGTCTCTTTCATTACAATGGATTGATGCTTCAGCTTCAAGATGATGTCCTTCGGGCTAAAGAACGCAGGGGCCACGTACCAATGCATGATGGACTGGGTCTTCCAAAGTCAGCGGGGGAGGAATCTGGAGGTGTAAGTCGACAAACTCATGGTGAAAAGCAAAGATGTGAACTCTCACTTACTCGACTTGGAAGAAACGTTCGGCACCTTGTGGAAGTTCAAGATGCGGCTAAACCCCCGGAAGTGTGTCTTTGGCGCAAGCTGGGGAAAGTTCCTAGGTCACCTTCTAACTCCTGCAGGGGTGGAGCCCATCCCGGACAAGGTGAAGGCCATAATGGAGTTGGCATCGCCACGTGACACCAAAGAGGTTCAGCGCTTGACGGGGAAGCTCGCCGGACTGAGTAGGGTTCTCTCCCAGGCAGGGGAGAAGTGCTCACCTTTCTTCAGGGTGCTGCGAGGGAACCAAAAATTTGAATGGACGGAGGAATGTGAAGAGGCTTTCCAGGCATTGAAGGGTCAACTCCCTGAGCGCCGCTCCTTCAGGGACCGAAGGAGGGGGAAGATCTGAATGTTGTACCTAGGAGTGGGGGCCGAGGCCGTCAGCTCCGTCTTGGTCAGGGAAGAGGGAAAGAAGCAGCTGCCCATCTATTACGTCAGCAGGATCTTGAAGAAGGCTGAACTTTGTTACCCCATCCTGAAAAAGTTGGTCTTCTCTTTAATCGTCTTAACTAAGAAGCTTAGGCCGTACTTTCAGGCCCATTCGATCAAGGTGGTGACAGACCATCTTCTGCGTAAGATCTTCGAAGGAGTGGAGCACTCGGGGCGGTTGGCCAAGTGGTCCATCGAGCTGAGCGAGTTCGACATCTCCTTTGTACCACGACTCTCAATCAAGGCACAGACGGTAGCCGACTTCTTGGCCGACTATGTCGTCGAGGTCGAGGGGGAGGGGCCACTGTAGCAGGTTGCCTGGATGGTGTTGGTCGACGGCGCTTCGGGGAAGTATTCTCTGGGAGGCGGGGTAGTGTTGGTAAGCCCCCAGGGGGCCACAATAGAACAAGATGTGGTCTTGCACTTCCCGCTCACTAACAACCAGACAGAGTAGGAGGTCGTGATAGCAGGGCTATGCCTGGCCAAAGAGCTGGGGGTGCAGGACGTGGAGGTGTTCACTGACTCGTTGGTGGTGGCATCGCAGATTAAGGGTGAGTACGAGGCAAGGGAGTCTACCCTTACAAAGTACTTGACCAAGGCGAATGGTATCATTGGGGGGTTTCGAACATTCTCCATTCAACATGTTCCCCGGGAGGAGAATACCGCAGCTGATCGGTTGGCCATGTTCGGACTCCGCGCTGGAGGTACTCTGACAAAACTGTTTCACCCAGCAATCGAAGAAGGTGAGTTGATGGAGGTGGATCGGCACCCCTCATGGGTAGATCCCTTCATGACTTTTCTAACCACAAACAAGCTCCCGGAGGAGATCAAGGATGGCAAACGCTTCAGGCACAAATCAGCTCATTATCTGATGCATGAAGGAAGGTTGCACTAGAAGACACTTTCGGGGCTCCTAGCCCGGTGCGTAACGAAGGAGGAAATTCCAAAGATCCCGGGAGAAGTGCACTCCGGCGAGTGCGGGAGCCACTCGGGAGGCCGGACCTTGGAAGCAAGGGTGGTCCGGCAGGGATACTTCTGGTCATCCCTGAGGAAGGATGCGACAGAGTTCATAAGGTGTCAAAAGTGTCAGCTATATGCTCCACTCGAACTCTTGCCCGCCCAAAGGCTTCGAAGCATCACGACACCCTGATCCTTCGCCATTTGGGAGATGTATTTTGTTGGGCCTTTTCCCCAGGGGAGTGGGCAGAGGAAGTTCATTTTGGTCATGATTGATTACTTCTCTAAATGGCTGGATGTCAAGGCTTTGGCCAAGATGACCTCCCAAGTTATCCGTAATTTTGTTTGGGGGGAAATCCTATGTCGGCATGGGCTCCCACATGCCATTGTCACTGACAGCGGACCCCAGTTTGCTAGTGAAGAGTTCATCAGCTTCTGTACTCAACTGGGGATAGATCTCAGATTCGCCTCCGTCCACCACCTTCGGAGCAATGGCCAGGTGGAGGCGGCCAACAAAATCATTGTGAATATGCTAAAAAAGGTGGAGAACCTGAGGAGGAGTTTGGTTGAGCAGCTTCCCTCAGTAATATGGGCTATGCGGACAACCCCCAACACGACCACCGAAGAGACCCCCTTCAAGCTTTCTCATGGTTGTGAAGCGGTCCTACCAGTGGAGTTCGAGGTCAGGTCGCCGCAGGTGACAGCCGCCCAGGAAGGGGATGAAGAATGGAGGGCAGAGAATGAAGGGGAGCTGCGATTCTCATTGGATATGATAGAAGAACTCCGAGACACGACAATCGTCGGGCAGGAGGAGATCAAACGACGGATTGCCAAATACATTGATAAACATGTAAGGATCAAACAGTTTGCAGAAGGGGTTTTGGTCTTGAAAAAAGTTGACGTAGCAGTAGGGGTGAGCATGAAAAACCGCAAACCGCAAAATTCGCCCGAACCGCAAAAACCGCCCGCACCGCAAAAACCGCACCGATTTTTAAACCGCACCGCGTAATTTAGGTGCGGTTTTAAACTTTTACAAACCGAGCGCGGTTCGGTGCGGTGCGATTTTTGGATTTTGAAAACCGCAAAAACCGCACCGCACCGAATATTTTGTGTATTTAATTTTTTATAATTGTGACGTCACATTTAAGTATATTAAGTAAGAGTTGATATATTTATACGATATATTACCGTCAGAGTTATTATAATTAGGTGAGATATTTTGCTGAATCATCTCTTCCACACACACTATAGTGGAATAAATGCTTAAAACTATAAGGAAAACATGATGTACGCATTAGTGAGAATATGTCAAGATATGCCACAATGACGACAAATGATCCATATAACCGACCACATTATAATGGGATAAAGGTTTGAGTGTTGTTGTATCTCTTCCACACACAGACAACTTGGATATCAATTAAAACAGTCTCTTCGTTTTAATAATCCAAATTAAAATAAAATATTGCATAAGAATTGTTGATATATAAGAATGAATGAATCTCCTGCAATAAAGTTTAGTGTGAAAATATTTGTCTATAAAACATGATATTCACAAAATATTATATAGTTCATAAGTTGGTATGACCTCTTCAAAAAGAAAAACAAATAACTGCATCAAAATTTATGAAAATGAAATCACCTGTTGTAAGAAAATGATGTAATTTAATACAATAAAGAAAGAAAAACAGCAAAACATAAAAGAATTCATAAATTATCAAACAACATTCATAGTTCTGATTCTTACCTGTAGTCAATATAAAATACATGTTAAAAATCGTACCGAAACCGCAACCGCAGCGCAAAAAACGCACCGAACCGAAACCGCACCGCATAATTTCGGTGCGGTGCCGTTTTGCTCGGGCAAAAACTGAGTCCTTACGGTGCGGTTGCAGTTTGGGCCAAAACCACACCAAACCGCACCGTGCACACCCCTACGTAGCAGGAAGGTCGGCGGTCGTGGGAAAGCTTCACCCAAATTGGGAGGGTCCGTACCTAGTCAAGGAAGCGCTGAGGTTAGGGGGATATCGCCTCGAGAATGTGGAGGGGGAGACCCTAAGTCACACATGGAGCAGTGACGATTTGAAGCGTTTCTATCCTTGAATCATGTATGTAACATTATTTTCTAATATGAAACATCTTGGTATTCGAGATCTTTTGCAAATGGATTGTGAGTGTGAGGGGAGATTGAGACAGCCGACTCCGAGAAGATCCCGCTGACCGTGCTCCTATCTAGCTAGCAGGTCTGGAAGTCACTCGGCGGTGGTTTGGAATGTTGACCCCGAGCAGACCCGCTGACCAGACTCTCACTAGCTGCCAGACCTGAAGGCTCCCTCGGTGGCAGGCTGAAAAGTTTATGGCATTGATCGACCCCGAGAAGATCCCGCTGATCCGGCTTTTATCCAGCTGGCAGGTCTGGAAGTCACTCGGCGGTGGTTTGGAATATTGTCCCCGAGCAGACCCGCTGACCAGACTCACTAGCTGCAAAGCCGAACGCTCACTCGGCGGCAGACTGAAAAGTTTATGACATTGATCGACCCCGAAAAGATCCCGCTGATCCGGGTCCTATCTAGCTGGCAGGTCTGGAAGTCACTCGACGGTGGTCTGGAATGTTGGCCCCGAGCAGACCCGCTGACTAGGCTCTCACTAGCTGGCAGGGCCGAAGGCTCACTTGGTGGCAGGATGAAAAGTTTATGACATTGATCGACCACGAGAAGATCCCGCTGACCAGGCTCCTATCTAGCTGACAGGTCTGGAAGTCACTCGGCGGTGGTCTGGAATATTGGCCCCGAGCAGACCCGCTGACCAGACTCTCACTAGCTGGCAGAGCCGAAGGCTCACTCGGTGGCAGGCTGAAAACGTTATGACATTGATCGACCCCGAGAAGATTCCACTGACCAGGCTCCTATCTAGCTGACAGGTCTGGACGTCACTCGGCGGTGGGTTTGAATGTTGGCCCCGAGCAGACCCGCTGACCAGACTCTCACTAGCTGGCAGAGCCGAAGGCTCACTCGGTGGCAGACTGAAAAATTTATGGCATTGATCGACCCCGAGAAGATCCCGCTGACCAGGCTCCTATCTAGCTGGCAGGGCTGGAAGTCACTCGGGGGTGTTTTAAAAACCGAGTCCCGGACTGTTCCCGCTGTCGGGCTTTCACCTAATTGACAAGTCTGTTGGGCCCCCAGTGGACATCATGAAACGTTGAAAAACTAAGTCCCGGGCTGTTCCCGCTGTCAGGCTCTCACCTAGCTGGTAGGTCTGTCGGGCCTGAAAGTGCAGGTTAGATCTGATATACTCTAGAGGGGGGGTGAATAGAGTATGATGTTTGCTAAAAATTTTTTACAACTCTTGTTGTATTACTTAGTGAACAGGGAAGCAAATGAAATACATCAAACACAACAACTATCTAATCAAAAAGCAATCACAGAACAATCACAAAACACAGCCAGAAAACAAAAGAAAATAAGCAACCAGATGACACAAGGAGCTATAGTGGTTCCCCAACCAATCTGGGTACATCCACTCTTCTACCACCCTAGGTAGGAATCCACTGCAGGATGAGTTGATCAGGTGTCCTGGGCACCAATGAGCTTTTGATAAGGTACTCAAAAATCAAACCAGATTTTTTGATCAGGTGTCTTGACACCATTGAGTTTTGACAAGGTCTCAGAAACCAACACAAACTTTTGAAGGGAGTTTGATAAACCTTTTACAGCAGAGAGAGAGAGAGATGATCTTCTCTGTCAACAATCAGAGAGAAGATAGTGGATGTTGTCAAAGCTCCCCCTGAGTTCTTGAGTTGTTCAGGAAGTGAAGCTTTACAGTAGGGTGATAGGCCTTCAGAAGATTTGATCTCCAGCAAAAGATGATTCCAGCAGCAGCTGAAATGTGTGGTGTCTGGAGTCTTGAATGATAATGGCCTTTGAACAATGGAATCAAAAAGGGATCTAGAAATTTCAGAATATTGATCTCCTTCAGTGATGTGTGTTCCTGTATGAATTCTGTCTATAAATATCTGCAACTCTTTCTCTTTCTGTTGTTGTTGTTGTAATTGTTATTGTTTTTTTCCAGCAGAATATGAATATATCTTTTATTTCTTAGATCTGAATAGAATGATTCTCTGACCAAAATAGCCGTTAGCCTGTCATAAATGACTTCCTTAACTGCATTTTGTATTCTGCAGAAAAGTCCAATAAAACATTCCTTTGAAAATCCCTTGAAACTTGCTCCAGATTAATTGAAACGGCTACAAGATTCTTGACATAAATGCTGAGAATAATTCCATAACTGTCTGATTTTGAATCTTGAAAAACGTCGATCTCTCCAGAAAAACGTCGATCTGAGCTCAACTATCGTTGAACTGAACTCAGAGACTGGATTTAGACGGAAGCAGAAAACGTCGATCTGAGCTCAACTATCGTCGAACTGAGCTCAAAGATAGGGAAACAAACTAGAGACAGGAACATCGATCTGAGCTCGAAGATCGTCGAATGGAGTTCGACGACTCGTTAAAGTTGAGCTCAGAGATCGTCGAATGGAGTTCGACGATTCGTCGAAGTGAGCTCAGAGATCGTCGAATGGAGTTCGACGATTCGTCGTCCTGAGCTCGACGAAATGACTTAGTCTCCTAAACTGAAATATCTGGTCTTGAGGGTCTTGAGGTCAGCTTTCAAATC
Organism: Platanthera guangdongensis; assembly: GCA_039583875.1. NCBI lineage: Eukaryota > Viridiplantae > Streptophyta > Magnoliopsida > Asparagales > Orchidaceae > Platanthera > Platanthera guangdongensis. The sequence continues at coordinate 78,165,841 of CM077163.1, forward strand.
TAAATACTAACCCTTAGACTCAGTTCTAATTGACCTTTAGATCTATACAAGGAGGTCAAAATAGATTTCCTAAAGGACATAGTGATCCTTGCAATAAATAGTTCTCAAAATATTGAAACATCAAACATAAATCATAACTCAAAGTACAAGTCCACAAATCAATGCAACATAACATGAAATTTACAAACATTAAGAATTCGTAAATATTATAAATTTAACATCTTATATGTTTAACCAAAAGTGATAATATTAAACGTAAGTCTACTAATCAGTCTTTTTTTTCTTTTTCTTCTTCTTCATTGTTGGTGATCAACATCTTCAATCTCCGGTTAGTCTAGAGACAAGTTAGCCGTTTTGTTAATAACTTGTGTCGTGTCAACACGTTCAAACACGTACTTGTAACAAAAACGTACTCGTACCAAAAATATGCTCGATACTGATACACAACTTAATTGGACGTACCAACGCTTCTTAGCATAGAGCCAACTTTTTTTTTTACTCTAGAAAAACAGACTCCTATCACAATATGCAGAATGATGTGGTAAGTCCAAGTATGTCCACAAAAGGTGTATCCGTCGAGTATCGGGTACGTACCAGTACCAAATATGTATCCGGTACAGGTACGCTGCCTTCGGGGAAGTATCCGTGCTTCATAGAGTGAAAGCTGTGTGAGAGGCAAGATATATATTCATTGGAGATCGATGCCACAGATCCGGAGGAGCGACTAACCACCCCTTGTAACTGTTGGAGCTGAGCACACAGAGCAGCAATGTCTTCACTAGTGGAAGAGGGAGATGCGGTTGTTATGGAAGCAGTAAGATGAGGAGGCAGACCATGCTTACGGTAACGGGTGGCCTCAAGATGACCGTTCTGGCCGCAGCGAGAACATTTAAAGAGGATACGACCACCATGGCCCCGTCCTCGAGATTGGCGACCTCTACGAGCCGATGGACTACGAGCAAAAGGAGCAAGAGTAGCCACGGGCTGTTGGAGGAGAGCATGAGATGGATTTGGAGCATCTGGCGGGGGAGTAACTTTCACAAGCATCGAACAAACGTCCGAGAGGGACCGAGTAATGACGAATGATAGGATCTGAGCTCGAACACTGAAGATCCGGTGGAACACGAGCCATCATCATTGCAATCCCAACTGTTTCTTTCGGCACACGTTGTGTAACCAAATCCGTAGTGGGAGGCCGATGCTGTATCCACGCCTCCACAAGAGTTTTAGCTCGAGCAACAAAAGAAGTCAAGTCACCAGTAGCCCTAGGGTCAAGGGATTGAAGATCGGTAAGTATATCGAATAAGTGCCGTAGACTTCCTTTGCCGGAGTAGAGGGAGTGAAGATCCTCCCACATTGCGTGAGCCGTCTCGTGATACATGGACATTCGATACGGCTCGGTGTCCAGATAATTGAGAATCCATGATTGAATACGCCCATCGTCACAGATCCACTCCTCAGTGGGTACAGTGGGGTGAGTCCTTGTCAGGTGATGAAGAAGACCTTTAGGGTCTGTTTGGCGGAGCGGCACAGCAACGGCATGCAACCAATTTCTGTGCCGCTCCGCCAAACAAAAAAAAGACACTGACGGTGGCAGCCTTGCCACCGCCATTTATCTGTCGCGGGTGGTCACCCGCGGCAGGGGCAGCGCTGCAGCTCTTTTTCAGGGCTGCAACGTTGTTTTTTTTAAAATTAAATATTATATGATATTAAATAAAATATTATATAAAATATTAATTATAAAATATTTTATAATTAATAAAATACAAAATATTAAATATATAGAAAATAAATATAATATATATATATATATAAATTTATAATTACATAATTAATGTTTATATATATAAATTTATAATTACAAAATTTCTAAATTTATAATTACATAATTACATTAAATATTAATGTTTATAATTTATATATATAAATTTATAATTATAGAAAAAAATCTGTCTCCGGATTGTTACTTTCATAATTACATAATTAATGTTTCACAATTAATTAATGTTTAAATGTTTAATAATATTTATTGCGGGTCACTCGAGACTAGGGGTGCAAGTTGAGTTGAGTCGGCTCGAAAAAAGCTCGAGCTCGAGCCTGTGGTGCTTGAGCTCGACGAGCTCGATTACGAGTCGAGCTCGCGAGCTTTTTATTTATACATTTAAAAAAAAAAGAAAGAATAAGAAAATACGTGCGTCTTGAGTGAATTGAGTGCGCATACGTGCGTCTTGACGTCTGTTAGGAATTGTAGCGTCGAGCCGGACAAGATCGGGAAAACAATATATGGCTCGTCCGAACATATTTTGAGAAAACCTATTAATATTAATATATTTACTTTTATAATTAAATAAAATTAATGTCGAGCAAATTGTTTATTTAGTTTTAGATTTCGTAAATTCTACGGGTTGTTTAATTATTACTATCTTTGTTTAATTTTGCACCACTGTTTCACACAGCACTGCAAATACAGTTTTCCAAACAGTTTCATAAATTTTTCCACCACTGCAAAACAACTGATTCCTGCACCACTGTTTCCCACCACTGCTTCCTGCACCGTCACAGCTTAGCCAAACATGCCATTAGTTTGCAGAACACGGCGAACTGAGTGAACCCATTCAACAAAATTCGGTTTGCCACAGAGAGAGATGGTAGTGAACCGTAGTTCATCACGAAGCTCAAGGGGAGCAACATTAACACGTGCAAGAACAAAAGAAGCAGTGGTTGAATCTGAAGCCATACGTACTCAATACCAAGCCCGATGACTAGACGAACTGCCCGAGCAGTTAACAAGAGGCCCGCAGACCGCAACAGCCCGCGGTAAGCAGCAACAGACTGAAAGAGCGAACAAAAAACCAGTCTGCAGCTAGAGACCGCAAGAGAGAACTTCAGCCAGACCACAAGAGCGATAACATACCGTGGAAAGCAGCAACAGACCGCGACACCTGGGAAGGGAGCAAGAACTAATGCAACTACAAAGGACAAACCGGGCGAGCAGAGAATGCAGGCGGCCTCAGCGAGCAATGAGCAAGAACAGAGGCAGCAACAACGAACAACAGACAAGCGAGCTGAGCAGAGAATGCACAAAAAGATGCAGTACAGACCGCAACGAACAAGCACAGACCGCAGCGGGCAAAGGCCAAAAGGACGCAGACCGCCGACAAGTAGCAATGAGAAAAGAACAGACCGCTGCGAGCAAAAAAGGCAGATCACAGCGAACAGCGAACAAAAGCTAGATCGCAGCGAACAACGAGCAGATTGCCGACGAGTAGCAAAGAGCAAAAAGGCAGCGAACAGACTGCACCGCGAGCAGCAAAGAGAAAAAGGCATCGAACAACGAGTAGACCGCATCAAGCAAAGAGCAAAAGGCCGTTGAACAACGAACAACGTGCAGACCGATGCGAGCAAAAATGCAGGTCGCAGCGAGTAGCAAAGTACAGACCGTAACCAGCAGTCCGGAGAGGGAAAGGGCAGGCCGCACGGTGTCAGGTCAGTGGGACCCAGTAGAGAAGCTATAAAAACACGGGGAGTCCCCAAAATAACAGAGGACACAGACACGATTAGAATCATGCAGATAGAAAAGGTGTTATCCGCCAGAGAGGAGGCGAGCTGTTAAGAGGAAGCGAGCAGCAAACAGACCGCCGCGAGTAAAGAGAGCCGACAACAACAGACAAATGAAAGCAGACCGCACGGAGAGGGTGTGGTTAGAAAAACGCAGACTGCCCAGAAGAATCAGTTTGTGCCTCTGATATCATGTAGAAAGAGGAAGAAATGTAAACTTTATGTATTCAAAATTTGCTCTACACTTGGAGAGAATACACACATATATATGAAGAGAGAGAGAGGAGAAGAATCCCAAACTAAAGATGTGGGATAAATCTAAAACTAAGATGGCCCCAACATGGGCCAAAATAATGGGCCTAAATACATGGCTTTTTCAACAAAAACGCTAGTACCTTGGGAACCGGTTTGCATATTTCTTCTGATGTAGCTACCACTTTTTGGAGCTCTTTTAAATACTCTTGGGTTGCTTTTGGATATACCATAATACCATTCCCAAATATTTTTAGCAAGTGACTCTTTATCCTAAAATACAAGCCACTAAAATCTATCTCACAAAAAATTGCATTTCCATTTTCTGTTTCCGCCACCAACTTCTCTACTATGGATAAGAGATACATAATCCCAAAGTGGCGTATTATCATCCTTGTTTGCGTCATCAGAAATAAATCTACTTGTTGCTGAGGCAGAAGTTGAACCAGTGATACTAATAGGAGATTGTGATTGAGATATAATTGCTGTAATAAGAAAAAGACAAAAAAATATAATAAACATCCATCATTAATTTAGTGTTTTGAGGAAGGTAATTATATGATGATTACTGTAGGAAACATGAACAAACAGTGGTTACAAAATATTAAGAATTGTATTTGAAAGATGTAATTATATGATGGTTCACTGGAATTTCTCACAAAAATTTCTGTCGAGAAATTTCACACAAATTTCTAAATTTCACAGAAATTTCTGGGAAGAAACAGAAGAAATTCTTCACAGAAATTTTCACAAAAATTTCTTCTAAAGAAATTTTCACTGAAATTTCTTTGAAGAAGTTTTCACTGAAATTATTCACAGAAATTTCTGTGAATAAATTTTTCACAGAATTTTTTACAGAATTTTTTGGGCAGCAAATTGATGTGTATGTCCTCAACATGGGCACAAAGGGAGGAGAGCTTGACCTCATCAGAAGGAACATGAATACTGGCATCAAAGGAGGAGCACCAACTAAGGCAAAGATCAGATGTCTCTGATATCATGTGTAGGAGTTTTGTATGAAAATAGATTGAATTTATTTTACCATGTATTTGTCCCTATTTATACGAGGTCCCTTGAGTTAACTATGCAACATATGCGATGAACAATAAGTAACTAGCACTATAAATATATGCAACTACTTTGTACAGGGATGAATAATTAATTGTGGGGCTTGCAACAACAGGAAGTTCCAATCTTAATTTTAAATAAACTGCGATCTATATCAGAGGAAATCTGGTTAAAACTATTCAATCTTCAAGGAAGATTACTCTTCGGAGTTCATCATTTCAAGGGTTGCTTTACTTTTGCGAACAATGACCCAATGGTGCCCTTCAGCTATGAAAGAAACTATTATTATTATTATTATTATTATTATTATTATTATTATTATTATTATTATTGTTGTTAAATCTGGAAAAACTTTTGGAAAAATTTCTTGTATCACGCTATCTACCGTTGGGATATTTATTGCGGGTGCGTTCTTGCAGGTGCGCAGCGCAACTTCTACTGATCTTCTATTTAATTTACTTGCAACAAAGTATTTCAAGTACATAGATATGCGGTAAGTGTTTACTTTTGCCTTACATCTCGTCAGTTGTCTTCTTTTAATGTCCATTTTCCCAAATTATTGTTTTTCTTAACATGAATTCATTGTTTTATTATAAAATGTTTTATTATGTTTATTGGATTATTTTTGTCAAAGCTGGCAGCTATCTTGTTTATTGAGTTTTGCAATTGGTTCTGCCTAAGAAAAATTTCTGAGATTCTCATATGGTTAGGAGTGATCTCCTGTCTTGCAATACATTCAATTAAGGGTATGTTAGGCTCTATTGTAAAGTTGTTAAAATTGGTGTGAAATTGTGGTGGAAAATCAGTTGTTGAACATAATGGTGAACAATTTGATAAAACAGTTTGGAAGAATTCATTAAGTTTGAAGTCTTCTCTAGAATAAAGAAACAATTGCATTTGTTTGGAAGCACATCTGATCTGGGTGGTGGCTGGCTGCTTCTTAAAAAAACTATAATTACACCATAGTGCAAAATATTTTTAATAGAATTGAAAATTTTGAAATAACAATTTAATCTTACAATAGTTTAAATATTATTTTAATAATTTATAATTTACTTATAATTATCTAATTCATTAACATTACTTTATTAATTAAATACCATTGTTATTTATATTACGTTAATTTATTAATTATTAATTAATTGTCCTTTCATATAATTAGTTTATTAAAATTGGCATTAATTTAAAATAGGATTAAATAACTATTATATAACGTTAAACAATACTTTTAAAAAATATTTACATTGATAATATTATAATATATTATAATATTATATTTATTTTAAAATGTCATGATTTAAAAATGTTTAAATAAGAATTAGTAATGACCATTAATTTCAAGTAATTATTAACATTTGCTAATACTATGTTACTGATCGGTTTAGGATCCTTTGCCATTTATCTTATTATATGTCGTATGAAGTTTGTATTAGGAGTAAAGTCTTGTTATATTAATGTATTTTTAATATTTGATGTGTCATCATGTAATTACGGTTTGCCACCGGGAGGTTCTATAAATAGACCGTTAGAGTCTTGTATCAATTATCAATGAATAAAGTTCTAGTTTTTGTCCCCTTGTTGTGAGATCTTGGCGACTCTCTTCTCTAACGTGCAATCTCGCTTAGGTAAACACGATTAAGGCTCCGTTGTATCCTCCACAACCATCATCACCGTCTCCGACCGCTACTCCGGCCTCTCCTCCGACAACATACTAAAACCCATAACATCTGGTATCAGAACTTCTCGGTCCTATTCCGCCGACGTAACTCCATTCCAGACAACCGTAGCTTCAACATACAGCCGCCGTTTCAACGTCCTTCTCGGTCATCTTCCTCAACTTCACTGCACGTGCATCTCCCTCATTTCCCCACTCTTCTCAGTCAATCCCCAGTCTTCCCAAACCGTAGTTTCTTCGACAACCATCACCAGAGGTCTCCTCCCTCTTCCATTGCAACCACAACCAAGCTTCCTGCTCGGTTTCCTTGACGACGAAGACTCCCTCGCACGTCTCTCACCCCGGCGCCTTTCATCCAGGCATTTCCGGTGTTGCTTCCTCCAAGAGAATCCAGAGCCTCCTTCCTCTCCAGCTTGGTTTTTTACCAGTGGGCGCCTTTCTGCTACGCAGAGGCACGTAACACCTTCATTAATAGACTTCCACGCCGCCTGCATCATCTCCTTGAGCCTAGCATGCCGTCTGCATCATCCCCCAATAACTTTATTTTTATATTTAATACCCTCCACACTCGCCGCCTCAACTGCATCCCATTGCGCCCCATCCGCAACTACCCACCTCCCTAGGAAGCATCGGTACGGGTTCGGGTACCAGGTACGATACGTATCCGGTACGGCGGTACGACAAAATTTTAAAATCAATGATACGGGTACGACATGATACATTGTATTAAATTTAATAAATACATATGCCTATATCACAAATACAATTATAAATTCTCAAAACAATAAAACATGAAGCATAAATAATCAATTGAAGTACAAGTCCATAACTAATGCAGTATAACATAAACTACTTACACATATGCTATTCATAACTATTTCAAATAAAACGATGTTCATCACTCATTTTCTTATCTTCCTCCATATTGTTGGAGATCAAGACATCTTCAATTTCTGGCTCATCTAAAGACAAGTTGGCAACCGTAAGCATGCCAACTCCATCAAAAGGATTTGCCCATGCATCTCCTCCTATATCCCACATTCTACTCCTTGACTGTAGATTTCATTTCTCCTCGATAGTAAGCGTGTATTACTATGCACGTACACCAAATCACCAGCTCGTTGTGGTAAAATTTGTTTCTTCTCAATGAGTGAATGAATGAGTATGTGCTCCAATTTCTCTCGCAGCAGGACGATGAAGAAGGGTTAACCTAACAATTTCAAAGCAATTTTTTGTAATTTAGGTGCCGAAGTTCCATAGTAACTCCACCAATCTTTCTACAATAATGAAGCTCTACTCTCCAAACTATCTGGCTCACTAAAAGCTTGACCAAATCCCGTGAACCTAGAGAACTCATTGATTACTAAATTCCTCTCCATCACTTCAGGAAAATATCTTCTTAAACATTTATTCCTCTCCAAAGAAATCTCCTCATCTGTATTTGGAGCAACTCTATTTAGCCCTCCTTCAAATCATTCTCGACTATAATACATACAAATAAAAATATATAGTAAATAAATAAATCATAGTAAATGTTTAATATGAGATTGTGATTGAGACATAATTGCTGTAATACGAAAAAAGGTGAAAGAAAGTTGAAATTAACATTATTTAGTATTCACAAATTACTGAATAAGAATGAACTATAATACATTAATGAACTAACACTCTAACAGATATGAACTATCACATTCACTAACAAATTAATTGAACTATAATACAATATTTAGTATTCACGAAGTAACAACACATTCATAAATTAATTTGAACTAACTAATTGAACTAACAACACATTCACAAATTAATTTGAACTAACTAATTGAACTAACAACACATTCACAGATTAATTTGAACTAATTAATTGAACTAACATCACATTCACAAATTAATTTGAACTAATTAATTGAACTAACAACACATTCACAAATTAATTTGAACTAACTAATTGAAGTAACAACACATTCACAAATTAATTTGAACTAATTAATTGAACTAACAACACAGCGTGCGAGGATCGTCGAAGGCGCGTGCGGAATCGTTGAAGGCCACAGCGTACGAGATCGAAGAAGAGGAAGGCCGCAGAAAGGATCGTCGATGGCCGTCGTTGCGGAAGAAATGCGGAACGCAGGATCGACGAAGAAGGAAAAAAGCGATGCACTGCCGAAAGAAATGAAATGCGGAAACAAAACCCGACCAAAACCTAATAGAGCGTATCAGCCCGTACCATACGCGTATCGTACCGGAAACGTACCCGATACGGGTACGGGCCTAAATAAGACGTATCCGTGCTTCGTAGCCACCTCCTCATCTTATTTTTAATAAGTCTCGCTCCACCCATGCTCCAATTAATTAATCTTTTTCCCTTTTTTTACTATAATTTTCCTCCACTTATTTTATTCCTCGTGCCCCCACAGTTTCCAATTATTCAGTCCCCCTTTTATTCATTTTATTTTTTTCCTAATTGCCCACGCTATCTCCCCATCCCTACTTATTAGTTTCATTTCTCCAACTTATTAATTCTTAATTGAATTAATTAATTCATCATATTATAAAATTATGGGAAACACCCAGCTGACTGCCGCAGATGCGGCCTCCATCCAATCGACGCTACGAGAAATAATGAGCTCCATGGATGCATTCATTCGAGACGCCGATGCACGTCATCAGGACATCATGACAACGCTCCTCCACAATCTTGATAATTTGATAGCTGCTCTTCTGGCGAAACTGCCACCCTTGCCGCCGCCACCTCTTCTTGGTAAATCGCCAACTGCGCCGGCCGGTGACGTGCCACCGCTCTTAGCGGTAATTGCCCTTCCGCCATCAACTTCTGTGGTGGTGCCGCCCCACCTTGGCCGACCTTCGTTAGACACCGTAGCCGCCTTTCCGCCAGCACTTGCTCCCCCGGCCCCCGCTCTGCTGACCCCGACAGATCCGTTCTTGCCTTCGGTCACCTCACTGTCTTCAGATATGTTCCTTCTGCTGTCTGTCGCTTCCCCGGTCTACTTACTGCTGCTGCTCATCACCGCTCTACTAACCTTGCCGAAACCATTACTTTCTCCGCTCGTCTTTCATACGGCGCCGCCGCTACTCGCCGACGCCACCGGCCCACCTCCATCGCTACGCGATATCATGCTGTTGGGTATTGTATCCACAATCACCTGGATTTGAGGAAGCCACCTGTCAGGCTAAGATGAATTTACAATGTATTTGATGAAACTTCTTAAGTTGTGCTTGCAGTTCTTCCACGCTAAGTGCACACCAATGTCAGGGTGCAGTAGGTCAATATACACGGGTCTGCACGACGTAATCCCTCGTTGAGCAGATCAGTGTGTTGGCCTACGTGTACTCTCTCTATTGGAGTGCACTTACTTTCAAGTACAGGGCCATGTTTATGCAAGAAAAGACAAGTAGCAATGATGGGTCAAGGGGCAGCTCTTGGGTGGAAAGACGAAAATTCGTCTAAGTAAAAGTCGACGAGAATCACTAGTGATTCTCGCCGAATCGTCGAGAATCATTAGTGATTCTCGCCGACTCCTTCTGGCTACCTCAAAATGGTGCCAAGTAAGATTCGGCGAGAATCACTAATGATTCTCGCCGAACCCGTCGCTGAGCAGGTCATGAATAACAAGTGAAAATCGTTGAGAATCAACAAGGGAATCGTCGAGAATCACTAGTGATTCTCGACGAATCGTCGAGAATCGTTAACTGATTCTCGCCGATTCGTCGAGAATCACCAATGATTCTCGACGAATTTTACTTGGCGTTTTCTCTGGATGCTGCTGGACCGGATTCTGCCGCTGGACTATTTTGAACCGGATTTCGGGTTTCTACTTGTGGGACCCACAACGGTCATATTGTTAGTATCTACAGTGTATAAATACACGGGTATTTTTGAACAGTAGGTGCACGGGAAAAAGATATACAAAGCAGAGCCGCGACTTGACCTAGTTCGCGATTTCCGCCGCCGCCTCCGTCGCCGCGCGAGAGTGTAGATCGCCGGTCGTGATCGTGTTTTCTTCCAGATCTCCGGTCGATAGAAGCCTAGCTAAGCTCAGCGTCTCACGTGTCTAACCGGAGATCTCTTGTCTCTCGATTTGTAGATCGGGAAAGTCTTCCCCATCCGAATCGATCGAGACGATTGATTCTAGTGTGACCGTTGGTAGACCTAGCTAGCTTCGCTACGAAGTTTGGATCTCTAAAGAAGTGCAGCCGCACATCGTCGTCGCCGCCGATCCCGAACCAAGCCGCCGTTTGTATTGCCGCCGCCGGTTCCGGGGAGATCCTCTCCAAGAGAGATCTAGGGTTGTAAACTCTTCGTTGACTTCACGAACACGTCGTCGAACGAAGAGGGACACCGTAGTCTCCAAACGAAGTTTGTATCTCGTGTACATTCTAGATTTACTTTTGTTGTAAAGGAACGTTTGTTCCGTGTTGTAAGGGTTGAGTGCAACCCGTTTTGTGGGAGTGTTGACTCTCACGTGTGGAAGGGTTCCTTCCGATAGTGCAGGGATTGGATTTCAATCCCGTTGGAGAAGTGACCGAGTCGTCCCTTGGTGGGAGATAGGTCGAAGGGGAGAGTGGATGTACCCAAGTCGGGGAACCACTATAAATTGCCTGTGTTTTCTGTGTGCTGTGCTGTTTGTTTTTATTGTGCAGGTACATTTGTAAATTCCGTAAAAGCGCTTCACGTCACCTATTCCCCCCCCATAGGTGAAGATAGTTGACACTAGGTGGACTTTCAAGTGGTATCAGAGCCAGGTTGCTCATCAAAAAGGTTTACACCTTGAGTAGTATCCTGCCACCAGTGTCAGAAGCATGGAGCTGGATTATGAGATATCGCCACTCAGACTCCCCGCATGTACAAAGGAGTTTTATCCCGTCTGGAGGATGAGAGTGTCGTATCACTTGGATGCCATCGATCCTCGTGCATCCTTCATCCTGGAAGAGGGTCCTTTTATTCCTATGAAGACCTCCGACTCTGGAATTCAAGTGCCCAAGTGCATTGCTGAGATGTCTGAAATGGAACTTTCATTCTTTAATTTGGATAAGAGGATTCGACAAATTATCATGGATATCTGGTCTGGAGCTTCTCGCTCTAGATTGGAAAAATGTAAGACGGCTAAATCTCTGTGGTTGATGATCTCAGAGCTGATGGAGGGGTCAAAGAAAGCTGGAATCTGCTGTCAACCAGAGGATGAAGCCTATGTGGGGGTTCTCACCTCTGAGGATGAAGGCATGGATCTCTCGGACAACATCAGAGCTCCAGTGTCCGTGTCAGAGACTGAAGAGGCCAGTGAGGAAAGCAGCTCTGATGAGGATGGGACAATGGTCACTGGCTCTAATGACAATAACACAGAAGAGCAGGTAACCTCTTCATCCTGCCCCGTATCTCTTGAAATTTCTGAAGACAGGAACTGCTTTTCTTCAGAAGATTCTGATTCCCTGAAGAGATCCCTTCAGAAAAGCAACCTACTTGCTGAGGAGCAAGCTCAAGAGATTGCTCGACTGAAGATCTTGTTGGTTCTCCAATTGGCGTCCAACAAGGTCAAGGACTCTAAGATCTCAGCTCTAGAGAGTAGTCTAGAGAATGAGAAAAGAATAATATCAAACTTTTTCAAGGTTGATGCTATAAAGAGAAAACAAGAAAACGGGTGGGTCTCCCGGATTATCAATTCGTGGAGAAATGGGGAAACGGTATTCCGAGCCCCCACTCCAAGCAGGAAGGCAACTCATCATGCCTTCAGGTATGACCACAGGAAGAGTCGTGGTCACTGCAAGGGTGATCTGTCCCCATGTGGAGACACCCGGAGTGCAAGGGCCGTCGTGGCCACCCATGAGAGAATACCTAAGGCCCATTCAGAGCCCTTTGTATTCACTGCCACTGCCTCAACTCGGTGTGAATCTGCATGTCCCAGCTCACAGAAGACTTCTCACCACCCGAGGACACAGGAGAGGGAGGATAGAAGTCATGGTGTAAGTTTTCATGGGGCCTCAGGAAGGGGGATGCCTGAAAGAATGACACCACCTTCCCGGCCTCATGACGCTCACAACATGCATTCCTTCCACCCTTCCACGTGTCACGATGGAAGAGGAAATTTTGTGAGGAGATCATGCTCTATCCCGTATAGACCTAGGACCGTGACTACCTCAGTCACTAGATCAGGTCGGAAACGGCGATACAACATTCACCCATGTTGGTGCTGTGGCAAAGTGGGGCACTTTGCCATCGACTGTTGGCACAACCCCTCTGTGCCCACGGCAAGGGCTTATCCACATTCACGGGACAGAGGTAGTCTTCCTGACAGGTTTTCTGAAGGAAGGCAGTTGCGTGCTTATGCTAACAGGAACCTAGGACCCAATATGATTTGGGTTCCTAAGGTAAAGTAATTCTTTCTTGCAGGGTAGTCTAGGTTCCCGTGAATATAATGGGAACCAGACAGTAGGTGGCTCAAAACTAAATTGGAACAAGCGTCTGCTATAACAGATGTGATATCGACTTGAGCATACTCACATTGAGCTCCTAATATGTTCTACCTGTGGGACTAAACGATGACTCTCAAAATCCCAGGTACTCATGATCAGTTCCAAGACTTGAGTCGTTTTCCATTGACAGTTACATATATATATATATCTTTATATACAGATACATCTTTGTATATACGTGTATGTATGCACATCCAAGGATAGGGTCACACGATGAATATAAACCGTAGATACATCATTAAAGAGTTTTCGGAACTTCCACTGGTAGATTCGAGAACTAACATCTGCAGGCGTAAATTAATTCACTGAAAACTAACAAAGATACGACGTTGGAAGACTTTCAAATTAACTTACGTCGTTAAATTAATTCCACTGGCTCAATATGTGTATGGAAAAGCCGGGCCAAACCCTAATAGCTTGACTTTCAGGAGTATCTATATAGTTAGAAGACTTTCAAATTAACTTAGACAAACGGAAACCGTAAGAATCCCATTTAACTCGTCGAGCTTGGCATTTAAGGAGGATCCCATTCTCGCCGAAGGATCAAGAAGAATCACATTTGAGGAAGAATTCCCGCCGACCCTTCACCTTCCATAAGAATCCCGCCGAAGGAGCACACTATACAAATCCCGCCGACCTTTGCAGGAGACACTATACGCATCCCGCCGAACTTCGCAGGAGACACTAGGTTTCTTCCGCCGACTCTTCCCATTCCCACCGACTCGCGGAAGCACGCCGAATCTCGCCGACTCTCTCCTCAGGGAACTCTCTCCAACTCCGACGGAAATTCGCCGAGGGGCAACTCACCGACTCCCGCAAAACTCACCGCCGCAAGGGAAACTTACCGGAAGGGCAACTCGCCGACTCCTGCAGGAAAGCTCGCCGAATCGGTCTTCATCGAAGGTCTCCCGCAAGAATCCCGCCGAAGCTCTCACCGACGATCTCTCCCAGTTTCGATTCTTCTCCGCTCGAACTAACTCACCGTCTACACCGCTAGGTATCCCCTCACCCTCACTTGGACTTGATCACTAGTCTCGCTTCCTTTTTGATTCTTGATTAAGCGTAGAATAGGGCTTCTCTCCCTAGATCTGCAATGGCTCCAAGGTCAACTGCTGGGTTGGTCACTGGTTGCGAGCTTGTTCGAACTGGGTTCTCTCACGCCTCGGACGAATTCCGCAACATCATTCTGATGCTGGAAGAGGCTGGGCTAACATTCGTCCTGGAGCACCCTTGCAAAATCTTGGACAAAGAGGTGCTGGAGTTCTTCGCTACCGCAAGACTCCGAAATAGCGACTCACTAATCAAAAGCAAGGTGGCTGGGGCGAAGATCAAGATGTCTGCCAGCAAGCTGACCCGCTTCCTGCAGCTTTCTAGCTCGGAGCATGAGGACTATCTGGAGGACGATGACAAAACCAGAACTCTCTTATTCTGCGGTCTCCCACGAGGAACTCGGTCAATAAAGAGAAAGGATATGAATGAAGAAGGGAAGCTCCTGTCTGACATAATTGGAAAGGTGCTCATCTGCAAGCCGGGCTCTCATGACCATATCTCAGCGGATATGTTCAAGATCCTGATAGCTGTTGTCTGCCGTAAAAGGTTCAACTGGGGGGAGTTGCTGTTCGAGAAGATAAATGACACCTTGGGCTCTCCGAGTTTTGGCCGCATCATAAGTCTATATCTAAATCAGCTAAATGGAGACAAGTTTGACATGAGTAAAGGTGTTCCTCTCCACTACTTGAAGAAGATGGACTCAAGTGTGTTTGACCGATGGGAGAGGCGTATTGGGCAGACTACAGTGGAAGAACAACAGGGAGTATCTCCAGCAGTCACTCCCAGTGAAATTCCTGACACTTTGACTGCAGGAATCGAGGGGGAGCCTCTACCCCCTCATATTGATGTAGTATCTGACATCTTCCAGCTGGCCAGAGATGCTGTGGCAGATCTACACGAAGAAAGTGAACCTGAGCTGGAGCATGCGGATGCCCCGAACCGAAACGATCAAGGAGCCGAAGCTACTGTACTGGAGACTGCTAACGAAGAGTTGGAAGAGGCTGCTGATGAAGATGATTTCATGGATGATGACGAAGAGGAAGACGGGAATGAGGGACATGAAGCATTGGAGGCTCCGGATCTCTTTGAACCTCCATCTGACAAGCATGCACCAGTGGAGGGGGAGTCAGACAAATCTGAAGAGGCCGCCAGCATTCCCCCATTAGAGACTGTGATTGTATCCAGCTCTACAGATGCGTCTGTTGACGAGCAAGGCCAAGAAGTGCCTCCGGATCTTCCATTACGAGATGAGCTAGCCTCTCACACGGTAAATGTCATTCAGGGCATAGTGAATGAACTTAAGGTCTCTTTTGATAAAGCTCAGAATAAAATGCTGCAAAGGATTAAGAAGTCTGAAAATCTCATGCTCAAGAATATAGTGGAGATCAATCATAAACTTGACACGATGGAGAAGAAATTTGAAGAAAAGTATACTGCGGCCGGCGAAGCTGTCACACTTCTTATGGCCGGATTGAAAAAGAACACTGATACTCTTGCTGTAGTAAATCAAAATGCTCATGTTGTAGCAAACAACATCCAAAAGTTTGACGGTAATATGGTCACTCTCAACGCCAATCAGCAGGCCTTAGTCACTGAATTCTCCAAGACGACAAAGCATATCGATGACTCCCTGCACTCCTATGCAAACTCCATAGCACTCGAAGCCAAAAGGGGGAGAAAGAGTATCTAACTAAGATGGCTGAGCTTCAAGAAATCATGATCACAAACTTCGAACAGTCAAATAAATATGTCTATGAGAGCTGCTGGTGGATGCTACAACAGGCGTTAGGCGTCGATTTGAATCCTGCAGGTATTCATGCTCCTGAGACTTCTATGGCTGCTGCGGGAGTAAGTGTAGCTGAGGGAGTAAGTGCTGCTGATGTTCCCATGAGTCAAGCTGATGCTAGGGCCATTTCTAAAGCTAAACTGAGGAGCATGTTTGATCAAGAGGCCCTAGCAAAAGCCAGGGAGAAGAGAAAAGCTCAAGAAGGGACCTCCAAGGAGACACAGACTGAAAAGAGAACTGGACTGAGTGAGGAGGAAGTAAGAAATGAAAAGTGGAGTCCAGTCTCAAAGAATATCATCTTGGACACCTTTTGGCTACAAGAAAAATGGAGAACTCAATCGAAACGAAGTATACAGCCAGTATGAATGGGAGATGCATAAGACGTATGGAGCCAAAAGGAACATCTTCTTCAGAAACAACACAGATGCAGATAAAGTTCCTCCTCCCAGATATTACCCGAAGCCTAAAGAGTACATGGAGAGACAAAGGAAGAAGTTTTTGGCGCAAAAACTCAAGGATGACTTAGCTAAGGAAAGATAGTCAACAACTTGTAGCCTGTCATTCTCTCCTAAGAACATTTAATGCTTATTGTTATGATATGAACAATTCTGAGATTATATATATATATATATACATTTGTATTTGAATATGTGAATGACTCAAGTCCTGATCTGGTTGTTTATATTCTCTTGTGCTGCATGTTTAACTTCTGAATGCTGTTTTCTATTATTTGATTAGTGTTATTCATCTTAGCTAGTAGGGTTTTGACTTCGTCAAATAGGGGGAGATTGTTGGGTATTGTATCCACAATCACCTGGATTTGAGGAAGCCACCTGTCAGGCTAAGATGAATTCACAATGTATTTGATGAAACTTCTTAAGTTGTGCTTGCAGTTCTTCCACGCTAAGTGCACACCAATGTCAGGGTGCAGTAGGTCAATATACACGGGTCTGCACGACGTAATCCCTCGTTGAGCAGATCAGTGTGTTGGCCTACGTGTACTCTCTCTATTGGAGTGCACTTACTTTCAAGTACAGAGCCATGTTTATGCAAGAAAAGACAAGGAGCAAGGATGGGTCAAGGGGCAGCTCTTGGGTGGAAAGACGAAAATTCGTCTAAGTAAAAGTCGACGAGAATCACCAAGTGATTCTCGCCGATTCGTGATTCTCGCCGAATCGTCGAGAATCATTAGTGATTCTCGCCGACTCCTTCTGGCTACCTCAAAATGGTGCCAAGTAAGATTCGGCGAGAATCACTAATGATTCTCGCCGAACCCGTCGCTGAGCAGGTCATGAATACCAAGTGAAAATCGTTGAGAATCAACATGGGAATCGTCGAGAATCACTAGTGATTCTCCACGAATCGTCGAGAATCGTTAACTGATTCTCGCCGATTCGTCGAGAATCACCAATGATTCTCGACGAATTTTACTTGGCGTTTTCTCTGGATGCTGCTGGACCGGATTCTGCCGCTGGACTATTTTGAACCGGATTTCGGGTTTCTACTTGTGGGACCCACAACGGTCATATTGTTAGTATCTACAGTGTATAAATACACGGGTATTTTTGAACAGTAGGTGCACGGGAAAAAGATATACAAAGCAGAGCCGCGACTTGACCTAGTTCGCGATTTCCGCCGCCGCCTCCGTCGCCGCGCGAGAGTGTAGATCGCCGGTCGTGATCGTGTTTTCTTCCAGATCTCCGGTCGATAGAAGCCTAGCTAAGCTCAGCGTCTCACGTGTCTAACCAGAGATCTCTTGTCTCTCGATTTGTAGATCGGGAAAGTCTTCCCCATCCGAATCGATCGAGACGATTGATCCTAGTGTGACCGTTGGTAGACCTAGCTAGCTTCGCTACAAAGTTTGGATCTCTAAAGAAGTGCAGCCGCACATCGTCGTCGCCGCCGATCCTGAACCAAGCCGCCGTTTGTATTGCCGCCGCCGGTTCCGGGGAGATCCTCTCCAAGAGAGATCTAGGGTTGTAGACTTTTCGTTGACTTCACGAACACGTCGTCGAACGAAGAGGGACACCGTAGTCTCCAAACGAAGTTTGTATCTCGTGTACATTCTAGATTTACTTTTGTTGTAAAGGAACGTTTGTTCCGTGTTGTAAGGGTTGAGTGCAACCCGTTTTGTGGGAGTGTTGACTCTCACATGTGGAAGGGTTTCTTCCGATAGTGCAGGGATTGAATTTCAATCCCGTTGGAGAAGTGACCGAGTCGTCCCTTGGTGGGAGATAGGTCGAAGGGGGAGAGTGGATGTACCCAAGTCGGGGAACCACTATAAATTGCCTGTGTTTTCTGTGTGCTGTGCTGTTTGTTTTTATTGTGCAGGTACATTCGTAAATTCCGTAAAAGCGCTTCACGTCACCTATTCCCCCCCCCATAGGTGAAGATAGTTGACACTAGGTGGACTTTCACATGCATTGTTCTGGTGGGAGATCAAGCTGCCAGATGATCCAGTCACCACGTGGAGTTCGAGCTTTAGGGCAAGCTTGATTCCGAGGGCGAATGAAATGTTACAAATCGGTTTAGGATCTTTCGCCATTTTTTTTGTTATATATTGTATGAAGTTCTCAAGTCTTATTATATTAATGTATTTTTAATATTTGATGTGTCATGTAATTACGGGTTTGCCCCTTTGGGGTTCTATAAATAGATCCTTAGAGTCCTGTATCATTTATCAATGAATGAAGTTCTAGTTCTTGTCCTCTTGTTGTGAAATCTTTGTGGCTCTCTCCTCTAATGAACAATCTCGCTTAGGCTGTCGCGATTAAGGCTTTATTGTATCCTCCACCACCATCATCACCGCCTCCGGCCACTACTCTGGCCTCTTCTATGACAACATTCTAAGACCTATAACATACTGTTATATTAAAATTTTAATTATTCACTGGCAGCTGACCGAGCTTTTCCCCCATCCCACCATTACTTGGATGCCATGGTCAAAATGCGACCACATGTGGTTTTTTGTGAATTCTAAATCATCACCGCTATCTTTTTTGGCTATTTGGAGGGGTTGCAAAAATTAGCAGTCCCCCACTCCAAACACATGGATCCAAACAATGTCTCAGTTATTTCCTCTCTTGCGGTCCTAACAATTAATAATTTTTTGGCTTGATTGAGTGGAAAATAGTTTACACACTATTAAGGAATCTTTTTTGGTTCCAAGACTTTGGCCCTGTTTGGCGGAGCGGCAGCACAGCTGCATGAAGCTGCTTTTGCTGCCTCCCCGCTAAACAAATAATTTGTGTAGGCGATGACAAGAAGCCACCGCCCGCAGCAGGCAGCAGCGCTGCAGCTCTGAAAAGCTGCAGCGCTGCATTCTTAAAAAAAATATAAAATAAAAATAAAAATTTATATATATATATATATATTTAACTTATATAAACTTTTATATTATAACGTTAATTATTAACATTTAATTAACGTTAATTATGTAACTTTTATATTATAACTTTAATTATTAACATTAATTATTAACATTAATAATATATATAATTTTAATTAATATGTTAAAATTATTAACGTTAATTTAAATTTATAATTTATATTATTTAAATTATTAACGTTAATTAATTTAAACATTAACATTTAATTAATCATAATTGAATTATATAATTAAATTTTTTATATATTAATGTTTTAAAGTTTAATATAATTTTTGTATATATTTTTTGCTGGTAAGTCGAGGCGCTCGCGAACCGGTCAAAAATTAACCGTTCTAGCCCGTCAGCGAGTCGAACGCGCATGTGCGTTTTGATGTTTGTTTGGAAGATCAAGCGGCCGGAATTGTTCGAGAATGGGCCCATTGGAATTGTAGCGTCGAATCGAGCCCATAATCTTTTACTCGTTTGAACCTAATTTGGGGAACCCCATCAATATTAGCATTTAATATAATTAACTTTACAATTAAAAAATATTAATATATTTACTTTTATAATTAAATAAAATTAATAAATATTATGCTTATATATATTCAAATAAATATTTAATATCGAGCAAACTGTTTAATTATTATTTAGACTTCGTAAATTCTGCAGACTGTTTAATTATTATTATTGAGAGAGCCCAAAGCTTGTATGTATTACTCAAGTATCTAATTACATGGAGAGAATACAAATATATAGGAGAGAGGAGAGAAGAATAAATCCTATACAAGATGTGAGAATAAAGAAGGAGGAGAAAGAAAACAAAGAAAGAGGACCACTAAATGGGCCTTTTATATGAGCTTTTCCAATACTCCCCCGCAAGCTGGAGCGTACAAGTCGTATGCGCCAAGCTTGGATAGGCACTGATAGAAGAGGGTACTAGGTAGAGCTTTGGTGAGGATGTCAGCGACCTGTTCAGTACCCGGAACATGCTTGAGCTCGATCTTCTTCATGTGGACTTTCTCTCGGATGAAATGACAATCTACCTCAATATGCTTCGTTCTTTCGTGAAAGACCGGGTTCTTAGCAATATATATGACAGCTTGACTGTCACATAGGAGGAGAGCTGGTGAAGATAGTTTAACTCCAAGGTCGGTAAGGAGACTCTCAATCCATGTGAGTTCAGAGACCACAGCAGCCATTGCCCGATATTCTGCCTCTCCTGAGGATCGAGCAACCACTGCTTGTTTCTTGCTTCGCCAAGTAATCAGATGTCCTCCAAAATAGGTGCAAAACCCGCTAGTAGATCGTCGATCGTCTAGGGAGCCAGCGTAGTCGACATCAGAGTATGCCACTAGTGTAGGAATGGAAGATGAGGTTTTGTATACAAGTCCTTGGCCAGGAGCAGTCTTAAGATATCTGAGAATGCGTTCCACAGCCTAGAGATGAGAGCTTCGAGGAGAGTGCATATAGCGACTAACGAGTCCCACAACGAAGGATATATCAGGTCTTGTAACTGTTAGGTAGGTAAGTTTCCCAACTAGACGACGGTAATATTCTGGATTTTGTAGAAGAAAATCAGAATCCGAGCACTGAGCACAAAGTTTGTGATTTGCATCCATGGGAGTGTTAATAGGTTTGCAGCCAGAGTAGCCCGCATCATGAAGAAGATCCAGGCAATATTTTCGCTGAGAGAGAACCAGACCATCTGACCGTCTAGCCACTTCCAGACCGAGGAAGTACCGAAGATGTCCCAGATCTTTAGTTTGGAAGACGGAGCTCAGATGTAGCTTAACGGCCTGTATGCTGTCCAAGTCACTTCCAGTAATAATGATGTCGTCGACATATACCAATAGGAGAACCGTACCCGTTGCCCGGTGGCGAGTGAACAATGAGAAGTCAGCCGAGCTTCGAGTGAAGCCAATTGCCCAGAGAGCTTTGCTGAACTTGTCGAACCATGCCCGAGGGGATTGTTTGAGACCATATAGTGATTTGAGAAGGTGACAAACCCGTGACTCCCCCGTGGTCTCAAACCCGGGAGGTTGTTGCATGTAAACCGTTTCCTGAAGGTCGCCATTCAGGGAAGCGTTCTTGACGTCGAGTTGAAATAAGGGCCATTGACGATGGACAGCAACAGAAATGAGAATTCGGACCGTGTTGATCTTAGCGACCGGAGAGAAAGTCTCGTCATAGTCAAGCCCCTGTTGCTGGGTGAAGCCACGAGCAACCAAACGAGCTTTGTGTCTATCAATGGTCCTATCAGGAGCATGTTTGATGACGAAGACCCATTTGCACCCAACAGGTTTCTGGCCGAGAGGAAGGGGCACCAAGGTCCAAGTCTGGTTCGCCCACAGAGCAGCCATATTTCTTCCATGACAGCACGCCACCCAGGATGTTGTAGAGCGTCCTGTACAGAAGTAGGAGTAGAGACCGAGGATAGTGAAGTAGCCAAGGTCTGAAAAGGTGGAGAGAGACGATGGAGAGAAACATAGTTCGCCATCGAATGAGCTGTAGAGGCCGGCACCGGAGCAGCAGAACACGAAGAAGCCGAGGTCGAAGCCGACTGCATAGGAGAAACGGGAGGAAGAGGGCGACGAGTATAGACCCGAATAACGGGCGGTCGAGGAGGGTCAATGTTGGGAGGAGGCGGAGGGATGGTGGGAGGGGAGTGGACGGGGATCACGGGCCGTGGGAGGGTGGTGGAGGAGGTGGTGGTAGAAGTGGTGGTAAAGGAGGAGGGAAGAAGGGTTGATCCTCCCGGAAAGTAACATCAGTAGATACGGAGACCTTCCGGGTGACCGGGGAGTAGCAAACATAACCCTTTTGGGTGCGGGAGTAGCCGACGAAAATGTGTTTGGCCGCACGGGGATCCAGTTTGTCAAGAGTGGGGCCCAGGTTATGGACAAAGCAAGTACAGCCAAAAACCCGGGGTGTGAGGGAAGGCGGGTGTGGAGGGAAAAAGAAGGCTGAAGGGGGTAGCGTTCTGGAGAACCGGAGATGGGAGACGGTTGATAAGAAAATATGCGGTGGAAACCGCAAAGTTCCAGAATACTTTGGGAACGTGCATGTGAAGCATGAGGGAGCGAGCAACATCAAGCAAGTGGCGGTTCTTGCGTTCGGCCACCCCGTTTTGTTGCGGGGTGTAGGGACAAGATGTCTGATGAACAATACCGAAGTCTGCGCATAGAGTGACAAACTCGTGGCTAGTGTATTCTCGGGCATTATCAGAGCGAAAAGTTTTAATGGCGGTAGAAAATTGCGTACGAGTTTCTAACACAAAAGCCTGAAAAACACGAGTAAGCTCGGAGCGATCATGTAGTAGATACAACCAGGTGGTGCGAGAGTAATCGTCAATAAAGGTTATAAAATAACGATAACCAGAGATGCTAGAAACTTTGTACGGTTCCCAAATATCAGAATGTATTAGATCAAAAGGAGCAGAGCGTCGAGTACAATGTGCGGGATAAGAAGCACGAGGCTGTTTGCCAAGAATACATGAATCACATTTAAAAACAGGAAGAGAGATGTCAGGAAGCGCCTTCTGGAGGATAGGTAGAGGGGCATGCCCAAGCCGACAATGCCAATCAGTAGAGGAAACAGAGGAAAGTGATGTGGGAGAGACATCGAAGAGGTAGAGCCCGTTCTGTAGTCGACCCCTACCAATGGTAATCCGCGTCTGCCGATCCTGCATCAAAAAACCAGAAGAGGTGAAGGTGATATAACAATTCATATCAGTAGTAATACGACCAACAAAGAGTAAATTAAATGGGGAGGCCGACACATAAAGAACGGAACAAAGAGAGAGAGAGGGATGGAGGAAGAGATCAGCACATCCGGAGACCGGAACAATCGCACCATTGGCCACAGTAATAGACTGGGGATGAGGAGCATCAGAGAACCGGGGCGGCTGCATGGAAGTGATGTGGTGGGTGGCTCCCGAGTCCAGGATCCAGCGAGATCCGGAGGAAAGACCGGCAGTACCTGTAGTGGAGGTGGAGACAATACCTGCAGGGGAGGTGGAGGCAATGGAAGCAGATGGAGGGTGGAGGAGGCCCTGAAGTTGTTACAGCTGAAGGCAAAGAGCCTCAAGATCCGTACCAGTCGGAGGAGAGCTATCGGTAACAATAGCAGTAGGCGGGCGAGGAGGGTAGCCATGTTTCTTGTGACAGACCGCTTCAGTATGGCCATCCCGGCCGCAGTAGGTGCACTTGGGCCGTCCGCGGCCACCACGGCCCCGCCCACGGGAGCCCGTACGTCCACCCCGAGTAAAAGATGGTGGGGGAAGTAAAGGAGGAAGGGCCTGCTGAAGAAGGGCCGACGAGGGTGGTGCAGGTGCCTCCGGTGGAGGTGGTACGCGAAGTAACATAGAGCAGACATCGGAGAAGGGGTAGTGGGGGAAGCCAGAACCTGGGCCCGGATACTGTGAAGGTGCGGCGGGACGCGAGCCATAATCATAGCAATACAAACAACCTCCTTCTGGGCGCGTTGAGCAGCGAGATCAGTAGTCGCGGGCTGGTGCTGAATCCAGGCCTCCGTTAGAGTTTTAGCACGGGCCACGAAGGAGGTCATGTCCAGAGCTTTGCCAACATTCAAAGCTTGAAGATCAGTGATGATGTCAAAAAGGTGCTGAAGGTTGTCCTTGCCCGAGTACAAAGAATGAAGTTCAGCCCACATGGCTCTGGCGGTCTCATGATACATGATCATCTGGTACGGCTCACCCTCCACCGAGTTCAGGATCCAGGTCTGGAAGCGACCTTCATTTCGGAGCCAATCATCAGTAGGAGTCGGTGAGCCCTGGGTAAGGTGACGCGCAAGACCCTTGGCTTGTAGGACCCTTCGGACGGAGTGAACCCAGGGGATGAAGTTGGACTTGCCAGAGAGGGAAAGAGTAGTAATCCGAAGCTCATCGCGGAGTTCGAGAGGAGGTGCCACGTGGTCTGCCGGGGGGTGAGCGGTAGTGGAGTCGCTGGAGGACATGACGACTGAGAGGAGAAGAGGCGGGCATAACCAGCGGACTGAGGCACAGTAGACAGCAGGGAGCGGCTAGTACAAACCGCGCGGCAAGCAGCGGGCTAGAGGAAGCCGCGGCGAACTGGATGAGGTCGCGGCGAACTGGATGAGGTCGCGGCGAACTGGATGAGGTCGCGGCGAACTGGATGGGGTCGCGGCGGGATGGGGTCGCGGCGGTCAGGAGCAGACCGCGGTAGAGGCGGGCAGGGAGAAGACGCAGCGGGAAGAGGCAAGCCGCGAGCAGAGAGAGGCCGCAGCGGGTGGAAGTAAAAGGCAGAGATCGCAGCGGTCTGGAGTAGATTGCAGCGATCTGAAGCAGATCGCAGCGGACTGGGGCAGATCGCAGCGGACTGCGGCAGGCCGCTGCAAACCCGTGGCGGACTGAAGAAGAGACCGCGAGGATGAAGAATCCACGCAGCAAGAGAGAAGAGGAGCGCGCAACGGACAAGAGGAGAGCCCGCAGCGGACATGAGCAGTCCGCAAGAGACTACGGATAGGGTGTAGAGAGGAGCAGTCCGCGAGGAAAGAGGCTCGAGCGGACAGAAGAAGAGTGTGCAGCGGACAGGAAGGAAAACCCGCAGCGGATAGAAGAGGTGGGCCCCACGAGTCAGAGCAGAGGATGGCTATAAGAAGCCTGAGGAGGGTGGAACCACGGAGAGAGAGAGAAGAGAGGCGGATGCAGAGGGGCAGTCCGCAGGAGATCGGAGCGGACAGAAAAGGCAGGCCGCAGGGAAGGCGGGCTGGGCGGGCTGGGCGAGCTGGGCGGTTTGAAGACAAGGGAAGACCGCTGCTAGAGGCAACCTGACTCTGATACCATGTTGAGAGAGCCCAAAGCTTGTATGTATTACTCAAGTATCTAATTACATGGAGAGAATACAAATATATAGGAGAGAGGTGAGAAGAATAAATCCTATACAAGATGTGGGACTAAAGAAGGAGGAGAAAGAAAACAAAGAAAGAGGGCCACTAAATGAGCCTTTTATATGGGCTTTTCCAATAATTATTATTACTGTTTAAGTCTGCATCATTGTTTCACGCAATACTGTAAATACAGTTTTCCAAACAGTTTCAAGAATTTTTTCCACCGCCGCAAAATAACAGATTCCTTCACTACTGTTTCCCACTACTGCTTCTACCAGCGCTACAGCTTAGCCAAACAGGCCGTTTGCGTGAGAATATAAATGAATTATTTAACTTCCATATACCTTTTTATGTACTACACTGGGAATATCTGAATATTGTTGAGTTCGCTCAAAATATTCTTGTCAACTACAGAGCTTATTAATTTCAAGCTGAATTACTTATTTGTTCATTTTGCTGTCTTTATTCTATGGAAGTATGCGTTCCTTAGGAAAACAATAGTTGTTTTCTGTTCTTGTGTGACAGGTTTATTCTCTTTCTGCATGCTCCAATTTATGATTTGTTAAGATCTGACTATCTTTTGTATTTACTTTTTTTATTTTTGTCATTCGTATTAGTCTTGTAATTGTTAATATCATTTTCATGATTTACCAATGTAGTTACTTCACCTACATCAGCTTGGATAAAATTTCAAAGGATTGCTGCTCAACTACAATAGCTGGTATTGATATTTCTAATTCATTTATTTCAAATTTTCACTATGATGTTAAGTTTTTATTTTTAATTCTTGTTTTATCTGCCCTGTAATTAGTTACATGCATAATAATTCTGATATGTTATTTAAGGTATGGCAGAAGACACTAAACATCACTTGCAGAATCCTGGCGAGGAAATTGAATCACGGTATGCTTTGAACTCATTAACTCAATGCAATTATTTTGTTTGTCTGACATGTATTACTGAACTCATTAACTCAATGCAATTATTTTGTTTGTCTGACATGTATTACTGATCCCATAACTACCTGAGAATAATTACAGTTCCCGTAATGTCAAAAAGCGCTGTTGAATTACACTGATAAATCATAAATAATAAACCTTGATAGATTCTGGCATGTCCATAAATGCTTCAATAACATAGATTGTGCTATTCTTTTCCTTTGTTTGCAGAGTAAAGGCTTCCATTTACATGATATACAAGATCATATCATGCGTGCCTCCTTTAGAAGAACTTGATGAGCAACAAAGTTATGAGATGTGGAGTAAGCTAGGTGAGTATCCTATTCTGAGGAATCCTTTTGATTATTATTTTTTATTCTATTTGTATTGACAATGTCGTGTTAATTGATATTTTCTGCTATTCATTTTACAAATATTTTTTGGATCCTTATGCTGTTTATATCATCTTGTTTTTTAGCACCTAAATTTATATAATTGATGTTGGAAAACATATGCCATAAGGGCGTTTGAGGAACAACAATCTTGTTAGTTATAACGCCCCCTAGATCGCCTCAATTTAAATACCTTTCTTATTATTATTAGAGGCAGTTTTATTAGATTTTTTTACCATTGCAGCGGAAGCCTGCAAATTAATATTATACAAAATACCAAAAGGGCATTATGTAGATCAACTTGCAGCAATAAAATGTGTGTGACTGTATAATGTGCATAGTGTTGAATCCAGAAAAATCCCGGCTTCAAGTATTCAGATCTAAGTGTAGCCCAAAGTTACTGGTCCCGCGATCCAGCCAACCGGCTTTGAAGGCTAGAGCAAAGAAGAGAAATGAGCTATAAATGGACCCCGGTGCTACAACAGGGAGGTCCCACCACGTACCCGGAATTTTGGGAAAAACTTCCCCTCCACAATCAAGATGGTTGAGTTGGGTATGAGAAATGTACCACCTAGAGTAACTGTACTCACAAAAGGGGGGTCCTCGATTTTCTGGTGCCATTCCTGATACCCATGATGGTTTATTTATAAATAAATCTTGCGGGGGGGGGGGGGGGGGGGGATGGAGTATGTTGGCGCGAATACCGTGCCCTTGCGAGGTTGCCTCTTTAGACCTGGTTACTTAGTTGTTTGATGGTCTAGCGACATGACGACTAGCGACATGACGACTAGCGACATGACTATAAGAGGATCTCGCCATACTTGCTGATAGTCGCCTACTTGGGCGAGCAACTCCGATACTCGTGCATGGTGTTAAATACTCCTGTGGACTGCGATTGCCCATGTTTGCCGACTTTGACTTGATCTTTGACTTTGACCCTGACCTACGCGGCACGACTGAGTCCATCCTTGACAAATATGAGTTGTACATAATTCTTGCTCTTTTCAAGCGATCATGGAGCTTGGAAAGAAACATCCAACCATTATTTGACAAGACATTTCTACGAGCAACTGACTTGTTCGGCACGTTCCGAGGACCAACCCAACATCCTCTATAAATAGGAGGGCGGGGTACTCACACTGGGCACCCTTTCTGGAATCGCTTGCGATGTTTGGCATAGCCGAGAAGTTCGTAGCCGGCATGCGTGTTTTGGAAGAGCTACTGAATCCGGGCTCCTTGAAGCGTCATCTCTAGGACGATGATACCGACGTCCATCACATGAAGAACACTATCAAATTCGGGAGAGCTACTGAATGCGGATCAGTTGGTGATGAGAGCTCGCCCGAGAGCTCTTTATCAAGATCTCGAGATCGAATCTCGGCCTCAACAACCTTTCGTCTTCCTATGGTGGGATCAGAGACCGGTTGGGGTGTATGGTCCGCGGACCTGATAAAGCCGCCATGGTGCGATGTCATGGTGGGCCCCCTGGTGGGACTCTAGGGTGGCGGGTAGGTGCTGATTCCTATTCCGCATCAATTCCTCAATAAACAAATGTCTCATATCTGTTGGTAGGCCATTCACCCCTCCTTCTAAGGTTTACCCTTAATCAAATGATATTTTTAGGTGTGTGAAATTTTTATCTAGCTCCCTTCAGATTTACCTTTTTGCATCAGTACCGCATGCAGTTAAATTTGTAATCGAGAAATAAAGATGGTTTCATTATACCATTAAAATCTGTTTCCTATCATCCACATTCAATCCGCAAGAAAAAATCCTGAATAAAATAAAAAAATACTTTGAAAATCGACATCAAAATCTATAAATAACAGTCAAATCGATAGGAAACACTAAAATTGAAGTTTCTTTCACATAAAGCTAAAATCTAAAAACTTTAAAACAGGTAAAGTGCGATGTCAAAAAATATTCCAAAACATGTATATTTTTCATGTACATGGTTGCAGATGTCAAATGTCGAGAATATGTCGGTTTGAGTTTTCATGTCGTTTTTTTATATCTCAGGGGATATTTCATATATCGGGTTTTAATATTTAATTAATTATATATATAATTATGTGTTTTTTTTTAATTTTACACATGTTATAATACTAACTATTTTACAACCTATTGAACTTCTAAATATTAAAAGCTATATGAAACATTTAACATATAATACGTTAATGATAGAAAATTTATAAAACTAGTAATTTTAAGAAGTTTGCAACTTTAGATATTTTCTATAACATCAAAATTTTTAAAATTAAATTTCAAACATATATTATTCTTCAGTCTTCATCGCTTACATTCTCATCAATAGTCTGCAGAGTAAATAAAATATAATCATCATCTTATGAACCCTCTAGATCTGTCTCGTCTATCTCAGCTATTTTTCTTTTTCCCTTTTTTTGATAACTAATCACCACGTCTTTGCACTTTATTTATGAAAATGCTCATGACATCCAACATTCATTCATCATTCACTATGGTTATACATCATCGATTGCAAAATAGAGGCAAGGAAGTTATAGACACATCTGAGAATAGGTCTACTGATAGGCCCCACCCACGAGTACCCCACGATCGGCAGTACCCACGAGTACCCCAACACTTCCTGCCCGCCCACTAGAGGCAAAGAATACCTTGCCCTTGCGAGGTTGCCTCTTTAGACCTGGTTACTTAGTTGTTTGATGGTCTGGTGACATGACGACTAGCGACATGAATATAAGAGGATCTCGCCATACTTGCTGATAGTCGCCTACTTGGGCGAGCAACTCCGATACTCGTGCATGGTGTTAAATGCTCCTGTGGACTGCGATTGCCCATGTTTGCCGACTTTGACTTGATCTTTGACTTTGACCCTGACCTACGCGGCACGACTGAGTCCATCCTTGACAAATATGAGTTGTACATAATTCTTGCTCTTTTCAAGCGATCATGGAGCTTGGAAAGAAACATCCAACCATTATTTGGCAAGAAATTTCTACGAGCAACTGATTTGTTCGGCACGTTCCGAGGACCAACCCAACATCCTCTATAAATAGGAGGGCGGGGTACTCACACTGGGCACCCTTTCTGGAATCGCTTGCGATGTTTGGCATAGCCGAGAAGTTTGTAGCCGGCATGCGTGTTTTGGAAGAGCTACTGAATCCGGGCTCCTTGAAGCGTCATCTCTAGGACGATGATACCGGCGTCCATCACATGAAGAACACTACCAAATTCGAGAGAGCTACTGAATGCGGATCAGTTGGTGATGAGAGCTCGCCTGAGAGCTCTTTATCAAGATCTCGAGATCGAATCTCGGCCTCAACAACCTTTCGTCTTCCTATGGTGGGATCAGAGACCGGTTGGGGTGTATGGTCCGCGGATTTGATAAAGCTGCCATGGTGCGATGTCATGGTGGGCCCCCTGGTGGGAATCTAGGGTAGAGGATAGGTGCTGATTCCTATTCCGCATCAATTCCTCAATAAACAAATGTCTCATATCTGTTGGTAGGCCATTCACCCCTCCTTCTAAGGTTTACCCTTAATCAAATGATATTTTTAGGTGTGTGAAATTTTTATCTAGCTCCCTTCAGATTTACCTTTTTGCATCAGTACCACATGCAGTTAAATTTGTAATCGAGAAATAAAGATGGTTTCATTGTACCATTAAAATCTGTTTCCTATCATCCACATTCAATCCGCAAGAAAAAATCCTGAATAAAATAAAAAAATACTTTGAAAATCGACATCAAAATCTATAAATAACAGACAAATCGATAGGAAACACTAAAATTGAAGTTTCTTTCACATAAAGCTAAAATCTAAAAACTTTAAAACAGGTAAAGTGCGATGTCAAAAAATATTCCAAAACATGTATATTTTTCATGTACATGGTTGCAGATGTCAAATGTCGAGAATATGTCGGTTTGAGTTTTCATGTCGTTTTTTTATATATCAGGGGATATTTCATATATCGGGTTTTAATATTTAATTAATTATATATATAATTATGTGTTTTTTTTAATTTTACACATGTTATAATACTAACTATTTTACAACCTATTGAACTTCTAAATATTAAAAGCTATATGAAACATTTAACATATAATACGTTAATGATAGAAAATTTATAAAACTAGTAATTTTAAGAAGTTTGCAACTTTAGATATTTTCTATAACATCAAAATTTTTAAAATTAAATTTCAAACATATATTATTCTTCAGTCTTCATCGCTTACATTCTCATCAATAGTCTGCAGAGTAAATAAAATATAATCATCATCTTATAAACCCTCTAGATCTGTCTCGTCTATCTCAGCTATTTTTCTTTTTCCCTTTTTTTGATAACTAATCACCACGTCTTTGCACTTTATTTATGAAAAGGCACATGACATCCAACATTCATTCATCATTCACTATGGTTATACATCATCGATTGCAAAATAGAGGCAAGGAAGTTATAGACACATCTGAGAATAGGTCTACTGATAGGCCCCACCCGACTCACACTTTCACTCCTACTGACAGGACTGTCGACCCCTCCCGATCGGCAGTACCCACGAGTACCCCAACACTTCCTGCCCGCCCACTAGAGGCAAAGAAGTTATAGGCATTAGACCTCAGCTCTGGACGTTTTGTTGTTTAAGTGTATGGAGCCGGGCCATAAATCTTCTGAGTGCCCGCGACGTTACTCCGCCGCCGTTATCGATTCTGAGAGTGGATCCAAACCTGAGTATGCGGTATTTCTTAGTGATTCCCAGAGTGACCCGACCCCTGAGACTGAGTTAGAGAGTGAGTGTGAAGTTGAGGGAGAGCAACCCAATCAGTTAGTATGTGTTCTCCAACATAGTCTCCTGACTCCTAAGACTCCCGTTGACGACGAATGGTTGAGGAACAATATTTTTCGCACCACCGCCCGCATATAGGGGCAGTTCTGTTCCATCATCATAGATAGCAGTTGCATGAAGAACTTCGTTTCTCAATGTCTGATTGATATGTTGAAGTTAAAGACAACCCATAGAAATCCCTACAGTTGGTCATGGGTCACTAGCAGTACGACCATTCCTATCACACCAGTGCCTCGTAGAGTTTTCCATAGACAGTACGTATTAGGATGCAACATGGTGTCATGTTGCTACTATCGAGGTTTGTCACATCCTATTAGGACGACCTTGACAGTACGATAGACGCGTTGTTCACGACAGTGTAAAGAATTCTGACTCCTTTGAGCTCAAGATTGTTCTTCTCCCCTAGAAGAATAGTCTTGTTCCCAAAGCCCCAAAGAGGACTTCACACCCTTCTACCACTGTCTTGCGATATCTTTTCCCTCCGCCACCATGTTACTGACTGGTTCCCAATTCTAGGAGGAGATGAAGTATAGTGAGGTTGTCTATATGTTGTCCTGTATCGATTCCACCCCCACTACATTAGACATTCCTAGTACAGTGCGAACTCTCATAGATGAGTTCTCTGAGATTATGGCGGAGGAGTTACCCAATCATCTAACCCCGATGAGAGATATACAACACTGCATTGAACTCATCCCATGAGTTAGCTTACCTCATTTACCCCATTATCCCATGAGTCCGAAAGAGCATGAAGAGTTACATAGGCAGGTGACCGATCTGATTTCGAATGGTCACGTTAGAGAGAGCATGAGTCTGTGCGCCGTCCTTGCGCTACTGGTTCCTAAGAAAGATGGGACCTGACGCATGTGTGTTGACAGTCGAGCGATAAATAAAATTACCATCAAATATCGCTTTCCGATTTCTCGTTTGGATGACATGTTGGATATTCTTAGTGGTTTCCGTGTGTCTTCGAAGATCGATTTAAAGAGTGGATTCCAACATATTAGAATTCGACCTAGGGAGTGAGGACGAATGAAAGACTGCGTTCAAGACTAGGGAAGGATTATACGAGTGGCTGATGATGCCTTTTGGGCTTTCCAATGCTCCCAAAATATTTATGCGATTGATGAATTAAGTGCTTAGGCCACTCATAGGAGTTTGCGTGGTGGTGCACTTTGATGATATCTTGATCTATAGTCTTGATTCTGATCAGCATCAGATTCATCTTAGGAAGGTCTTAGAGATCCTACGTGAAAATAAATTATATATAAATTTAAAGAAGTGCACGTTTTTGACTGATAGCCTGAACTTCCTTGGATATATTGTTTCTTCTGAGCTAGGAAGCACTGGTACGGGTATCGGGTACGATACGTACCCGGCACGACGATACGCCAAAATTTAAAACCCAAGGATACGGTTACGACATGATACATTATAACAAATATAATATATATATATATATATATATATATACATATATATATATATATCACAAGTGCAATAAATAGTTCTCAAAACATTGAAACATCAAACATAAATAATAACTTAAAGTACAAGTCCACAAATTAATGCAACATAACATGAAGTTTACAAACATTAAGCATTCGTAAATATTTTAAATTTAACATCTTATATGTTTAACCAAAAGAGATAATATTAAACTTAAGTCTACTAATTAGTTTTTTTTTCTTTTTCTTCTTCTTCTTCATTGTTGGAGATCAACATCTTCAATCTCCGGTTAGTCTAGAGACAAGTTAGCCGTTTTGTTAATAACTTGTGTCGTGTCAACACGTTCAATACACGTACTTGTAACAGAAACATACACGTACCAAAAATATGCTCGATACAGATACACAACTTAATTGGACGTACCAACGCTTCCTAGCATAGAGCCAGCTTTTCTTTACTCTAGAGAAACAGACTCATATCACAATATGCAGAATGATGTGCTAAGTCCAAGTGTGTCCACAAAAGGTGTATTCGTCGAGTATCGGGTACGTACCGGTACCGAATACGTATCCGGTATCGGTACGCTGCCTTCGGGGAAGTATCCGTGCTTCATAGCTTCTGAGGGCATTAGAGTTGATAGAGAGAAGGTCAAGACGATAGAATCATGACCTAGCCCTAAGACAATTACTGAGGCTCAGGGATTTTATAGGCTAACATCCTTTTAACAACGATTTATTCAAAATTTTAGTACTTTGATCGCACTGGTGACTGATTGTTTGAAAAAATGATTGTTTATTTGGACTGAAGAAGCCGATTGTGCGTTTATGCTTGTTAAAGAGAGACTCACGAGTGCACATGTTATAGCGCTGCCTGATTTTGATATGATTTTTGAGGTTGATTGTGATGTGTTTATTATAGGCATTGGTGCAGTTTTGAGTCAGGAGGGTCTCCCTATAACATTCTTTAGTGAGAAGCTGAAGAAGCCAAAGACTAGATATTCTACCTATGAAATAGAGTTTTACGCTATCATCCAGGCTCTCCGCCATTGGAGACACTACCCGATTCAGCGCGAATTTGTGCTGAATACGGATCACGAGGCACTAAAACACCTGAACTCCCAAAAGGAGATACGTCGTCATGCCAAGTGGGCTACTTACCTGCAGAAGTTCACTTTTCATTCGAAGCACAAACCCGAAGTCACGAATCGAGTAGCCGATGAACTTAATTGTCGCGCCCATTTACTAGTTACACTACAACCTTGTATTACTGACTTAGACTCACAACGCGATTTATACGCCACTGATCTTTTCTTCCGCGACATTTGAATCTCATGTCAGAATAGTGAGACTGATCCTACTATGCAATATGTAGTGAGTGAGTGATATCTGTTTAGGAGCACCCGCCTTTGCATCTACGAAGGACCACTTCGAGTGACACTACTTAGAGAGCTCCACTCATATGGGTTAGGAGGATATGTAGGCCAGTCCAAATTATTAGACCTCGCTAGTGCTCTTTATTACTGGCCAAATATGAAGCGCAATGTCACCAAATTTATTAGGCGCTGCACCATATGTCAGTTGTATAAGGGGCATGCTCAAAACACCGGATTATACACTCCCTTACCGATACCTGAGTGACCGTGGGACGACATGTCGATGGATTTCGTAGTAGGGCTTCCTCGCACTGGAAGGAAGGTAGATTTTATCTTTGTAGTGGTCGATCGATTTTCTAAAATGACGCATTTTATTCCATGTAGAAAAACCTCTAGTGCCGTACACGTCGCGAAGATATTTTTTCGAGAGATAATGCGTCTACATGACATCCCCAAGTCGATTACGTCTGAAGGATACTCCTTTTATGAGTTTTTTTTGGAAGACACTCTGGAACCGACTTGGTACTAAGCTTGAGTTTAGTAGCGTGTATCACCCTCACACCGACGGACAGACAGAGGTCGTTAACTAGAGTTTGGAGGACTTTCTTAGATGTTTAATTGGGGAAAGTCCGACACAATGAGACCTCACACTTCCACAAGCCGAATTTGTGTACAATAGTTCTAAAAATCGTTCCACTGATAAATCTCCTTTCACGATTGTGTATGTTTTTCCCATTCCCCACCTTCTTGACCGCCACTTTCTCCCGTACCACAAACATATTTCCTTCGATGCGCCAGCGCATATTAAATCTTTGAAAAATGCATAAGATTATTATTAATAAATTGCAAGCAACTTTTGAAAC
The DNA here is from genome assembly GCA_039583875.1 of Platanthera guangdongensis. Taxonomy (NCBI): domain Eukaryota; kingdom Viridiplantae; phylum Streptophyta; class Magnoliopsida; order Asparagales; family Orchidaceae; genus Platanthera; species Platanthera guangdongensis. Next base: position 78,200,794 of record CM077163.1, read on the forward strand.
TTATAAATCCATGGCCGATCGTCATCGTCGGGAATTATATTTTTTAGAAGACGATTGCGCATATGCTTATTTCAGGAAGCAAAGATTTACACCAGGGACATATCATAAGTTACAACAAAAGAAGTTTGACCCGTTTCAGGTTCAAAGGCGCATCAGATAGAATGCCTATCTGCTCGATGTGCCCATTGAGATCGGTTAGGGGTGAGGAGCGAAAACCGAAAACAGACTAAACCGACCGAACCGCACAGATTTTGACACCGATCCGCCCGGTCCGGTGTCGGTTCGGTCTGAAGCTTTTGAAAACCGAATGACTATCGGTTCGGGTCGGTTTTCAAGTTGTGAAACCGATCAAACCGAACCGAACCGAGTAATGTTATAAAAATTTTAAATTATGTATTGTTGTATACTATATTTTAAATTTTAAATTATGTATAGAAGTATTTTCATATATTGTTATTCAATTGCCCATGATGTTGTTATTCAATTGCCTTGATGTATAGTAGTATTTTCATATATTTTCAATTGATTTCAATATGATTTTGCTCATGATGTTGTTATTCAATTGTCTTGAGTTCAACTATTCGTATTTTCAATGTCTTTACTTATTAAACCTGATTGTATGGTATGATATACCTGATTGTATAAAGCATTTTCTTTAGAGAGTTCATTGCCTAATTGTATATTTCCTGGGTAAAAAAAATTCAAACTAATAAAAATAGTTTCATATTAACTATTATTGAAATGTCATATTATCAATCTGCTATATCTGCTTATCTGTGAAGCGTGTTCAAAACTAGCTAAACAACCTAAACTCCGTGCCTGGGATCGACTTGCTTAATCTGTGAGGCATGTTCAGATTATCAATCTGCAATATCTATTTTTCGTCTTACTATCCAGTTTTGATATTATATTATATAATATCTGCTTATATGTTTGTTCACAAAAAACCGAGACCGAACCGCTAAAAACCGACTAAAAACCGAACCGACTTTGAACCGAACTGACCAGATTCGGTCCGGGCCGGTTTGGACAAACCAAAAATCGAGGCATGTTGGTTCGGTTTCGGTTTGGGTCCAAACCGACCCAAACCGAACCGCTCACATGCCTAAGATCGGTACTTCCTCGAACTTCAACGTAGCCGATCTCACACCTTTTTATGGAGAGCCTCGATTTCCAGCCCGATGCCACCATCAGCAGCACCAGACATTCCACCTGATCTAGCACCAGCGCCGACACCCGCTATAGAGGAGATCGATCTGGTTCTCGACGTTCGGGAGTTTCGTACTCGCCACGGGATTTATCAGCGTTACTTGGTTTCTTGGCAAGGACGATACCTCACTGACAGTTCATGGATTACTGTCACTGAGTTGCAGAGGTGTTGTCCTGATCTTTCCGTCACCAGCTTTTATGAATTCTCACCGAGGTCGAGCTCTGTTAACCCCAGAGGAATTGATGCACCCACATACTAAAGTCGTTATTTTCGTTATTTATTTTCTTGTTGTCGTATCATTATGTTATTCTATATTTGTTATTTTTCTTTTAAGTTCGGCTCATTGAGTTGACCGTTCAACGAGATCCTAAATAAAATAAACGGTCCGGTAATTTAGGTAGCTAGAACGTAAAAGGTAGCCCAATTAACTTAATTTAAGCGCATAAGAGTAAAAGACAACATTTTATTCCTTCATCAATCAACATGTAATGGAAAAAATTCTCACATGGTAAGGCAAAATCATTCCATAAAAAAATAATCAGTTGAGCCTTAATGTTTTAAAAGAGGCGTGAACAGGAAGTGAAAGCCAGCCCGGGGAAATTGAGAGAACAAAATCGATTCGTTCTCTCTCCCTCCGGTACAACCCCGTACCACTGCCCCTGTCCATATCGACGCCCAGCGCCTCCGCAGTTCCCATCAGATGAAACCGGCGAGCAGCCTTCGACTGGACACCGTCGACCTCGAGTCCTTTTTCCGGTGTCTAGGAGCCCTCGCCGAACTGCGGCCTGACTACTCCGTCGTATACCGCCTTCTGCTGGCTACTTCCTGTCTATTTGGGGACGCCCCCTGCTACAACCTTCTCGCCCGGCGTCCAGAGGTGTTCGATCCAGTTCGACAAAGAGGGTTCTTCCCTTCCCGTGATCCTACGACCTGGAGGACTGATTCCAACTGTAGCTTTTGCGCATCTCCTTGGTAAAATTCTCAAGACCTGCTCCTTTTCATTAGTTTAACACTTATGCGCTGTAAAATTAATTGATTGGGCTTGCCTTAAGCGTTCTCGTTGCCTTGTTACCGTTATTTCATAAACTGTTGTATGCGGATTTCGGCTCAAGAATGCAAGTTTTTGTGCGATTGTCTCCTAACATTTAAGAACTTATTTCAAATAACGATTAACGAATTTTCAAAAGTCCAATGTATTTTTTTAAAAATAATTTCATGCGCTAAAACTCGAATCCGCTCTCTCGGATCGCTTAGGTTACATCAATTATATTATATATGATTAAATGGGAATAAGGATTAATTAATCCTAAACCATAAACTAAGCAAAACAAGCTGATATATTGCCCATTTTTTGGGCAATATATCTGCCTTTTTGTTTAAAAAAATGCCATGGACCAAAAATAAATCGAAAATGTGTTGTTTTGGGTCCAAAACCTTTATGTCAGACATGTCGGCCGACATCTACAACACTGACCATGTACAAAAGAATTGTTTTTCATTTTTAAATCCACATTTGCTTCAACTAAGAATTTTTAAAAAATGCCATGGACCAAAAAATAAATCGAAAATGTGTTGTTTTGGGTCCAAAAGCTTTATGTCGGACATGTCGGCCGACATTTACAACACTGACCATGTACAAAAAAATTGTTTTTCATTTTTAAATCCGCATTTGCTTCAACTAAGAAAACAAACACTTGAAATAGAGCGTAAATTAAAGAAATAATAACTAACCTTTACTTTTTCTTTACTCTTATTCTTCCTCAGGTCGATGTTCATCCCTTCCCTCGTGGCAACAATTCATATTATTTTATGTGGGGTGCTTAAATCTTACGTGATTTACAACACGAGAGAAAAATATTATACCATACTTGAGAGGACCTTGTAAATATAATAAAATCGGAAAATTCATAGATCTAAACAATCCCAATTAAATCAGTAAGATGGGAGCCCTCTCATATCATACAAGTCTTAAGGAATTAAGAATGTAACAGAGGATGAGGAAAAGAGGAGGATAAGTTAACAATCCTTTAATTTATAGCCAAATAAACTACCCCGGAATGACACATTTTGAAAGCATTTTGACAGGAAATCCCTATGTAATGATGCATCATGTGCACAAACTTCCAACCATCAGTAAGATTTAAAAGGGCAAAAGAACTCTTTATAATAGCCTTTAAACCACACAGAGGTAGTCAAAATCTGCCCTTTTTTTCATACACTAAAGAAACATGGTCATAATAAATGATTATGGTAGAAATCCCTAAAACAGAAAAAACAGAAAAAAATCTCATGACTGCAGCCTGTGAAAGTCCAAGCCAGCAACGCCCTCTTGTTAAGGCAAAATCCTCACTAGAACTTAGGATAATGACTTTAATAAAATCATACAACATCTTACTTAAAACCAAACCAAAAACATCCTTCAAGAAAGCGCTAGGTTAGCAAGCACACCGCCAAAATCCACAAGAAATCCAAGAAGATTAAGCCAAGGTTCACTGCAATGCTTTATTGAAAGTTCAGCCACCAAACTTTTAGAAACTAGTCTAGATGGCTCACAACAATAACCACTGAGAATCCCTGGCCAAGAAAAGATTAAAAAAGTAACAACAGCTTCAGTACTCACAAATCCAAGCCAGCATCCGCAACTATCGTGATCCAGAAAGGGAGAGAAAGAAGAGGAGAAGACCAGAACTTCCAAAGTAGAAAAAGCTCGGTAGAGAGAGTGGCAGGGAAATGAGAATGAAAGAAAAATTTATTTTAATGACTTAAGTTATAAGCCCCTTTTTCCTTCCATGCCCCCAAAACACCCCCCTCCGATTTTAATCAAAAGGAGGAGTTGAAGCCAACACATAATCCACATAAGTGCTGTTAGAAAAGCCCATGTAAAGAGCCCATTATTGGGCCCCTTTCTTTATTGTTTTTCCTTCTCCTCTCCTTAGTCCCACATCTTGTATAAGATTTCTTCTCTCTTTCTCCCTCCTATATATTTGTATTCTCTCGTTGTATTTGGATATACAAACAGTACATATAAGTTTTGAGCTCTTTCAACTTGGTATCTGAGGGAGCGGTCCGGCCTCGCGTTTATTAAACCGCCTGTTCTACCGGCTTACCGCGCGACCTCCTCTCCTGCCTTAGTTGCGGTCTAGTGCGGCCTGCCTGCTTCTAGTCGCACTGTTGAAACCGATTCCCTAGTCTCCTATGGAGTTCACCCTTGGGGAAGGGGTGATCGCGCACTACTTCACCCCTGCAAGCAAAACAACAAAAGAAACAAGAGAGAACTGACCCAAGGGCTCGACGGGGAGGACCCACCACACACCTTGAAGATCTGAGAGCGCTTCCCCTCCTTAGCCTAAGGCCGAGTTAAGGTACCCTGAGAAAGCACTTGAAGGCTGGAGCAAGAGAACACAGGAAGCATGCTTTCTGAGGTACCCCTTGGGTCCTATTTATAGATTTCAGAATTTGAACGACAAATAACCAAACTGAACTGGTCTGAAATTACCAAAATACCCTTGGCTGGGTCTGCCAACAGCCGAACTCCGCTGTTTTGAAGGGCTATGGGCAGACCAGCGGGGGCAAAACAGTAAAAAGTAGCTCATAGATCTGGGCGAGCTGGGGAGCTCAGCCACCCCTGAAGATTCGTCTCGCCTGCTGTTGCCGAGCTCCTTTGCGCGAGTGCGAGCTGGGACGGTGAGCTCGCCCATCGGTCGGCCATCATCAGTCGATCTCAGCTCGACGAAACCTGGAATGAGCTCGACGAATGCCGAGCTCGGGGTTGGCGGGTGCCGAGCTCGGGCTTCTGATTTCCCTGCCGAGCTCGCCTGGCCTCTGAGCGATCTGCACCGCTGGGTCTGGTTCCTGTGGACCCTACTCGCCGGATACGGGGTTGTACATAATCCCTGCTCTTTTTCAGCTTGGCAAAGCTCGGATAGAAACATCCAACCCCAAGTGTTCGGCGAGTGCGGGGCGAGCCAGAGAGAATCTTCGGGTGGGGTCCACCTGCGGCTATATAAATACACATGCATACCTGCCTGACTCTTGCCATTCCCCTTGCCATAGCCCTGCTGCGATGCCGATCCCAAAGGAGATCCAAGAGCGCCTTAGCCGAGCTCGCCAGGGCTCCTCTGCTCGCATAACTGCCCTGACTGCGGTCCCAGCCGCTGTGCCGCAGTGTGGCTCGGCCGAGCCCGACCCTAAGAGGGCGAAACTGGTCCCTCAAGCGGCCGAGCTCATTTATGACGACCTAAGGACCACCTTGGAGCATGGGACCGGCTCCTCCACTCTGCCTGCCCCTGAAAAGGGCAAGAATGTTGTCGAGATCTGCGATGGCCCGGATAGCCAGCTTGATGGCACGACGCCGCGCCGCGAGACATCATCCCGCGAGCCAAGACCACCCTTGGGGACTCGCGATTCATGACTCCGGAGAATCGTCCTCGGGACCCGTCCCCTCCCTTTGGGACCTTGGGGGTGAGCTCGCAGAGGCCGAACTCGCCGGTGCGCGCCCCCTCTCCTCAGCGAGCAGTTGTGACCACGGGGGCGGGTGTGGAGACCATCCCCGTTCCGGGATTCGAGCTTCTTTCACCGGGAATGCGCGGCCCAGATCGCGGGAAGGACCTGAGGTTTGTCCCTCCCCGCATCTCCTTTGAGTTACCGAGCTCATCAGGTAAATTTTGCCTGGATTCATGTTACGCGACTTTCCAGCACGCCTCCCCTTGCTGATGTTCCTGTCTTTGCAGTTCCCCCCAGCTAATCCGCCGCCGAGGAATCTTCGCGGGCAGCCCATTACTCCCCCTCCCCTCCCCGAGCTCGCTGGACTCTTACCTAGGCCCTGAAGTGGAGCAAAGCGAGCTGACCAGGAGGGGGGTCAAGCTTTTCAAGAAACTGGTGTGCGGGCTGCACGAGGTGCAGGAAGTCAACGAGGCGCTGCAGCGAGACTATGTTCGGCTTGCTGACGAAGTGCGAGGCGGCCAGGCTGGCGAGTTGCTGTCTCCTTCCCGGCTCCTGGACGAGATAGACAACGGCCTCTCGGTGGCGCAGAGGAATTCGGGGAGGATTCACGAGTTCCTTCGCGCCGGCAGTCCGGGGTATGGTGGCTGCGAGGCCGGGGTAGATAAAAGGCGGCTCCCTTGCCGAGCCGACCGGTACTCGCCTCCTGGTCCCCCCTGCCCGCGCGCCCCGCTTTTTTATTCCTGCACTAGATTGCTGTAATAAATAACTTCAAACATTCTTAGGTGTGGCTTGCGTTTGAATAATAGTAACTATATTGCTTCTCATTTGACTTAGCCTTGGTTGGAACGCGCCGGAAGTCGGCGAGCTGGGGTTTGGCGAACTAGGATGGCGAGCTGGGCCGATTGGACAGCTTGACCCCCTGATTACTTTTTCTATAAATAGCCCCCCACCAACCCCCGTACTACTGCCTTAACTGCTTACTTTTTCCTCTCTTCCTGCGCTTTGCCTCTTTTCTGCTCGCGCTCCACCCCTTCTTCTGCGAGCATGGGCAAGACCAACCCTGACGCCGACGGCCGCTCCAAGTGCGCCCAACACTTCACTGTCTACTGCTTCTTTGAGGGACACAAGCGATGCCGAGCTCGCTGAATTTGTTGGCGACCACGTGCCGCCAGGTTTCGAGGCACGCCGACCGAGGCAGGGGGAGGCCATCAACACTTTTTATGATGACGAGCTCGCCTTCCCCATCTCGCACTTTGAGGTGGGGCTGCGCCTCCCCCTTCGGCCAGAGATCCAGCAGATTTTGAAGTACTACGGCGCGGTGCCCGTGCAGCTGAATTCCAACGTCATCGTCATGATGGTGGCGTTCGCGAGCTACCTCCGGCGAGAAAGGATAGAGTTCAACCTGACTGTGTTCAGGAAACTCTTTTCCTACAAGGCGACGCCGGATGGGGTCGCCTACTTCGGGGGCTCGTTGATCAAGGTTCGCGAGATCGCGAACAAACACCACAATTGGATGACCAAGATTGCCTTCATCAAGGGCGATCTCGCCAACATCCCTTACTCGCCCCAGCAGAAGGGCGAGGAGGTCTACCGCCCGCCGGCCGTGTCCGACAATGATGCCGACCTCCACAAGTACTTCCTCCACAAGGACTTCGAGGTCGCCTTCCTACGAAGGGGCCTCGACGCGGTCCGCCCGTCCTGCCCGACGAAGGTACTGTCTACCCTGCTGCTCAGCTCGCCACATTTGCCAACGAAATTCCTCTAAGTTTTCCAAGTTTTCTTGCAGGGGAGCGGCTAATCCCCGTGAACCCGCCATTTGCGGACTCGGGATTGTACCCGGACCCTCTCGCTCGCGAGAGGGCAGCGGCGGCGGCCTGCCGAGACGAGGCAGCCTTCTCCAAACCCTCCTCCAGCAAGAGACGGCCTGAGGATGCGGGGTCTAGCCCGCCCCATCACCAACAACTACCCAAAAAGATGAAGAAAGCCTTGCTGGCTCCGCGGGGGAAACAACATCAACAAAATCAATCCAGCCCCAAATACATGAGCTCGCCTGAAGTCGTCCCCGACACGTCGTCGGAGAGCCCGCTGAAGGAAATCACCAGCAAGGGGCGGAAGGTTGGCGAGACCTCCGCTCCCCCTGCGACGATCTCTCCACCTCCTTCGGCGAAGAGGACGGCTCGCAAGCTCGGCGCGCCGAAAGAACATCCCCTCTTCAGCTTTGGGGGGCGGTGGAAAGACTCGGCGGGCGAGCCCATGGTGCAGTGGGACGAGCTGGCCCACCGGGTTTCCATCTCCACCCTTCACCCCTCCTGGCATGACCGCGAGCCCGCCACAGGTCACGCTTACGCCCTCAGCTTTGGCCTCTATGGCCGGGAGGACGCCGAAGCCTACAAGGGCATGAACCTGCGGCAGCACGACCATGAGGGCCTGCAGGCCCACCTGTGAGCCATGGAGCTCCATCATATGTTGGTCCGCCGCAGCTTCGGCCTCAGCAACCAACTCCAAAAAGCCGAGCAAGCCCGCGACGTCGCCAAAGACAAGATCGCTGATCAGGCGAGGCAGCTCGGCATCGCTGAGGGTCTTCTCGCCCAGGCCGCCGACGGGTTGGTGAGTATCAGGCTTCCTCTTCCCTCTTTTACTTAAAATATTTTGCGCCGTTGTTAACGAATTTTCCTTTTTCATCAGGATGCCAAGGCCGCCGGGGAGTTGCGGGCTCGCAATGCCGAGTAGGAGGAGGAGATTGGCCAGCTGCGCGCCCGGCTTGCCGAGCTGGAGGGGGCGAATGTGAGGCTGAAGGAGGAGAATCAGAACCTCAGCCGCGAGGTCCGCCGTCAGGCGGAGATCTTCTTCCCGGCCAGCGACGCCGATCCTACCGTCCCCTATAAGAGGCCGAGGATCTTTGGCGAGGCTGACCTTGCCGAGAGACTGCGGATCAACTCCATCCAGGCCGCCGAATGCACCCTCCAGATGATGAAGGACACTGGAGTGTTGGTGGAGGGGTGCGAGGAGATCTCCGTCAGGGACCTGATGCCGAGCTTGTTCCCGGCGACGCCGCCCAGCGAGGAGGACAGCTTGGACGCGCTCTTTGGGAAAAGCTTTCAGGACCCGTCCGGCGGAGGGGAGGACCGTCAATCCGGCGAGGGTGGCAAGGGCTAATTGTATATATACTTTTTTTTTCTCGCCGAGGCGAGCTCCACCTGTAAACATTACTGTTTAATGAAATACATTTTTTATTATAGCCTTGGCCATTTTTTTTTCATCTCTTTTCTGTCTTTGCTGTGTTTTGCGTGCCCGCGAGCCCTTCCTTTGGCGATCTCGCGTAGATAGATTTTGCGAGCTGGACAGTCGTTAGGACTCGCCCCTGAAAGCACATTTTGAGAGCTCGCCAATTTCCGGGACTCGCCCCAGCTCGCTCGCGAGCTGCCATAACCTCATCATTATAAGACCAAATTTACTAAATTTTCCCAAGTAAAACTGAGAAGGGGTGAAACGTTCTGCCAGAGCTCGCCTCCTTTCAGCGAGATCCAAGTGTCTGGCCTGCCACTCTTTTATCGAGGCCGAGCTGAGCTGGCGAGTTCTGACTCGCCTATGCCGAGCCCCTCTCCCCCTATCCTTAGGAGATGTCCAACCCATTGGACACTATCTGGGGAGTAGGATTTTTCCCGGATGACTTTCGGCACTGTCAGCTAGATGAGAGCCTGACAGCGGGATCTGCTCGGGGTCCAGGGATGACACCGAGTAACTTCCAGCCCTGCCAGCTAGGTGAGAGCCTGACAACGGGATTTGCTCGGGGTCCAGGGCTGACACCATCGAGTGACTTCCAGCCCTGCCAGCTAGGTGAGAGCCTGACAGCGGAATCTGCTCGAGGTCTAAGGATGACACCGAGTGACTTCCAGCCCTGCCAGCTAGGTGAGAGCATGACATCGGGATCTGCTCGAGGTCTAAGGATGACACCGAGTGACTTCCAGCCCTGCCAGTTAGGTGAGAGCCTGACAGCGGGATGTGCTTGGGGTCCAAGACTGACACCATCGAGTCACTTCCAGCCCTGCCAGCTAGGTGAGAGCCTGACATCGGGATCTGCTCGAGGTCTAAGGATGACAGCGAGTGACTTCCAGCCCTGCCAGCTAGGTGAGAGCCTGACAACGAGATCTGCTCGGGGTCCAAGGCTGACACCATCGAGTGACTTCCAGCCTTGCCAGCTAGGTGAGAGCCTGACAGTGGGATCTGCTCGAGGTCTAAGGATGACACCGAGTGACTTCCAGCCCTGCCAGCTAGGTGCGAGCCTGACAGCGGGATCTGCTCGGGGTCCAAGACTGATACCATCGAGTGACTTCCAGCTCTGCCAGCTAGGTGAGAGCCTGACAGCGGGATCTGCTCGAGGTCTAAGGATGACACCGAGTGACTTCCAGCCCTGCCAGCTAGGTGAGAGCCTGACAGCGGGATCTACTCGGGGTCCAAGGCTGATACTATCGAGTGACTTCCAGCACTGCCAGTTAGGTGAGAGCCTGACAGCGGGATCTGCTCGAGGTCTAAGGATGACACCGAGTGACTTCCAGATCTGCCAGCTAGGTGAGAGCCTGACAACGGGATCTGCTCGAGGTCTAAGAATGACACCGAGTGACTTCCAGCCCTGCCAGCTAGGTGAGAGCCTGACAACGGGATCTGCTCGGGGTCCAAGGCTGATACCATCGAGTGACTTCCAGCCCTGCCAGCTAGGTGAGAGCCTGACAGCGGGATCTGCTCGAGGTCTAAGGATGACACCGAGTGACTTCCAGCCCTGCCAGCTAGGTGAGAGCCTGACAGCGGGATCTGCTCGGGGTCCAAATATACTTCATTTCTTCATGCAAACTTATTGCGACAGCATTGATGTGTTAAAAAACTTTTATTAAAAATCAAAGCACCACTTACATGTTTCAAGGGAAAAAGCGTTTTAAGTCGTCACCACTCAAGGTGAGACTTAGGGTCTCGCCCTCCACATTTTGGAGTCGATACCCCCTGACTTTAAAGCCTCTTTTACAATAAATGGACCTTCCCAGCTAGGGTTGAGCTTCCCCACGGTTGCCGACCTCCATGCTGCATCCACCTTCTTTAGCACCAAATCCCCCTCCATAAATTGCTTGGCTCTGACGTGCTTGTCAAAGTACTTGGCCATCCTCCTCTTTACATCTTCCTGTCGGACGGCGAAAAGGTCCCGCAGCTCTTCCACCATGTCAAGGGAGAGCCGCAGCTCTTCCTCGTTCTCAGCCTGCCATCCTTCCCTGCCTTCCCCGGCCGCAACAACTCGAGGTGTTTGAACTTCAAATTCTACGGTGAGCACTGCATCGCACCCTTGGGAGAGCTTGAAGGGGATCTCTCCGGTAGCTGTGTTGGGGGTGGTCCTCAGGGCCCAGAGAACCGTGGGAAACTGCTCCACCTAGCTCCCTTTTAGATTCTCCACTTTCTTCTTTAGGAGGTTGACAATGATCTTGTTGGCGTCCTCCACCTGCCCGTTGCTCCTGGGGTGGTGGATCGAGGCGAACCTGAGGTCGATCCCAAGCTGCTCGCAGAAACTGGTAAACTCCGCGCTGGCGAACTGGGGCCCATTATCCGTGACAATGGCCTGGGGCAGCCCATGACGACAAATCATCTCCCCCCAAACGAAGTTCCTGTTGACCTGGGAAGTCACCTTGGCCATCGCCTTCACTTCCAAGCACTTGGAGAAATAATCGATCATTACCTGTAGGAACCTCCTCTGCCCACTGGCCTGGGGGAACGGTCCAACCAAATCCATTCTCCAAATGGCAAAGGGCCAGGGGGCTGTGATACTCTTGAGTCGCTGAGCTGGCTGTAGCTGGAGGGGGGCAAACAGCTGGCACTTGTGGCACCTTCTTGCGAACTCCGTCGCATCGCGACCCAGGGTGGGCCAGGAGTACCCCTGCCTGACAATCCTCCCTTCCAAGGTCTGACTCCCGGAGTGGCTCCCACACTCCCCGGAGTGGACTTCTTCTAAGATTCTTTGTACTTCCCCCTCGGCCACGCAACGAGGCAACATCCCCGAGAGAGTCTTCCTGTACAATTGCCCGTCCCGAAGGAGGTAGTATGCCGATTTGTACCTGAGCTTCTTTTTGTCCACCCCCTCCGGATACTCTCCCGTGGAAAGGAAGGTTGTGACCGGGTCCATCCATGAGGGCCGCTGATCTATCTCCATGAGCTCCCCCTCTTCGTTGGAAGGGCGGAATAGGTCGGTGATGGTACCCCCCACCCGGGGTCCATGCTTCGCTAGCTGATCGACCTGCTCATTCTCCTCCCGGGGCACGTGCTGGATCAAAAAAGTTTGGAATGTGCCAATGATCCCCTTTACTTTGGCTAAGTATAGCCGCAGGGTAGACTCTCTCACCTCGAACTCCCCGTTGATCTGGGAAGCTACCACCATGGAGTCAGTAAGGACCTCCACGTCCAACACCCCCAGCTCCCTGGCCAGGCGCAACCCTGTTATCACGGCCTCGTACTCGGCCTGATTGTTGGTGATGGGAAAGTGCACCACCACCGTCTGCTCAATTCTAGTTCCCTGAGGACTCTCCAAGATCACCCCTACCCCGAGGGAATGCCTCGCCGAGGCGCCATCTACCTTCACCTTCCAAGGAGTCGGACGGGCGAGCTCTTCCTCCGCCACCTCAATCACATAATCGGCCAAGAAGTCGGCCATCGCTTGAGCTTTGATCGAGAGGCGGGGGACGTAGGAGACGTCGAACTCACTCAACTCCACCGACCACTTGGCCAGCCTGCCAGAATGCTCCACTCCCTCAAAGATGTTGCGGAGGGGATGGTCAGTCACCACTCGGATTGAGTGTGCCTGGAAATAGGGCCGCAGCCTTCGGGCTGAGATGACCAGGGCGAAGGCCAGATTCTCCAAAATTGGATACCGGAGCTCGACCTTCCTCAGGACCCGACTCACGTAATATATATGGAGCTGCTTCTTCCCCTCTTCACGAACTAGGACAGAGCTTAAGGCCTCCGCCCCGACCCCGAGGTACAAAAACAGGTCTTCCCCTTTCTTCGGCCCTTGGAGCAATGGAGCCCGAGTCAACTGCATCTTGAGGGCCCGGAATGACTCATCGCACTCCTTGGTCCACTCGAATTTTTGGCCCCCCCTTAATGTTTTGAAGAAGGGGAACACTTCTCCCCAGCCCGAGAGAGGAACCTACTTAGCCCTGCCGGCTTCCCCGTCAGCCGCTGCACCTCCTTAGTGTTCCGTGGCGACCCCAGCTCCATGATAGCCTTGACCTTATCGGGATTCGGCTCGACCCCCGCAGGGGTGAGGAGATGCCCCAAGAACTTTCCCCTGCTAGCCCCGAAGACACACTTCAGGGGGTTCAACCGCATCTTGTACTTGCGCAGGGTAGCAAAGGTCTCCTCCAGGTCCCAGAGGTGAGAGTCCACATCTTGACTCTTGATCATGAGATCATCTACGTACACCTCCAGGTTCCTCCCCTTCTGTTCTTTGAAGACCCTATCCATCATTTTCTGGTAGGTCGCCCCCGCATTCTTCAGCCCAAAGGGCATCATTTTATAACAGTAGCATCCATCCCCCGTAATGAACGAGACATCCTTGACGTCCGGGGGGGGTGCATCCTGATTTGATGATAACCTGAAAATGCATCTAGAAAACTCATTACAGAAAAACCAACGGCTGAGTCAACCAGCGCTTCGATTCAAGGCAAGGGATAACAGTCCTTAGGACAAGATTTATTAAGCAAGGAGAAGTCGATACACATACGCCACCGGCCGTCTCCCTTTTTAACCATGACTACATTTGAGACCCAGCCGGGATATTGGATCTCGGATATAAAGCCGGGCTTGAGGAGTTTGGCTACCTCCTCCCTGATGGGCTCTGCCAGCTTATCCGCGGTGGACCTCTTCTTTTGTTGGACGGGGCGTGCTTCCGGGTCCAAGTCGAGGAGGTGGCAAGCCACATCCGCGTCAACCCCCGGCATCTCCGCGGCGCTCCATGCGAAGATGTCCACGTTCTTCTGGATGCACTCCAGCATCCTGCCCTGAGCCTCCGGGGTCAGCCCTCCGCTGACGCGGACCTTCTCCACCCTGCCTTCACAGGTGAGGACCTCCAACTCCACCACCTCTTCCGCAGCCTCCAACCTGGACTGCTCCTCCCATTCTTCAGCATCCCTCTCCTCTGAGACGAGGATCTCCGCCTCCACCTCTTCTTCCACGGCCATCGCCTCGGCCGACTCCTCCTGATCTCCTCCTACCACCTCAACCTCGGTGCAGCTGTTCTCTTCCAGCTCCTCCCTGCCAGCTTCCTGCTCCGCCTCCTCCATCCTTCGCTCCATCTCCTCGGCTCGCTCCTGCCAAGAGATGGAGTTCACGACGGTGACGTAGCACTCTCGCGCCACCTTGGGGTCCCCCCTGACCCTGATCTGAATCCCCTCGGCACTGAACTTCAAGCACTGATGGAACGATGATGGGACACAACGGAATGCACTGATGAGGGGCCTCCCGAAGATGACGCTGTAGCTGCTGGGGGCATCCACGATGACGAACCTGCAGTTCCTGGACTGCACCCCCAGGGTGACATGAAGGCCTACCCCTCCTTCGACCTCCTTTCTCTCCCCAGAAAATCCGAACAAGGGCCCATCCGAGGCCAACACCCTCTTCGCCTCCACCTTCATCGCGTCAAACGCCTTCTTAAAGATGACGTTGACGGAGCTTCCGTTGTCGACGAGGATCCGGGAGACGGTAAAATTTTCGATGGCTGTCTGGATGACTAGCGCATCACAAAAAGGATTCTCGTGATCCGCCATATCGCTCCTTGAGAAGGTGATCCTCTCTTCCGGGGGCGGGGTTTGGGATGTGGAGCCAACGCTCCGATGATACATGGTGTGGAAGCTCGCCTTCCGGGAAGCCTCCCCCCCCCTCCGTGGATCACTCCGATCCCTCCTCGGGTCCCGACATCCACCTGGTCTTCACACCGGTGCAGGACCTCCTCTATCCGCACCTCCTGGCGCCCTTGCTGCTGCTGTTGCTCCCCGTTCCCTCTCATTATGAGAAACTCCGGGCACGTGGCTGTGGCATACCCTTCCTCCTGATGGAAATCGCAGTAGGGTAACTCCACCCTAACTTCTCTCCTCCTCCTTGCTACTCTCCTCCTCTCCCCTATTGCTATGGCCATAGCCTCTTCTTGATCGGGGAGTCGAGGCCTCTGCTCCCGCCTCCAACCCGGGGGGGTGGAATTGATCTTGCCCCCCCTTGGTGGCGGTCCCTTCCTTGGTACCCTCTCTGTGGCCCCTGCCCTTGCCACTCGAGCCTCCAGCCTAGCCGACGGTCAGGCTCCTGACGCCCCCACCTAGGTTGCTGCTGCCCCTAGAGCTGCCTCTGCTCCCTCTGCCGGGGCTCTCCTCTCCTCCTGTCCTCTTCCTCCTCTCGACTCCTCTTCCTCCGTGGCCCACCTGGCCAGCTTCCGGGCGAACTCCGAATTTGACGCCTCCCTGTCAACTTCTCTCGCCGCCCTCTCCATCAGCACCTCGTAAGAGAGGGGGGGGGGGTATTCTCTTCAACTTCATCCTGAAGAAACCCTGCTGCAGGCCCAGGGTGAAGGCCATCATCAGACTGTGGCCTGACATCTCCTGGACTTGGGTGACTTCCTCCTGAAACCGGTCCACGTAGCTCCCCAACGTCTTATTCACTCCCTGCTTGATGTGGAACAGGCACTCCGACTCCTTCCTCCTCTTCGAGGTAGTGAACCTCAGCATGAACCCCCGTCGCAGGTCCTCGAAGCAGTAGATGGAGCTGGCCGGCAGCTGATGGAACCATTCCCTCGCTTTCTCCTTGAGGGTGATGGCGAAGAGTCGGCACTTGAACCCATCCGACATCTGCCGGATCGAGACATCGTCCTCAAACCATTGGACGTGTTGGACCTGGTCTCCCTTCCTGGTGTAGTAGGACATCTCAGGTTCCCTGAACCCCTCTGGAACTGGAGTTGAAGAGACCAACTCGCTGAAGGGGCTGCCTCCTCCTACTGGGCGAGCTGGCGCATCTCGCGGGCTCAGCTCGCCGAGCCGGCCTCTACCTGTCGAGCCGGGGAAGAGCTCGCTCCCGGGGAGCTCGCACTCCTAGCCTCCTCGACAACTTCCTTCCCAGCTCGCCTGCCGGGGGCGTCCTCGCCCAGTGAGGGGGCGACTGCGATCTGGAATGCCGACGTCGAGTACTCGGCCCGCGTGCCGAGTACGAACTTGACGAGGCCCAGCACCTCGTTCCTGAAATCTTCAAACATCCCCACCATGGCCAGAGGTGGGGGGGGGGTGAGTCCGGCCTGTCAGATCCCTGTCCTCCTGTCATCGAGCTCGCTGAAGCTTTTCTGTACTGACCACGCTCCACGCTCACCGCACCAAGATGTTGAAACCGATTCCTCAGTCTCCTGTGGAGTTCACCCATGGGGAAGGGGTGATCGCGCACCTACTTCACCCATGCAAGCAAAACAACAAAAAAAACAAGGGAGAACTGACCCAAGGACTCGGCGGGGAGGACCCACCACACACCCGGAAGATCTGAGAGCGCTTCCCCTCCTTAGTCAAAGGCCGAGCTAAGGTACCCTCAGAAAGCACTTGAAGGCTGGAGCAAGAGAGCACAGGAAGCATGCTTTCTGAGATACCCCTTGAGTCATATTTATAGATTTCAGAATTTGAACAGCAAATAACCAAAATGTACTGGCCTGAAGTTACCAAAATATCCTTGGCTGGGTCTGCCAACAGGCGAACTCCGCTGTTTTGAAGGGCTATGAGCAGATCAGCGGAGGCAAAACAGTAAAAAGTAGCTCATAGATCTGGGCGAGCTGGGGAGCTCGGCCACCCATGAAGATCCGGCTCGCCTGCTGTTGCCGAGCTCCTTTGCGCGAGTGCGAGCTGGGACAGCGAGCTCGCCCATCGGTCGGCCATCATCAGTCGATCTCAGCTCGACGAAACCTGGAATGAGCTCGACGAATGCCGAGCTCGGGGTCGGCGGGTGCCGAGCTCGGGCTTCTGATTTCCCTACCGAGCTCGCCTGGCCTCTGAGCGATCTGCACCGCTGTGTCTGGTTCCCGTGGACCCTGCTCGCCGGATACGGGGTTGTACACGCGCGGTCTCCGTAACCGCGGCTTCCCGCGCGGTCTCCGTAACCGCGGATTCCCACACGGTCTCGGTCTCTCTAACCGCTTCTTCTGCTCCATCTCTCTCGTGTCGTCCACGTCTCCTCCTCCTCCTCCTCCCTTTTATACCCTTTCTCACAAGTGAGGACTACCTCTCCACTTTCCCCAGCTCGCACGACCTCTTTTTATCCGCGCGGTCTTTTTGCAAATCGCGACTTGTCTATAGTCGCCGCGACCTCTCTCTAGTCGCCACGACTTATCTTTGTCTTCTTAGTCGCAGCGACCTCTCTTCTGGCCGCGCTTTGCTTCTCTTGTCTCTAGCGGCTTCTCCTCTTCTCAGCACGCTCCGCATCTAGGTCGTGGCCTCTCTCCTGGCCGTTAGTGTCCTCACCCGACCGTGCGGATTCCTGCCTAGTCGCTGCGACCTATCTTGCCGCTAGCGGTTTTCTTCCTTCCGCTGCAGACTACGCATTCTGGTCATGACATTCTCCTTGCTGCTGGTGTTATCACCGTGACCGTGCGGCTTCCGCCTGCTTTCCCCTTCACATTCTGGTCGCGATGACCTCTTTGCCTTGCCACTGGTGGCCTATCCCCAGGCCGTGCGGTCTCCTGTATGGCCGTGTTCCTTGTCCTGTCATTGCTCTTGACGTTGTGACTGCCCGCTGTTCTCTGGTCCGGCGCGACCTTGTTGTGCAAGAGTCCCCTCGTCGCTGCGGCTTGTCTCCTTCTACCCGCAGCGGTCTCTTACCTAGTTGCTGTGACTTGCCTTCTGCCACTCATTGCGACTTGTCTCCTTCTGGGCGGTCTCTTCCCTACTCGCCGCGACTTGCCTCCTGCTTCTATGGGTTCTTCCGTTGACTCCACCGGCCAGGAGGCTGCTCCGCCTGCAGACCGCCCGGCTTATCCGGCTAACATCCGCGATGAGCTGCAGATCACCACTATTTCCCTCTTTAGGAAGAAAAATTTTATCCCCTGGGTCCACTCTGTTCGTCAGGTTCTTCAGGCCAAGGGCCTTTTGCCGCATCTCCTCCAAGCTCCTCCTCCTCCTCTTACCGACGACTGGCTCAGAAATGATGGTCGTGTTCAAATATGGCTCCTCAATTCCCTGGGTGACGAACCTTATCAGATGGCCATGTATTACGAAACAACCAAGGCTATGTGGGATGAGTTGCATTCCTTGTACTCAGGCAAGGACAGTCTCCAGCATCTCTATGATATCCTCACCGATCTTCTAGCTCTCGACACTGGGGGGGCTTCAGATATGACCTCCTTTGTCGCTCGCGCCAAGACTCTTGCTGAGGCCTAGATCAAGCATCAACCGTCTACCAATGATCATGCTACACAGCGAGCTCAGAAGGAGGCCGTCTGCATTGCCATAATGATGGCTCGTGTTCCCCCTCACCTCCAGAGTATTCAGACTCAGGTTTTGGCTTCCTCCACCATACCATCCATATCTGATGTGTGCTCCATGCTCCTCCGTGTTTCACCTCCTTCAGATACTTCTGCGCCTTCCCCCTCGGCCCTTCTTCAGCAAACCCCTTCCCCCTTACTTCCCCCACCTACCTCCGCTCGTGGTGGACGTTCGGGATCTAGGGGCCGGGAGCGTGGTGGTCGGGGTCGGCCGAAGTGTTCCTACTGCGGAAAGGACGACCACGTTGAGGCGACCTGCTATAAGAAGAATGGTTATCCTCCTCGTCCGTCGGCCTCTGTTGCTGCTGACACATCCTCTGCCGGCCCTCCTGACCTTGAGGCCGTTCGTCTCCAGCTCCAGCAACTTCAAGGACTGCTCAACCCACCCTCTGCCTCCCTCGCCTTCGTCTCCAACATAGGTACTGCTTGTTTATCCACCAGTCCGCGCTGGATCATGGACTCGAGTGTCACTCATCACATTACATCACTGTGGCCATCCCAGTACTAAGATTCTCCTCATCCGAAATGTATCACCGTGGCAAATGGGGAGACGGTTCCAGTCGCCGGCTCGACTGACCTTTCTCTGAGCCCATTGCTCTCCCTTCGCTTGACTCTTCATGTTCCGAGCTCCCCGTTCAATTTACTTTCTGTTGGTCGCCTTACTAATAATTTAAATTGCTCTGTCATATTCACCTCCTCTTCATTTTTCATTCAGGATAGGCGGACGTGGACTACCATTGGTAAAGGCACACTGCGGAACGAGCTCTACCTCCTTGATGACTCTCCCACTGTCCTATCCTCTGTCTCCTCCAGTGAGTGGCATCAACGTCTTGGGCATGCCCCTCTCCCGGTCCTCCAGCGAGCTCTTCCTGATATCTCTCTTCTCCCATTTCAGTGCGAGTCCTGTATCTTCGACAAACAATCACTATCTTTTTTTCCTGCACACTGTACCCGGAGCATTGTTCCTTTTGATTTAGTACATTCAGATGTTTGGGGTTCTTTTAAAATTACTAGTGTTTCTGGTCATCGCTACTTTATTACGTTTATTGATGATTACTCTCGCACGACGTGGTTCTACTTCGTGATCGTACCGAGATTCCCCGTGTTTTTCAGGCCTTTGTCGTTGAAACCCGTACGCAATTCCACACCACCCTCAAAACATTGCGCGCCGATAATGCTCGTGAATATACTGGCCACGGCTTTACAGACTTGTGCTCTGAATTCTGTATAATTCATCAAACATCATGTGCTTACACATCCCAGCAAAACGGCGTTGCCGAACGAAAGAACCGACACTTGCTTGATGTTGCCCTCTCCCTCATGCTTCAAATGTATGTTCCCAAACCCTACTGGAACTTTGCGATCTCCACTGCGTGCTTCCTTATCAACCGTCTCCCTTCCTCCGTCCTCAACTATGCTACTCCGTTCAGCCTTCTGTTTCCCTCTACTTCGGCCTTCCCTCTCCTGCCTCGCATATTTGGCTGCACCTGCTACATCCACCGACTGGGCCCGTCCTCGGACAAATTGGATCCCCAGGAAGCTAAACATATCTTTGTCGGGTACTCACGTATGCAGAAAAGCTATGTGTTATTCTCCCGCTACCCGCGAGGTCTCCGTCTCTGCTGATGTTACCTTCCGGGAGGATCGACCGTTCTTCTCTACTCCCTTACCCACTTCTCTCCCACCGACAATTCTCCCGCCACTCCTCCCACGCCCTGTTATCCCAGTTACTACACCTCTACCACCACTCCCACCTGCTCCGGCTCCCGCGCCTTCCAAACCGCCTGACATTCGTGTCTACACTCGTCGCCCTTCCGGTTCCGTTGCCCCTCTGCAGTCGGCCTCGACCTCAGCTACTTCGCGCCCTGCTGATCAGGTAACAGCCTCCACTGCTCATCCTCTGGCACACTGTGTCTCCCTGCATCGCCTTTCTCCCCACCTTCACACATTTGCCACTTTTCTTTCCTCAGTTTCGGTCCCTAACTCTGTGCAGGAGGCGCTCCAACATCCTGGCTGGCGGGCCACCATGGAGGAGGAAATGGCCGCTCTCTGGGCCAACCAGACATGGACTCTTGTACCCCTCCCTCCGGGTCAGAAACCGGTTGGGTGTAAGTGGGTCTTTGTCATCAAACATGCTGCTGATGGAACAATTGACCGTCTTAAAGTTCGTCTGGTGGCTCGCGGCTTCACTCAACAACAGGGGCTCGACTATGAAGAAACGTTTTCTCCGGTAACCAAACTCAACACCGTTCGCGTCCTCATCAGCGTGGCTGTCTATCGCCGATGACCCTTACTCCAACTGGATATTAAGAATGCCTTTCTGAATGACGATCTTCAGGAGACAGTTTATATGTAGGAACCTCCCGGGTTTGAGACCACGGGGGAGTCTCAGGTCTGTCGTCTTATGAAGGCCTTGTATGATCTCAAACAATCCCCACGGGCGTGGTTTGACAAGTTCAGTAAGGCCCTTTGGGAGGTTGGTTTTACTCAGAGCTCGGTAGATTTCTCATTGTTTACTCGTCACCGAACAACGAGAACGGTTCTTCTGCTAGTATACGTTGATGATATCATAATTACAGGAGACGAATCGAAAGCAATACAAGAGGTCAAACTACATCTGAGCTCCGTATTTCAAACAAAAGATCTGGGGCCCCGTCGATACTTCTTGGGTCTTGAGGTGGCCAGACGACCGGATGGTCTTGTCCTTTCTCAGCGGAATTACTGCCTCAACCTCCTTCATGATGCATGCTATTCAGGTTGTAAGCCGATTGACACCCCAATAGAGGTAAATCACAAGTTGTGCGCTCAGGCATCTGACTCAGATCTCCTACCCAAGAATCCAGAGTACTAAAGTCGTCTCGTTGGAAAATTGATCTACCTCACGGTAATCAGACCAGATATCTCCTTCGCGGTTGGTATTGTCAGTCGATATTTGCATTCCCCTCAAAGATCTCATCTTCAGGCCGTTGAACGCATTCTCGAATACCTTAAAACGGCTCATGGTTAAGGACTGGTATACAAAACCTCATCTTCAGATCCAACATTGGTGGCATATTCTGATGTTGATTATGCTAGTTCCCTTGATTATCGACGGTCAACTAGTGGCTATTGCACATATTTTGGGGGACATTTGATTACCTGGCAAAGCAAGAAATAAGCGGTCGTTGCTCGATCATCAGCTGAGGCAGAATACCCGGTCATGGCGTCGGTGATTTCAGAACTGACGTGGCTTGAGAGTCTCCTTACCGATCTGGGTGTAAAACTCCCTTCCCCAACTCTCCTCCTTTGTGACAGCCAAGCTGCTATACATATAGCCAAGAACCCGGTCTTTCACGAGAGAACAAAACATATTAAAGTCGACTGTCATTTCATCCGGGAAAAGGTTCAAATGAAGAAGCTCGAACTGAAACATGTTCCTGGGACTGAACAAGTTGCGGATGTCCTCACAAGGCTCTTTCCAGTACCCTCTTCTATCAGTGCTTGTCCAAGCTTGACGCATATGATTTGTACGCTCCAACTTGCGGGTGAGTGTTAGAAAAGCCCATGTAAAGAGCCCATTATTGGGCCCTTTTCTTTATTGCTTTTCCTTCTCCTCTCCTTAGTCCCACATCTTGTATAAGATTTCTTCTCTCTTTCTCCCTCCTATATATTTGTATTCTCTCATTGTATTTGGATATACAAGCAATATATATAAGTTTTGAGCTCTTTCAACGAGGGCTAAAGGCTAATGTATTCTCTCAGGATCGGTAACGTATTTTTTCAATGTCAATACGTGGAACACATCATGATGTTTCACAAAATCATCAAACCACGCTAATTTATAAGCCACTTTAACAAATCTCTCAGTGATGGTAATGGTCCCACATACTTCGGGTCGAGTTTCCTAATTCGGCGTAACCGGAAAACACCCTTAAAATACTTTATCTTCACATAAACATAATCCTCTACTGCAAATTTAACTCTTTGGTGTTTGACATTATAATAATTTTGTTGTCTACTTAGGATATACTCAAATTTTTACTAATGATTTTATCTACCACTTATTTAAACCGTTTTTTATCACCATCTTCAACCCAACTTAAAGGAGTTTTGCATAGTCTTCCATAAAGTACCTCAAACAGTGTCATTTGTACGCTGTCCTGATAACCATTATTATTTGAGAATCTCACCAATACGAAAAACTTGTCCCAAAATCCCTTTAAATCTAGAATCAATATTCTGAGGACATCCTCTATCATCAGAATAGTCTCTTTGATTGCACATCTGTTTGCGGGCGGAACACTATGTTATATCGTAGTTTAGTTCCCAACTTTTTATGTGTATAACCCCGTGCTCGCCGAGTGGGTCCACCAGGCCAGGAGAGCGAGCCAGAGAAACTGGCCCGCGTCAGAACAGCCGGCGGGCGAATCCAGACGGCTGGTTCGCTCTCGCCAAAGCTAGGCGGGCGAGCTGCGCGAGCCAGCCCATCCAGCCCGCTCTCGCATAGGCGACCTGGTCTCCAGCCCGCCTCCGAATAAGGGCTGGCGAACCGCGGCGGCCCGGCTCGCGCTCGCCTAAGGATGGAAGGCGAGCTGTGGGAGCCAGGCCGCGTCTGCCCAACATGGTGGCGAGTTGAGGCGAGTTGACCCCGTGTCTGAGAAATATGGCTCGTGGGGTTCAGAGGCAAAATTACCTGGATGTCCTTGCTAGGGGTGCAAATAGCTTTCCAGAACAACAGAGTCACGCTGTTGGCAGACCACTTTTGGCTGCATATAGCTGTTTAGAATAGCGGAGGTTGGCTATTTGCAGGTCATTTTCAGAAAACTATAAATAGACACAAGACGGTATCTTAGAAGACACGTTTTTCTTGTGCCCCAATCTTCTTGCGCTTTCTGAGGTATCCTTAGGTCAGCATTTGGTTAAGGAGGGGAAACACTCTAAGATCTTCCGGGTGTGTGGTGGGACCTCCACGTCGAGCCCTTGAGTCCATTGTTCCATTTCCTTAGTCGTTTGGCTCGCAAGAGAGAAGTGTACGATCACCCCTTCCCCAAGTGTGAACTCCAGAGAGATCGAATTCTCGGTTTCAACATTTTTGGTGCGGTGAGCATGGACCGTGGTCAGCACAGAAAATCTTCGGCAAGCTCGATGACTGGAGGATCAGGGAAAGGCTCGGACAGGTCCGACTCGCCACCCCTCCCCCTCTCTCCATAGTGGGGATGTTCGAGGAGTTCAGGCAAGAGGTGCTCAGCCTCGTCAGGTTCGCACTCGGCGCGCGAGCCGAGTGCTCGACTCTAGCGGTTCAAGTCATAACTGCCCCGACTCTGGGCGAGGAAGCTCCTGACAAGAGAGCTGGGAAGGAAGTTGCAGAGGAGGGGAGAGGATGCGAGCTCCCCGGGAGAGTGCTTTTCCCGGGCTCGGCGAGCGGAGGCCGATTTGGCGAGATGGGGGTGCGAGACCCTCCGGCTCGCCCAGCAGGGGGAGGCAACCCATTCAGCGAGTTGGTTTCTTCTGCCCCAGTTTCAGAGAGGTTCATTGAGTCAGAGATGTCTTACTACATCGGGAGGGATGACCCGGTGCAGCACATCCAGTGGTTCGAGGATGTGGTGTCGATAAGGCAGATGTCTGATGCCTTCAAATGCAGACTCTTCGCCATCACCCTCAAGGAGAAGGCGAGAGAGTGGTTCCACCAGCTACCGACCAACTCCATCTACTGCTTTGAGAACCTGCGCCGGGGGTTCATGCTGAGGTTCACCACCTGCAAGAAGAGGAGGAAAGAGTCGGAGTCCATGTTCCACATCAAGCAGGGGGTAAATGAGTCCGTGAGGAGTTACGTAGACCGTTTCCAGGAGGAGGTCCCCCAGGTCCAGGAGATGGCAGGGCACACCCTGATGTTGACCTTTACCTTGGGGCTGCAACAAGGGTTCTTCGGGATGGAACTGAATAGAGTGTCGCCCCTCTCCTACGAGGAGTTGATGGAGAGGGCGGCAAGGGAAGTCGACAGGGAGGCGTCGAATCTGGAGTTTGCCCGGAAACTGGCCAGGTGGGCCACAAAGGAGGAAAAGGAGCGAAGAGGTGGCAGAGGTCAAGAGGAGAGGAGAGCTGAACTCCGGCGGAGGGAACAACAGCAGCAGCAACAGCCCAGGTGGGGGCGCCAGGAGCCGAACGATCGCCTAGGTTGGAGGCCGGAGTGGCAAGACCAGGGGTCGCGGAGAGGTTTCCACGGAGGGGACAACCGCCAGGGGGGTAGGGACAGTTTCACCCTCCAGGTTGGAGGCAAGCCCAAAGACCCCCTCTCCCTGATCAAAATCAGGCTATGACTATAGCCTTGGGGGAGAGGAGGAGAGGTGCACGGAGGAGGAGAAGGGAAGTCAGGGTGGAGTTACCCTACTGTGACTTCCACCAGGAGGAGGGCTACGCTACGGCCACGTGCCCGGAGTTCCTCAAGATGAGAGAAAACCGGGAGCAACAACAACAACAAGACCGCCGCGAAGTGCGAATTGAGAAAGTCCTGCCTCGGGCAGAGGAGGACAGGTGCGAGGACCGGACGGATGTTGGAACCCGAGGAGGGATCAGACTGATCCATGGGGGGGGGGAGTTGAGGCTTCCCGGAAGGCATACCTCCATACCTTGTATCGGAGGAGCGTTGCCTTCACATCCTAGACCCCACCCCCAGAGGAGAAGATCACCTTCTCAAGGAAGGATGTGCCGGATTACGATGATCGCTTTTGCGATGCGCTGGTCATACAGACGGCCATCAAAAATTTCACTGTCTCCCGAATCCTCATCGACAACGGGAGTTCGGTCAACGTCATATTTAAGAAGGCGTTTGACGCGATGAAGGTGGAGGGAAAGATGGTGCTGACCTCGGATGGGCATCTGTTCGGATTTTTCGGGGAGAGGAAGTGGAAGGAGGAGTGAGACTCCATGTTACTCTGGGGGGAGTCCCGTATTTGCAGGTTCGTAATCGTGGATGCCCCCAGCAGCTACAATGCCATCTTCGGGCGGCCCCTCATCAGCGCCTTCTGCTGTGTCCCCTCATCCTTCCATCATTGCTTGAGGTTCAACGCTGAGGGGATCCAGGTCCGGGTCCGAGGGACCCCAAGGTGGCGAGGGAGTGCTACGTCACGACGGTGAATTCCATCTCTTGGTAGGCGGGGGCCGAGGAAATGGAGAGGAGGATGAAGGAGATGTCCGGGACGGAGGCCGGAGAAGAGGTAGAGGAGATGGAGAGCTGCACCCAGGAGGAGGGTGGCAGGAGGAGTCCAAGAGTTGGCCGAGGCGATGGCTGTGGAGGAAGCGGTGGAAGCCGAGGAGGTTCTTGTCCCGGGGGAGCGGGACATTGGAGAATGGGGGGAGCAGTCCCGCTTGGAGGTTGCGGAGGAGGTAGTGGAGATGGAAGTTCTCACCCTTGGAGGCAGGGTGGAGAAGGTGCGAATCAGCGGGGGACTGACCCCGGCAGACCAGGAGAGGATGCTGACATGCATCCAGAAGAACGTTGACATCTTCGCCTGGAGCGCAGCGGAGATTCCAGGGATCGATACGGACGTTGCCTGCCACCGCCTCAACCTGGATCCAGAAGCTCGCCCCGTACATTAGAAGAAGAGGTCCATGACGGAAAAGCTGGCCGAGCCCATCAGAGAGGAGGTGGCCAAGCTCCTTAAGGCCGATTTTGTATCCGAAATCCAATACCCCGGCTGGGTTTACAATATAGTAATGGTTAAAAAAAGAAGACGGCCGGCGACGTATGTGTGTGAATTTTTCTTTACTTAATAAATCATGCCCTAAGTACTGTTATCACTTGCCTCGGATCGACGCGCTGGTTGACTCAGCCGTCGGTTTCCCTGTAATGAACTTTTTAGATGCATTTTCAGGTTACCACCAAATCAGGATGCACCCCCCGACATAAAAGATGTCTCCATCACGGGGGATGAATGCTATTGCTACAAAATGATGCCCTTTGGGCTGAAGAATGCAGGGGCGACATACCAGAAGATGATGAACATGATCTTCCGAGAGCAAAAGAGAAGGAACCTGGAGGTGTATGTGGATGATCTTATGTTCAAAAGTCGACACGTGGACTCTCACCTTCAGGACCTGGAGGAAACCTTCACCACCTTGCGCAAGTACAAGATGAGGCTGAACCACTTGAAGTGTGTCTTCGGGGCCAACAGGGGTAAGTTCTTGGGCCACATTCTCACCCCCGCGGAGGTGGAGCCGAATCCAGACAAGGTCAAAGCAATCATGGAGCTGGGGTCGCCTCGGAATGCTAAGGAGGTGCATCGGCTGACAGGAAAGTTGGCAGGGCTGAGCAGGTTCCTTTTCCGGGCTGGGGAGAAGTGCTCTCCCTTCTTCAAAGCGTTGAGGGGAGGTAGGAAGTTCGAGTGGACTGGGGAATGTGAGGACGCGTTTCGAGCCTTGAAGAGGAAGTTAACTCAGGCCCCCCTCCTCCAAGGGCCGAAGGAGGGGGAGGACCTGTCTTTGTATCTCGGGGTTGGAGCAGAGGCTTTGAGCTCCGTCCTGGTTCGGGAAGAGGGGAAGAGGCAACTGCCCATATATTACGTAAGTCGGGTCCTGCGGAAGGTAGAGCTTCGTTATCCCATCTTAGAGAAACTGACCTTCGCTCTGGTCATCTCGGCTCGGAGGCTCCGGCCTTATTTCCAGGCACACTCAATCCGAGTGGTGACTGAGCACACCCTCCGCAACATCTTCGAAGGGGTGGAGCATTCGGGCTGGTTGGTCAAGTGGTCGGTAGAGCTGAGTGAGTTCGATATCTCCTTTGTCTCGCGCCTCTCGATCAAGGCCTAGACGATGACCGACTTTCTGGCAGATTATGTGGTCGATGTGGCGGAGGCAGAACTTACTCGGCCGGTTCCTTGGAGGGTGATAGTAGATGACGCTTCGGGGAGGCATTCCCCGTGGGTTGGGGTTATTTTGGAGAGCCCACAGTGAACGAGAATCAAACAAACGGTAGTGGTGCACTTTCTCATCACTAACAACCAGGCCAAGTGTGAGGCCGTGATAGCGGAGTTGCGCCTGACCAGGGAGCTGGGAGTACTGGACGTGGAGGTCCTCACTGACTCCATGGTGGTGGCTTCCCAGATCAACGGGGCGTTTGAGGCAAGGGAACCAACCCTTCAGTTATACTTGGCGATGGTGAAGGGGGTCATCGGCACGTTCCAGACCTTCTCCATCCGACACGTGCCCAAGGAGGAAAACGAGCAGGTCGATCAGCTGACAAAGCATGGTCCCCGGGTGGCGGGTACCATCACTGACCTATTCCGCCCTTCCATCAAAGAGGGAGAATTGATGGAGGTGGATCAACACCCCTCGTGGATGGACCCTTTCACAACGTTCCTTTCCACAGGGGAGTATCCAGATGAGATGGACAAAAAAAAGTTCAAGTACAAGTCAGCGTACTATCTCATCCGCGATGGACAGTTGTGCAGGAAGACCCTCTCGGGGATGTTGGCACGTTGCGTGGCCGGAAGGGAAGTTCAGAGAATCTTAGAAGAGGTCCACTTCGGGGAGTGTGAGAGTCACTCCGGGAGTTGGACCCTGGAAGGAAGAATTGTCAGGCAAGGGTATTTCTAGCCTACCCCGGGCCACGACGCAGCAGAATTCACGAAGAAATGCCACAAATGCCAGTTGTTTGCCCCCCTCCAACTACAACCAGCCCGACGCCTCATAAGTATCACAGCCCCCTGACCCTTTGCCATCTGGGGAATGGATTTGGTAGGACCCTTCCCACAGGCCAACGGGCAGAGAAGATTCTTGCTTGTCATGATAGATTATTTTTCGAAGTGGTTGGAGGTAAAGGCGCTGGCCAAGGTGACCTCCCAGGTCATCAGGAACTTTGTTTGGGGGGGGGAGATCATCTACCGGCACTGGTTGCCGCAGGCCATCGTTGCGGACAATGGGCCCCAGTTTGCCAGCGTCGAATTCATCAGTTTCTGCGGGAAGCTTGGGATTGACCTCAAATTTGCCTCAGTCCATCACCCAAGAGCAACGGACAGGTGGATGCGGAAAAAAAGATCATTGTGAACCTCCTGAAGAAGAGAGTTGAAAACTTAAAGAGCAGCTTGGTGGAACAGCTTCTCTCGGTCCTCTGGGCTCTGAGGACCACCCCCAACACGACCACATGAGAGACCCCCTTCAAGCTCTCCCATGGGTGCGAGACAGTGCTTCTGATAGAGTTCGAGGTCCGGACTCCTCGGGTGGTCGAGGCAAAAGAAGGCAGGGAAGAATGACGTGCTGAAAACGAGGAGGAGCTACGACTCTCCCTTGACATGGTGGAGGAGCTACGTGACCTCTCCGCTATCCGACAGGAAGAAGTGAAAAGAAGAATGACTAAGTACTTTGACAAGCACGTCATGGTGAAACAGTTCGCGGAAGGGGACTTGGTCCTGAAAAAGGTGGATGCAACAGGAAGATCAGCTGCCGTGGGGAAGCTCAACCTCAACTAGGAGGGTCCATACATTGTAAAAGAAACATTGAAATCAGGAGGGTACCGCCTCCAGAATGTGGAGGGCGAGACCCTAAGTCATACCTGGAGCCGTGATGGCTTGAAGTGTTTTTACCCTTAAGCCATGTAAGTGACGTCCTTTTTCTAATAAAGCTTCTTGATATGTCAATTCTCTTGCAATGATTCATGCGAGTGAGTGAAGAGTTCACTTAGCAGACCCCGATCAGATCTCGCTGTCAGGCTCTCATCTAGCTTATAGGGCTGGATGTCACTCGAGAGAGTCTACCCCGATCCCGAGCAGATCCCGCTGCCAGACTCTCATCTAGCTGGTAGAGCTTGATGTCACTCGAGAGAGTCTACCTAGACCCCGAGCAGATCCCGCTGCTAGGCTCTCATCTAGCTGACGAAGCAGGATATCACTCGAGAGAGTCTACCCGGACCCCAAGCAGATCCCACTGGCAGGCTTTCATCTAGCTGGTGGGGTTGGATGTCACTCGAGATAGTCTACCCATACCCCGAGCAGATCCCGCTGCCAGGCTCTTATCTAGTTGGCAGGGCTGGATATCACTCAAGAGATTCTACTTAGACCCCTAACTTGCTGGCAGGACAGGGGGTCTTGGTGAACGTGATGATGTCTAAAGTCGGGACCCAGACACCCGAACATCAGAGGCAAAAATTGCTGGGCTGACATGATGGGCTCAGCAGGTCGTCGAGCCGGAAGTGTCGAGTCGAGACCCAGGAGGGTCGGCGATGTTGGGTCCGGCGTTCCTTCACTTGATTCGTGGCGCTCTGCTACTTATTTAAGAAATTAAGTAACACTCTTTCCAACAGTCCGGGTTTTTGGAACAGTTGGGTATGCACTTGATCCTACATTTGGTATCAGAGGAGGTCACATGTTCAAGATCGGAGGGGGGGTATTAAATCCCGATTTTTCCCTTCTACCTGTGTGGGTCCGGCGGGTCAGACAACAGTAGACATGTCGTAACCCCTCCTCTGAGCCATGTGGTAACCTCACCTCTGAGCCGACGGGTTGTGCTGGACGCGGGGGGGGGGGGGGGGGGGGGGATTGTTGGGTCCGGTGTTCCTTCACTTGATCCGTGACGCTCTTCTACTTATTTAAGAAATTAAGTAGCACTCTTTCCAACAGTCCGGGCTTTTGGAACAATTGGGTAACACAACCACCTTCTCCACATTCTGATGACATTCCAATTGACATCCCTCCAGTCATCACCACACCTTTCTTACCACCATCTATACCTCCAACTCTATCTACCACCTTCAACATATGCACTTCTTGTAGTAACACAACCACATCTTTTCCATCATCATCATCTGATTCCACATCCACCATCATTTCTCCACTAACTCCCACCATCAAATCTCTTATAGAGGCTGCCATTGCACCACTAATTTCTTCCATCAATGCTCTCTCTTCTCAACTTGCTACCTCTACTGGTACCTCCTCATTCAGGAGCCTGGCCTCAAGAATTCCTGATATCAGGCAGAGAGAGATGTTTTATGATGAGGTCCCCTCTCCAGCAGCAGCAGCAGCAGCAGTTTGTGAAGGAGCAACAACAGTAATATATATGGATACAGCAATTACAGAGCTTGTAAATACAGATACAGAGTTGTCAGCTTTTCTTGAGACAGATCTTTCAGAGTTTGATATTGAGATTGTAGAGCCTCCGTCTGCACCATTCTTTTTCCTAGCCCCTTCTGTGGACTTAGCTAATTTGTTAAGAGATTTTGATATTCTTTATCATTCTCTTTCTGTTCCTGAGCAAATGTTTTCTAAGACTATAGTATGTTATACTGCTCCTATCAGCTCAGAGATTATAGATCAATTTAGATGCAGTTTTGCAGAACCTTCAGTTTCCCCTTCAGGACTAGAGGATGAGCCAAAAGCTTTCTCTCCTCCAACTTTTGGTTGGGCAGAATCTCCTCTTCCAAATATGGATCATCTTTTTGAGGAATATATGATTACAGAGGCAGAGGTTCTTCCAATGCCAGAAGCTGAAGTTCAAGTTTCAGAGGAAGTTCCAGTTCAGAGTGTATCTCTCAGAGAGATCTTGTCTGCAAATCAACTGAAGAGGATTGATGCTTTGTATGACAATCCTGTAAGTGAATCCAGTGAAGATGAATCAGATGAATCAGATGATTCAGAGGATACTAAGTCTAAGAAGAGAAAGTTTCAGAAAAAGAAGGCAGTTTCTCAGGCAACAACAGGACAACCACCTAATCCCAAGAATGACATTCCATATTATATCTTGTATAATATTCCTCTAACTCCAACTACTCCCTATTGGATGAAGCTTTCAAAGAATCAGATGAAAGCACAAAAGAATAAGAAGAAGTTTGAATCTGCTCCCACCAAGAAATTCAGAAAAGATCCACCTCCTCATCCTCCACCAGCTGCAGGTGCTTCAAGCAATCTAGCCTCACGAACCACATCTTCTCAACACTCAAGGCAATCTTCTTATAAAAAATATGACAAATCTACCAAGATTGTCTACAGAAGCAGCCACAGCAGCAGTGGATGGCATCACTCTTCTAAATCTGAATATAAAGAAAGACCTTACTCTCCATCAGTTCCTTTTGTTGATTCAGAGCAAGAAAACATTTCTAAAATGGCTAGATTTCAAGAGCTGGTTGGACTTTCTCAGATAAATAAAGCTAAAGAAGAACACAAAGATGCTTCTCAATATACTACAATGTCTTCTTACAGAAGAGAAGAATTGAAAAGGTATGACAAAGCTAAACACTTTTTCAATGTTGATACTTATATGAGCTTACATCCAGAGGCAGTTGTTACAAAAGCAACTTCAGGCAATATCATTGGAGCAGCTGATATGACTATGTCTAAAAGAGAAGCAACAAATCCCAACAAGGAAATCATTTTCAGGCAGCCATCAGAGAAAGACAATTCTAAGAAATCTAAATAGTTTTTTGATTAGCTTATTTTTCCTCTGAACTATTTGTTTTGGTTAATTTGTCACAAAGCACTTGATGTATATATATCTGCTAGACTTTTACTTTCTGCCAGATATTTGTTGTTATGCTTTGTGATTGTATTTTATTGTTTTAATGCATTGTACATAGTGACCTCACCCAAATAGGGGGAGATTTTTGGAACCCCACCTGTTTTAGGGTTGATTTGGGCTAGGTTCACTATTAGGATTGCATAGATTGACCCACAATGTATAGTCTAGGGTCATATGTTTTTATTGCATCTTAGGGTATGTCAACAAGTCAGTTTGATTGGACCAATCTCTCAGAAGACTTAGAAGACTGAAGATTTCAGAACAAGACAGATTTTTCTATGTTGACGAAGTCGTTCGACGAAATCTGACTGGAGTTCAACAATCTTCATTCTCAGTTCGACGATTGCAAAGTTTCTTCTCTGAAGTTGAGATCGATGAAAGTTTAACGGAGTTCGACAAACTCTGATCTCCTATCAGTTATTGAGTTCGACGAACTTGGAGCCCAGAATGGACAGCATTAACTCAGTTCAAAGTTCTTGGGGCTCAGCTCAACGAAAGAGAGGATTGAGTTCGACGATCTTGGATCTCTGATCGACGAAATCTGTCAGTTCATTATTTCTATTCTCTGCAGTTAATTTCCGGATTGACTAAGGTTTATATAATATATTATTATCTATATTGCTCTGAGTAATTAATTGCATATATTCTTATGAACATAGCCGTTCATTGACAACATTAATTACTGGATTTCACAGAGTCAATATTCGGCTTAATAACTAGGAAGTTAAGGAATCAATTTATTGCCCTTCTAGTCGTTTGTCCGAGTTCCAAGATTTCAGCAGTCAATCATGGAGTAGAATTCAAATTCAGAGACCGAATTTCTGCAGGAAATATAAAGGAGTTTTTAAAAGGCGTGAAGGGGAAAAGAATTGACTAAGGGTCACAGACAGACAGAGAAGAAAGATATTCAGTCTGCATACTCATACAGTTATCAATTATCATCATCTGCAACTCTTCATCAAGCTTTCAAGAGACATCAAAACACAATCAGTCTAAAAGCTTCTGGAGTTCATCAAAGAAGACCTACACCCTGCAAAGCTTCCAGCAAATTCCTGAACAATAATCATCTCAGGGGGAGCTTTGACAACATCAAGCAATCCACTAAAGTCTTCTCAGCTGTTTGAGTAAGAGAAGACAATATCACAGTTTTCACCTCACTGTACACAAGGTTTTAACTCCCTTCAAAAGTTAACCACATGGTTCTTAAGTCTCCTTAACAAAAGACTTAGCTTGGTTTTGTGCCTGATCAAAAGCATAAAGGGTTGTGAGATCTCCCTTCAAATAGATCTTGTGGTGACAAGACATCTGAGCAAAAACTTGTTGGTGACATGGTACCTGATCAAAAACCTGTAGTGGATTCCTACCAGTGTGGTAGAAGAGTGAATGTACCCAAGTTTAGGGGAACCACTATAAATTTCTTGTGTCGTCTGATTGCTTGCTGTTTTCTTATTGCTGTGTGCTGTGTGCTATGTTTGTTAGCTTTTCATTCCTGAACTTTCTTAAGATATATATATTACTATTTTTAATTCCGCTATAAAAACCAATTAAATTTTAAAATACTCTATTCACCCCCCTCTAAAGTTAAATAGATTTATCCACTCAGGTGGTAAAGCTTTTGCCATCCTTCAATTGGTATCAGAGGAGGTCACGGGTTCAAGACCGGGGGGGGGGGGGGGGGGCGCTATTAAATCCCGATTTTTCCCTTCTACCTGTGTAGGTCCGGCGGGTCAGACAACCGTGGACATGTGGTAACCCCACCTCTGAGCCATGTGGGCCATGTGGTAACCCCACCTCTTAGCCAACGGGTTGTGCTGGACGCCGGGGGGGGGGGGGGGCGATTGTTGGGTCCGGCGTTCCTTCACTTGATCCGTGACGCTCTGCTATTTTTTTAAGAAATTAAGTAGCACCATTTCCAACAGTCCGGACTTTTGGAACAGTTGGGTATGCGCTTGATCCTACAGGCGAGCCAAGACTATGGTTCGGCGAAGCGAGCTCTCTGGACCCAACATAATCGCCCGACACCCGAAAAGCCACCGAGGTCGCGAGAACTCAAGCCGCGTCGCGACCTCATGGGTGCCAGCTCGCGTGAAGCCAGGCGACTCGGGTGCGAGCCGAGCCGGCCCACTCCCTCCATATCGCTGGCAGCGAGGAGAATCCAGACTGAAGAGACGAGTCGCCATTCGCGGTTCGACTAACTAGGACCCCTATGTTTCCTAAGCTAAGTCCTGAAGGAACACACAATCTCGCTAGCAGGACACGAGTCTGGAGACAGCGAGCAGGAGGACCGAGCTAGGCCGCGAGTACGCAGAGACGCAACAGTTTGAACACTTCGAATAAACAACATCACAAACAAAGACACGAGCATTTCAGGAAAGCATATTTCATTAATTACAAAAATTACAAGTTTGCGGCCCAGCCCGCGTTTACATTAAGACAACAAAAAATACAATAGAGGTGCGGCGCGGGGATTCAGCGAGGCGAGCCCTCGAGTGACAAGCCCCCCTAGAGAGGTTGGTAGGACTCGTCGCCCGACTTTGGTACCAGAAGGAATAGTTCCGGTACCACCTCGCTCGCGGAAAGGCCCGCACCCTCGCTCGTGATGAGGCCGGCTCGCCGCAGAGTCTGGAGAGTGTACTTTGCCGCCTTGGCTGCATTCTTCTGCATCATCTCCTCCAGCTCGTATTCAGTGTAATGGGCGAGCTGGCAACCGCTGCTGGAGCGCGGCGGGGGGCTGCGGCTTCCAGTTCCCGCACCCGCGCCTGCAAAGCCTCCTTTTCCTTCTCAAGGGGG
Source organism: Platanthera guangdongensis (assembly GCA_039583875.1). Lineage (NCBI taxonomy): Eukaryota > Viridiplantae > Streptophyta > Magnoliopsida > Asparagales > Orchidaceae > Platanthera > Platanthera guangdongensis. The sequence continues at coordinate 78,235,248 of CM077163.1, forward strand.
CGATCTGGAAGCTTAGACGCTTGGCTGTCGCTGCATCCTGCGAGAAGGGATAGAACGAACTTGAGAAAAGAGGTGGCAATCTCAAAACAATAAGTGCGAGTCGCGGGACTTACCACCCCTCCCAGGTACCCGAGGAGGACGACATCAGCCACGTCCTCCCTCTTCCTCTGGTGCTCCGCTTCCTCCTGGGCTAGACGACGGGCTTCTTCCTTTTCATCGACCAACTTTTTTAGCGAGGCGGTGTTCTTCTCCATTTGGGTGCATCGCCGACCTACCATGTGGGCCAGCTCCAGGCTGCGGAGCTGGGCCCGCGCGCTTTCATGAATAAGCACCCGCGTGGCCTCCTCATCGTAGATCGCGACGTCTTCCCGCACATAAAGGCCGAACGAGAAGTTGTAGGCTTCCCCGCTGATGGTTTCCTATTCTAACCAGCTCGGCAACAGGGTAGAGATGGTGGCCCGGCTCGCCTCCCTATCCCACTGAAGGAGGGGAATGCTGAGCTCGTCCAAGGGCCGCTCGTTGAAGCCAACGTTGCGGTGCCCTCTCGGCACCGTCTTAACGACGGGCTGTTGCTCCCCTTGCGACCTGGAGGTGCCGACCGCCTCGCCAGGGGCGCCGCCGGTCGAGGCGGTTGCGGGGGCGGGATCTTCGGTTGGCTGGACCGCCGTGGCCTTGCCTTTCCTCTGGGCAGCGGTAGGTGCGTCGCCCGCGGTCTTCGACTTTTTGGGCGGCGGCGACGGTAGAGGCTGTTCGCGGCTAGGTCGCTTCTAGACGGCAGAGGCCGGGGTCGCGTGATGCGCGGTGGCTGCGAACCTCGGCGCGGGCGAGCTCGCTGGGAGCGACTCGCGTGCTCTCGTAGGGAGGGTGCAAGAGAATGTCCCGCTCGCCTGCAGAAAGGGAATTATGACAGGAAAATAACGAAGTAAAAAGAAAGAAGCACGAGTAGCTTACCTCCCACGGGCGGGACATGTGCGAGGTTGTCCAAATTCCTGCTCATAAATGCGACCTCAAAGTTCTTCCCTGCGAAGAAACCGCACAGTTCAGCTTCATGATCACCTAGGCTAGGGGGGCGGTAACTCGCCTCGCTGAGCTGGACTGGCAAGAAGGGGACGTTGTCGAAGTCACCTTTGACGAAAACAAACTTCTTCAGCCAGTTGTGACTCTTGTTGACGGTGTCCCGCACTTTGACGTGATTGCTGGAGAAGTAGGCGGTCCCATATTTGTTCGCCCGGAAGGAGAACAGCTTGTGAAGACCACGAGACTGAACTTGATCCGCTCTTCCCGCAGGAAGCAGGAGAACCCAACCACGACCGCAATGGAGTTAGGGGACATCTGGCCGAGGACGATCCCAAAGTATTTCAGTATTTCGCGGACCTCGGGCCATAGGGGAAGCCGAAGGCCCGCATCGAAGTGCGCCGTTGTTTTGACGAGTTCCTCCCCTGAGAGGTCGTTGATTTTTTCCCCCGCCCCGGGTCGCCTCGCCACGAAGCCTGACGGGATGTAATCGCCGACCGCGTCAAAGAATTCGCCTTCGGAAATGGCGGCGTAGGAGAAGCTGTGCTCGGAGAAAGTCCAGGCGCACTTGCTTTGCCTGTCAGCATCGCCTTCACCACCGCCCATCTCGCAGATAGATTGCTAAGCAGGACGCTGTGGTTTTCGCTGGGAGCGGGCGAGTCGGGAATCACGGGAAGTGGAGGAGGAAAGGAAGTCTTAAATGCGGTAGGTAAGAAAGGGTCGGCAAAGCCTATTTATAAGAAGAAAAAGGGCGGGAAAATGTCCCGCCGGCGGGAAAAGTGCGGATAGCAAAATATGCCCTGACGCTTCGACTTCCGGACCTACCACGGACTCATACCAGCTCGCTGATGTGCCACAAAGACTATTCGACAGCGAGCCGCGCCCACTCGCGTCCGCCCAAGAGGCGGGCGAGCCCCGATTCGCACCCGCCAAAAATAGCAGGCGAGCCGCTTCGACTCTCATTCGGCGGATGCACTTCTCGCTCCCGCCAATACTTGGTATGCAGGCTGGGCGAGCCGTTTCAACAATCTCGTACCCGCTCGAAGAAGGGGTAGGCGGGCAGGAGCATCTCGTTCGCACTCTCCTAGAAAGAACTAAGTAGCGAAATCATAAAAATAATATGCAACAAACGTAAGCCCATTGGCGGGCGAGGGGTCTCAAATAATTACAAGAGTTCGATGTCCTGAAGAGAGAAATTTCGCGGCCCTATTACACGAGTTGGTCAAGGATGCAGGCGCGACCCAGGCTTGGCGATCGGTAGCGGGGAAGGGGAGGGTGGCTCAATATTGGATCCACTTCCACCTGTCCTGCCCCCGCGTCCCGGATCAAGACGGCACTCTCGGATAGAAGTACTCGCGAACCGTCATTAATTGCCGCTGGGCCAGGTCGACCTGCTTCGTGGCATGCCTAAGCCGCTCCTTCGCCCGCGTGATGTGCACCCCCAGAGAAGTAGTTCCATCCCCGTCAGCTGGGCGCCTCAGGCCCTCCAGAACAAGGAATCGCTCCTCCGCCTCGGCCCTGTCCTCGTCTACCCTGTTGCAGACCTCCTGTAGCAGCATGAATTGTTTTTGAAATAGTCGCGTCACCGGCTTCTTCATTCCCTCAGCATCCAGCGGGTCGCCGAAATAATCCGAAATATGATCCGTATCGGGGGGAGGCGAATACGCCTCGCTGATGTCGACGTCGGAGGAGATCGCGTTAAAGCCTACAGAGGGAAAGGTCAGAAAAAGAAAGCAGTAATAAACATGCAAGAGTACAAACTCACCGGGAGTCGGCACGTCGCCCGCGTCGACAGATGACCAGGCGGTACCCGACCGGCTCTGAAAGAGCCCTCCTTCAAGAACTGCGAAGGATTTCCCCAGCCCAGGGGGAACTGGCGATTGAGAAATCGCTGGAGGGGCATGCCTCTGGGCCGAAGGGCTGGCGGCCCGCTCGGTTATCAATGGGAGGGAATGACCCCGCTCCCCTACATCTCCTCCATCTTCGCGAGGCGTCTCCTGTAGAAAAAGAAATCAGAGACAGAATGACGAATCAGACAGGAGGTCCGCATACCTCTTGGGCGACCTCGACACCGTTTGCAGAGACCGCCGGACTATCTTCCCTTTCTTCGGCCTAAAGAGGGGGCCGGACGTTCCTTCACTTGATCCGTGACGCTCTGCTATTTTTTTAAGAAATTAAGTAGCACCATTTCCAACAGTCCGGACTTTTGGAACAGTTGGTTATGCGCTTGATCCTATAGGCGAGCCAAGACTATGATTCGGCGAAGCGAGCTCTCGGGACCCAACATAATCGCCCGACACCCGAAAAGCCAACGAGCTCGCGAGAACTCAAGCCGCGTCGCGACCTCATGTGTGCCAGCTCGCGTGAAGCCAGGCGACTCGAGTGCGAGCCGAGCCGGCCCACTCCCTCCATATAGCTGGCAGCGAGGAGAATCCGGACTGAAGAGTCGAGTCTCCATTCGTGGTTCGGCTAACTAAGACCCCCATGTTTCCTAAGCTAAGTCCTGAAGGGACACACAATCTCGCTAGCAGGACACGAGTCCGGAGGCAGCGAGCGGGAGGACCGAGCTAGGCCGCGAGTACGCAGAGACGCAACAGTTTGAACACTTCGAATAAACAACATCACAAACAAAGACACGAGCATTTCAGGAAAGCATATTTCATTAATTACAAAAATTACAAGTTTGCGGCCCAGCCCGCGTTTACATTAAGACAACAAAAAATACAATAGAGGTGCGGCGCGTGGATTCAGCGAGGCGAGCCCTCGAGTGGCAAGCCCCCCTAGAGAGGTTGGTAGGACTCGTCGCCCGACTTTGGTACCAGAAGGAATAGTTCCGGTACCACCTCGCTCGCGGAAAGGCCCGCACCCTCGCTCGTGATGAGGCCGGCTCGCCGCAGAGTCTGGAGAGTGTACAAGTCGCGAATGTTGGCGCGGGAGGGCGGCGGGGTGCTACCACCCGCTCAAAGCCAGGTCTGGAAGCCCGACGAGGACGGCAATCTCAGTGCGAGTCGCGGGACGCTCCCAGGTACTCAGCCACGTCCTCTCTCTTCCTCTGGTGCTCCGCTTCCTCCTGGGCTAGACGGCGGGCTTCTTTCTTTTCATCGACCAACTTTTTTAGCGAGGCGGTGTTCTTCTCCATCTGGGTGCATCGCCGGCCTACCATGTGGGCCAGCTCCAGGCTGCGGAGCTGGGCCCGCTCGCTTTCATGAATAAGCACTCGCGTGGCCTCCTCATCGTAGATCGCGACGTCTTCCCGCACATAAAGGCCAAACGAGAAGTTGTAGGCTTCCCCGCTGATGGTTTCCTATTCTAACCAGCTCGGCAACATGGTAGAGATGGTGGCCCGGTTCGCCTCCCTATCCCACTGAAGGAGGGGAATGCTGAGCTCGTCCAAGGGCCGCTCGCTGAAGCCAAAGTTGCGGTGCCCTCTCGACACCGGCTTAACGACGGGCTGTTGCTCCCCTTGCGACCTGGAGGTGCCGACCGCTGATAACTTCTCAAAACGAAGTTATTGAGCCTAAGTTTCGGAACTTTTGCTCGTCGATCATGGAGAAAAATCATTTAGTTGAAGTTTAAATTCAAGTAAATTCACATTTATTTTATTTATGTCTAAAGTGGTCTTTTTCCTAGGTGTTGGTGCAAGAGAAGCGAAGGAGAACGACTTGGAAGAAGAATTTGGTCAAATATGCTGCCCTGGAGAAAAAGTTGCAGAATCCTGAAATAGGTTGCAACCTTTTCTGGACGAAATTCAAATGTTAAAATTCAAATTTGACACCGTTTTCAGATCCTGAAGGAGACACCTTTTGAGCAAGAGATGCATGTTTTTGGAGGGAGAATATTCTGGAGTTAAAGAGGAGAGAGGAGAGAGAAATTTTTCGGATTTTTAAGGAGGGACATTTAGGTTTTGGAGAATTCTGGATTTTTCATTCTTACTAGTGGAGGAAGTCTTCTTCTTCCTCATCCTCGATGGGGGCGGCTAGAGAGATAGAGGAGATTTTCCGGGCTGATCGAGGGAGCGACTCCGACGAAGGAATTCTATGTCGTTTAATCTGTAATTTCAACATGATTTGTAAGATCTCTCCAACCGTTATGCGTGATTTCTCCGCCGCGATGAACTAAATATTTTTAATCTTGTATTGTGAAATTATTTTGGTCTTTTGTGTTGATGAAAACTTAAATTTTTCTTTGTGAATGTTTGATGTATGTCTTTACCGAATCTATAATCTTTACTTTGAAATTTTTGGCCAAGGTTTCACCATTTTACTACGCTTCATAATTCGAGAGAGGAGTTGCGTAAGTGTGTTATAGATCTGATATAGTATTTGAAGCGAGAAAGAGATTTCCCCTTGATATTAACAACTTTGGTTTTCGAACTTTATGCGATACTTGTCTCTTCCGAGGGGGAAATAGAGGCTAGGGATTTCCGATATCGAGAGGTACAAATATTCTAATTTAAAATCGTTGCAAGACGTGTCACCACTTACTATCACAAAGCCATTTTCGCAAGATTCGTCACACGAGACTTACGAAATCATAATACAAGATTATTTCTTCGATAACCAAGTACTTTATTTTAGCGAATCGTAGTCTATTTTAATTCGTAGTCTTTGTCATTCATAATCGTGGTATTTAACAAATCACTATTTTATCTGACTTGGATTTAAAGAAAAGGAATAACCGGTAGTTGCGAGCACTAAATTCACCACTTCTCCGTGGAAACGAATTCTTCTCACTATTTATTACTTGATCTGGCACGTGCTCTTGCATGTAATACGTATACCTGTTTTGGGCGTATCAAGTTTTTGGCGCCGTTGCCGGGAGGTGCGACGTATTAGTGTTTTATCTCTTGCAATATTAGTTAAACCCGAGTATTTAGAGCTCAAGTTCTTGTTTTGTTGTTTTATCTTGTATTGTTTGTGTTGTTACTGCTATCTGTAATTCTGTTTGTGCATGTCCAGACATCGAACTTCTGAACTTTTGTCTTTCAATTCAGAATAGAGCGTACGTGTAGGCAAAACAGAAAACTTTGTAGAACGCTGAATATTATTCATCAAGAGATTGATAATAACGATCACGAGAATATGAATAATAATGAAGGACAAGTGGACCATAATGGTCAAGACGCTGCGCCACGAATGACGTGTCGCGATTATAATACACCTTTGAGAGGAGGTTTACACTTTAGTATCGCGCGACCCGCAATTGCGGCAAACAACTTTAAAATGGACCTACTAGTTATGCAACAAGTGCAATATAACAAGTTTGAGGGTATTAATCATGAAGATGCGAACTCTCACTTACGTACCTTCTTAGCGATCTGTGACATGTTCAAATTCAATGGAGCATCTGAAGATGCAATTCTGTTGAGACTATTTCCATTTTCGTTAGAAGGACGAGCGAAAGACTGGTTAGACTCATTACCTAATGACTCTATTACCACATGAGATCACTTAGTAGAAAAATTTCTAAATAAGTATTTCCCACCCTCGAAGACGGCTAAGCTCATTAGGGACATAACGACTTTCATGCAAAATCATGGGAAAACTTTTTATGAGCCGTGAGAGCGTTTTAAAGAGTTATTGCGAAAATGTTCACACCACGGATTAGCCCAACACCAACAAGTCTCTACATTTTACAATGGTTTGCAAACGACAACTATGATTTTAGTGGATGGAGCCGCGGGCGGTTCCTTAATGAAGAAATATCGCGAAGACGTCTACGCAATATTAGAAGATCTTACTTCTAATAATTATCAGGCTTATGAGAGACAATGTAATACTCAACCGGCTGGAGTCCATCAAGTGGACCAGATTACATCGTTAGCTGCACAAATGTCATCCCAATTTAATCTAATTAATAAGAGGTTAGATTTGTTATCTACCTCTACACCTAATGCACCCCTAACGGTTGAACAACTAAATCAAATGACAGAGGAGACAAACTATGTCGGAGGCCAACCAAGGCAAGTACCACCAGGTTTTGTAAATCACTACCAACAAGAGTGGAGAAATCATCCAAATTTCTCGTGGAAGAATAGTGTAGGAGCGACCCATCCACCCGGATTTAATCTGAATAACTCACATCCACAGCATAATAATGTTTTTAATCAACCTAGTATTTCTAGGAAACTGACTGATGAGATGATTATGGAGTCGATGCAAAAGAGAGATGTACGCATTTCAAATCTAGAGGGGTCACTACGCATGATAGAATCTCAGTTAGGTCAAATTGACAACGCCTTGAGTATTAGACCACCAGACACACTTCCAACGGATACCACTCCAAATCCAAAAGGAGATAACCAACATTGTAAAGCAGTCGAGTTACGAAGTGGTAAGCAATTAGTGAGTGCACCTACACATGAACTGGGTAGAAAAAGTGATGGAGAAAAAGAGTTGGTGGAGGGAACCCCTTGTATTCCCGAGGAAGAAGTGAGACTAGATGACTTTTCTGAGAACGAAGTGGAAGTTTTAGGAGAAAGGAAGGGAGATCCGATCACCGATTACGTTAAGAGGAATGATAATGTGAAAGTCTTCCTACCGCCACCGTTTCCTCAACGGTTAAAGAAGAGTAAGCTCGACCAACAATTCCAAAAGTTCGTCGAGATATTTAAGAAATTACAAATTAACATCAATTTCGCTGAAGCTTTAGAGCAAATGCCGAGTTACGTTAAATTCATGAAAGATATCCTATCCAAAAAGAGAAAATTTGGAACAAATGAGACGGTAGCACTCACTCAAGAGTGTAGCGCTATTCTTCAAAAAAGACTCCCACCTAAGTTGAAAGATCCAGGGAGCTTTACTATTCCGTGCTCTGTAGGATATAAATTTGAGGGTAAAACACTATATGACTTAGGAGCGAGTATAAACCCAATGCCGTTCTCGATTTATAGAAAGCTAGGTTTGGGAGAAATATCAAACACTTCCATAACCTTACAGCTGGCCGATATGACCCTGACATTCCCAAAAGGGATAGTTGTGGATGTGTTGGTGAAGGTAGATAAGTTCATTTTTTCGGCTGACTTTGTGGTTTTAGATATGGAGGAGGACAAGGAAGTCCCCCATCATTGTAGGGAGACCGTTCCTAGCCACGGGTAGGACACTGATAGATGTTCAGAAAGGAGAATTGACTATGAGAGTGAATGACGAGCAAGTCACCTTTAATGTACTTAAGACATTGAAATTTCCCCATCGAGAGGAAGACAATATGGAGGTGGTCAACTATATATCTATAGGTGACTATGAGCCTAATGTATCGCTGGATGAACATGATTCCCTATTGACTCGTGTGTTACTGAGGGTGAGCTTTCTGAGGAAGAAGAAGACATTCAAGAGTGCTTGCAAGCATTTGAGAAGCAGACTGTTTGGTTCCGTAAGCCGGAACCATTAGAGATGCCCGAAAGGTCTTTGTCAGTAAAACCGTCTATCTTCGACCCGCCATCATTGAAGTTGAAACCTCTCCCGGACTATCTCACTTACGCGCACTTAGTAGATAATGACACATTGCCGGTCATCATCAACTCACACTTATCATCTGATCAACGTCAAAAGTTAATAGACTTACTCAAGCAATTTAAAAGGGCCATAGGGTGGACCATAAACGACATCGAAGGAATAAGCCCCTCATTATGTATGTACAAGATTCTTTTGGAAGAATCATTTACGGGATCGATCGAGCATCAACGTCGTCTAAGTCCACCTATGAAAGAGGTGGTAAAAAAGGAAATTATTAAATGGCTAGACGCGGGAATCATATACCCCATCTCGGATAGTCCATGAGTTTCACCTGTGCAATGTGTACCCAAGAAGGGAGGAATGACGGTCGTAAGAAATGAGAAAGGTGAGTCGGTTTCCACTAGAACGGTCACGGGGTGACGAATCTGCATTGACTACAGGAAGTTGAATAAAGCCAACAGGAAGGATCATTACCCCTTGCCTTTCCTTGATCAAGTTTTATATAGGTTGACAGAGAATGACTTTTTCTGTTTTCTTGATGGGTACTCAGGCTACAACCAAATTACCGTAGACCCCGTAGATCAAGAAAAGACCACATTCACATGTCCTTACGAAACCTTCGCGTTTAGGAGAATGCCCTTTGGTCTATGCAATGCACCTGCCACTTTCCAGCGTTGCATGATTGTCATTTTCTCTGATATCATGGACCAGGGTATTGAGATATTCATGGATGATTTTTCCATCTTTGGGAAATCGTTTGATGATTGCTTAGATTGTTTAGAGAATGTACTTACTCATTGTGTGGAGACAAATATTGTTCTAAACTGGGAGAAATGTCACTTCACGGCGCGTGATGGAATTGTGCTTGGTCACCATGTTTCTAGAGAGGGACTAAGGGTGGACAAGGCAAAGTTAGATGTGATCGAACAATTACCACCACCCAAGAATGTTAAGATGCTACGAAGTTTCCTAGGACACGCAGGTTTCTACCGTAGGTTTATCAAGGACTTTGCGAAAATAGCAAAACCGTTTAGTAGTTTGTTGGAAAAAGACATGAAGTTTCAGTTTAGTGATGAATGTATAACAACTTTTGAGGAACTTAAAAAGCGTTTAACCACGACACCCATCGTAGTGACGCCTGATTGGGAAGAGCCTTTTATTCTGATGTGCGATGCTAGTGATTACGCAGTGGGAGTTGTCTTGGGGCAATGAGGGGGAAGATATTCCACACGATAGCTTACGCAAGTAAAACCTTCGTTGACGCCCAAGTCAATTACACTACCACCGAGAAGGAACTACTAGCAGTCGTTTTTGCATTCGAGAAATTTAGATCTTATCTCTTATGCACGAAGGTTATAATGTATACCGACCATGCTGTAATCCGCTATCTGATGGTAAAACGAGATGCAAAATCACGGTTGATCCGTTGGGTACTCCTTTTGCAAGAGTTCGATGTCGAGATAAAGGATAGGAAAGGATCAGAGAACCCCGTATCAGACCATTTATCTAGGATTGAGTTTACCCATCCGTCGTTATGTTCTGAGGTTTATGAGAGGTTCCCCGACGAGTGTCTATTAGCGATCTCTAACAGTGTAGCACCTTGGTACACTGACTTTGTAAATTACCTAGTGAGCAACATTATGCCTTCTGAGCTTACATATCACCAAAGAAAAAAATTCCTACAACAGGTGCGGTCATATTTATGGGACGACCCTTATCTGTTTAAGATTGGAGTCGATGGAGTATTGAGACGTATTCCCGAGAGTGAAATGAGAACTATTCTAGAAAAATGTCATAATTCACCATATGGAGGCCACTTCATGGTACTAAGGACAACCATGAAAGTGTTAAAGACTGGATTCTATTGACCTAACTTATTCAGGGACTCAAATTCTTTTGTTAAAGAGTGTGATAGATGCAAAAGAACTGAAAATATACAAAGAAATGACTCAATGCCCATGAATACAATGCTTGAGGTTAAATTATTTAACGTATGAGACATATATTTCATGGTGCCATTTATTAACTAAAAAGGAAATTTATATATATTATTGGTCGTAGACTATGTGTCTAAGTGAGTGGAAGCAATAGCCACAACTAAAAATGATGCTAAGGTCGTCTCGCATTTCTTGAAAAACTACATTTTTAATCGATTTGGAACACCGCGAGCTATCATCAGTGATGGGGGGAGCCACTTTTGTAATGCCCACTTCACAGCCTTGCTAAGAAAATATGGGATCACGCATAAAGTTGCATTGACCTACCATCCCCAAACAAATGGGCTAGCCGAGGTGTCCAATCGGGAGATCAAAAGAATACTCAAAAAGACGGTTAGCACAAATCGTAAGGATTGGTCGCAGAATCTCAATGATGCATTATGGGCATATCGAACTGCTTACAAAACGCCCCTTGGTCTCACACCGTATAGACTAGTCTACGGGAAGACATGTCATTTACCTTTAGAATTAGATTATCGAGCTTATTGGGCTATAAAAAAATAAATTATGACTTTCAAGATGCCGGTAAGAAAAAATTTTTGCAACTCAACGAATTGGAAAAAATACAAATGAATGCTTACGAGAATGTGAGAATTTATAAAGAGCGTACCAAGAAGTGACACGATCGACGGTTGAAAGAAAAACATTTCGAGCCGAGACAATTAGTCTTGTTGTTCAATTCTCGTTTATGAATATTCCCCGGAAAACTTAAATCGCGTTGGTCAGATCATTTTTTGGTCAAAGAGGTGCATCCGTATGGCGCGGTGACTATCCTAAATGAAAATGATGGAACGAATTTAAAGTGAACGGCGAAAGACTGAAATTATATCTTATGAAGGACGACGACCGAGCGGTGTCGTGCGTGACGCTCCACTAGTTTTGTACCGTCCTGCCGGGACGGTAAATTAGGCGCTTGGTGGGAGGCAACCCATCTTATATATATATATTTTCCATATTAGTTATAATAATAATAATAAATTTTAAGTCAAGTAACTTATCTACTTCGGATTTGGTTATCGCAATTGGCAGGAGGATTTCTTGGGCCGGATTTAAGTTATGAGCATATTTCGAATGTTGCAACCCACAAAAATAAGGTCGCAACCTTAATTTTTCTGCTTGGATATGAAGAATACAAAGCTGGCCCGGTTCAGCTGAACCGGTGCTTTCCCTGAGTAGAAATTAAGTTGTTGCAACCCGGAAATAAAGGTTGCAACCTTTATTTTTCTGCCCGGTGCTATGGACGGAACTGCTGAATAGTCGCTGGACCGGTTCGAGTGAACCGGCGCGCCGTTTCATTTTAAAATGAATTAGGCCGGGTTCATATTATTTCTAATTAGAATTCTACCCAAATTAAACCACCTAAGATAAACCTCCCGTATTTAATATCTCTTCATTTTGAGACCCGCCTGCCCGACACTACCTTTTCACCTTCCCCCATTTCTGTCGCGACCTAGGGCACGGGAGTTCAGGCGAGCGGCGTTGGTGGAGAAGGATTCCGGTGGCGACACATTTCGGAGGGGTTTCAGAGATTCGCCGCCATCATTGCCGACGTGAGTGCTTCAACGCAGATTCACACATCATTCCTTGACCTTGTAAGGTAACTACAGCTACCCCCTCTCCATCTTTAGAACTTAAATGTGGCGGTTTTGGTTTCCATTTCCCTGCTCGAATTATTCGTCTCAGTTAGGTTTATTTTTAATTAGCTTGAAGATGACACCGAAGACAAAGTGGAGTCAGGGGAAGGGAAAGGATGTGTTACATACCAAAAAGAAGTTCTTATCTGAAGAAGCGTGACACCGTTTTGAAGCTCTTAAGTCCGCCCCTCTCATCTATGAGAGGGGATTTAAAATGGAGATTAGGGAATGGAGACGGGCATATGTCGGACACATCAAAGCTCTTTCGTGGGAGACATTTTGCCATCCTAGAACAGAGGCCGTGCTTCCGTTGGTGTACGAGTTCTACGCCAACGCTAGATTCCGGGAAGGAACCACTGTTTCAGTTAGAGGAAAACAGGTGGACTTTTCTGCAGCAACAATCAATAATTTCTTCGAGTTGGATGACAATACTGAAGGCAGCTTAATGACACTCCAAGCGACCGTGCCACCGTCTGAGATTGCAATTACCGTGTGCTGTGTACCTCAACCTGAGTGGGCACACCGTTCTTTTAAGGCAATTAAGTCAACTAGCCTGTCGCGGGAGGCAAAAGTGTGGCTCCTCTTCATCAATGCTAGCATTCTACCGACTCGCCACCTGAACAACATCTCTCTAGACCACCTAACATTAATCTACAACATTTTGATGGGTATGCGGATTAACATGGGCAGACTCATTGCTGAGCAATTGGCTCTTCGAGTTATGGAGGACAGGGCGCGCCCGCTTTGGTTTCCAACGCTTATTACAGAATTATGTCGCTTGGCTGGAGTTGGTAGTGAGTTGGGTGATCTTGTTACGCAAGTGGCCCACCACATCACTGAGACGGTGGTGGAAGTTAACATTAAGTTGGCCGCTGAAACAGGAGAGAAGAAATCAAAGCTGAGCAAGCTGCGGGGTGAGGAACCTGAGACATCTGCAAAACCCACATCGTCTGCCCCCATGAAGTTGGTGATTGGAAGATCAAAGTATGAGGGGGAACGTGACTTAGCGACCGAGAATGCCGAGTATATAAAGGCCTACCTCAGATGCTAGCATGTGTACTTTGAGTCTCGATTTGAGGACATCCGTCGGAACCAAGAGAAACTGATGCATGCGGCCAGAATCCCGGTGTAGGAACCCTCGTACCATCTTCAGTCACAATTCGATTCCGAGGGATATCTGCTTCAGAGCGATTGGTCACGAGCCGACCCCGCCAAAATCGCTGCAACTGCGTCCAACTTGGAGGAGGAGACTGACCCCGAAGACGAGGATGGTGAGGATAAAGAGGAGTCAGGCGATAACATAGCTGACTAGCAGTTCTTTCTTTCCTACATTAATGATTTAACATTTTGAAATAGGGTGCTGAGGGGTTATATTTTGATATTTTGATGGACATGATTTCGTTTGGTGTGATTTACTGTGATGCTGTTCAGGACTGTTGATTCATTTTTTTCTGTCTAACTATAGTACTGTTGACTGTGGATATGGCTTGTCTTGACATATTACTTGTAATGCATTTTGTGATATGCCCTTTTTGATTTGATGATGTCCTGTATTTATGGTTCATACATAGGTAACTATAAATGTTTTTTTTAACTGGTTATCTAGTATGTGGTATGAGTCCTTTGCAGGTTGCAACACACAGGTAGGAGTGATGAACTATCATGTCATAAAGGAATCTATTGAACACATGAATTCAGTTTTGGAAAGCTCTTCAGACACCCGGATTTCTGGGGAGTTTTCTTTTATTTCACTAATTCTTGCTTTTTTTTTCTTCCACACATCATATATGACCGTATGCACGTTCTCTAAAGAAATAATAAATAATAACATATTTCATTATTAGTAGTGAGATCGCTTTGCTAGGGACTAGCAAAGGGCAAAAGTGTGGAGGTGGGGGTAGTGTGACCCCTACCAGTTCGATGAGGATTGAATATATAATAATTGTTGATCCTAGTTCTCGAAATAATTACTGAATAATGTATTCTACAGTCCATGATGATTTTAATCTAGGGAGATAACCGACTTTAATGGTTCACATCATTTTGATTTGAAGTTAGCAAGATGGGCCACATTTTTATTAATATTTCATCTTCTCACATTATTTTTTAAAATGTGTGATCTTCTTAAAAATTGACCCGTATGAACTTCTAAAAATAATAATGGAGGGTGAGCAAGAACCGAGTTAGAGATGTAAACCATAGCATTGACCACCATGTGTACCCCTTTGAGCTTGAACGTTGAACTTTTATGCATATTTCCCCTAGATGCCTAGTTGACGATTCTTAGTATGCTCCTCAATTATGAGTGATTGTTAAAATAAAAGTGTGTGAGTCGTAGTGATATGTGTCCTAAGTGTGTGTACACCCACTTGGAATGATCCCAACTATGGACTTTCTTTAAAAAAAAATTCATATATGAAAAATGTGTCATAGTGATATGCGACCTAGGTATGTGCATTCATACCTGGAATGATCCCAACTGTGATTATAAAAAAGATTGGAAAGAGTCGTAGTGATATGTGGCCTAAGTGTGTGTACACCTACTTGGAATGATCCCAACTACGAACAAAAAAAAAGAAAACAAACATCATAGTTTGGAGAGTTGCTAAGAATTTTTCATCTAAGGAAACACCTTCTACCATCCATACACATTTCTAACCACACCAAAGCCACTCTCACCACTAACCTTCATGACATTTCTTTAAGGCTTCATTTATTTCAGCGGTGGCGGATCGATCCGGCGGGTGGAAACGGAGTGTTCGAAACGGAGGGGGGAGGTGGCTGCTCCAAACAGAGCTTTTTGGGGCGTTTCTCAAGGCGGGCGGGTGGAAACGGAGCAAACGCCGCCGGAAGTTCATTTGTTTACCCGCCTTCCGGCGGCGTTTGCCCAAAACGGAGCTCTGAAACGCCCAAACAAATAGAGCCTAAACCTAACTACCAAATCTTGCAGAGGTTACGTCAAAGACCCGGCTTATTCTCATTCCTTTTTAAGTCATTAAAGGAAGTTCGACGGGAAAGTTGGAGGGAAGTGAACTATTTTAAAGGGTGGCACGCACCAATCTAGAAATATTAATTGAGATTTCTCTTCCATCAAACTTACGAATTATCAAATGTTTTGAACACTTAATGGTCGGAAAATCCTCAAATGGTTTAATCGGTACTCTGGACTAAACTTTTTGAGTTATCTTCGAGAAAAAGTATCATGTGGGTTATTTTAACTATCACCTCACTCAATTCGTTGATTAGAATTTTCTTTGCTAGGGACTAGCAAATGTTAAAGTGTGAAGGTGTGATAACTTCTCAAAACGAAGTTATTTAGCCTAAGTTTCAGACCTTTTGCTCATCAATACGAGAGAAAAATCATTTAGTTGAAGTTTAAATGCAAGTAAATTCACATTTATTTTATTTATGTCTAAAGTGGTCTTTTTTCTAGGTGTTGGTGCAAGAGAAGCGAAGGAGAACGACTTGGAAGAAGAATTTGGTCAAATATGCTGCCCTAGAGAAAAAGTTGCAGCATCCTGAAATAGGTTGCAACCCTTTCTGGACGAAATTCAGATTTTAAAATTCAAATTTGGCACCGTTTTCAGACCCGGAAGGAGACACCTTTTGAGCAAAAGATGCACGTTTTTGGAGGGAGAATATTCTGGAGTTAAAGAGGAGAGAGGAGAGAGAAAATTTTCGGATTTTTAAGGAGGGACATTTAGGTTTTGGAGAATTCTTTATTTTTCATTCTTGGTAGTAGAGGAAGTCTTCTTCTTCCTCATCCTCGAAGGGGGCGGCTAGAGAGATAGAGGGATTTTTTGGGCTGAGCGAGGGAGCGACTCTGGCGAAGGAATCCTACGTCGTTTAATCTGTAATTTCAACATGATTTGTAAGATCTCTTCAACCGTTATGCGTGATTTCTCCGCCGCCATGAACTAAATATTTTTAATCTTTTATTGTGAAAGTACTTGGTCTTTTGTGTTGATGGAAACTTAAATTTTTCTTTGTGAATGTTTGGTGTATGTCTTTACCGAATCTATAATCTTTACTTTGAAACTTTTGGCCAAGGTTTCGCCATTTTACTATGCTTCATAATTCGAGAGAGAAGTTGCGTAAGTGTGTTATAGATCTGGTATAATATTTGAAGGAAGAAAGAGATTTCCCCTTGATATTAGCAACTTTGGTTTTCGAACTTTATGCGGTACTTGTCTCTCCCGAGGGGGAAATAGAGGCTAGAGATTTCCGATATCGAGAGGTACGGATCTTCTAATTTAAAATCGTTGCAAGACGTGTCACCACTCACCATCACAAAGCCATCTTCACAAGATTTGTCACACGAGACTTAGGAAATCATAATACAAGATTACTGCTTCGATAACCAAGTACTTTCTTTTAGCGAATCGTAGTCTATTTTAATTCGTAGTCTTTGTCATTCATAATCGTGGTATTTAACAAATTACTATTTTATCTGACTTGGATTTAAAGAAAAAGAATAATCGGTAGTTGCGAGCACTAAATTCACCACCTCTCCGTGGAAACAAACTTTTCTCACTATTTATTACTTGATCCGGCACGTGCTCTTGCGTGTAATACATATACCTGTTTTGGGCGTATCAACCGCCTCGCCAGGGGAGCCGCCGGTCGAGGCGGTTGCGGGGGCGGGATCTTCTGTTGGCTGGATCGCCGTGGCCTTGCCTTTCCTCTGGGCAGCGGTAGGTGCGTCGCCCGCGGTCTTCGACTTTTTGGGCGGCGGCGACGGTAGAGGCTGTTCGCGGCTAGGTCGCTTCTGGACGGCAGAGGCCGGGGTCGCGCGATGCGCGGCGGCTGCGACCTCGGCGCTGGCGAGCTCGCTGGGAGCGACTCGCGCGCTCTCGTAGGGATGGTGCAAGAGAATGTCCCGCTCGCCTACAGAAAGGGAATTATGACAGGAAAATAACGAAGTAAAAAGAAAGAAGCACGAGTAGCTTTCGTCCCCCGGACGGGACATGTGCGAGGTTGTCCAAATTCCTGCTCATAAATGCGACCTCAAAGTTCTTCCCTGCGAAGAACCCGCACAGTTCAGCTTCATGATCCCCTAGGCTAGGGGGGCGGTAGCTCGCCTCGCTGAGCTGGACTGGCAAGAAGGGGACGTTGTCGAAGTACCCTTTGACGAAAACAAACTTCTTTAGCCAGTTGTGACTCTTGTTCAAGGTATCCCGCACTTTGACGTGATTGCTGGAGAAGTAGGCGGTCCCGTATTTGTTCGCCCGGAAGGAGAACAGCTTGCGGAAGACCACGAGACTGAACTTGATCCGCTCTTCCCGCAGGAAGCAGGAGAACCCGACCACGACCGCAATGGAGTTAGGGGTCATCTGGCCGAGGACGACCCCGAAGTATTTCAGTATTTCGCGGACCTCGGGCCATAGGGGAAGCCGAAGGCCCGCATCGAAGTGCGCCGTTGTTTTGACGAGTTCCTCCCCTGAGAGGTCGTTGATTTTTTTCCCCGCCCCGGGTTGCCTTGCCACGAAGCCTGACGGGATGTAATCGCCGATCGTGTCAAAGAATTCGCCTTCGGAATTATGACAGGAAAATAATGAAGTAAAAAGAAAGAAGCACGAGTAGCTTACCTCCCCCGGACGGGACATGTGCGAGGTTGTCCAAATTCCTGCTCATAAATGCGACCTCAAAGTTCTTCCCTGCGAAGAACCCGCACAGTTCAGCTTCATGATCCCCTAGGCTAGGGGGGCGGTAGCTCGCATCGCTGAGCTGGACTGGCAAGAAGGGGACGTTGTCGAAGTCCCCTTTGACGAAAACAAACTTCTTCAGCCAGTTGTGACTCTTGTTGACGGTATCCCGCACTTTGACGTGATTGCTGGAGAAGTAGGCGGTCCCGTATTTGTTCGCCCGGAAGGAGAACAGCTTGCGGAAGAACACGAGACTGAACTTGATCCGCTCTTCCCGCAGGAAGCAGGAGAACCCGGCCACGACCGCAATGGAGTTAGGGGTCATCTGGCCGAGGATGACCCCGAAGTATTTCAGTATTTCGCGGACCTCGGGCCATAGGGGAAGCCGAAGGCCCGCATCGAAGTGCGCCGTTGTTTTGACGAGTTCCTCCCCTGAGAGGTTGTTGATTTTTTCCCCCGCCCCGGGTCGCCTCGCCACGAAGCCTGACGGGATGTAATCGCCGATCGCGTCAAAGAATTCGCCTTCGGAAATGGTGGCGTAGGAGAAGTTGTGCTCGGAGAAAGTCC
The DNA here is from genome assembly GCA_039583875.1 of Platanthera guangdongensis. Taxonomy (NCBI): domain Eukaryota; kingdom Viridiplantae; phylum Streptophyta; class Magnoliopsida; order Asparagales; family Orchidaceae; genus Platanthera; species Platanthera guangdongensis. The sequence continues at coordinate 78,253,559 of CM077163.1, forward strand.
AGACGCACTTGCTTTGCCTGTCAGCATCGCCGCCACCACCGCCCTTCTCGCATATAGATTGCTAAGCAGGACGCTGTGGTTTTCGCAGGGAGCGGGCGAGTCGGGAGTCACGGAAAGTGGAGGAGGAAAGGAAGTCTTAAATGCGGTACGTAAGAAAGGGTCGGCAAAGCCTATTTATAGGAAGAAAAAGGGCGGGAAAATGTCCCGCCGGCGGGAAAAGTGCGGATAGAAAAATATGCCCTGACGCTTCGACTGATGTGCCACAAAGACTATTCGGCAGCGAGCTGCGCCCACTCGCGTCCCCCCAAGAGGCGGGCGAGCCGCGATTCGCACCCGCCAAAAATAGCAGGCGAGCCGCTTCGACTCTCATTCGGCGGATGCACTTCTCGCTCCCGCCAATACTTGGTATGCGGGCTGGGCGAGCTGTTTCAACAATCTTGTACCCGCTCGAAGAAGGGGTAGGCGGGCAGGAGCATCTCGTTCGCACTCGCCTAGAAAGAACTAAGTAGCGAAATCATAAAAATAATATGCGACAAACGTAAGCCCATTGGCGGGCGAGGGGTCTCAAATAATTACAACAAGAGTTCGATGTCCTGAAGAGAGATATTTCGCGGCCCTATTACACGAGTTGGTCAAGGATGCAGGCGCGACCCAGGCTTGGCGATCGGTAGCGGGGAAGGGGCGGGTGGCTCAATATTGGATCCACTTCCACCTGTCCTGCCCCCGCGTCCCGGATCAAGGCGGCACGCTAGGATAGAAGTACTCGCGAACCGTCATTAATTGCCGCTGGTCCAGGTCGACCTGCTTCGTGGCATGCCTAAGCCGCTCCTTCGCCCGTGTGATGTGCACCCCCAGAGAAGTAGTTCCATCCCCGTCAGCTGGGCGCCTCATGCCCTCCAGAACAAGGAATCGCTCCTCCGCCTTGGCCCTGTCCTCGTCTACCCTGTTGCAGACCTCCTGTAGCACCATGAATTGTTTTTGAAATAGTCGCGTCACCGACTTCTTCATTCCCTCAGCATCCAGCTGGTCGCCCAAATAATCCGAGATATGATACGCATTGGGGGGAGGCGAATACCCCTCGCTGATGTCGACGTCGGAGGAGATCGCGTTAAAGCCTACAGAGGGAAAGGTCAGAAAAAGCAAGCAGTAATAAACATGCAAGAGTACAAACTCACCAGGAGTCGGCACGTCGCCCGCGCCGGCAGATGACCAGGAGGTACCCGGCCGGCTTTGAAAGAGCCCTCCTTCAAGAACTGCGAAGGATTTCCCCAGCCCAAGGGGAACTGGCGACTGAGAAATCGCTGGAGGGGCATGCCTCTTGGTCGAAGGGCTGGCGGCCCGCTCGGTTATCAATGGGAGGGAATGACCCCGCTCCCCTCCATCGCCTCCATCTTCGCGAGGCGTCTCCTCCAGAAAAAGAAATCAGAGACAGAATGACGAATCAGACAGGAGGTCCGCATACCTCATGGGCGACCTCGACACCGTTTGCAGAGACCGCCTGACTATCTTCCCTTTCTTCGGCCTAAAGAGGGGGCCGGTCGATCCGCGTGCCAACCATGGGGCGACATCAAGAACTTGCTCCCGCGTCCCCTCCCTTGCAGCCGATAGGCGCACTCACATCTCTTCGGACACAGACATCGTTCAGCTACAGTTCGCAAGGGAGGTTAAAGAAATGAGGGATTTTTTCTGAAGGCCCGGTGACATATTTATAGCATATTGGTGGGACCTCACCAAAAGATTCTCTCCAGCTCAGCAAAGCACTCACCGAACACTTGGGGTTGTATGATTCTTTCCGAGCTTTGCCAAGCTCAAAAAGAGCGGGGATTGTGTACAACCCCGTGTTCGCCGAGTGGGTCCACCAGGCCAGGAGAGCGAGCCAGAGCAACTAGCCCGCGTCAGAACAGCCGGCGGGCGAATCCAGACGGCAGGCGAATCCAGACGGCAGGCTCGCTCTCGCCAAAGCTAGGAGGGCGAGCTGCGCGAGCCAGCCCATCCAGCCCGCTCTCGCATAGGCGACCTGGTCGCCAGCCCGCCTCCGAATAATGCCTGGCGAGCCGCGGCGGCCCGGCTCACGCTCGACTAAGGACGGAAGGCGAGCTGCGGGAGCTAGGCCGCGTTCGCCCAGAAGGGTGACGAGTTGAGACGAGTTGACCCCGTGTCTGAGAAATACGCCTCGTGGGGTCCAGAGGCAAAATTATCTGGATGTCCTTGCTAGGGGTGCAAATAGCTTTCCAGAACAGCGGAATCACGCTGTTGGCAGACCACTTTTGGTTGCATATAGCTGTTTAGAACAACGGATGTTGGCTATTTGCAGACCGTTTTCAGGAAACTATAAATAGACCCAAGGCGATATCTCAGAAGACACGTTTTTCTTGTGCCCCGATCTTCTTGCGTTTTCTGAGGTATCCTTAGCTCGGCATTTGCCTAAGGAGGGGAAGCGCTCTAAGATCTTCCGGGTGTGTGGTGGGACCTCCACGCCGAGCCCTTGGGTCCGTTCCGTGTTCCATTTCCTTAGTCGTTTGACTCGCGGGAGTGAAGTAAGTGTGCACTCACCCCTTCCCAAAGGGTGAACTCCAAAGAGACCAAATTCTCGGTTTCAACATTATGCACTAACTTCCATGTTTTCGAAGTAAACTTTCCATCAATGTCAAAAATGATTGATCTTGGAACTCCTTGTAACTTTATTATTTTATCAATATACTGATCATCTAATCTTTGTGATGGGCTCATGGGCGACCATTCTGCATAGGAATAAAATGTGCTATGTTTGTCAAATGATCAATTATTACTCGTATGCCATCATTTCCTGCTTTATTTCATGGTAATCCCATATTGAAATCCATAGCAATGCTATCCCACTTCTATTCTGGAATGTTAAGTATCTGCAACTATCCTCCTGACTTCTGGTGTTCGGCTTTAACAACTTGATATGTATGACACTTCGCTATATGCTTAATTACATCGTTTTTCATTCCAAAACACTAAAGTGTTTGTTTTAAATCTTGATACATCTTCCTTCTCCCTGGATGAATCGAGTAACTTTTGTTATTAACTTCATACAATATTTCTGCCCTCAAATTATCTACATTGGCTACACATAACTTTCCATTAATCAATATAATACTCCATCATCAATGAAAAAAGTGTTTGTCTGACCATCCTTCACCTTCTACATCAAGCTTGCTAAAAACGGATTCTGCTTAATTGCCTTCTTAATTGTATCTTTCATCCCATACCGAATTCGCAACTGGTAAATGCATCCTCGTCTTTTTTCATCTATATAAATCCAGATAATATGCACCTTTTCCAATTCTCGTTGTAACGACTTATAATGCAAACCTATAATGCTAAGTCATTGCGGAAATTATCACCATTTTTTTACATAAAGCATCAACCGCTATATTAGCTTTTCCATGATGATATTGTATATCTAAATCATAGTCCTTGATAAATTACAGTCATATTCGTTGTCAAAGATTTATTTCTTTCTGTGAAAATGTATATTTCAAACATTTATAATCTGTGAACACCTCACACCTTACTCCATATAGGTAATGACACCAAGTCTTTAACGCAAAAATTACAGTGGCTAGTTCTAGATCATGTGTTGGGTAGTTCCTTTCAGGCTCTTTTAGTTGCCTAGATTCATATGCTATTACTTTCCCGAGTTTATAACCCAAGCCTTTCAACCGTGCATCATTGTATATTTGAGATCCTTCTATACCGCTAACATCACCAAAGCGGGTGTGGTTAACTTCTCTTTTAATTCTTAAAAATCTTCTCGGTACTTATCTACCCACCGGAAACTTAAATTTTTTCGAGTTAACTTTGTCAATGGTAGTGTTGTTTTGAGGGAATTCTAAACAAATTTTTGATAATATCCTGCACACCCCAGAAAACTCTTTATTTCCGTCACTGTTGTCGGTTTTTGCCAATTAAGAATGGATTCCATCTTAGATGGATCTACTGATAACCCGTCTTTATTAATTACGTGCCCTACAAGGCAAACTCTTCCTATCAGAATTCCCATTTTGAGAAGTTCACATATATTTAGTGCTCTTTTAACATCATCAATAATGCCTCTTCATTATTTTTAGAATAAATAAGGTTATCATCGATGAATACAATTACAAATTTATCCAAGTACTCCTTAAATAACTTGCTCATCAGGTCCATAAACACAGCTGGAGCATTCGTCAATCCAAACGACATCGCAATAAATTCATAATGTCCGTATCTCGTACTAAAAACAGTTTTGTAGATATCTTCTTTGATTTTCAACTGATAATACCCTTATCTGAGGTCTATTTTAAAGGTCATGACATTCACTAATTGATCAAACGAGTAATCAATTTGTGGCATCAGATAGTTTTTTTAATCATAAATTTGTTTAGTTCTTTGTAAACTATACACTATCTCAAAGTTCCATTTTTTGACGAAAAATCTAGTAGTAGGTCGAATAGAGTTCTTGTCCAACAACTCTTGAAGTTGGCTTTCTAACTCAACCATTTCTTTTGGGGCTATATGATAGGGGGCTTTGCTACAAGCACTGTTCCTTCAATAATATTAATTGGAAACTCAATTTCTCGATCTGGTGGAATTTCTGGTAATTCTTCGAAAATACTTTGAGAAATTCGCAAACAACAAACACTTTATTTAATTCCTTTCCATTATCACTATTGCTCTTTATCATCATTAACATTGTTTCTCATCCCTTTTGAATTTTCTTCGCAACGTTCATTGTCGAGATCATAGCTTTAGATATTTCACACATTCCACGAAAGCATGCATAAGTCTGGCTTGAGAACTTTACTTTTACCTCCTTGTTATTACAATTTATAACTGTTTCGTGTTTGTATAGCCAATCCATACCAAATATTATCTCAAACTTTGTCAACGGGAGACGACAAAATCTGTTTCTGTCTGCTTATCCCCCAAATTAATCAGTGTCTTGCATCTATGTTTAGTCATCATTATTATATTACTTGGTATTGATACTTTCAATTCTTCAACATTATGCTACAGTTTCAGTTGTAAGTGTTTAACGAACTTGTCATAAATAAATGAATGACTATCTCTAGTATCAAAAAGAACCCTTGGAAGATTATCTGTCACATTTATCATATCTGTCACCACAGTGTCATCAACCATTGCTTCTTGTTAGCTTAGATTAAATACCATGGGTTGCACCAATCTTTCCTCCGGGGCTTCATCAACAGATCCTGATGCGACTGATTCAATTCCTTTGCCCTTATTGAGGTAGTTTGAAGAACCAACATGATATAATTTATGGGTCGGTGGCGGAGCTCCCTTTGTATTACGTTTGGTCACCTGTTTTCCAATTTAGACAATTAATTGTATGACGTCCTAGGAGAGGATATTTGAAGAAAATATTTAATCCAACCAGACGCTCTCCACCTTGTGCCTTCCCACATTTCTCATATTTCCCCGGCTCTGTAGATTTGGTTCACACTTTAGCTATATGTTTGAGTTTGTGGCCCTTTTTATTTTTCCAACTAGAGTTTCCTCCTTTAGCTGTAGACATCTTCCCTTTGCTCTCTGAAGTTCTCTTCTTCTGAAACTCTCTTCTCTTCTAGGATTTTTTGAGATCCATCTCTATTAATCTTGTAGTCTCCACCAAGTCATTATATTTCCTTATTCTTTGAGAAATCAAATACATCATGATATTGTCTCCCAATCGGAAAACACCTTTCTTCTTCATTAACAATAAGGGTTCCCACATAATATGTCCGATGTGTAAATTATGTTTCATATTGAACCTATGATAGACTTCCTTGCACCAGGAGAATGAACTCATCTTGTAGTAATCTTTTTTTAGACAGAGGTACAAACCAACTTGTAAATTCCTCAAGTAATTTTTCCCATATTACCCCTCTCATTCCTCTTCTGTCATATCTTTCTTATAATAAGTCCCCCCATCACTTTCGAACTTCTCCTTCCAAGATGAAGGTTGCAAGATCTACATTTCGATCCTCATGACACTTCATGGCTCAAAATATCACCTCAATCTTTTTAATCCAATCTTCAGTTTGAATCAGCGCCACCGCTCCTTGGAATGAAGAAGGTTTTTATTCCAAGAAGTGTTTAGATAAAAGATTGATCTGAATTTGAGGTTGGGCACCAGATCCAGCAGAAGCCAATGGAGTACCTTTCTTTAGCATCTTTATAGCTTCAGTTAGCACTTGGGCTAACTCAGACACTTGCATCACTCGGTTCATTTGCGCCTCCCCTTTCCACTGATGACTTTCCTTCAGTTCCTGCAAATGATGTAAATATCGGATGTCGGCGACATATCAGAGTGCATTTTAAAATGTCGGTTGTCGGAGAAATGTCGATGATATTTAAAATATCGGATTTCCATGTCTTATAAATAAATTTTTTATTTTTATGGATACTAACTATAATTATATGTTATAAAAATAAAAAAATACTATAACAAATAAATAAAAATGAGTCATTTATATTACAAATTAATATCGAATTGTATTTAAGATAAGATATTATTAACAAATACAAAATAATACACTGTAAAATATATTTAATAGTATACAATAATTTTGATTTTGATAATAATATGTTTATTGCAAATAAAAAAGATTTAAAAGTTAAAAATCTTTCATTGATTATACGTCTTTTCAAATTTATAAATTTATATTAAAGACATCCAAACAATAAACTAATAAATGTATTAAATATTTTCATATTTTTTGTAATATAAATTTAAAAAATGTGAAGAAATTATACAAAATTGGTTGTAAGAATAAAATATTTTAAAAAATTGAAACAATATGTCTAATTGATTTAAACAAACATAATATAATATATATAGACGATTTAAACATGTGTTGCTAGTCTGCTGATATAACATAATGAAATAACATACTATATATTTAAAAATCATGTCGACCGATATATCAGAAAAAACCGGACATGTCAGCCTTTATTTTACAAAAGTATATAATCTATTTTTTAGAAAAACATATCATTTTGCCCTTAAAATGACATGTCGGAAGACATGTCTGCCATACCAGAGGACATTTAAAACAATGGTTCCTGCCAACAACTCGTACTTGTATCTACATGGGGGAATTCATGTCGCAATTAATTGAACATTAATATCAACTTAAGATGAACCTAAGAAAGATATATGTATGTTTTACCTATCCTTTTGGTCTCTAGAGACCAGCCTCACTTTAATACCACTTAATTGTAATGACCTTCTATACCACCACAATTTAGATATTTTCTTATTATTATCAGAGGCAGAGCCTTTTATAATTATATTAGAATTTGTAATTACATTTTTTTTTAAATTACTTTCAAAAATTAATTATAAAATTTTAATATAACTTATAAAATATAAATAAAATTATATATATATATATATATATATATATTGTATAAAGATAAATATAATTTTATTTTAATTTTTTGCATTTTGTTATGTTTATATATATATATATATCTATAGTAGTATCTTCATACAAGCTACATACATGCTCGATGTATATATTTTATATTTTTAAATATATTATATATATTATGCAAAAATGCATGGTAAGGTTTGCCTACATTTCACCTTTGTGGTGGGATCCTTCCCCGGACCCTCGCTGCGCAGGTATGCTTTGTGCACCAAGCTTCTCTTATATATATTATGTAAATTTATATTATATACCAATATATTATATATATATATTAATACATATTAATAACGTTAATAATTAGCATAGTTAATATATTAATGATGTTTAGAAATAATATATTATTTTTATTAAATTTATATTAATTTATAAATGGTATATTATTTATTTTCATAGCATGCAAACAAATAATCACGCACCACTTTCAGACAACACTGTAAAAACAAATTTTCAAACAGTTTCATGAATTTTTTAATCACCGCAAAACAGCTGATTCTGCCACTACTGCTTCCTACCATTATTTCCCCAGCGTTGCAATAGAGCCAAATAAACCGTAAGTGGTGATAAAAGAACTAGGGACTGTACTAATCACGGTAGAAAGACTAAAATGAGTCATAAAGGAAATGTTGAAATATGCTATTGTTGTGGAAAAAAATCAATCACTTATTCATTACATTAGAGGCTCCCATATATATATATGAGTGTACATGACGATAATACTGTAACAACATAAAACTCATTATTCTAACATATTCCAACACTCCCCCTCAAGTTGGACGTGTAATGTCTGTCATGCCCAACTTGTTCAGTATTCTGTCAAACGAGTTCTGACTCAGTCCTTTGGTAAACACATCTGCAAGCTGCTGATTTGATGAGACAAACAGGGTACTCACAATCCCCCGAACAATAATTTCCTTGATAAAATGTCTGTCAATTTTCACTTGTTTGGTGCGATCGTGTTGCACCAGATTGTGGGCAATGCTGATCGCATATTTGTTATCGCAATAGATCCTAATTGGACCGTCACACTTCACGCCAAGGTCCTTCATGATCTTCTGAATCCACAACCCTTCACATATCCCTTGTGTTGTAACACAGAATTCTGCCTCTGTGCTGGATTTGACATGTTGTTTCTTGCTTCTTCAGGTTGCCAAATTACCCCCAACAAGGCAACAATACCCTGATGTTGACCTCCGGTCATCAACTGATCCTGCCCAGTCCACATCCGTATAGATCTCTACGGTCAATGCCTTATTGGGTGAGAACAAAATTCCCTTGTCAGGAGTGGATTTGAGGTACCTCAGAACTCTGTGTGCAACATCCAGGTGATGTGATCTAGGTGAATGCATGTACTGACTAAGGACCCCCACATCATAGGATATGTCTGGTCGAGTGTGAGATATATATATATAAGCTTTCCCACCAATCGTTGGAAGCCAGTTACTTCATCAACGACTTCTCCTCCATCTCTTCCAAGTTTGTGATTGACCTCAATTGAGGTGTCACCTGACCTACACCCGAGCATTCCAGTCATCTCAAGCAAGTTTAGAACATACTTCCTTTGAGATATAAAGATCCCATGCTTGGATCTAGACACCTAGATACCCAGAAAATACTTGAGGGGGCCAAGATCCTTCACTTCAAATTCCTGAGACAATATGGATTTTAGATGTCCAACCGCTTATGTATCATCGCCGGACATGTAGACTTCCTCCTCAAGGTCACCGTGGAGAAATGCGTTCTTCACATCCAACTGAAGGAAACTCCACCCTTTACACGCGACACATGAAAGCAAGATCCCTATGGAGTTCATTTTTGCCACTGGTGCAAATGTCTCCTGATAGTCAATGCCCGTTGTCTGCATATATCCTCTCTCCACTAACCTGACTTTGTATCGTTCCACAAGACCTTGAGAGTTTTGCTTCACAGAGAAAACCCACTTGCATCCCACAACAGTTTTCCCCTTAGGGAGTTGGACCCGCTCCCCAAGTATTGTTCTTGTCAAGGGCTCCCATTTCTTTCAGCATGTCTGCCTTTCACTCACTATGCCCAAGTGCTTCCTGCCTAGACTGAGGAATAGAAATGGAGATAATGAGTCATAAGTCACAAAGTGAGGAAGAAGATGTAGAGTAGAAACAAAGCTACCTTTGTTAATACCTGACGATGGATCAGATGATGACACATGTTGAATAACAAGATCCTGAGTGTTCGTGCCCCTTCTATGTCGAGTGTAGATCTGCAAAATAGGAAGAGGCACCAAAGGAACGGGAGTTGTAGGAACAAGAGATGACGGTGGGCTGACCGGAACGATAGGCTGACCGGAACGAGAGGTGACACCATAGACAGAGGAATAGACAGAGGAACAGAAGGAGGGGAACTCACTTCTGTAGCTGTGCTCTCCCCCTGAAGAGCGTTCCCATAATAAACTTCAGATTCCCGGAAGGTGACATCCATGGTAACAAATACCCGCTTGCTAACCGGGTGGAAGCACCTATAACCTTTCTGGGTAGGAGAGTAGCCAATAAACACAAACTTCAGGGCACATGAATCAAGTTTGGTCTTAGGATGGGTGTGGACAAAACAGACACATCCAAAGACACAGGGAGAGAGGTAAGACAGACCCCTAGAGTGGTGAGAGGGGTCTGAAACCCGAGGACCCGTGTAGGAAGATGATTGATGAGGTAGGCCGCGGTGAGAACAACATCACCCCAATAATACTTCGAGAGATGCATCCGAAGGAGAAGACACCTAACCACCTCAAGGAGGTGCCGATTCTTACTCTCAGCCACCCCATTCTGAGCAGGGGTGTACACACAGGAGGTTTGATGAATGATACTTAGGTCATTTAGGTATTTGTCAAGCCGAGCGTCAATATATTCGCGACCGTTGTCACCACGTAAGATTTTAACGAGAGCACCGTATTGAGTTGTGACCATCTTGTGAAAACGCTGGAAAATAGAGAACACCTCACTTTTATACTTCATTAAGTAAACCCAGGTACAACGAGACTAACAATCATTGAAAGAAATAAAGCACGAACAACCAGAAATAGAAACAATAGGACTAGGATATGAATAACAACAAACAGAACTGAGCTACGGGGGGAGAAGAGTACTACGATGATGTTTAGCCAGTTTATACACATCACAATGAAAAACATTAAAGAAAGTAGAAGACATAACAAGAATCAACAACTTCATAATAGCAACAGGAGGATGTCCTGACCGAGAATGCCAGAAATCCAACTCCGAGAGACGAGCAACAAGAAGAGCGTTGGGAGACCGAGTGATGCTGGATGAAGTGGAAGCAGAGGGGTCAAACACATAGAGCTCGTTGCACAGTCTACCAGAGCCAATCACCGTCTCCGTCTTCAGGTCCTGAAAAACAGAAGAGGTATGAAAAAAGGTCACTGAGCAATTCATAGAGTTTGTCAGGTGACTAATAGAGAGGAGATTGCGGGTGAAAGCAAGAACATGAAGAACAGAGGAGATGGTAAGAGAAGTGCATGAAATGGATCCTTTCCCAGCGATGAGAGATAGCGATCCATCAACAATGCTCATTTTGTCCCTGCCCGACAGAGGTGTGTAAGACACAAAACCTGTGGCTGATCCAGTCATGTGGTCCGTAGCCTCAGAATCAATGATCCACTGAGAGGAGATGTGGGAGGAAGCCGAGTGAGCACCTTCAGGACCCTGATGAGCATAGGAAGAGGAGGCAGAACCGGGAGGCTCCGCTGGAGGTCCAAGCATCATCCAGCGGAACGCCAAAATTTCTTCAGCCGAAAGAGCCAAGGGCGCCGTATTGGAATCCAGAGTGTGAGGAGCAGTAAAGTCCTCCCCAACATCCGACGAGTGTGCTAATCTGGGCAGAGGAGGCCTGTGTTGAGAGCGACCACCTCCCCGACCACCACGAGAGGCAGGGCCGCCTCGAGGTGGAAAACCATGAAGCTTGAAATAGGTATCTCTAGTATGGCAGGTCTTCCCGCAATAATCACAGACTAGGTGATCTTTCTCCACAGTCCTCAATCTAATGTTATGAGCAGGACGAGCCCCAGGTTGAGAAAAAGAGCCAAGGGCAGATCCCTCAGGGGCAGAGTCTGGAAGTAGAGTTAGGCGGCGATCAAATTCCTGTTGGACAAGGCTGTATACCTCAGACAGAGAAGGTAGAAGAGAGCGGCCAAGAATTTGAATGCTGATCAAATCAAAGTCCTGATGTAAGCCGTGGAGGAACTCAAAGATGCGATTGCGTTCTTCTCTTGCTAGGACAAGCACCTCATCTTCAGGAGACACCGGGGTCAGAGAATCAAAGTGATCATACTCCTGATGGAGTTGGGTGAACTCTGAGTAGTAGGTCGAGGGGGGACGATCACCCTGTTGCAGGAGGAACATCTGGCGATGAAGTTGATAGATCTAGCTGTATTGTCGCGACCAGAATAGGTAGTCTCTGCGCTTCCAGATATCCACCGCGGTATCCAAGAACAAATAGTTTCGAGAAATGTACTCCGTCATAGAGTTAAGTAGCCAAGGTCACTAGAGAGTTGTCAGACTCCCACTGAAGCCACTCAGCATAGTCAGACGTAGGAGCCTTCACCGTGCCACTGACATGGGCAAATAACCAGCGGTTTTTGATAGCAAGAGAGATGGAGCAAGCCCACGGGCCACGGGAGGTACTTGGAACCATCCAATTTTATAGTAGTGATTTGAGGAGCACCATGATCTGAGGGGATGGGATTAAGTCCAACAAAAGCCGGAGTAGGAGAGGCCACTCCACCAAAAGATATGATGGTAGAGAACTCACTGCCCTCCATAAGGAAATCGCAAATAGAAATCGAGAAGGCACCAAATAATCACCAAGGATGTGCAAGGAGAACCACCCTCATATACAAAGAGAAGAAGACGAAGGGACCGCCGACATCGTGAGATTCAAGACCCCATGGATCTGGCGTCCCTAGAGCTGCAGCAGAAGAAGCGGAGGCGGAAGAGCAGGAGGCGTAAGAAGGCGGGAGAGCCGAAGGCGGAAGAAGGCGGAAGAGCCGGAGGCAGAAGAGGAAGGCGCGCTGTGACGGAGTAGGGCCGACTGCTCTGTGCGGGAGTTGAGGTGACTGCGCACTGCAGGAGTCGGGGGTTGGGGCTGTGCGCATGTGCGAGAGCGGCAAGATCCGAAAAACCCTAAACTCTTTTTGGCTCTGATACCATGTTAAGGAAAAGAATCACTTATTCATTACATTAGATGCTCCCATATATATATGGGTGTACATGAAGATAATACAATAACAACATAAAACTTCATTATTCTAACATATTCCAACAGATATAATAAATAGTGCATGATAATTTTTAATTTGTTTCTTAACTCCGCGTCAATTATTAGTTCTTTATATTGGAGCCGTCTTATATAAAATATCTTACTGGATCTGTGTTGATCGATGATTGTGAGCGGGTTTGCGGCCGAGAGAGGGAGTTGGCTTGGCGTGGAAGAGGCAGACCTATGGTGGAGGCGGCGGGTTGCAGATGCTGGCGGCGGGGCTGTCGCGTGCGGAAAGGCCCGGCGGGTGCGGAACTCGCGGAAGCTGCGATATCGGAAAGACGCAGCTAGGGTTCGACCTTTACGTGAGATGAGAGAAAGGTTAGAGAGAGAGAGAGAACTAGAGAGAGGAATAGGAAAAATTTAAATAAACTTGCTTGTCTACCCTCCTTGGTTCACCCCACCGGGTATTAATAGTCAAATGCCCCCTCCTTGTGCTTAGACACTGAGGATCAAATACACGTAAAAATAACAAGGTAAAAATAGAAGTAAATAAAAGGTCCGCGACATGTGCGACCACGACAGGTAAAGTTATCAAAGGCGCGCCTCTGGCGCGCTTAAGGATCCCTAGAATCAAAGTTTGCGCCTCCGTGCGCCTTATTTGCACCTTTGGAATATAAAAGGTACGTCTGAGTGAATATTTTTTTATAAATTTTTTCTTCAAAAATTAAGAAAAAAATAATGTAAGAACTCAATAAATTTTTATTGATTTATTATTTGTGAAAAATAATTGTGCGTTGGGACTTATATATGATGCAAATGACCACATTAATTCTATTTTTAAGAGATATAAACAATAATAATGAATGCTTTTAATTAGTAGACTAAATGAAAAATTTGATCGAGAATCTGAAATATTGTTTGATGATGATTGTTTAAAATGGATGTGGTTGCGCCTTGCCTTCGCTAGACGCACACCTGCGCCTTGAGCCTTGCGGCTAGGCTCCAAGACCCCTTTGCGTCTTGATGCACCTTGCGTCTTTAATAACTAAGGTCCTATTAGTGGTATATGCCGATGATATTGTTGTCATCAGAAGTAATTCAGAAGAGATCATCAATTTAAAGACATTTTTACACTCCAACTTTCAAACCAAGGATCCGGGATCATTGCATTACTTCCTTTGCATTGAAGTCGCAGATCATGCTGACATCTTTATTTGTCAAGATAAATATGCTCTCGTTCTATTATAAGATCTTGGGATGTTTTAGTGTGGATTCTTCACTTGAATTAGAAGAAAAGGGTCTTCATGTCGAAAGCAAGTTCTTCGATTCACCAGAAAAATATGGAAGATTAGTTGGAAAACAGTCCCAACATTTCCTGTTCAGCTAGCAAGGTCGACAAGTTTATGGCAACTCCGACTAACTCTCAATGAAAATTTGTTCTTTGAATTGTCAAATACATAAAAAATGATCCTGGACTTGTGATATCGTATAAGAATCAGAGGCATCCCAATATAGAAGCTTATTGCAACTCTGATTGGTCAAGTTACTTAGCCACTCAAAAGTCAACTATATGGTTAACTATCTTTATGGGTGGAAATCTTGTCTCTTGGAAGAGCAAGAAACAAAATACAGTATCTAGATCTAATGCAGAAGTAAAAATATCGAGATATGTCTCACACTGTTGCTTAGATCATGTGGATTAGACATACCCTTTGTGAGATAGGGTATTTGGTTGAAGATCTCACTCCACTATGTTGCGATAACCAAGCTGCGATATAAATTGCTACTAATCCTGTGTTTCGTGAATGCACAAAATTCATCGAAGTCAATTGCCATTTTGTTAGGAAAAAGTACGAAAGACTTATTTCCATAAGTCATGTGAAGACCGGAGACCAAGTTACAAATACTTTTACTATGAGAGTTACGAGAGTTCAAATTAAATTTCTATATAACAAGTTAAGTGTGGTTGATATCCATGACCCAACTTAAGGGGGAATGTTATATATATTATGTATTTTTATTTCATATTTCGTACTATGTGATGCATCCTTCGTCGCATCTTAGTTCTTACTCATATTTTTATTTTATATTTTATTGCATTTCTTTTCATGTACCCATTTTCATTTCACATACTTGTTTTGGCTTGTCGGTTTGACCGGACGATGAGAACCTTAATAAAAAAAGGTCCGGTAATTTAGGTGATTGGGACGGTAACGAGCAAAACTTAAAATTATTTGATAAGACATAAAATTAGAAATTTGTACATCGATTGTTTAGGGAAAAGAAACGTTATTTGAAAACATCCTATTAAGTATTTGGAAAAATAAAAAAAAATTATTTGGAAAAAGAAAAAAAATTTATTTGGAAAAATATGAAATCATAAAAGAGATATTTGAAAACACAATTTTATTTGGAAAAGTTTCTAAGGTTTGGAATTGATAATATCAGAAAGAAATCTGCTGTAATGTACAAATGCTGAATTTAGAAAGAAATCTAAAATGAGAATATTGACTACCGTATGAAGGCCTTTGGAAATTAATTAAGCAGCCTCTATTAAAGCTGCTTGCTGGCCATGAAAAAGGGATCAGACCCGTAAAGAATACAGAGGAGGAAATTAAATTTCCGCCTCTCTGTAATACCAGCCATAGCCTCCTCCGCCTCCCTGCTTTGTTCCCTCTGAACCATCGATCTGCCGCCGAACATTCCCTGCTGCTCGCCGCCTGACACAATCCACCCGCCATCCGCAACCACCGTCGCGGGGCAGATTTCTAATCTCTGGGCTGTCGGCATCCTCCACTGCCTGTTAGGTCGTCGTCGGCCTCACTATTGATCCCGACGACTTCTTTCCCGACTGACGTCGACTTCGAGCCGTTTATTCCGTCAGTCGGCTATCACGTCACTCTCCCGTCTCTTCTGATCGACATCGACCCCTACTCCTTATTCCGTCGATCAAACTGTTGGCTCCAATGTGCTGGATGGGTTTGAACCGGGTTCATTCCCCTGGGTAACCTCACCACCTCGTGCTAATTATGTTAGGTTAATTTTATGCCATCTGATTAATTAATTTGAGCTTACCCGAACGTTCAACCATTTGAATAATCGTTATTTCATAAATTATTGTCTGTGTTGTATGCTTGTGGTCGTACAAATCCCACTACGGCTCGATCCGCTATGCGCCGACAGAATTTTCTGAATAACGATTTTGCTGAAGTTCAATATTAAGAGTGTTTTATGCACAAACACCCCGACTTGGCCCCTCGTTCCCTCTCCTAAAAATAAAAGAATAACCATTATTTATTTCAAAACCTAGTTTTATTATATAACAAAATTTATATATTTTGCTAAAAGTTTTTAATTGTTAAAACCCTAACCCTAGAGTTGAGATTACATCAGTTTGGTATCAGAGGAATTCGATTCACTCCCATCGTGAATCGGTCGATCCGGTATTTTTGATAAAATTTGTATCCACATTTTTTTTTTTTTTTTTAAAAAGGGGTTTATTAAACCTTTTAAAAAAATTCCATTATTATCTTTTTAAATCTCCGTTAAAAAAAATATATTATGCTCTTTTAAGTTAAAAGCTTTATTTTATTCAAAATTTTTAAAATCTTTTTCTTATTTAAAATCTGTACCTTATTTTAAAATTATTATTATTATTATTTTAAAGGTCAATTAAATTTTGTTTGAAAATTTTATCAAATCATTTCAAATGGAGGAAAGTGCCAATCATTTAACACCTAGCATAGTTTTGGAGAGCACCAAAGAAGACTTAAATGTTCGAATAAAAAATTTAAACAAAATGGTTGCGTCTCTCGCCAATGCACACTCATGACATGATGAGCCCGCTGATCCTAAGCTTCTAGAACATACATTCGAGCGATTTTTATGGACGTCTAGAACCTAATGAATGTATAGATTAGTGTCGTAGCATGGAAACTTTCATGAGTAGAAGTCAAATACTTTTGAGTAGGCAAATCAAGTATGTGACCTGTACACTTAAGGGACCCGCCTTAGAATGGTAGAAACAACTTCAACGCATGAGAGATAAGTTGTGGTTGCCCCCAATCACTATTTGGGTTGAGTTCAAATCAGAACAACGCAAACACTATGTCTCTCCCGATGACGTACACACTTTATATCGTAGATTTCAAAATCTACAACAAAGAGGTTTGTCGGTTGATGAGTACACTAGAGAATTTCTAAAACTTCAGTCTAGATTAGATATTCAGAATGGTGATAAAATGAATGTGTCTCGTTACCTGCACGGGTTACTCTACCCCATTAGGGTTCAACTAGAGCTGCACAGTTATCGCAAATTCGCAATTTAGAAAAAGTTTCTAGTATGACCCTTAAGGTGGAGTTTGAGCTTAGGTCTACTGTTAGACCTCCCGCTAGTTTCGTCATTGCCCCCACTTTTAAAGACATAGATTTCCCTAGTATTGTCACCCCCATAAGAACATTATCCCAACTTAGCTCCACAGTATCACTCCCTCTAGTTGAAGAGTCACCTCCTGAGCCCCGACTTCAGGAAAAAGAGTTTCTTCCTCATATTTATGTCATCCCAATTAAAGTAGAGACTCCACTTGCACCCACTGAATCTCCAACTGTAGTCATTGAGTATCTTCCCGAGCCCCTGCTCCAGGAAGAACATGATAGCGTTGTCACACTCACCTTTGATGATACAGTTTCAATCTAGAGATGGAGTTGGCTAGTGATAAGCCCCACACCTTAGGTGACGTAATGTCGAGCTACATATGTCCTGATTCTCCTAGGCCACTACCACCACCAACACTTAAGTCCACAAACACTATGTTTAATGATCATTTGACCTTAGCAATGGAATCACCATCAAATATTGATTTTATATTTAAAGAACATCATTTCATAATCCTATAAATATAAATATGTTTGAAAAAAATTTACTTTCAAATTATGAACATATTTAAGATAACTCGTGATATAGAGATAGTGAGAAATCACAAATTTTCACTTCTAACAAAAACACATGTTTTAAAGGATTTCTTCGGAAACCTCTGAAAGACAAAATTATAATCAATTTTAAAATTTATCATATTAAGTTAGACGTAAGCGAATCCGCGGAATTGCAACAAGATATTAAACATTTTATAATCAATTTTTTGAATATATTATGGGGTCGAATGAGCACCAACCTCAAAGTTAGTACTGTCTATTACTCTCTGACCGATGGAAAGATCATGACCGTTAGTAGGAGTTGGGAGAACTTTCTTAGGCAATTAATCGGTGAGAATCTAAAGCAATGAGGTCTTATACCGACGCAAACACAATTCACATTCAATAATTCTAAACATCGCTTCCGTTATCTATCTCCTTCCGAGATTACCCATGTGTTATTCCTCCCACCTGACCGACATCATCTTCCATTTCATGAACGTATTTCCTTCGAGGCACATGCTCAAATTAATTATTTAAAAGGATTCCCTAAAATTATTGCTAATCTTTTGCGAGCAACCTTTGAAAATTACAAACTCACGGTCGGTCGTTATCGCCATGAGACGAACTTTTCAAAGGGAGGTCTGGTGATTGTTTGCTGCATGGGGTTTGGTCTAGTTCATGATCAACAACGTATTAGGCCCCCAGGTGAGCCACCCGTCGAGACTTCAGATATTCCACTCGATCTAACATCAGCAATGATGTTAGATCAAACCATTGCCACTTTTTGCAAAGTCTCGCCGTGGTCAAGCTCTTTCAACCCCGGGAGAATTGATGCATCCTTCGCCGCATCATAGTTTTTACCCATATTTTTATTTTATATTTTATTGCATTTCTTTTCATGTACCCATTTTCATTTCACGTACTTGTTTTGGCTCGTCGGTTTGACCGGCCTATGAGACCATTAATAAAAAATGGTCCGGTAATTTAGGTGATTAGGACGGTAACGTGCAAACTTAAAATTATTTGATAATACATAAAATTAGAAATTTGTACATCCATTGTTTGGGGAAAAAAAACATTATTTGAAAATATCCTATTCAATATTTGGGAAAATAACAAAACGTTTTTTGGAATAATATGAAATCATAGAGGAGATATTTGAAAACACAATTTTATTTGGAAACAGTTACGAAGGTTTGGAATTAACAATATCAGAAAGAAATCTGCTGCCATGTACAAATGCAGAATTAGAAAGAAATCTAAAATGAGAATATTGGCTACCGTATGAAGGCCTTTGGAAATTAATTAAGCAGCCTCTATTAAAACTGCTTGCTGGCCATGAAGAAGGGATTAGACCCGAAAAGAATATAGTGGAGGAAATTAAATTTCCTCCTCTCTGTAATACCGACCATAACCTCCTCCGCCTCCCTCCTTTGTTCCCTCCGGCGAAGTCAAGCAACCATCGATCTGCCGCCGAACATTCCCTGCTGCTCGCCGCCTGTCGCAAGCCACCCGCCGTTCGCAACCACCGCCGCGGGCCGATTTCGTACCTCTTGGCTGTCGGTGTGGAAACCGAGGGATCAGTCTCTGTGGAGTTCGGGGTCCCTAAAAAGGGGTGACCTCACACTTACTGCACTCAGGCGAATGTCACGGACCAAAGGCTCAGGAAACTAGGAACAGATCTTTGGCTCTAGCGTCGATGTCCCTCCTCACACCCGGAAGACCTTGGTGATCTCCCTCTCCCTAGCCAATGCTGAGTTAGGTGCCTTGGATGATGAAGAAAGAGGATCAAGAAGTGATGCCCTCCAAGGCACCCCTAAGGGTCTATTTATAGTCTTCCCAAACCTAGGGACCAAAAAGTCAGAAATACCCCCAAGACAAATAGGTCCTGAGCCAATAGAAAACATCCACACCCAGGGGGAAGAGGTAATTCCACCCCCGGGGGCACAACGGTAAAAACATGGCCAAAAGAGGTCCGAGGGTGAAAAGAGGCTAAACCATGCCTCTCACCTTCCCCGGACACCTGATGTGAGTGGGGGTTAAACCACTCCACTCCTCCTTCACCTTGGTACCCGAGAGCGGGCGAGTCCCGTAGAAGAACCGGGAGCTGGGGGTGAGACCCTGGCCTCCGGCCGATCTCGCCCCGCAAAACTGGGGAGCAGGGGGTTAGACCCCGACCTCCAGCCGATCTCGCCCCGCAAGGGGGGTGCAGGGGGCGAGACCCCGACCTCTAGCTGGTCTCGCCTCGCAAGGGACTCGGGTGCTGGGGGCGGGACCCCGACCTCCAGCCGGTCCCGCTGCTCCTACCCCACATCTAGCAAGCCGGGGCGGGTGCCGGCCAACTCGCCGCACCCGCCCTGTAAAAGGGACCAGGGGGAGGCAGAGTTTTCCTCCCCCTACTAGTATATCCTGCAGATCCACCAAAATTGGCCTCCAGGAGTGCGAAACTCCCCAAAAAGCTTAAAAATGCGCACCAAGTCTCACGCCTTGTTTGGGGCCCCTTTTCACGAATACGGGGTTGTACACAATCCCCGCTCTTTTCAAGCGAGTTCCACTCTCGGAAAGAAACATCCAACCCAACGTATTTGCTGCGTAGCCTTCTTGGAGCCGAAACCACTTGGCCTCCCGTGGGGTCAACCTGTCATGCCAGCTAATGAAAGCCTGAGTGACGAGACGACCTCGGGGTAGAAAACACTTGGCCTCCCCGAGGGTCAACCAGTCATGCCAGCTAATGGGAGCCTGAGTGACGAGACGACCTCGGGGCAGAAAATACTTGGCCTCCCCGTGAGGTCAACCTGTCATGCCAGCTAATGAGAGCCTGAGTGACGAGACAGCCTCGGGGTAGAAAACATTTGGCCTCCCCGAGGGGTCAACCTGTCATGCCAGCTAATGGGAGACTGGGTGATGAGACAACCTCGGGGTAAGGTCTACTCACCCCTCCGAGAGATCAACCTGCCCTTCCAGCTAGTGGGAGCCTGGTCAGCGGAATCATCTCGGGGTAAGGTATACTCACTGTGACGGGAGAAAGCACAGCACTGACGATCCAGATTCAAAGGCTCCATCGTGCGGCTTACATCTATACAATCCAGGGGAAGAGGGCCCAACCAATCATAGGATGCCAGCTGTCCCTCTTTATATCAGCCAATGTAACGGTCGAAAGGCCATCTATAAATATGTCAAAGCCATGTAATAATCCTTTTTTTAATGAGAAAATTAGTATTTCCTTTTCGTTTATTAGCTTAATTAGTATTAGAGGTAATCTTGCCGGAGCCTTTCTCCGGCACGGTTACATTGGTGCTCTCGTTGAGAGCCAGCCCCCCCCATGGCTGGCAGCGAACCACCACCGGCAACCCGGCTGAAGGAGCTTGCCTCCGGTCAGCAGGATTTACGGAAGGCCATGGAAACCCGGCAGGCTGAGCATTCTCAAAATTTTACACGGCTGGAATCAGAAGTTTTCAATTTGCAGAAGGCATTACAACAATCAACCGAAAAAGCGACGCAAGAATTCAGTTCTTTCCGGCAAGAAATTCTCAGCCTACTCAAAAGCTCGCCACCACGCACCACGGAGGGTGGTACAATGAATTTCCCGCCTCAGCCAGGGATTCCCATGAATCATTTTGCATCATCGGCCGGATTATCCCCACGATTAAGCGACAACGCACAAGGGTCTTCCAGTTTTTCGAATTCCATCACACCTTCGTTCCCAGACGGGAATCTTGGAGCACATCCCTCCTTTCCGCAAATCTTGCCCGGACAATCATCGGGATACACATGCGCTATCTTGCCTTTTGCCACAAGCCCAGGAGCACATTTCCAACAATTTCCACCCACATTCTTGGGCCAGGGGCAGGCACACCCACAAGGATACCAGCACAATTACGCTCAGCAGTCACAGAGGCAATTCTGGCCTCCCGGACTGTCGCATCACAGCGTCAACAATCCAGCCACAGGCAACTCAACCTTCAGTATCAATACTCCAGCAATTCCGGAACTCACCGAGCAAGGGCCACCGCCATGGCGCAATTTACAGCCACAGGCAACTCAACCTTCAGGTTATCTCGCAACCAATTCTCCCAATATTCATCAGGTAAAATTATTTTTCCCTCGTTTTGAAAATGGAGATCCAACGGATTGGATAAAAAAAGCTGAGCATTATTTTAAATTCTTAAACATAGCATATACAGATTATATGACCATCGTCGCTATGCATCTCGATCCACCGGCTTCTAGGTGGTATGAGTCCTTAAATCCTGATGGGGCTTACTTTAATTGGGCTGAATTTAAATTCGCCCTTTTAAATCGTTTTGGCCCCTCAGCATTTGAAGACCCCATGTTGCGCATAATTTTATTAAAACAAACCACATCTGTATTAGCTTTCAAGGATCGTTTTGAGGAACTAGCTACTAAAATATATGGCATAGCTCCAAATCATTTAAAATCAATTTTTATTGCGGGTTTGAAGCCACCGATTCAACGAAATGTCATCTCAAGACAACCACTGACACTAGATGAAGCGTTTAGTTTAGCTAAACTGTTTGAAGAACAATGGTTAGAAGATAATCGTTTTCACAAACAAGTTGCTCAAACTTCACATGTCGCTACAACCTTAACAAACACCAAGCCCACATTCAAACGTTTGTCCCCCACCGAATTGCGCACAAAACGAGAAAAAGGCCTGTGCTACACATGCGATGAACGATATCTACCCGGTCACAAATGTAAGAATAAGATTTCCTATCTCTTACTGGAAGATGATATCCCGCAATCCATTGAAATAACTGAACTAATGGACGACCTAGATAACCAACAACAGGATTGCCCCCAACAACCTGACACCGAAATTAACTATCATGCACTTATGGGAGCGGGTACCAGCCAGACCATTCGTTTTACAGGAACACTCCTCTCCTATCCAGTCCAAATCATGGTCGACTGTGGTAGTTCCACAAATTTTATCTCTACGCGAATTTCTAAATTTCTACACATCACCATCACAGTTATTAAACCATTCAATGTTCATGTGGGAAACGGGGCCGTTCTACAATGTACAGGATTATACCTCAACGCTCCAATCGTAATTCAAACACACACATTTTACACAAATTTGTTTATATTAGACCTCTATGGTTCCGACGTAGTGTTGGGAATGTTATGGCTCGAATCCTTAGGGAATGTTACTATGAATTTCCGGCATAAACAAATGACGTTCAGCCATAATAAACAACAGATTTGCTTACAAGGCCAAGTAAATCCCATAACCTCCCAACTATCAACTAGTCAGGTTCATAGGTTGATCAATCGGGACTCAATTTCAGCATCTGCCCTATGTTTTTTGTCCCTCCAAACAAGCCTCAACCAACCAGAAGCCATACCCACTCTGCCTCCATCCATTACGCAAATTTTACACCGATTTTCTTCCATTTTTGCCTCACCGACTCAGCTACCCCCCAAACGAGATTGGGACCACAAAATACCATTGGACCCTGCAGACACGGTGGTTAGAGTGAAACCCTATCGATATCCGCATTTTCAAAAGTCAGAGATTGACCGTTTAATTAGGGAAATGTTAGACCAGGAACTCATCCAACCAAGCTCTTCTTCCTTTAGTTCCCCAGTTCTTCTTATAAAAAAGAAAGATGGCTCTTGGCGCTTTTGCGTGGATTACCGCGCCCTTAACGCGAAAACCATAAAAGACGCATCTCCAATGCCTACAGTCGACGAATTATTAGACGAATTACATGGCTCAACAATTTTCTCCAAGCTCGACCTGCAATCGGGATATCACCAGGTACGGATGCATCCATCCGATATGCACAAAACTGCTTTTAGAACACATGAGGGACTTTACGAATTTAAAGTCATGCCATTTGGCCTTACAAATGCCCGGCGACCTTTCAATCCCTCATGAATAAATTATTCCAGCCATATCTCCGAAAATTCGTAGTCATTTTCTTCGATGATATTTTAATTTACAGCCCTGATCTACAACACCATGCGCAACACTTAACGACTGTCTTTGAGACATTAGAACACAATTCTTTACATGTCAAATTATCCAAGTGCACTTTTGCAACGGAGCATGTCGAGTTTCTGGGCCATATTATATCATCTCAGGGGGTCCATCCACATCCGGAAAAGATACTCGCTATCACTCAATGGCCAGCCCCTCAGTCTTTAAAACACTTACGTGCCTTCCTCGGTTTAGCCGGCTACTACCGTCGATTTATTAGAAACTATGCCACTATCGCGGCACCATTAACTGATTTAATTATAAAGGATGGTTTTAAATGGACAGATAATGCCACCTCCGCTTTTCAACAGTTAAAAAACCATCTCTCCACAGCTCCGGTACTAACCCTCCCCGATTTTACCAAACCTTTCACCTTAGAAACCGATGCATCTGGATGCGGAATAGGCGCCGTGCTATCCCAGGAGAACCATCCCATCGCATTTTTTAGCAAAAAGTTGACACCTCGAGAGCAATCTAAGTCCACATATGAACGAGAACTATTGGCCGTCGCTACCGCAATCGATAAGTGGCGACAATATCTTATCGGGGTACCCTTTATTATTAAGACGGACCACCAAACTTTGCATCACCTCTCAACCCAATTACACACTAATCCCGTTCAACAACGTTTACTTGCTAAAATATTAGGTTTTAACTTTAAGATAGAATATAAACCGGGATCTCAAAACTTAGCAGCGGACGCTCTATCGCGCCTTCCAGAACAGGTCTCTCCGATTCCTCTCAATACCTTTTTATGTTCCTACCCTACGTGTTCCGATTTTTCCTCTATAGCATCTTTATATCAGAAGGATTCATTAGCAGTTCAAATTCTTGATATGTTAGCCCACAACCCGGGGGAGAAACCAGATTGGGTCCAACATAACACCTTACTTTTTTTCCAAAATAGATTATATGTCCCAGATTCACCTTTACGGCATGACCTCCTACATGCAGCCCATGCCTCTAAACCAAGCGGCCATTCAGGGATCAAACCTACATATCATCGCCTGAAATTATATTATTATTGGCCTACCATGTTAAGCGATGTCACGGCTTTAATTAAAACGTGTGACTTATGTCAAAAGGGCAAAACAATCAATCATTCACCATTTGGGTTGTTGCAACCATTGCCAGCACCAACCCAAATTTGGGCTGACCTGTGTATGGATTTTATCACTCATCTTCCCAAGTCCGAACACTACACAAATATATTGGTAGTGGTTGATCGCCTAACCAAAGGAGCACATTTTGCCCCCTTACACACACTCATGGCTCCAATTGTAGCGCGCACATTCTGGGACCATGTGGGGAAACTCCATGGATTCCCTGAAACAATTATTTCCGACCGTGACACGGTATTTGTAAGCAAATTTTGGCGTGAATTATGTGCCCAACAGGGTACCAAGCTCAGCTTCAGCTCCGCTTACCATCCGCAAACAGATGGTCAAACGGAGCGCGTAAATCGATGTTTAAACCAATACCTGAGGATTCTCACACATCAAAATCCCCGGAATTGGTCCAAACTGCTGAGTTGGGCTGAATATTACTATAACACAACGTTTCATTCGTCGGCCGGCATGACGCCATTTGAAGCTATGTTCGGCCGACGACCACCTGCATTTGTTCGTTATTATACTGGCACTAGTCCTATACAAGCAGTACATGCAGAGTTACAAGATCGAAATAAACTTCTCACACAACTTCGCCAGAATCTGGACAAGGCCCAACAGCGCATGAAAGCTTCTGCGGATCGACGACGAACTCCTCTGCAGTTATCTGTCGGAGACATGGTTATATTAAAATTGCATCCATATAAACAGATTTCGATGAAACATCAAAAATTAGCACGCTTCAACCTAAAATACTACGGCCCTTTTAAAATAATCGCTAAAATCAACGACGTCTCCTTCAAACTGGATTTACCAACATACTCTAAAATTCATCCCGTGTTTCATGTATCACTTTTAAAGCCCTATCATGCAGCTTCAGAAATCAATATCCACGAGTTACCGCCTTTAGACACCCACAATACTCCGATTCATCCGGTATTATCTATACTGGATCAACGGACTATCCAGCGGCACGGAGAGCACATACCCCAGGCTCTCGTTCAATGGGATGGATTAGCGCCCGAAGACAGCTCGTGGGAAGATGTCACTTCCCTTCCCGCCCAGGTACAACAACAATTAAACAGTAATACTACTACTACTAAGACACCTATGTTGCATGCAGGAAATACATTCTCAGCCCACAACAACGCTCACGGTGGCTCTAACATAACCAAGACAGAAGCAAAGGACTTATCTGAGCAGGAGCTAAGCATTGGCGCAATTCAACCTCCACCCCAGCTTTGGCCGACGGATATCGCCACCCCGCCCACGACGTCCTCTTTGCGAAGATCTCAGCGACTCGGTCTTCGCCGGCGGGTCACACTGGCCACCGGAGTCATTCCCCGCCGTCGCCGTTCCGTGCGCCAGAAGCCCAAGCATAAGCACGGCTGGATTTACACAAGACCCAGGCAAATAAAAGCTGGCAAGCAAGGCGGACCTTGCTTTTGGAGAGGGGAAGTGATGTGACGGGAGAAAGCACAACACGGACGATCCAGATTCAAAGGCTCCATCGTGCGGCTTACATCTATACAATCCAGGGGAAGAGGGCCCAACCAATCATAGGATGCCAGCTGTCCCTCTTTATATCAGCCAATGTAACGGTCGAAAGGCCATCTATAAATATGTCAAAGCCATGTAATAATCCTTTTTTTAATGAGAAAATTAGTATTTCCTTTTCGTTTATTAGCTTAATTAGTATTAGAGGTAATCTTGCCGGAGCCTTTCTCCGGCACGGTTACACTCACCCTCTCCGAGAGATCAACCTGCCCTGCCAGCTAGTGGGAGCCTGGTCAGCGGAGTCATCTCGGGGTAAGTGGTACTCACCCCCTCCAAAAGATCAACCTGCCCTGCCAGCTAGTGAGAGCCTGGTCAGCGGAATCATCTCGGGGTAAGGTCTACTCACCCCTCCGAGAGATCAACCTGCCCTGCCAGCTAGAGGGAGCCTGGTCAGAGGAATCATCTCGGGTTAAGGTCTACTCACCCCCTCCGAGAGATCAACCTGCCCTGCCAGCTAGTGGTAGCCTGGTCAGCAGAATCATCTCGGGGTAAGGTCTACTCACCCCTCCGAGAGATCAACCTGCCCTGCCAGCTAGTGGGAGCCTGGTCAGAGGAATCATCTCGGGGTAAGCTCTACTCACCCCTCCGAGAGATCAACCTGCCCTGCCAGCTAGTGGGAGCCTGGTCAGCGGAATCATCTCGGGGTAAGGTCTACTCACCCCTCCGAGAGATCAATCTGCCCTGCCAGCTAGTGGAAGCCTGGTCATCAGAATCATCTCGGGGTAAGGTCTACTCACCCCTCTGAGAGATCAACCTGCCCTGCCAGCTAGTGGGAGCCTGGTCAGCGGAATCATCTCGGGGTTAGGTCTACTCACCCCTCCGAGAGATCAACCTGCCCTGTCAGCTAGTGGAAGCCTGGTCATCGGATCATCTCGGGGTAAAATGTACTCACCCCTTCGTGAGATCAACCTGCCCTGCCACCTATTGGGAGCCTGGTCAGCGGAATCATCTCGGGGTAAGGTCTACTCACCACTCCGAGAGATTAACCTGCCCTGCTAGCTAGTGGGAGCCTGGTCAGCGGAATCATCTCGGGGCTTTTCATGGATCACAAATGTTTTCTGGCGGTCCCTGTCATTAATCATAGTTGATACAACGCAAGCAAAGTTCATTACAAGAGATGATCCGCTTCTTTCCGACCTCCCTCTTCCCTCGTACATCGTCGGATCCGTCCCCGGGTGCCCACATCAACCCTGTCCTCACATCTCTCCCCTGCCGCCTCGTGTTGGACTTCTTCAATCCGCACCGGATCTTGCGATTGTTGAGGCTGTGGTGCCGGTGCTCCTGTCCTTCTCAACTCCAGGAATTCGGGGCAAGTAGCTGTTCCATGACCCTCCTCCTGGTGGAACTCACAGTAGGGTAACTCTACTCGTACTCTTCTTCCCGCGCGGTTCCTCTCCCTTCGACCAATCACCATCGCTTGCTGCGGTGGGGGTAGGAGCTGCCTAGGGACTTGCCCTTGGAAGTTGAACCTGCTTTGGCCTCCATGAAAATCCCCCCTACCTTGGATGAGACCTCTTCCTGGACCCTGAACGGATCCTCCCTATTGCCTCCAACCTGGCTCCGGACCTTCTTGAGGTCCCTGGAGCCCCTGAGCTCTCTGCTCCTCTCTCCTTCTTCCCTCCTGATGCCTCGAGCCACCTTGCTCCTTCGACTCTGTCTATGTTAACCTTGCCAACTTCTTGACAAATGCCGGGTTGGCCGCCTCAGTTGCTATCTCCTCTGCCGCCCTTTCCATCAGCTCCTCGAAAGATAAGGGGGCCTTTCGGGTCAGACTCATCTTCAAGAACCTCTCACGCAACCCCACTGTAAACGCCATCTGAAGGGCATACCACGACATTTCCTGGATGTCCAGGATCTCTTCTTGGAACCTGTCCACATATTGGGCCAACTACTCTTCCGCCCTCTGTCTTATCAAGAAAATGGACTCGGGACTCTTCTTTCTCTTCTTAGAGGTAGAGAAGCGAAGTTGAAAGCTTTGGCTCAAGTTTTCTAACCCGTAGATAGATCCCGTTGGGAATTGATGGAACCAGTCTCTAGCTTTGTCTTTCAAGGTAATTGCGAAGAGGCGACACTTGAACAAATCTGTCATCGACCTGATAGAGACCGTATCCTCGAACCACTGCAGGTGCTGGAGAGGGTCGTCTTTCCCGGTATAGTAAGTCATGTCAGGCTCCCTGAACCCCTCGGGAACTGGGGCTGAGATAATCAGCTCGCTGAAAGGTGATCCATTGCATGGCGGTCTCGCGTGTTCCACTCGTGCGACTTGCTCGCCTAGGAGGCTGGCACTCGCCGGGCTGGCGAATAACTCCCGGCCGGTGAGTTCTCGCTCGACCCCATCTCCCATCCTCTCCTTCCCTGGCCTTCTTCCTGGTACGCCTCTATCTAGAAGGGTCATCTCGCCTAGACCCCTGGGAGTTGACGAGTCGAGAGGGGGGGGGGGAGCTAGCTCCTGGGGGGTTGGAGTGAAGCTGCCACCCAGAAGTGCAATACTTCGTAGCATCTCCATGATGCCTTGAATGGACGTCATGAACTCTTCCCTCCTTACATAGGGTGTTGGATTAGGGGTCTCGTGGGATTCATCACTACCTCCCTGATCTCCAGCCATGACACTCTCCTGGGATCTTCTGTGCTGGTCACTCTCCACGCTCACAGCACCAAGATGTTGAAACCGAGGGATCAGTCTCTGTGGAGTTCGGGGTCCCTAAAAAGGGGTGACCTCACACTTACTGCATTCAGGCAAATGTCACGGACCAAAGGCTCAGAAAACTAGAAACAGACCCTCGGCTCTAGCGTGAAGGTCCCTCCTCACACCCGAAAAAACTTGGTGTTCTCCCCCTCCCTAGCCAATGCTGAGCTAGGTGCCTTGGAGGGTGAAGAAAGAGGATCAAGAAGTGATGCCCTCCAAGACACTCCTAAGGGTCTATTTATAGTCTTCCCA
This sequence comes from Platanthera guangdongensis, assembly GCA_039583875.1. Classification (NCBI taxonomy): domain Eukaryota; kingdom Viridiplantae; phylum Streptophyta; class Magnoliopsida; order Asparagales; family Orchidaceae; genus Platanthera; species Platanthera guangdongensis. The sequence continues at coordinate 78,282,776 of CM077163.1, forward strand.
AACCTAGGGACCAAAATGTCAGAAATATCCCTAAGACAAATAGGTTCTGGGCCAATAGAAAACATCTACACCCTGGGGGAAATGAAAGTACATTTACAGAACGTTGAAATTACAAATATCTAAAAATGTACAAGTAGTAGACGTATATGCTAACCCGTGGACGAGCCACGTCTTCAACTTGTCTTCGAACTTCCTCTGCCTGAGTCTGTCTAGCTTGTTCTGGTACGCTGGTTTTCGGTTCATGTAAGAGAAATCGGGAACTAGTTAGTTTTGAAAACTAAGTGAATTCCTAACTCTTACCTGTAGTTTCGCACTGCAAGCAGACAAGAGAGTCTACAACAATCAAATATATATCAGTATAATCATGTTTCTAAGCTAGGAAACATGTATAATCAACAATTCTCTATCTGATATCAATTCATATTTCATTCATTCTATATCGAAGTTCGTAAATTCGTGATTCATTCCTCAAAATGCTGTGTCACTCAATTTCTCAAACATCTGAGTCTGTCGACCCTTCATATCAATATCCTCTTTAGGGCGCTCACACGCGCAGCAGACTTCAACGCTTCTTAAATTGGATTCTTATCATATTTTGTAGGAGTTCGACCCCTCCCACGAGATGTGAGAGTTCTACCCCTCTCACGAGGTATAGGAGTCTGAAGCATCCCCCCTACCAGGCCGACCCTTAGAATTTCGGTGCGTCGACGCGTATTTCATTTCTGAATTATTTTCTTCAATTCATTTCTGTTCGTTCAATTCAATTCAAAAATAGAAATTATTTATATTTGGTTCCCCTCAGAGTTTTATCGCCCGCTGAGCCATGTTAGCGTGTTCGACGATTTATATTTTCAATGAAATCAAATATTTAAAGAATAACTAGCTTATTAGGTTCATAAAAAGAAACAGTAAGGACTCACCCCAATTTTTCTTTTGCCCTTGTCCATCGTAGGATTCTCGTCGCGTCTATTGCCAGATGCCATCCTCTGCAGTATCAATAAATCATTTACTTTAGGGTTGCGCTATAAATAGGTACGAGCGGACTCCTACGACGGTCGTAACTACGACCTCTAGGAGTTTTTTAAGGAAGGACTTGCGTGGGTGACTCAAAATGAAGACACATCATTCGACCAACAAAGGTTTCATATACCCACAAGAAATATTTCAAATTGCTCCTACAGACAACCGAAAGAGTTGCCCCAATGGCAACGTCAAGGGCTGCGAATAACAGCTCAAATTAGCTTGTAAATTTCATCTAAGACAGCCGGCCAGTCTAGGTAACACCCAAACCAACAGTAGTCAGCCAACACACACAACCCCCATCAACAACAGCCGGCCAGCACACACAACCCCCATCAACAACAGCCGGGCAATACACATACAAGGGAAGCAAAAACAAAACTCCAAATCTGAAGCCCTAATAATTTGGTTCTCAAATTAACTCAAAATCAAAGATTAAGGCACAAAAAAACTATATATGAACATTTCATATGCTTTTTATTAACACAAAGCTCAGAAATCTTAACCCTAGGTTTCAAACCCTCTCCAATCTATGCCATAATTTCATACAAGAAGAGAGATGATTGAAGAGAAAGAGATTACCTTACTAAAGAAGAAGAAATCATGCGAAGCGGAGGAGATTTGAGGCGTCTAGAGTGATCGGCGCGACAGCGGCTTCCGTCGGGATCGTTCCATCGAGAAATGAAGAAGAACGAATAGCAGAATCGTGTTATATCACAGGAAATCCCACCGCCTTACCCAGGCAGCCAGTCACACCACCGGTACAACCGGTTTCAAACAGTGCACAATCACAGCCACACACACACCCAGCCGGTCCAACCACCATTCATACATAAATCCCAATCCAAACCAAGCCCAATATCCATTAAGCTGATATAAAATCCGGCCAACTCAAGACATTCAAAACGAAATGAAAACGAAACGACTGTCGCAAAATCAATCGAAAAATCCGAATATTAAAATTAACGTGCGATGTCGCATCGGCACTGAAATCATGTTTTCATCATCGAGGATTATTTATATAGTTTTTATTTTGCGAATATATATATATATATCTTATTATATAAAGCAATATAGGTATTTGGAGACACACCATAGATCAAACAAGAGCCATTGGATCATGAGAGAGAGCATGAGATGGGGGGAGAGAGTTGGGAGAGAGAGAGAAGGGAGAGAGAGAAAGAGAGAGGGGAGGAGTGAGATAGGGAGAGAGAAAGGGAGAGAGTTGGCGGAAAGGAGAGGAGAAAGGGGACGAAGAGTGGGGGAGGAGAGAGAGGGAGAGAGAAAGGGAGAGAGATGGGGAAGGGAGAGAAAGAAGAGGGAGAGAGATTATGTGAAATTAATGTTTTTATGACAAAACGTTTTTTTTATATAAAATAAAAATTGTATTATTGATTTATATTTTTTTACGGTTATTTTGAGTACTCATATGTATATATTGCGGGCATTGCCCGTCTTGATGTGTGTGCATCTCTCTTTAATGCGGGCGCAGCCCGCAACGATGCATCGAGCAAGGGAGAAGCCCGTTTGGAGGCGGGCGAAGCCCGCCTGGATGCGGCCAAAGGCCGCCTGAGAGCATCGAGCACGGGCGTAGCCCGTACGAAGATGCTCATATGTATATATATATATATATATATATATATATATATATATAAGTCAAGCATCTTCTCGATTCCCAAAGAAAGAGGGAAAGATTTTTATCAGCATTTTCGTCTTAGAAAAGTCAAGCATCTTCTCGATTCCCAAAGAAAGAGAAAAAGAATTTTATCAGCAAGTCCTCTCGCTCCCAAGTAGCATCCTTAGCGGGATGGCTGGTCCACCAGACTTTGACAAAATTCACCTGTCGATTTTGAAGATTCTTGCTCTGCCGATCAATAATTTGATAAGGTGTTGTCGGACTTGACAAATCAGCTTCTATCTGCACATCACTGGTAGACATCATCAAATCTGGGTTCGGATTATACCGTCTGAGTGCGGATACATGAAAGATATCATGCAACTTCTGTAAATCAGTAGGCAGAGCTAAGCGATACGACACCTCGCCAATACGTTCAATCACTGGGAAGGGACCCACATATCTCATACTCAATTTTTCAATTCGTCGCAATTGTGAAATCCCTTTAAACGATTTAATCTTCAAACACACTTGATCACCCATCGCAAATTCCACCAGACGATGTCAGACATTATAATATTTTTGTTGACGATCCTGTGTGATTTTCATTCGTTGTTGGATAATGCAGACTTTTTTCTCAATCTTGTCTGTCCTCTTCTGCGGAAACAATTTCTTCTCTCCATCATCTGCCCAGCTCAACGGAGTTCTACATCGCCTCCCATATAGAACTTCGAACGGGGCCATTTGAATCGTTGTTTGGTAGCTATTATTATAAGCAAATTCAACCAACGATAAGTATTTTTCCCAGGAGCCTTTCAAATCTAAACCACCATTCTCAATAAATCCTCAAGCATCTGGATATTGCGTTCGGACTGACCATCTGTTTGCGGATGAAAGGCTGTACTGTACAGAAGCCTTGTTTCCATTCTGTTATGCACCATTCGCCACAAATCCGACGTAAACCGTCCATCACGATCAGACACTATCGTATATGAGATACCATGTAATCTCACAATCATATTTACATAAAGTTTTACCAACTTTTCAGTCGGCCCGCTTTGCTTGATCGGTATAAAATGAGCGCTTTTTGTCAATTGGTCAATAAAGACCCAAATTCCATCATTCTCCGCCTTACTGCGAGGCAGGACAAACACAAAATCCATCGCTACGTCATCCCATTTCCATTCTGGGATGGGAGGGGATCGAAGATATCCAGCCGGCTTCTGATGTTGTGCTTTCACTATCTGGCAGGTGTGACATTGAGAAATGTTCTGAATAACATCCTTCTTCATATGTGGCCACCAAAAATCCTATTTCAAATCGTGGTACATCTTTGTCCGACCCGGGTGAATTGAATGTGGTGTATTATGCGACTTATACAAGATATCCTTTCACAAATTATCAGCATCCGGTACACATAACCTGTTATTCAGGAATAACAAGACATCCTTTTCAACAAAGACACTAGCTTCTCCCTTTCTCAATTTTTCGAAGATGTCCATCTAGAAGGGGTCCTGCGATATCGCCTTCCGAATTCTCTCTTTTAGCGAATATTGAATCTGCATCTGGAATAACTGTGCTTGCTTTTCTTCAGGTGTGAAGAAGCTTCTTATTGTATTGAGGTATCACTGATAGCGCAACAATATTCTTTCTGCTCCGGGCATCCGCGACCACATTCGATTTACCAGGATGATATTGGATATCCAGATCATAATCTTTAATAAATTTCAGCCATCTTCTCTGACGCAAATTTATTTCCCTTTGATTGAATATATATTTTAAACTATTATGATCTGTGAATATTTCACATCGAACACCATACAGGTAGTGGCGCCAAATTTTCAAAGCGAACACAACTGCCGCTAGTTCTAGATCGTGCGTCAGATATTTCTTTTCGGCCTCATTTAATTGCCGAGAAGTAAAGGCAATCATCTTTTCACGTTGCATTAATACGCAGCCTAATCCCTTGTTGGATGCATCACTATAAATTTGGAAACCATCTGAGCCTTCAGGCATCACCAACACAGGAGCGGTCGTTAATCTTTACTTCAAAGCTTCGAGCGCTTGCTGGCAATCATCTCCCCACGTAAACGACACATTCTTTCGAGTCAATTGTGTCAAGGTGAGTGCTAGCTTCGAGAAGTCCTTAACGAATTTTCGATAATAGCCCGCCAAGCCCAAGAAGCTTCGTACTTCAGTCACCGATTTCGGTTGGGTCCAATTGATTATTGCTTCAATCTTAGCTGGATCAACAGATAACCCTTTCACATTAATCACCTGGCCCAAAAAAGTCACTTCGTTCAGCCAGAAAGCACACTTTGTGAATTTGGCATACAACTGATGTTCTCTCAGCGTTTGCAAGACTAGACGCAGGTGCTGGGCGTGCTCTTCCTCTGTCTTTGAATAGATCAGTATATCTTCGATAAACACAATTACAAACTGATCCAAAAATGCCTTAAAACCCGATTCATCAAGGCCATGAAAGCTGCAGGAGTATTTGTTAGGCCAAAAAGCATAACCACAAATTCAAAATGCCCATACCTGGTACTGCATGTTGTTTTGAAAATATATCCCTCCAAAATTCTCAGTTGGTGATATCCTGACCGAAGGTCAATTTTAGAGAATACGCGTGCACCCACTAGTTGATCGAATAAATCTTCAATGCGTGGCAGAGGGTATTTATTCTTAATTTTCAACTTATTTAGTTCACGATAATCGATGCACAAACGGAGAGACTCATCCTTCTTTTTCACGAATAATACTGGAGCTCCCCAAGGTGAAGTACCTGGTCGAATAAATTTCTTATCAAGCAATTCTTGCAATTGCACCTTCAATTCTGCTAGTTATTTTGGCGCCATCCGATACAGAGTCTTCTCCACGGGAGCAGCTCCTTCAATCACTTTAATTTCAAATTCAACTTCTCTGGCTGGAGGCACACCAGACAACTCTTCTAGAAATACATCCACGTATTCCCGCACTACGGACACAGTCGTAATTTCTTCCTTCTCTTCTTTCACCTCTTTGATCATCACCAAAATGGCCTCACAGCTTTTCCGCACCATTTTCCTGGATTTCATTGTCGAGATCCTAATTCTTGCAACTTCGCCCAGACCTTTATAGGCCATCGTACTTCCATCTGGGCATTTGAATGTCACTTTTTTCGTTTTGCAGTTAATAACAGCTTCTCGGTCCGATAGCCAGTCCATACCGAGTGTACAACCCCGTGTCCGGCGAGCAAGGTCGTCAGGAACCAGACAGATCGGACTGAAGATAGTGGGCGAGCTCGACAGTAGAGAAGCCGAGCCCGAGCTCGGCATTCGTCGACCGGAGATCGGCATTCGTCGAACGAAGATCAGCATTCGTCGACCCCGAGCTCGGCATTTGCCGAGCTAGTCCAAGAATCGTCAAACTCAGGTCAACTGATGGCGACCAATGGATGGGCGAGCTCACCGTCCCAGCTCGCGCCCTCGCAACGGAGCTCGGCAACACCAGGCGAGCAGGACCTGCCGAGGTGATCAAGCTCCCCAGCTCGCCTGGATGTATGAGGTACTTTTTACTGTTTTGCCCCCGCTGGTCTGCCTATAGCCCTTCAAAACAGCGGAGCTTGGCTTTTGACAGACCCAGCCAAGGGTTTTTTGGTAACTTCAGGTCAGTTTATTTGGTTATTGGCAGTTCAGATTCCAAAAACTATAAAAAGGACCCAAGGGGTACCTCAGAAGGCATGCTTCATGTGCTCTCCTGCTCCAGTTTGCACGTGCTTTCTGAGGGTACCTTAGCTCAGCCTCTGGCTAAGGAGGGGAAACGCTCTCAGATCTTTTGGGTGTGTGGTGGGTCCTCCCCGCCGAGCCCTTGGGTCGATCTTTCCTTGTTTTCTTTGTTGTTTTGCTTGCAGAAGTGAAGTAGGCGCGAGAGCACCCCTTCCCCAAGGGTGAACTCCACAGGAGACCGTTTTTCGGTTTCAACATTTTGGTGCGGTGAGCGTGGAGCGTGATCAGTGCAGAAAAGCTTCAGCGAGTTCGATGACGGGAGGGCAGGGATCTGACAGGCCGGACCCGCCCCCCCCCCCCCATCAAGGCCATGAAAGCTGCAGGAGCATTTGTTAGGCCAAAAAGCATAACCACAAATTCAAAATGCCCATACCTGGTACTGCATGTTGTTTTGAAAATATATCCCTCCAAAATTCTCAGTTGGTGATATCCTGACCGAAGGTCAATTTTAGAGAATACGCGTGCACCCACTAGTTGATCGAATAAATCTTCAATGCGTAGCAGAGGGTATTTATTCTTAATTGTCAACTTATTTAGTTCACGATAATCGATGCACAAACGGAGAGACTCATCCTTCTTTTTCACGAATAATACTGGAGCTCCCCAAGGTAAAGTACCTGGTCGAATAAATTTCTTATCAAGCAATTCTTGCAATTGCACCTTCAATTCTGCTAGTTATTTTGGCGCCATCCGATACAGAGTCTTCGCCACGGGAGCAGCTCCTTCAATCACTTTAATTTCAAATTCAACTTCTCTGGCTGGAGGCACACCAGACAACTCTTCTAGAAATACATCCACGTATTCCCGCACTACGGACACAGTCGTAATTTCTTCCTTCTCTTCTTTCACCTCTTTGATCATCACCAAAATGGCCTCACAGCTTTTCCGCACCATTTTCATGGCTTTCATTGCCGAGATCCTAATTCTTGCAACTTCGCCTAGACCTTTATAGGCCATCGTACTTCCATCTGGGCATTTGAATGTCACTTTTTTCGTTTTGCAGTTAATAACAGCTTCTCGGTCCGATAGCCAGTCCATACCGAGTGTACAACCCCGTGTACGGCGAGCAAGGTCGTCAGGAACCAGACAGATCGGGCTGAAGATAGTGGGCGAGCTCGACAGTAGAGAAGCCGAGCCCGAGCTCGGCATTCGTCGACCGGAGATCGGCATTCGTCGAACGAAGATCAGCATTCGTCGACCCCGAGCTCGGCATTTGCCGAGCTAGTCCAAGAATCGTCAAGCTCAGGTCAACTGATGGCGACCAATGGATGGGCGAGCTCACCGTCCCAGCTCGCGCCCTCGCAACGGAGCTCGGCAACACCAGGCGAGCAGGACCTGCCGAGGTGATCAAGCTCTCCAGCTCGCCTGGATGTATGAGGTACTTTTTACTGTTTTGCCCCCGCTGGTTTGCCTATAGCCCTTCAAAACAGCGTAGCTTGGCTGTTGGCAGACCCAGCCAAGGGTTTTTTGGTAACTTCAGGTCAGTTCATTTGGTTATTGGCAGTTCAGATTCCAAAGACTATAAAAAGGACCCAGGGGGTACCTCAGAAGGCATGCTTCCTGTGCTCTCCTGCTCCAGTTTGCACGTGCTTTATGAGGGTACCTTAGCTCGGCCTCTGGCTAAGGAGGGGAAACACTCTCAGATCTTTTGGGTGTGTGGTGGGTCCTCCCCGCCGAGCACTTGGGTCGGTCTTTCCTTGTTTTCTTTGTTGTTATGCTTGCAGAAGTGAAGTAGGCGCGAGACCACCCCTTCCCTAAGGGTGAACTTCACAGGAGACCGTTTTTCGGTTTCAACATTTTGGTGCGGTGAGCGTGGAGCGTGATCAGTGCAGAAAAGATTCAGCGAGTTCGATGACGGGAGGGTAGGGATCTGATAGGCCGGACCCGCACCCCCCTGCCTCTTGCCACGGTGGGGATGTTCGAGGAGTTCAGGAATGAGGTGCTGAACCTCGTCAAATTCGCACTCGGCACGCGGGCCGAGTGCTCGACTCCAGCAGTCCAGATCGCGGCCGCCCCCTCTTTGGGCGAGGACGCCCCCCGCAGGCGAGCTGGGAAGGAAGTGGCCGAGGACGGCCGGGGGTGCGAGCTCTCCGGGCGCGAGCTCTTCCCCGGCTCGGCAGGTCGAGGCCGGTTAGACGAGCTAGGCTCGCGAGATTCGCCAGCTCGCCCAGCAGGGGGAGGCAGCCCCTTTAGCGAGTTGGTCTCTTCAGCTCCAGTTCCAGATGGGTTCAGGGAACCCGAGATGTCCTACTACACCGGGAAGGGAGACCCGGTCCAGCATGTTCAATAGTTCGAGGATGTAGTCTCCATCCGACAGATGTCGGACGGGTTCAAGTGCCGACTCTTCGCTATCACCCTCAAGGAGAAGGCAAGAGAGTGGTTCCATCAGCTACCGGCCAGCTCCATCTACTGCTTCGAGGACCTGCGCCGGGGGTTCTTGCTGAGGTTCACTACCTCGAAGAGGAGGAAGGAGTCAGAATCCCTGTTCCACATCAAGCAGGGGGTGAATGAGACCCTGGGGAGCTACGTGGATCGGTTTCAGGAGGAGGTTACTCAGGTCCAGGAGATGCCGGACCATAGTTTGATGATGGCCTTTACCCTGGGCCTGCAGCAGGGGTTCTTCAGGATGGAGTTGAAGAGAGTTCCCCCCCTCTCCTATGAGGAGCTGATGGAGAGGGCGGCAAGAGAAGTTGACGGGGAGGCGTCAAACCCGGAGTTTGCACGGAAGCTGGCCAGGTGGGCCACAGAGGAGGAGAAGGAGTCGAGAGGAGGAAGAGGACAGGAGGAGAGGAGAGGAGAGCCCCGACAGAGGGAGCAGAGGCAGCTCCAGGGGCAGCAACAGCCGAGGTGGGGGCGTCAGGAGCCCGACCGTCGGCTGGGCTGGAGACCTGAGTGGCAAGGGCAGGGGCCACAAAGAGGATACCAAGGAAGGGATCGCTATCAAGGGGTGCACGTAGCTGGCAGGGCTGGAAGTCACTCGATGGCATTTGTAGTGGACCCCAAGCAGATCCCGCTGTCAGACTCTCACCTAGCTGGCAGGGCTGGAAGTCACTCGGTGTCATCCTTGGGCCTCGAGCAGATCCCGCTGTCAGGCTCTCACCTAGCTGGCAGGGCTGGAAGTCACTCGATGACATTGGTAGTGGACCCCGAGCAGATCCCGCTGTCAGGCTCTCACCTAGCTGGCAGGGCTGGAAGTCACTCGGTGTCATCCTTGGGCCTCGAGCAGATCCCGCTGTCAGGCTCTCACCTAGCTGGCATGGCTGGAAGTCACTCGACGGTATTGGTAGTGGACCCCGAGCAGATCCCGCTGTCAGGCTCTCACCTAGCTGGCAGGGCTGGAAGTCACTCGGTGTCATCCTTGGGCCTCGAGCAGATCCCGCTGTCAGGCTCTCACCTAGCTGACAGGGATGGAAGTCACTCGATGGTATTGGTAGCGGGCCACGAGCAGATCCCACTGTCAGGCTCTCACCGAGCTGACAGGCTGAAGGTCACCCAAAGAAGTCCTCCCCCCTAGGTAATGCCTAACAAACCTGGCCTGTCCAAGAGAGGAGAGCTCGGCATGGGCGAGTTCGAGCTCGCTGTCCCAGCTCGGGCTCGGCAGAAGATCGGCAAGCTAGAGCCTTGAGCCTCGCCAAGAGGAGGCGGGTCCCACCGGGCCGCCTCGTCCCCCCCCCCACTATGTTTTACTTGGGAAGATTTAGAAAGGTTGGTCTCACATCGATGGGATGACGGACAGCTCGCGAGCAAGCTGGGGCGAATACCAAGAATTGGTAAGACAGGCCCTGGGACCTCGCTAGGGGAGGGTCGATCCCGCCAAGAGGCCCCGCCCCCGCCTTATTTTACTTGGAAAAATTCAGTTTGGTTTTTTTTAATTGATTAAGAAGGCCAAGGACAGCTCGCGAGCGAGCTGCAGCGAAGCCCCTGGGAATTGCCGAGCACTCAGGGTACTCACTCGCGGGCGCATACTGATGGTTATCCTACTCGCAGTACCTGTCTATGCGAAGTCGCCTGGGAAAGTACTCGCGGGTATGCAGAACACAGCAAAAACCAACAAAAAAGAATGGCACGGGTATGATCAAAAATCTTCTTTCGTTGAATAATAGTATTTACAGGTGGAGCTCGCCTTGGCGAGGAAACAAAAAAAATGTGTACATTTAGGCCTCGCCCCCCCGCCGGACTGGTCCTCCCCTTCACCCGACTGGTCCGGGAAGCCCTTCCCGAACATTGCGTCCAGGCTATCTTCCTTCTCGCCGGGGGGCGTCGCCGGGAATAAGCTCGACATCAGGTCCTTGGCGGAGATCTCCTTGCACCCCTCCACCAGCACCCCAGTGTCCTTCATCATCTGGAGGGTACACTCGGCGGCCTGAATGGAGTTGATCCGCAGTCTCTCAGCGAGGTCGGCCTCGCCAAAGATCCTCGGCCTCTTGTAGGAGAGGGTGGGATCAGTGTCGCCGGCCGGGAAGAAAATCTCCGCCTGACGGCGGTCCTCGCGGCTGAGGCTCCGGTTCTCCTCTTTCAGCCCCGCATTTGCCCCCTCCAGCTCGGCAAGCCGAGCTCGCAACTGGCCAATCTCCTCCTCCTGCTCGGCATTACGAGCCCGCAGCTCCCCGGCGGCCTTGGCGTCCTAACAGAAGAAAAGTTCATTAGTTACAACGCAAAATATTCCAAGTAAAAGTGGGAAGGAGTCCGATACTCACCAACCAGCCGGCGGCCTGTGCGAGAGGACCCTCGGCGATGCCGAGCCGCCTCGCCTGATCTGTGACTTTGTCTTTGGCGACGTCGCGAGCCTGCTCAGCTTTTTGGAGTTGATTGCTGAGGGCGAAGCTGCGGCGGGTCAGCATGTGGTGGAGCTCCATGGTCCGCAGATGGGCCTGCAGACCCTCATGGTCGAGCTGCCGAAGGGTCATGTTCTTGTAGGCCTCGGCATCCTCGCGGCCATAGAGGCCGAAGTCGAGGGCGTAAGCATGGCCGGTGGCGGGCTCGCGGTCATGCCAGGACGAATGCAGAGTGGAGATGGAGACCCGATGGGCCAGCTCATCCCACTGCACCATGGGCTCGCCCGCCGAGTCCTTCCGCCGCCCCCCGAAGTTAAAGAGGGGATGTTGCTTCGGCGCCCCGCGCTCGCGAGCCGCCCTCTTCGCCGAAGGAGGTGGGGAGATCGCCGCCGCGGAAGAAGGAGCCTCGCTGCTCTTCCGGCCTTTGCTGGTAACCTCCTTCAGCGGGCTCTCTGGCGACACGTCGGGAAGGGTCTCAGATGAGCTTATGTATTTGGGGCTGGGCTGATGTTGTTGTTGTTGTTGCCCCCGCGGAGCCAACAGGGCTCTCCTCATCTTTTTTGGCAGTCGCTGGCGGTGTGTCGGGTTCGACCCCGCATCCTCAGGCCGCCTCTTGCTGGAAGAGGGTTGCGAGAAGGCCGCCTCGTCTCGGCAAGCCGCCGCCGCCGCCTTCTGGCGAGCAAGGGGGTCCGGGTGCGACCCCGGGTCCGCAAACGGCGGGTTCACGGGAATTATCCGCTCCCCTGCAAGAAAATACCTGGAAAAGGTTAGAAGAATTTCAGCAGCATTATGGCGAGCTCGGCAATCGGGTGAGCTCGGCAAGGTGGAGAGAACAATACCTTCGCCGGGTAGGACGGGGAGAAGCGAGTCGAGGCCCATTCGCAGGAAGGCGACCTCGAAGTCCTTGTGGAGGAAATACTTGTGGAGCTCGGCATCGTTGCCGGACACGGCCGGCGGGCGGTACACCTCCTCGCCTTTTTGCTGTGGCGAGTACGGGATGTTGCCGAGGTCTCCCTTGATGAAGGCAATCCTGGTCATCCAGTTATGGTGCTTGTTCGCGATCTCGCGAACCTTGATCAGCGAGCCGCCGAAGTAGGCGACCCCATCCGACGTCGCCTTGTAAGAAAAGAGCTCCCTGAACACTGTCAGGTTGAACTCAATCCTTTCCCGCCGGAGGTAGCTCGCGAACGCCACCATCATCGCGATGGCGTTGGAGTTTAACTGCGCGTGCACTGCGCCATAGTACTTCAGAATTTGCCGGATCTCCGGCCAGAGGGGGAGGCACAACCCCACCTCGAAATGCGAGATGGGGAAGGCGAGCTCATCCTCGTAGAAGGTGTTGATGGCCTCCCCCTGCCTCGGCTTGCGCGCCTCGAAGCCCGGCGGCACATACTCAGCCTTGAACTCCGCGAGCTCCTCCTCGCTGGTATGCCCCTCGAAGAAGCAATAGTCAGTGAAGTGCTGCGCGCACTTGGAGCGGCCGTCGGCGTCAGGGTTGGCCTTGCCCATGTTCGCAAAGGAAGAAGCAGAGCGCGAGCAAAAAAGGAGAAAAGCGCAGGAAGAGAGAGAAAGAGAGCAATAAAAGCACAGTACGAGGGTTGGTGGTGAGGGGGGGGGGGGGGGCTATTTATAGAAAAAGAAATCTGGGGTCAGGCCGTCCAATCGGCTCAGCTCGCCGCCCCAGCTCGCCGCCCCAGCTCGCCACCCCAGCTCGCCGCCCCAGCTCGCCACCCCAGCTCGCCGCCCCAACTAGCCACCCCAGCTCGCCGACTTCCGGCGCGTCCCAACCAAGGCTAAGTCAAACATCGCCGTATATTATTTAAATAACGCATATCCAAGAATGTTCTAAAATACTACTTATTACAGAGACCAAGTTCAGGAATAAAAAAGCGGGGCGCGCTAGCAGGGGGAGCATCAGGATGCGAGTACCGGTCGGCTCGGCAAAGGAGCCGCCCTCTTACCTACCCCGGCCTCGCGGCTCCCGCCCCCCAGACTGCCGCGCGCGGAGCAGCTCGCGGATCCTCCCCGAGTTCCTTTGCGCCACTGAGAGGCCATCATCTATCTCGTCCAGAAGCCGGGAGGGGGACATCAGCTCACCAGCCTGGCCGCTTCGCAGCTCGTCGGCAAGACGCGCGTAGTCGCGTTGTAGCGTCTCGTTAACCCCCTGCACCTCGCGCAGCCCGCACACCAGCTTCTTGAGAAGCTTAACCTCCCTCCTCGTCAGCTCGCCTTGATCCACTTCGGGGCCCAGCTAAGAGTCCAGCGCGCTCGGAGAGGGGAGTGGAGAGTAGTGGGCTGCCCGCGAAGACTCGGCAGCGGATTGGCTGGGTGGAACTGTGGAGTGAAACGTCAGCAAAAGGAGGAATGCAGGAAAAGCTCATCGGGCAAGACTCCAAGCAAAATTGACCTGACGAGCTCGGCAACTCGAAGGAGATGCGGGGAGGGAGGAACCTCATATCCTTCCCGCGACCTGGGCCGTGAGTCCCCGGTGAGAGAAGCTCGAATCCCGGGGTGGGGATGGTCCCCAGACCCGCCCCCGCGGCCACGTCAGTTCGCCGAGGAGAGGGGGCGCGTACCGGCGAGCTCGGCCTCTGCGAGCTCAACCCCAAGGTCCAAAAGGGAGGGGACGACTCCCGGTGGCGGTTTTCCGGAGTCATGAACCGCGAGTCCCCAAGAGTGGTCTTGGCTCGCGGGGTGGCGTCTCGCGGCGTGGTGTCTTCTGCACCATCAGGGCGGCGGTCTGGGCCGTCGCAGACCTCAACGACGTTCCTCCCTCTTTCAGAGGCAGGCAGAGTGGAGGAGCCGGTCTCGTGCTCAAAGGTGACCCTCAGGTCGTTGTAGATGGGCTCGGCCGCCTGAGGGAATGGTTTCATCTTCTTGGAGCTAGGCTCGGCAGAGCCACCCTGCGGCATAGCGGCAGGGACCGCCGTCAGGGCGGCTACGCGAGCGGCAGAAGCCTGACGAGCTCAGTCTAAACGCTCTTGAATCTTCTTGGGGAGCGGCATCTTGGCAAGGTTAGAGCAAAGGGAATGACAAGAGTCAGGCAGGTGAGCAGGTGCATATATATAGCCGCAGCTGGACCCCACCCAAAGATTCCCTCCAACTCGCCACCCCGCGCTCGCCGCACACTTGAGATTGGATGTTTCTTTCCGAGCTTTGCCAAGGTCAAAAAGAGCGGGGATTATGTACAACCCCGTGTCCGGCGAGCAAGGTCGCCAGGAACCAGACAGATCGGGCTGGAGATAGTGGGCGAGCTCGACAGTAGAGAAGCCGAGCCCGAGCTCGGCATTCGTCGACCGGAGATCGGCATTCGTCGAACGAAGATCAGCATTCGTCGATCCCGAGCTTGGCATTCGCCGAGCTAGTCCACGAATCGTCAAGCTGAGGTCAACTGATGGAGACCAATGGATGGGCGAGCTCACCGTCCTAGCTCGCGCCCTCGCAGCGGAGTTCGGCAACAGCAGGCGAGCAGGACCTGCCGAGGTGATCAAGCTCCCCAGCTCGCCTGGATGTATGAGGTACTTTTTACTGTTTTGCCCCCGCTGGTCTGCCTATAGCCCTTCAAAACAGCGGAGCTTGGCTGTTGGCAGACCCAGCCAAGGGTTTTTTGGTAACTTCAGGTCAGTTCATTTGGTTATTGGCAGTTGAGATTCCAAAAACTATAAATAGGACACAAGGGGTACCTCAGAAGGCATGCTTCCTGTGCTCTCCTGCTCCAGTTTTCACGTGCTTTCTGGCGAGGCTGCTGCGGTTCCATAAATGCTGGAAAAGGCACAATTAGCACAAGCGAGGGTACGACAGGAGGAGGCACAGCTGGAGGGGTGTCCCGAACCAGCCTAATTGCTTCAGCGATGGCTTGGACAATATCAGCAATATGCACTGAGGAAGACTGTTGCCCACTCACACTTTCTTCAGACTTGGAGTCCCTGGAGACCTCAGGTTCATCAAGAGCCTCGCGCATCCTGCGGCTCGAATACACTCGAAACGTTTCCTGAGGGTAAACATGGAATAGTTCAGTATATTCGGATATTCGACTCTCATGGCTGTGAATTATGTTTCATTATGGTACTTTCTGCATTCCACGCAACACGAGAAACCTCCCTCTGATGCCACTTAATTGTAACGACCAAAATCCGCCACAATTTAAATTTTCATTTCGAGCAGATTTCTCACAGGTAAATGTGCAGCAGTTGTACTAAAAAGGTGTACCAGGTGAAAACATAAAACCACATGTCATACAAAATATATACACTGTCCAAATGAAAGTACATTTACAGAACGTTGAAATTACAAATATCTAAAAATGTACAAGTAGTAGACGCATATGCTAACCCGTGGACGAGCCACGTCTTCAACTTGTCTTCGAACTTCCTCTGCCTGAGTCTGTCTAGCTTCTTCTGGTACGCTGGTTTTCGGTTCATATAAGAGAAATCGGGAACTAGTTAGTTTTGAAAACTAAGTGAATTCCTAACCCTTACCTGTAGTTTCGCACTGCAAGCAGACAAGAGAGTCTACAACAATCAAATATATATCAGTATAATCATGTTTCTAAGCTAGGAAACAGGTATAATCAACAATTCTCTATCTGATATCAATTCATATTTCATTCATTCTATATCGAAGTTCGTAAATTCGTGATTCATTCCTCAAAATGCTGTGTCACTCAATTTCTCAAACATCTGAGTCCGTCGACCCTTCATATCAATATCCTCTTTAGGGCGCTCACACGCGCAGCAGACTTCAACGCTTCTTAAATTGGATTCTTATCATATTCTGTAGGAGTTCGACCCCTCCCACGAGGTGTGAGAGTTCTACCCCTCTCACGAGGTATAGGAGTCTGAAGCATCCCCCCTACCAGGCCGACCCTTAGAATTTCGTTGCGTCGACGCGTATTTCATTTCTGAATCATTTTCTTCAATTCATTTCTGTTCGTTCAATTCAATTCAAAAATAGAAATTATTTATATTTGGTTCCCCTCAGAGTTTTATCGCCCGCTGAGCCACGTTAGCGTGTTCGACGATTTATATTTTCAATGAAATCAAATATTTAAAGAATAACTAGCTTATTAGGTTCATAAAAAGAAACAGTAAGGACTCACCCCAATTTTTCTTTTGCCCTTGTCCATCGTAGGATTCTCGTCGCGTCTATTGCCAGATGCCATCCTCTGCAGTATCAATAAATCATTTACTTTAGGGTTGCGCTATAAATAGGTACGAGCAGACTCCTACGACAGTCGTAACTACGACCTCTAGGAGTTTTTTAGGGAAAGACTTGCGTGGGTGACTCAAAATGAAGACGCATCATTCGACCAACAAAGGTTTCATATACCCACAAGAACTATTTCAAATTGCTCCTACAGACAACCGAAAGGGTTGCCACAATGGCAACGTCAAGGGCTGCGAATAACAGCTCAAATTAGCGTGTAAATTTCATCTAAGACAGCCGGCCAGTGTAGGTAACACCCAAACCAACAGTAGTCGGCCAACACACACAACCCCCATCAACAACAGCCGGCCAGCACACACAACCCCCATCAACAACAGCCGGGCAATACACATACAAGGGAAGCAAAAACAAAACTCCAAATCTGAAGCCCTAATAATTTGGTTCTCAAATTAACTCAAAATCAAAGATTAAGGCACAAAAAAACTATATAGGAACATTTCATATGCTTTTTATTAACACAAACCTCAAAAATCTTAACCCTAGGTTTCAAACTGTCACGACCCGTCTCAACAAGATCAGAGTGCGCTTCGGGTGGGTTGTGATGCCACAGGCATGCAGAGAAGAATCATGTCTGCTAAGGCGGAACCAGAAATTCTACAACTAGTTTTTAAATCAGTTATTTTTGAAAAGAGTTTTAAAAGATTTTTAAATTGGTGCGGAAGCCATACATAAATAGTTAAAAAGTTGGTGTGCATGCATTTTTTTATAAAAAACTATGTCACAAGCAGTACTGAAACTAATTAATGCAACTAATCACAAAGGTAGAAAATGCATAAGTGAAATGAACTAGTACAATGTTTCACCCTACAAGTTGTCCTCGATACAAGAGAAAATGTCTGACGATAACTCGTACATGAGTAGAAAGAAAAAATCCAACAGCAAAAGAAACAAAATATATAGAACCTGCTGATACATTTAACAAAATGAAACCTCCGAGCATGGCTGTAGCTGGAAGAAGAAATAGCTCAGGAACCGGGCGGCGCAGTCACGACACCTAAGTCAAATCCAACAGAAGTAAAATGCATCAGAACATGAAAACACATAAAGATTCAAGTTAATAACTTGGACAAAAGTAAGCAGAGAAAATAAGAGCTCAGTGAACTAGTTTTATATGTAGCAACCTACTACCAGACAAGTAACCATGTCAAACAAGATGTTTTTGATTTAATGGCCTACTCCGGAGTTTAGCCTAGCTTCAATACCATAAGCGGAATACATTGAAGGGTGAAGGTGTTGTCATTTGGTGTACAAGATTCTAGTGTTTGAATTGACGCAAGGCTTATCAACAACGGTGCTTGCAACGGTCGACTAATGGTTTCTGTTACCAGTTAGTCGAGAGTTCGATTCGACGCGTCACACCAAACCAACACTCTCCTCCCAATGTTCGCCTAAGATATTAGACAATTTCAGGGATTCATAAATAATTAGACGATTCCAGTTTATAAGGGTTACTTCATAAACAAAAGTGAAGTAAATTAGATCTCATGTTTGCAAGCGAGAGAGTGTCTCTACTTGCCTTAAGGTGATTTTGAAAATGCTAGTAACAGTTAAGTGGCGCAGGCAAGGTTAGAAGCTTGAGCTAAACCTGTTCGAGATCAAAAATACATTCCAAATTGAATTAACAAGTTGCTTATGCCAGCACATGCGTTTAATAATCGCTTCCACACAAAAGGAGAGGGGTTTAGAAATTTACCTCCCTCGAAAGTGAGGGGAGAAGAGAGTACCGCGAGGGATTGGGAGTTTTTGGCGGCGTTTGGAAGCAAGAATCCCTAATTCGGAGAGGTCTTGGAGTGATTCCACCACCTAAATCCAAGGACACGCACTGGAAAACACACAAATCCGAGATTAGTGGGTTATACGATGAACATAGGCTGGATCGTCCAAAAACTCTAGATCGGAGAGCGAAAAATTAGCGTAATAAAATTAGAGCAAATTGAAAATGGGAGTGAGGCGGAGTCCCTTACCCAAGGAGACTAGATTGGGGCTCCGAAATCCACGAAGAGAGGTTTCGAGCGAAACCCTAGGAGTCCCTCACGAAATCCACCGGCCAGAACGAGTAGGAGCTAGGGTTGCCGGAGAAGAAACGTCGTCTTTGCCCTCACTGGCCGGAGGAGGAGAAGAGGAGGGGAAAAAAGGGGGTGGCCGTCCTCCTTGGAAGCAGCCGGCCAAGAGAAGGGTTGCTGCGGGAGTTGCCGGCCAAGGGAAGCGTCGAAGACGGCGGGGAAGCAAGAGGAAGGGGCGCCGGGCCTGGAGGAGGGATTTGCCGGCCACTGGAGGCGGAGGAGAAGGCTGTCGGGCGCGCGGGAGACGGAGGCGGGGCCGACGGAGCGGGAGCTTTTTTGCGGGATGCAGGATACGGGATACACGCCGACTCGGGTTTATTTTAAAGGAGTGGGGGGGGGGTAGATTTAGGTTTTGGTTATTATTATTATTATTTAAGTGAGGGTAGGTTTAGGTTTAAATTATTTATAAACGGGGGGGGGGGGGGGGGGGTTGTTACACAAACCCTCTCCAATCTATGACATAACTTCATACAAGAAGAGTGAGGATTGAAGAGAAAGAGATTACCTTCGTAAAGAAGAAGAAATCGTGCGAAACAGAGGAGATTTCATGTGGCTAGAGTGATCGGCGCGACAACGGCTTTCGTCGGGTTCGTTCCGTCGAGAAATGAAGAAGAACGAATAGCAGAATCGTGTTATATCACGGGAAATCCCACCGCCTTACCCAGGCAGCCAGTCACACCACCAGTACAGCCGGTTTCAAACAGTGCACAACCACACACACACCCAGCCGGTCCAACCACCATTCATACATAAATCTCAATCCAAACCAAGCCCAATATCCATTAAGCTGATATAAAATCCGGCCAACTCAAGACATTCAAAATGAAACGAAAACGAAACGGCTGTCGCAAAATCAATCAGAAAATCCGAACATCAAAATTAACGTGCGACGTCGCATCGGCACTGAAATCATGTTTTCATCATCGGAGATTATTTACATAGTTTTTATATTGAGAATATACATATATATATATTTACACACACACACGAGTGTTAACCCCGAAATCGGCGATCCTTCCCAAGGGAGCCAGCTTGCTCATCGCGGTCTGCCCCGGGTTCCTCCTGGAGGCCGTGATTCCCTAGGTTGGGCGGACATAATTCTCTGTCCGCTCAGGCCGCGCGGCCTGCGCGGTCTCAGCGGTCTGACCCCCCAGGCCGCGCGCCTTTCCTTGGTCGGCAGGGTCCGCGGACTTCTTCCGCAGTCCGCCTCTGCAGGCCGCCCCCTTTTTCAGCTTAACCGCAAAGTTGTTTCCGCAGGACTCTCTCTGCCGGACTCAACTCCCTGTCCGCTCAGGCCGGCAGCAACCCGCGACTTAGCTCGCAATTGACGGGAGACATCCAATATTGGCGGACTCAGAAGTATATCTGCCCCAGGCCGGCAACAGGTCGCATATCCTTTCACCCAGCAACATGGGCAGCCGACTCCTCCAGTCCGCCTGCAAGGCGCGGACTCCAATTCCGGCTATCCGACAAGACCAGCAGCGTCCAAGTTCCTCGCGAGCTGGGCGGACTCGAAGTGTGATCTAAATTTCCAGTCCGCCTTCATTGCTGAACCCCAACAGCCTCGACAACCAGGCTCACCTCCAGTGCAAGCAGACTCAACCTTGCAGCACCCTCGGACTCGACGGACTCGGCGGACTCTCTATGCAGTCGGCCCTTTCCTTAGCCAGCACCAGCTTCTCAGCATCAACGGGGTCAACTCCTCCTCAGTCCACAGGCCTGTCGCAGGCTCAGCCAGTAGTAGCAGCTTCCTCCTCAGTCCGCAGCCTTCATGCGGACTCAGTCGGTAGTGGCGGACTCCTTCCAGCCCGC
Organism: Platanthera guangdongensis; assembly: GCA_039583875.1. Lineage (NCBI taxonomy): Eukaryota > Viridiplantae > Streptophyta > Magnoliopsida > Asparagales > Orchidaceae > Platanthera > Platanthera guangdongensis. The sequence continues at coordinate 78,303,054 of CM077163.1, forward strand.
CAGGCATCAAATCCTCCAGAAGGCAGTCCCAGTCCGCATACCCTCGTGCGGACTCGCCAGACTCCGCGGGCACTCTGCTGCCCGCACCCCTTGCAACTCTATCAGTTCAGCAGTGGCGGACTCCGCGGATTCTCCTCGCAGTCCGCCACATAGCTTCCAGCATCCGCCACCCCAGCAGTAGGCGGATAATCCCAGCTCAGCAGTGACGGACTCCGCGGACCCGCATCGCAGTCCTCCACCGAGTCTCCCATTTCTGCCAGCAGCTCCGGTTTCAGTACCAAGTCTCAGTCCGCGCAGCCTGTTGCGGACTCGGCGGACTTCGTCTCTTTCTCGCTCCAGTTACCGTCTCACCGGGGGTAACGTCACCGCAAGCCGTTACCTCCTCGGGCCTATAAATAACCCCCCATGCCTCTCATTTAAGAGGTCTACGCTCGAGGTCTCGTCATCGCCAAGGTGCTCACGCCCGAAGTCAGCCAGCCAGCCCTCCTGCGGACTCCGATTTTCAGACCGCACCCTCCTCTGCGCCTCTAGCCGCGCGGCCTGCCGACCTAGATCTTCAGTCCGCGCGGTCTGCTTCGTTTGCTTAACCGCGCGGCCTGCCAGCTTCGCTCTTCAGTCCGCAGGGCCTCCTCTGGCATTCTTCTTCCTTAGCCGCCAGCTTCCTTTTGTACCCCTTTATTGTTTTGTTGTAAAGGTGTATTGGCAAGCTTGTAACTCTTGCTATTAATAAAAGGAAAGCCCGTCGCAAGAGTGACATTCAAGCCGCGGCGGGCGAAGTCTGCTGTTGCCGCTGCTAGCGGCCCCCTCTCTCTCCCTTCTTCCTAGCTCCGCTCAGCTCTCTCGGCAACCAACCTGCAAGCACAACCGTCATATTAACCGTCTGCTCGACAGCTCCTGATCAACGTCCTCCTCTCTTGATCAACCTTCTCTGTTGATCAAGTCTCTCCTCTGCTCTCAGCACCCTCTCCTCTATCCCCGCAACTCCTTGAACAAGCTGCTTGCTCCACTCTCGAGCACTCAGAAGCTTCCCTCTTCTCCTCTATCCCCGCAACCTTCATCCTCTTCCTCTCCTAGCTTGTGAGATCGAACACTCCCTCCGTGTTAGCTGCCTCGGTGCCGTTTTCGCGCATCAACAACGAGCTTCTTCGCACGGGCTATGCCCATGCTCGAAGCTCTCGGGCGGCATTCAACTGCATCCAGGCGGGCTTTGCCTGCCTGCGCACGGGCTTCGCCTGTGCTCGATGCGTCGCTGCGCGTTGCGCCCGCCTATGAACGGGTTGCGCACGCACCCGAAATCTCATTTTTTTCAAAACATATACCTATGAGTACTTAAAATGACCGCAAAAAAATATGAATTATTATTCCTATTTTTATTTTATAAAATTTTGCAAATTTTAATATATAAAAATAATTTATTACTCATCTCTCCCTCTCTCTTTATCACTCCACCCTCTCTCTCTCTCCTCTCTCCTGCCCCCCTCTCTCCCTCTTCTCTCTCTCTCCAAATCCCCCCCCCCCCCCCATGTTCTCTCATGATCCAATGGCTAATATTCATTCTATGGTGTGCCTCCAAATACCTATATTCCCATATATATATATATATATATATATATATATATATATATATATATATATATATATATATATATATATATATATATATATAAGTTCGGGTCTTACACGGCCCCTCTCCTAAAAATTTAAAAAATAACCATTATTTATTTCAGAACTAGTTTTATTATATAACAAAATTTATATATTTTGCTTAAAGTTTTTAATTACTAAAACCCTAACCCTAGAGTTGAGATTACATCACTATGTATACCTATATAAATAAACCCTTCTACCTCTTTTGACACAAGTTTGTGCATTGGGCAACTTGTAATCGAACCACCACTAATACTGATCCAAAATTGATCCTGTTACAATTGAAGGGATTGGAGCAAATAAAATGTCTGCATTACGAGATTTTATAGCCGACCAGTTACAAAATACTCACATGTACTATATTTTTTAATGGTTAAAAACAATCAATAATTTACCTCTTAATCACTGATTGTATATTTCTCCATTATGCTGTTAAAAATCTTGGTTAGAGATGTGTGGGGTTCCAGTGATGCAATTGCATAGGGATAATATGTTGTTTAATATTGTGATGCACACATACTCTGATTATGTAATTTTCATATTTAGTAAAATCTTTAAATTTTCATATATAATCATTTTTTTGGATGTGGTATTTACAGTTTGGACATCATTTATGATATATATAAACGTTTGGAATAATTCATATTGCGTGCATTTCAATTACATTTACAATAATTTTAATTTCCAATCAGCCACCACACATCTATTCTGTTAAGCCATATAGTCTGTTTCTCTATTGTAATAGCACTAAAAAACATATCTTTCAAACAATTTCAAAGTTTTTCTCACCACTATGCAAAACAACCGATTCTCTTACCATTGCATCACACCACTACTTGTCTGCTTCACCAGTCGCTGCAGCTGAGTCAAACAGACCCTAAGATGAATATTTTTCCGATTATATGCAATGGTCATGGTTATTATTTGCCCCCTCTATTTTATAGAGGGGTAGAGTTGTGACAACTTGCTTGCATGATCAAATTATATTAATGGACATAAAGTACATATAATACATACTTTATGAAAAAGGTTAATGTAAAAGAACTATGTCAATCACTGTTCATATTCCTTTATTTATTAATTGCTTAAATAGTGATGATTAATTTTAAAATCATACTCTGGCAACAACTATGCAAACTTTCTTTGGCAGTCCTTCTTTGGATACAACATATATGATCCTATGCATATAATCTATTTAAATGTAAATTAAACCCAATATCCTAGACCCTTAGTAAAAAACCCTCCTAAACCTTTTGTAGGTACGATCTTATTTGTCTTATCCTTGATATAAAGTTACATTTTTTTGCCTGCAAAGGGAAAATTTGCAATGCCTGATTTGAACTTAAATGGATTAATACCTAATTCTCATTTATGATATTTTTATAAAACTCCACACATTTAAATTATAATGTTTTTATAAAATTATATAACACATTAAACTGGTATTGTGGTATACTCTTAAATTTGTTTATTATGCAATTTTATTGTTCATAATGTTATGTTATACTTATATAATTATGATGTAGAAATACACCAATAAACAATATGATATGCACATTTATAAATTTTAAGAACAATTAGAGTTGAATAGCTAATTTACATCTTTTTAGTTTAAATGACTTTATTTTTTTTAAGATGCTTATAATTTATATTTTTTTAATAAAAAAGAGAATTGAATAAATAAACAAAATTAAATTAAAGGCAAGGCAAAGTAATTGCAATGAAGATTTTATATTCATGATTAAAATCCTATTATTACGTATTTTTTCCATATAATGTTTAGCATGCTTGTATTTGTCTATCTAAACAACAACAACACTCAAGCCTTTATCATACTATAGTGGGGTCGGCTATATGGATCCTTTGTCGCCATTGTGCCCTATCTTTTGTCATGATCTCACTAATGCCTAAGTACATCATGTCCTTGCAGTTTCATTCCAAGTCTTTATTGGTCTACCCCTCCCTCGTTTAACATGACTGGTGGCTAGGCTCTCACGACGCCTAACAGGTGCCTCTAATGGTTTCCTTTGTACGTGTCCAAACAATCTTAGATAAGCTTCTCGCATCTTCTCTACAATTGGTGCTACCCCTGTCTTATCCATGATACTTTCATTCCTAATTTTATCCAATCTCGTGTGTCCACACATCCACCTAAGCATTCTCATCTCTGCAACTCCCATTTTTGCTCATGTACACAATTCACTACCCAACACTCAGAATCATGGAGCATCGCGGGTCTAATTGCAATATGGTAAAACTTGCCCTTAGGTTTTTGTGGTACTTTACGATCACATAAGATCCCTGACGTGCCTCTCCACTTCAACCAACCCCGCTTGGATTCTATGTATCATATCTTTATCATTACCTCCGTCATTTTGAACTATCTGTCCATGATATTTAAAACACTCACTACGGGAAATATCTTGATCACCCAACTTAATAACTAAGTCATGTGTCCTTGTTCTGCTAAATTTAAGCTCTATATACTCCGTCTTTGTCCTGCTCAACCTAAAATCCTTTTTTCTAAAGTATCTCGCCAAGATTCAAATTTTGCGTTTACACCCTCGCACGTCTCCATGTACTCCGTCTTTGCCCTCCGTCTTGTATTTGTCTATCTAAAACAAAAAATTACTCCAGCAGGAAAAAAATGTTATTTAAAATGAAAACTAAATACTAAATTTATATGCATACTACTAAAACTCTCTCTTTATATACTTTTTTAAATGAATGATCATTTATGATATTGATTGCTTTGATGTATTTGAATATTTATGATAATATTGTTATGAATAAAGTAAATCAGCATTTTGACTATTTAGTAGTGTAGATGAACATGAAATTGAGAAATAAAAAAATGATTTTATTAATTTCTTATTTAAAATTTTTGTTACAACATATGTATTTGTACATATATATATGAGAAGAAGGGAGAGCCTAAATTCTATCCCAAGATGTGTGACTAAAATCTAAGAAGGGTTTATATCGGCTTTTATGGGGGACTTTCTTTACACTTTCTTCAACACTCCTCCGCAAGCTGGAGCATACAAGTTGTAGGATCCAAGCTTGGACAAGAATTTAGAATATAATGGCCGTGACAGAGCTTTTGTAAAAATATCAACGACTTGTTCTGTAGCTGAAACATGTTTTAAGTCTAATTTTCTAAGTTGAACCTTTTCCCGAATAAAGTAACAATCAACCTCTATATGCTTGGTACGTTCATGGAACACATGATTCTTGACAATATGAATGACATCTTGACTATCGCAGAATAAGGTGGAATGAGAAGAGTGTTCGACACCAAGTCTTTCAAAAGGCTTTCTAGCCATGTAAGTTTCGAGACGAGAGAGGCCATTGATCGATATTCTGTTTCTGCAGATGAACGTGCGACGATAGATTGCTTCTTGCTTTGCCAAGTAACAAGATGTCCACCAAAGTATGTGCATAAACCACTTGTGGAACGACGATCATCAATGGATCCAGAATAATCAACATCAGAGTAAGCAATGAGAGATAATGACGAGGAGGGCTTATATACGAGCCCTTGTCCAGGAGAAGAATTCAGGTATCGTAGAATGCACTCAATTGCCTGGAGATGAGAAGTCCGTGGAGCATGCATAAACCTAATAACGACCCCAATGACAAACGATATATCAGGTCTTGTAACTGTCAGATAGATCAACTTTTCTACAAGATGACGATAATATTCTGGGTTTGGTATGAGTGTATCCGAGTCAGAGGAGTATGCACAAAGCTTGTGGTTGACATCCATGGGTGTGTTAGCTGTTTTGCATCCAGAGTAGCCCTCGTCATGAAGATCAAGACAAGACGGTTCTTTCTTTGAGATAGGACAAGACCATCGGGTCGACGAGCTACCTCGATGCTAAGAAAATATCGGATATTTCCCAAATCTTTGATCTGGAATACGGAGGCGTAGTGTTCCTTGATCAGATGGATGCCTTTTGAATTATCTCCAGTAATTAAGATATCATCAACATAAACCAGGAGTATCACAGTGTCTGTCGATTGATGACGAGTAAATAGAGAAAAGTCAGTCGAGTTTCGGGTGAATCCAACATCACAAATAAGTTTACTAAACTTGTCAACCAAGCATGAGGAGACTTTTTGAGACCATAAATTGATTTTTTTGAGATGACAGACAAGAGACTCTCTCGTGGTCTCAAACCCGGGAGGTTGATTCATGTAGACAGTTTCTTGTAAATCGCCATTGAGGAAGACATTTTTGATATCCAGTTAATGCAATGGCCAGTGACGATGAACAACGAGGGAGATCAGAACACGATGAGAGAAGGTCTCATCGTAATCCAGACCTTGTTATTAAGTAAAGCCACGAGCCACAAGACGATCCTTCAGACTTTGGATTGTCCCATTCAAACCATGTTTGATGGAAAATACCCACTTATAACACACACAACTCTGACCAGGAGGAAGAGGTACAAGATACCAAGTTTGGTTTGACCAAAGAGTAGACATTTTCTCCTCCATTGCCGCCCTCCACCCTGGATGTTGAAGAGCCTCCTGTACAGAGTTAGGGGAAGACATATAAGATAAAGAAAGAGCAGAGGGCCTGAGTTCCCGAGAAAGACAGTGTAAGGAGATATAATTCAACATTGGGTGAGCTGTAGAAGGTGTAACCGGATCATTGGAGCACATAATATCATTAGTAGAAGGTAACAGACTCGGGGCATCAAAAGGAGAAGGACGACGAGTGTACACACGAATCAGAGGAGGTTTGAGCGGTTGTGTCAGGAGTAGCGTGGGTAGGAAAGATGATAGCGACAAGGTAATAGGAACAGCTGGTCGTAGAGGAGGAGACGATAGTGGTAGCAGATGGTCAAAAGGTTGAGAATGATATGGTTGGTCCTCAAGAAAGATGACATCGGCCTATATAACAATCTTCCGATCAATGAGAGAATTGCAGACATAATCTTTCTGAGTGGAAGAGTACCCAATGAACATATATTTTGTGGCACGTGGGGCAATCTTGTCAGTAGATGGCTCAAGATTTAGGATTTAGGGTACCCAACGAACATATATTTTGCGAACATAGCAGACACATCCGAAAACACGAGGTGTGACTGTAAATGGGGGTGCGAAGGGAAAAAGAAGGTTAAAAGGTGCTCGAAAATTGAGAATAGAGGAGTGCATGCGGTTAATGAGGTGGCAGGTTGTAAAACTTGTGAAATTCCAGCATATGGTGGGAACATTCATTTAAATCATTAGAGTGCATGCGACCTCAAGAAGGTGACGATTCTTGCGTTTGATGACACCATTTTATTGAGTATAAACACAAGAGGTTTGATGGATGATGCCAAACTCAGTACACACGTTTGTAAACACACGACCAGTGTATTCCCGAGCATTATCGGTGCAGAGGGTTTTAATTGTAGTAGAGAATTGGTTGTGAGTCTCAAGGATAAAAACACAAAAGACACGAGACAGTTTAGATCAATCATGAAAAAAATACAATCATGTCGTATGAAAGTAATCATCAATGTATGTTACGAAGTAACAATAACCAGAAACACTGACAGTTTTATAGGGTACCCAAATATCTGAATGTACTAAAACAAGGAGAGCAACATTCCGAGTACAATGTGATGAAAAGGTTCACCGATGGTGTTTGCCGTAGATACACGACTCACATGTGAATTCAGTGAGGAACAAATCTGAAAGAGCTTTCTGGAGGATGCGGGGAGGTGCATGCCCAAGACGCCGATGCCAATCGACATAATTAATAGTGGAGAGAATCATGAGGTGGAGGTCTAAAGTGTAAAGCACATTAACCAGTTTCCCTTTACTAATGACAGTCCGTATTTGGCGATCCTGCACAACACAAGAAGTACAAGAGAACGTCACAGAACAATTAAGATCTTGTGTAAGATGGCTAATAGATAGGAGATTGAAAGGAGAGCCTGAAACATGAAGAACCAAGCTAAGAGTGAGAGATGAGGTAAGTGTCACGTCGGCTGATCCGACGACTAGAGTAGAATCCACATTGGCAACAATAATGAACTTGGGATGCATAAAGTTCAAGCATCTTTAATGTTTTGTTGAGGTAATATGATGTGTTGCCTCGGAGTCCATAACCCAGGAGGAACTGTGGGCAAGACATGAAACACCCTTATCAAAAATAGATACAACAGAGCCAGGAGAACGACTGATCATTCCTTGAAGTTGTTGGAGTTGGGTGCGCAATGCATTAATGTTAGCGTCAATGCTGTGTGCAGTGGAATGCACAACCATTGAAGAAGAAAAAACACAAATTCGAGGCTGGCAATGCGGGGAGGAGGCTGCAGTCGGGACAGGAGAAGCGATGGCCTGGAAGTGCGATGATCAGGACAGAAGCATCTGCGACCAGTAAAAGTGGCGGTCTGGCGGGTAGCAAGCAATAACAGTGAGAATAGCGGTCTGAGTTGAACGTCCTGAGGAGCGACACAAAAGTGCGGCCGGGAGACACATAGGTGTGGCAAGGGGAGTAAGGCCAACGAATAAGCTGGAGCGGAAACCAAGAGCCTTTGATGGGGGGCTATCCGGCGCGACACGGCGCAAGGCGGACCCCACGTTCGTGTATTCTCGCCCGGCGGGCCTGAACGGCTTGCCGATCCGCCACCGTGGTTGCGTCCAGCTCGTCGTTCTGATAAATTTTCATATATAGCATGTTGTATTTTAAATAATATTTAGTGTTGTTTTGACACCGAGATCGACGGCCAATCATAACCGTCCATCTTGGATGCCCTATTTTATTTCTCTATAAATATGAACCTAGAGCTGCAGTTTCCTGCATTGCTGAAATTAGGAGAATGGTTCTTCCTCATTTCCGGTGATCCTTCCGCGGTGCCGACGCCGTGGAGCCCCTTGGTGACGACTCCTTGGGTAAGTATTCTCTCCCCTCCTTGCTTTCCCTTCCCCACCGCCATCAGCCAACCCCTCTCCTATAGCAGCCCACCGCCGATCCCCCTTTTTCCGTCCAGACGCCGCTCCCCTACAACAGCCCCCCATCCGCATCCTCCTACCTTTCTACCGGCCAGCCACCGCCCAGTTTTCCCCCATACGACCGCACGCCGCCTCCCCAACTCCACCCTACCACCACCGCCAAACTCCAGCATAGCCCTCTTCCTCCTGCTCCACCGTAAATACCCGATCTGTTTAGATCTGGGTGGGTTTGTCCAGATCTGGTGTATTTGGCCAGATCCGGCCCGGTCCCCTCAGATCCAGCTCTCCCTCACCTTTACCTACAACCACCATCCCTTCCCCTTCCATGAACCACTTCCCCTTACCCGATCTAGTCCTCTCACCACCCGGAAGCCCCGTATTGCCCCCATAATTTCAGATCTGCGTAGAATTATTGCAGCCCGAAGTTTCATTTCAGATTTTGTCTTATCTTATTATCTGTGATATGCAAGTAAGTGTTGAGTTGTGAACATTGTGCTCCTTGTGGAACTTTTGCTTAAAGAGAATTAAAGTTGGTAGCTGTTTGCCCGTGAATCTCTTGCCTTGCAGGTTGTCTAATTCGCCGCGCGCTTATTCTAGCCCTCCGTGCGGAGGAAAGCTATTGCCTAAACGCCCTAAAGAAATTATTTATTCTTATGTGATTGAATGCAACGTTTTATTATGATGCTTCGCTGTTTTTAAATTGATTAACCCGCCTGATCAAGAATTTGCATTGACATATAGTCATTCAGTTTGCGTGAGTCCGTCCCAACACATCACTAGCTTGAATCTTAGGAAACCACTACACAGCCTACCCTACATCAGTTGGTATCAAAGTCAGGTTGGACCGTTTTGCATGCTCCATAGTGGTAGGACATTTAGAAGCATGGTAGATCCACCAGCCACCAATGACCGGGCAGCGGGCTCGAATTCGAGCGCCGCTACCACAGACTTTCAGCGCCTTATTCTAGAACGTTTTGACGCAATGGGTACCCAGTTCGAAAACGTGTGTCCCGATATCGCCGCGGTGACTCGTCTTCTAGATCAGTTAGAGAACGCTAGGGATACTCCCTCCCTACATGACAATGAGATCGCGGATGACCCGGGCGACTCTCCCCGTCGCGGGCAGCGGGTCAGAGATGATCCGCCACCGGCAGACCGGTGCCGTCATGAGATCCCCGTGAGAGTCCCCACTCCTCCAACAAGGCGGAACCCAGAGCCAGCACGTGGCCGACCCCCGCCCCCGTGGGAAGATTACCGCATACCACGTCAGCCTGGCCCTAGGAACCGTGCACCCCCACACGGTCTCCATGACCAGCGTCAAGACGAGTATTACCCGCCGGGTCGACGTGAGCGTGGGCCCCCGCCCGCTCGGCACGATTATGACCGTGACGATGATCCTGATGATTATCCTGACCCGCGGAGAGGCGACCGCGCCTTTGACATCACCCGTCGGATTCGCCTCGATGGCCAGACATTCGATGGCCACCTAGATCCGAAGGCCTTTAGTGATTGGCTCCTTGACATGGAACACTATTTTGATTGGTACGATATGAGTGATGAGCGTTGTGTCCGGTTTGCCAAGATGAAGTTAGTCGGGCAGGCCAATGTGTACTGGATTAGTGTTGAGAGAGCCTTAGAGCATGACGGTTATTACCCCATCACCAGATGGGATGAGATGAAGCAGAGGCTGAGCGAGAAGTACCTCCATGCGTCCTATTGAGATCAGTATTTGAGCAATTACAGAACTTGCGTCAGGGAACTTCCACGGTGGCCGAGTATATGGCTCGATTCGACGAGCTAGTTGTTAGGAGCGATATTTCAGAGGAACCCATCGCTACAGCCACTCCACCCCCTTGAGTCACTCCTGACATGAAGGGGAAGACTGTCGCTACTGAGGGCCAGAGGCCTGGGGGTATTCAGTGTTTTAGGTGCTCGGGCAGAGGACACGTAGCGGCCCATTGCCCTACGCAGAATATGTTGATCGAGGACGAGGAGCACGGTCTAGAGGGAGATGAGGAGATTACTGAGGAGATCACTGCCACCATTGAGGAGGGCTGGGAGAGCGACGCTGAGCGTTCGTTAGAGGTGGGAGTGGTCAGGCGCTTCCTGCATACCCCACGTCCCGATGAGGATTGACGCCGCACTACCATTTTCTATACGTATTTCCCGAGTGCAGGCGGACCCTGCAAGTTAGCTATCGATAGTGGGAGCTGTGTGAATATCGTGGCCCAGAGGGGTCTAGACCGCATGCAGGTGAAGGCGGAGCCTCACCCATACCCCTATCGTGTCATCTGGGTAGACAAGACAACGATACAGGTTACCCAGCCCTGCCTCGTACCGATCTGCATTGCCTCTTTTGAGGACCAAGTCTGGTGCGATGTCATCCCCATGGATGTCGCCCACGTCCTATTGGGCCGCCCTTGGCTCTTTGATCGCGATGTCACGTGTTTCGGTCGATCGAACACGTGTGTCTTTTACGACAAGGGGCGAAAGATCACGTTATCTCCCACCCAGCCTAGAGAGAGACCTAAGGGCCGGATTGAGCCTTCCATGAGCACGATTGCCTTGAGACCCGTGCATATCCTGAGGCGTAGTGAGTTCCTGAGAGACAACACTGATGCAGGTATCATGTATGTAGTGGCAGCCACTATGACATCTGATTGCCCTACACCTGAGGTTCATCCTGCCGTACGATCCTTACTGGGTGAGTTTGCAGATATTATGCCAGAGGAGCTCCCTGATGAGTTACCCCCTCTGCGGGACATCCAACACGTTATAGATTTAGTCCCGGGGGCCTCGCTCCCCAATCTGCCACATTATCGCATGAATCCCGTTGAGCACGCTGAGCTCAAGAGGTAGGTTGATGAGCTTCTTCGGAAGCAGTTTATCCGCGAGAGCTTGAGTCCATGTGTCGTCCCCGCCCTTCTTACACCTAAGAAGGACGACAATTGGCGTATGTGTATTGATAGTAGAGCTATCAATAAGATTACGGTGAAGTATCGTTTCCCGATCCCTCGTCTAGATGACCTATTAGACACGATGTCCGGAGCCCAGATCTTCTCAAAGATCGATCTCCGAAGCGGGTATCGCCAGATTAGAGTTCGAGAGGGGGACGAGTGGAAGACTGCGTTTAAGACGAAAGACGGTCTGTACGAGTGGCTGGTCATGCCATTTGGGCTCTCGAATGCCCCAAGCACGTTCATGCGAGTCATGACCCAGATCCTGCGGCCCTATATGGGCAAATTCTTAGTCGTTTACTTTGACGATATTCTGATCTATAGCCATACCGAGCCTGATCACCTCGAGCACTTGAGACTCTTATTTGATATTCTCTGGAAGGAGAAATTGTTTATCAATCTGAAGAAGTGCTCTTTCTTATCCGAGTCAGTCCACTTTCTGGGATTCATCATCTCGTCCTCAGGCGTGTCAGTTGACCCTGAGAAGGTCCAGTCCATCCGCGAGTGGCCCGTACCGTCGACCATTCATGAGGCCCGTAGCTTTCATGTACTTGCGACCTTTTATAGGAGATTCGTTAGGGGGTTTAGCTCGATCATGGCCCCGTTTACTAGTTGTCTGCGTAAGGGAGATTTTCAGTGGACCGCCGCGGCCACTCGTGCATTTGAGGAGATTAAAAACAAGCTGACGTCCGCTCCCATTCTCCGACTCCCCGATTTTAGCAGAGCCTTCGAGGTCGCTTGTGACCCGTCGGGTGTGGGTATTGGAGGAGTGTTGAGTCAGGAGGGACATCCAGTTTCTTACTTTAGTGAGAAACTGAACGAAGCCAAGCAAAAGTACTCGAACTACGATTGAGAATTTTATGCTATCGTCCTGTCGCTACGATATTGGAGACACTACCTCCTTCCCCGGGAATTTGTGTTGTATTCAGATCACCAGACCCTACGCTACCTCGACTCTCAGAGGAAGCTGAGTCACCGCCACGCGAAGTAGGTAGAGTACCTACAGGATTTCCACTACGTTCTCAAACATCGTGATGGTGTTGAGAACAAGCCTGCTGACGCTCTCAGTCGTCGAGTCTCTCTACTTCACACATTGCGGGCCCAGGTGGATGGTTTCGAGAGGATGATTATGGACTACCCCATTTGTCCTGATTTTGCTGAGGTCTACACTGCGTTATCGAGGGACCCTCCTGATCCTTTTGAGGGGTTTCAGATCATTGATAGGTACTTATTCCGGGGCTCCCGCTTGTGCGTGCCCAACACCTCGTATCGTGATTATTTAGTATGGGAACTACACGCCGGTGGTGCCGCCGGCCATTTTAGGCGGGATAAGTCGATTGCTATGGTAGAGGATCGTTTCTATTGTCCGAGCCTGAAGAAAGATGTGGCTCGTGTCGTCTGACATTGTCGTGTATGCCAAACAACCAAGGGAACGAAGCAGAACACAGGCTTATACACCCCTTTACCCGTTCCCCATCGTCCTTGGGAGGACATTAGTATGGACTTCGTGCTTGGGCTTCCGCGCACCCAGCGAAAGCATGATTCTATCTTTGTTGTGGTCGACCGGTTCTCCAAGATGGCACATTTTATTGCGCGTAGTAAGACCGCCGATGCCCCCCGCGTCGCGGCCTTATTTATGGGTGAGGTCTTTAGATTACACGGTCTCCCAAAGTCTATCGTGTCCGATCGAGATGTGCGGTTCGTTAGCTACTTTTGGAAAATGTTATGGCAAAAAACAGGGACCACTCTCAAATTCTCATCCGCATACCACCCTCAGACGGACGGTCAGACTGAGGTGGTGAATAGAAGCTTAGGTAACCTACTGAGGTGTCTAGTTGGAGAGCATGTGTCTAGCTGGGACTCAGTGCTCCCTATGGCTGAGTTTGCATACAACAGTTCCATCAATAGGTCGACTGGTCTGAGTTCGTTTCAGGTAGTATCAGGTTATGATCCTAGGAAACCTATTGATCTTATACCCATCCCGACTGAGTCACGCCCTAGTGAGTCTGCTGAGTCCTTCACACGTCATTTGCATGAGTTGCATGAGTCTATCAGGCGCAAAATCAATTTAAGCAACGAGCATTATAAAGAACAGGCAGACAGGCATAGACGGGAAAAGCATTTTCTGGTTGGCGAACAGGTGATGGTACGAGTCCGTGCGGAGCGGCTCCCTCAGGGGCCTGCTAAGAAACTAAGCGTCAGGCGAATTGGGCCCTACACAGTTTTGAGACGGATCGGGTTGAATGCTTACGAGCTGGACATTCCTGCGAGCATGGGTATCCACCCCGTGTTCAATGTTGAGGACCTGACAGCCTACTTTGCACCTCACGAGTACCCCGATCCCCACCTTGGCGGCCCTCCCGAGCCCACACCACCACCCCTATCTCCCGCCACCCAGCCTCCACTTGATTCCCACTTCCCCAGGAGTTCACCACCACTGGCTTCACCTGGTGCACCACCACCATCGCCGGACCACTTTCCCCGAGTGCAGAGGGCCGAGCAGATTACAGAGATCCTTGCGCATGAGTTCGTCCCCTCTATGGATGGGCTCGTGTGCCGCTACTTGGTTCGTTGGCTTGGACGACCTTTCACCGATGACACCTGATTGCTGCTGCAGAGTTGGATCAACTCGCCCCGGGGCTTCGACTTCAGTACTAGCGTCTCCATTCATCGGAGATGAAGGCTTTTCAGTCCGGGGGAGTTGATGGGGGGCCATCCGGCGTGACACGGCGCAAGGCGGACCCCACGTTCGTGTATTCTCGCCGGCGGGCGTGACCGGCTCGCCGATCTGCCACCGTGGTTGCGTCCGGCTCGTCGTTCTGATAAATTTTCATATATAGCATGTTGTATTTTAAATAATATTTAGTGTTGTTTTGGCACCGAGATCGACGACCAATCATAGCCGTCCATCTTGGGTGCCCTATTTTATTTCTCTATAAATATGAACCTAGGGCTGCAGTTTCCTGCATTGCTGAAATTAGGAGAAGGGTTCTTCCTCATTTCCGGTGATCCTTCCGCGGTGCCGACACCGTGGAGCCCCTTGGTGACGACTCCTTGGGTAAGTATTCTCTCCCCTCCTTGCTTTCCCTTCCCCACCGCCATCAGCCATCCCCTCTCCTATAGCAGCCCACCGCCGCCCCCCCTTTTTCCGTCCAGACGCCGCTCCCCTACAGCAGCCCCCCCATCCGCATCCTCCTGCCTTTCTACCGGCCAGCCACCGCCCAGTTTTCCCCCATACGACCGCAAGCCGCCGCCCCAACTCCACCCTACAACCACCGCCAAACTCCATCATAACCCTCTTCCTCCTGCTCCACCGTAAATACCCGATCTGTTCAGATCTGGGTGGGTTTGTCCAGATCTGGTGTATTTGGCCAGATCCGCCCCGGTCCCCTCAGATCCAGCCCTCCCTCACCTTTACCTACAGCCACCATCCCTTCCCCTTCCGTGGAACCACTTCCCCTTACCCGTTCTAGTCCTCTCACCACCCGGAAGCCCCGTATTGCCCCCATAATTTCAGATATGCGTAGAATTATTGCAGCCCGAAGTTTCATTTCATATTTTATCTTATCTTATTATCTATGATATGCAAGTAAGTGTTGGGTTGCGAACATTGTGCTTCTTGTGGAACTTTTGCTTAAAGGGAATTAAAGTTGGTAGCTGTTTGCCCGTGAATCTCTTGCCTTGCAGGTTGCCTAATTCTCCGCGCGCTTATTCTAGCCCTCCGTGCGGAGGAAAGCTATTGCCTAAACGCCCTAAAGAAAATATTTATCCTTATGTGATTGAATGCAACGTTTTATTATGATGCTTCGCTGTTTTTAAATTGATTAACCCGCCTGATCAAGAATTTGCATTGACATATAGTCATTCGGTTTGCGTGAGTCCGTCCCAACACATCACTAGCTTGCATCTTAGGAAACCACTACACAACCTACCCTACATCAGCCTTTCCGTCGAAAAACCGGCAAACTGGAAAACAAGTAGCGGGCGAGCAGAGGTGAGGGCCGCAAGAAGCCAGATGAGCAAGGAGGCAAAGGAGACCGCAATTGATCAGAGAGAGAGAGAGAGTGAGCGATCCGCGCGGCTAGAAGCTGTGAACAGGTCGACCACGACTGGATTTGCGAGCTACGAGTAGTCGCGGCGAGAAGGAATGAGCGGAGAAAAGCAACATGCAAAATCCTGCGGGCTGGCGGCAAGAGAACGAGAGCAGAACCGGCGGCATGGACAAGAGTAGCGGCGACAAGGCACGCGGTACAAAGGGAAAAACAGCCTGGCGAACAAATATCAACAAGAAAAAGAACTCGCGGCTAGGTAAGTTTGACCATGGCGAGCTGCGGTCAGAGAGTAACCGCTGCGGTTAACAACGTGCAACCAGTGAGAAGCAACGAAGGATAGCAGAGAACACCAATGACGGTCTGAGAGAGAACTGACGGAAAGAGACTAGCAGCCTGACAGGTAGAGATCAATCCAGAGAGCGCACTGAGAACAAAGCGAACATGCCATTGTAAACAGGAAACAAGAAGAGAGTTGCGGGACCCACTGATATGAGGAGGAAAAAAGCTATAAAAGCAGGAGACGGGGGAAGGGAGGGGTGGATCCACAGGAGAAGATAACTGTAGGTAGAAACAGAGGACCGTAGGTACAAGGGGAAAACGATCGAAGAACTGATGACTTTGATACCATGTAGAGGAATATTGAATTGAGAAATAAAAAAGTAATTTTATTAATTTCTCGATTAAAATTCTTGTTACAAGATATGTATTTGTGCATATATGTAGGAGAAGAGGGGAGAGCCTAAATTCTATCCCAAGATGTGGGACTAAATCCTAAGAGGGATTTACATGAGCCTTTATAATGAGCTTTCTTTACACTTTCTTCAACTAGTAGGAATATGTAGATTTATAATGTCAATATGTAAGTAAATGAAAATTTGATATTATATAAGTAAAATTATATAATTTGCGGTGTATATGTACTTATGTAAGGTTGATATTTAATTTTCCAAATGAAAGGCTGTGATGTAATGCTACATATATATGATACTATAAAATGATGCAGTGATAAGCGACCAAAACTTCACTAAGTGAAAATGCAAACTAAACATAGTGCAAGTGCAATTTTGAGATGACAGTCTGGATCGAGATCTCAAGCGAGTAATTAAAATAAATAAAGCAACAAACTACAATTTGCACAATTGGTTAACAAACAATGATGAATAAAGGACAATTATAATAAACCAGCGACATGAGCCGCAATTCCGTTCAAGTGCGCCGAATACGCTCCGCAAGTTATACGACGAATAATAAATACAAATACTTATGAAAATTAAAACTAAAAGCAATAGTCTTTACCAAAGCAAACAATGAAAAGAAATTCAACATCCATACCTAGATTTAATCGTTCATGTGGCGGCGGGATTAGGGGTGGGGAGTCGACGACAATGTTGGCGTTCTCGGCTCGGGAATGGGTTCCCCAAGTGGGCTGTTGTGGGGCGTGCTGTAGAATCGAAGGATTAGGTCGGGGGGGGGGGGGGGCTGGGCTGCTGGAAGTATTGCTGGAGGGGGGCTTTGTGGGTGGCTGTTTGGTGGTTAGGGGTGTAGTGGGGGTGCGGGAAGGTTGGGAAAAGGGTGGCTGGAGGCGGGAACCTTGTGAATCTGGAGGTGGGTTGGTCGGTGGAGGGGTGTCGGGCTAGGAAGACTGATGGGGGGTGGTGGCCGGTTCATTCCGTGGACTAGAGGGCGTGGATCACAGTGCAGGCTGGCGAAGTGGGGGGTGGGGGCTGGGTTGGGAAGCAGGTGGTCGTCGGGATCCAAGTAGGGGAGGGAAGGGGAGGCGGGGCTGATAGGGTCTTGCTGGAGAGGGGAGGGGGCCAGCCGCAGGTAGTCGCATGGGAAGAGCCACTCGAAGCCAAAGAAGATCGGCTGGTTGCAAGAGGCAACTCCGATCCCTAATTTCAGCCACATACATGGATATATATAGTGTGAGGGGAAATACAACTAGGGCACCCCTGATGGACGTCTAATAATGTTCGCACCGATCTGAGGCTAAATACAACACAAAATAAATAATCTAATATATCAAGCAGACTCGGAACGACCATCCGGGCGCATCCGTTGACTCGGATCGCGTAAGTCCGAGTTGAGTCTCTCAAGCTCCTCAACAAAAATCCTAGTATCATCAAAAATCGGGCGGCGAGCCAATGAACCAAGTAGCACAGAACCATCCGACCGCCCATCGTTGTGAAGTCGTGACCAATGATTTGTAGTGCATCTTCGGCAGGCGCAGACGATTGTCGCTACGATGTATCTCCGTCTGAAAGTGGTGCTGGTGGAACTGCCAGCGGGGTGGTGTGGTCCTCCGAGCGGTGCTCAACCGTCCGCGACTGCCTGAGCATGGTGGGTATATAGGTGCCAGAGAGGGGTGTTTGGCTGTGACAACTGATAGGGGGTGGTGTCGGATTCGTTTCGTGGACGGGGGGGGGGGGGGGTGCGGGCTGGCGAGGGGGGGCGGGCTGGGTTGGGAAGCACGTGGTCGCCGAGATCCAAGGTGGGGAGGGAAGGGGAGGCGGGACTGACAGGGTCTTTCCGGTGAGGGGGTGCGCTGCAGGTAGTCGCACGGGAAGAGCCGCTCAAAGCCAGAGAAGCCCGGGTGGTTGCAAGAGGCAACTCTGATCCCTAATTTCAGTCACATACATGAATATATATAGGGTGAGAGGGGAAATAAAACTAGGGCACCCCGATGGGTTGCTAATAATTTTTGCGTCGATCGGGGGCTAAATACAACACAAAATAAATAAACTAATATATTAAGCCGACTCAGATCGACCATCCGGGCGCATCTGCTTCGGATTGCCCAAATGGGTCGCCGATCACCTCCTCCTGCGGGAATAGACGCTCGTGGGCCGTCGATCGCCATCATAAAGTACTTGTCATGAACAGTAACCAATGTACCGACGAACTGGGGACTTGCGTAATTGGCGCCATTTTTTTGGTTTTTTTCTTTGCTATGTCGAAAGTGTCATGCACCGGCAAAACTTTGACAGCTCAGCAGGATTGGCCGGGTGGGGGTGTGGTTTCCGGAAGGTGAAGCCATATGACTGATACTTATGACCATACACATGATATAACCAAAATAAAATAGAAAATAATTCAATATTTCCTGCATAAAAAATAAACATAATAATTGAAAGAAAGCACGCCTGACACTTCATTTTGATATTGACCCATCCTACATCAACTGCCTTGTAACAACTCATCAGCCCACTAGCAACTCATAAGCTGATTAATTCAAGAAAATGACTATTACTAGAAATTAAAAAAAATAACAACACATGATTTTTGTTACTTACGAGAGATAGTGCACGAAGCCCCTCATGCAAACAGTACCACACAACATGACAACACTCCCGCCGCTCGGAGTCCCTCAAAAGCAATCATACTGGAGGACTGCATTCGTGCACTCGGGGGGCGGCGAACAGCGGGGTACTGTTGCAGTCGGGGTCCTGTTGCGATTGAACCGGGGCCCGTGCAATGTCTCTCATATATGATAATAAGTGTTTTTATTTTTTATAACTACGAATTATTTTATAAAAAAAAATTATTCAATTTTAAAATGGAAGAACTCTAAATTGGAAATTTGAAAATCAAAAGAGAAGTAGGACTAATGAACATTTCAGTCCAACTTATTTGAGAAAAAAACTATGAAGCTATAAATATGTTTTTAAGAGAAAATTTAAAAGAAAAAATATTTTTACTATAAAATGTTTTGAAGAGAGAAGAGTATGATGAATGTTCTTTGTATTGCAGAAAAAATAGAAAAGAAAGTGAGAATGTGTTATAAATAAAAAATATTAGAAGCCCTTTCACAAATTTAAAAGAGCTATGGAGAAGCAATTTGTTAGAAGTTTAATGATCAAATAATTTTCTTTTTTACATTTTATTCCATGTGTATATACAATTTAAATAAACAGTCATAGCATTGTTATTTGGTAGATGCATAAAAAAATGCATTTGATTCTTACATGTTGATGACATCTAGCTTACTTTATCTATGTATCTGCATGTAATTCATCTATTAATACTGCCTGATGCTTATATTGTTATGCAGGTCTTAAAATTTTATTATATTAATATTGGAATTGTTAGAAAAGTCCATGTAAAGGCCCATGTTTGTGCCCAATTTAGCCTTTTATTGTTTATCTTTACACATTAGTCCCACACCTTGTATAGGGGACTCGTCTCTCTTTCTCTCTCCTATATATATATATATTCATACATTGTATTTGATAACGAAGAAGTATAGACAAAATTCAGCTTTTCTCTATATGGTATCAGAGCGACCGGTCCTACCTACGGTTCCGGGCGGACATGTTTTTTTCTAACCGCCCAGCTTCTGCAGTTACTCCCTTGCTATCCGCCGCCTGTCTAACCGCCTCCTTTGCGGTTTTCCTTGTCTCTACCCGACTTCTCCTCTCCTCTTGTGGATCCACCTCCCTTTGTCTCTCCCACTCCGCCTTTATAGCCTTCCTCTCTCCCGCGGGACCACCCCCCTTCTCGCGCGGTCTTCCACTCCTAGTCGTGTCTCTCCTCTGCTGTAGCCGCTGCTATTCTGTAGCTGGTCTTTCTTCTAGTCGCGACGACCTCATCTCTTCTAGTCGCGACGACCTTCTTGTTGCCGGCCTATCTGCTGCGGATTTCTTGCAACTGCGATCTCTACTGGCTTAAACCACAGCCTTCTCTTGCGCGGTTTCCTCTTCTAGCCGCTTCTTTTGTTGGGCTTCTCTTCGTGTGGTGACCTCTTCTTTTCCTTTTGTCTAACCGCCATTTCTTTGTCGCGCGGTCTGTCCCTTTGCCGCAAGGTCTTCCCTTGGTCTGTGACAGGTTAGTCCCGCGGTTTGTCCCAGAGTTCCTCCTGTCCTCGTTGCGGCCCGTCTCTTGGTCTGATCTCGACGCTTCTTCTTTGTCGCGCGACCTACCTTTGTCGCCGCTCTAGTCGCTGCAGATTCTCCATAGCCGATGTTCGTTGCGATCTTCCTCGTCTTCTCGCTGCGTGCTCACTTTGCCGCCGCGATCTCTGCTAGTCGCCACGGTCTTGCCGACTACTGTAGTCCCTGCTTCTCTCGACACCCACCCGCTCTTGTCGTTCTCTCTAGCCGCGCAGTCCGGGTGCATTGTGCGACTTGTGTCTGTCCGGTTCTCCAGCTTTGCCGCTGTGACGTTACCCCTTGTCTAGTCGTTGTTTAGCCTCTGCCTTGCCGGTATAGCTGTTATGACTCCATGGGGTTCTCGATTGATTCTTCAGAGCAACCCACACCCCCTCCTCCTGCCCGATTGCTCCCTGCTTCCGAGATGCATGATGAGTTGAGAATCACCACCATTTCCCTCACTGGGAAGAACTTCATTGAATGAGTGCATTCTGTCAGACGGGTTCTTCAGTCTAAGGGTCTTCTGCAACATCTCACGAAATATCTTCCTCCACCCACCGATAGCTGGCTTCGTCATGATGGACGTGTTCAAACGTGACTCATCAACTCTCTTGCTGATGAACCTTACCGCATGACCATGTATCACGAGACGGCCAAGGCGATGTGGGAAGAACTCCATTCCCTATACTCCGACAAGGACAATCTTCAGCACCTATATGACATCATCACAGATCTTCAGACTTTTGACACTGGTAATGCTGCTGACTTGACCTCCTTTGTTGCTCGGGCTAAGACACTAGCTGAGGCCTGGATCTGCCATCAACCCCCTACTACGGAACTAACTGCCCATCGTGCTCAGAAGGTTGCCGTCTGTATTTCCATGATGATGGCTCCTGTCCCGCCTCATCTTTAGAGCGTTCGGTCTCAGGTCCTCTCGTCAGCTGCTATCCCCTCACTCTCTGATGTGCTCCATGCTGCTCAAAGTATCACCATCTCCTGATACTATTAAACCTCCTTCACCGGCCCTCCTTCAACGAACTTCTGTGCCCTTACTACCTCACCCTCCTCCTGCCCATGGAGGGCGTTCAGCTATGAAGCACCGATACTTACATGAGGGTCACGTACCCGTACCGGATATGTATCCGGTACCGGTACGTACCCGATACTCAACGGATACACCTGTTTCTCTAATCTGTAGATACATTTGGACTTGCAAGATCGTTCTGCATATTGTGATAAAGTAGATTTTCTAAAGTAAACAAAAGACTTTTGTGTGACTTTTAGAAAAGAAAGTTTTATAAAACATAAATGCATTTAACGGTGTTTGTTTATAACAAAATGCGCTTCAGATTTAAGTGTTTTTTTTTTCGTTAAAATTATAAAGAATTTGATTTAAATTTTATTATTTTGTTTTTTTTACTATATACATGCGCTGTTAGTTCTTCATACTAATGTTGTTTAGTATGTATAAGGTATAAAAATTGATGATTTATGCAATTATACTAGATATAATATTGTTTTGAAGACTTTTAATTACATTTATGAGGTATATATACATATTTATTATATTTAATACAACATATCTCGCTGTACCCGTATCTTTGTTTTAAAATTTTTGTCGTACCGCCGTATCAGATATGTATCATACCCGGTACTCGTACCCGTACCGGTGCTTCCTAGGCGTTCAGGCTTTCGAGGAAGGGGTCGTGGTGGCCGACCACTTTCGAAGTGTTCTTTCTGTGATAAGGACGGACACCTTGAGACGTCCTGCTACCAGAAAAATGGTCTTTATCCTCGTCCGGCTGCGTCTGTGTGCGGCCGACAGCACCTCTGCCACTCGTGATGACCTTGAAGATGTCCGCCTTTAGCTCCAACAACTTCACGACATGCTCAGCCGCCTGCCTGCCTCCGTTACCTCTGCTGCCTCTATCTCCAATGAAGGTATCGCTTGTCTCTCCACTAATCCACGATGGATAGTGGATTCAAGTGCTACTCACTATATCACCTCGTTAAAGACGCTTCAATACTTGGATTCTCCACATCCCAAGTGTATTACAGTGGCCAGTGGCGACATCGTTCCTGTCTCCGGCTCCGCTGATATCCTCCTCAGTTCATCTCTCACTCTCCGCTCGACTCTTCATGTCCCGGGCTCCTCATTTAATTTACTTTCTATCAGTCTCCTTACTACCTTGGATTGCTTTGTCAAATTCATACCTTCTTTTCTGATGTAGGATCGACGAACGCAAAATATCATCGGTAACGAACGACTGTAAAATGAGCTCTTCCTTTTTGATGTCCCTCCTACCATCCTCTTATCCATCACCTCCGTTGATTGGCATCGGCGTCTTGGGCATGTTCCTCTTCCTGTGCT
Source organism: Platanthera guangdongensis (assembly GCA_039583875.1). NCBI lineage: Eukaryota > Viridiplantae > Streptophyta > Magnoliopsida > Asparagales > Orchidaceae > Platanthera > Platanthera guangdongensis. The sequence goes on from CM077163.1 coordinate 78,325,903, forward strand.
CCAAAAGGCTCTTCCAGATATCTCTCTACCTGGTTTTAAGTGGGATTCATGTATTTTGGGAAAACAACACCGTTCTTCTTTTCCTCCTCACTGTGCTCGGTGCTCTGCTCCTTTTTGTTTTAGTACATTCTGATGTTTGGGGCCCGTACAAAATTATTAGTGTATCTGGTTATCGTTATTTTATCACCTTTATTGATGATTAATCTCGAATGACATGACTATACTTATTATTTGTGATCGCTCCGAGCTTCCCTGTGCGTTTCGGACTTTCGTTCTTGAAACTCACACACAGTTTTCCACACCAATAAAAACTCTCCAGACGGATAATGCTCGCGAGTACACTAGTCATGACTTTGCTGCTCTATGCTCTGAATTTGAAATTATTCACCAGACGTCGTGTGCATATACCCCAGAACAAAACGGCGCTGCTGAACGTAAAAATCGACATCTTCTCGACGTTTCTCGCTCACTCATGATTCAAATGCAGGTCCCCAAGTATTACTGTAACTTTGCGCTGTCGACGACATGCTATCTCATTAACCGTCTCCCTTCCTCCATCCTTCAAAATGCAACTCTTTTTAGTCTCCTCTTTCCATCTACTCCACCATTTTCTCTTACCCCTCACATCTTCGGTTGTACCTGCTATGTTCACCTCCTTGGTCCGTCAACGGACAAATTGGATCCTCGGGCAGCCAAATACATGTTCGTTGGTTATTCCCGTACTCAGAAAGGGTATGTCTGCAATTTTCCTACTACCCGCAAAGTGACGGTTTCTGCGAATGTTACATTCTGGGAAGATTAACCGTTCTTCTGTGCCTCAAACCCACCCATTCTACCACAATTCGTCCCGAGACCTGTCATCCCCATTACCTCTCCTCCACCACGGCTCCTCCCTAATACGGCTTCCGTTCTCCACAGGCCCCCTCTTCTCCGTGTCTATACTTGTCGCCCTCGTCGCTCCGCCGCCTCGCTGAAGTCGGCTTCGACCTCTGACACTCTGCGACCTGCTGATCCGACACCAGCCTCTACCGCTCATCCCATGACGAACTATGTATCGTTACATCGCTTGTCCCCACCGCTTCACATCTTTGCAACTTCTTTATCCTCTATTTCTGTTCCTAACTCTGTGCAGGAGGCTCTACAACATCCGGGCTGACAGACAGCCATGGACGAAGAAATGACAGCCCTCTGGGCTAACCAGACATGAGATTTGGTTCCCCTACCTCCAGGCCACACGATTGTTGAGTGTAAATGGGTCTTTGTCATCAAGCATGCTCCTAATGGTACAATTGATCGTGTTAAATCCCGACTGGTGGCTCGTGTGTTGGAACCAGCTTTCTGATCCCTCCTAATGTTCGAACAAGATGCAGCCCACACGTACTCTCCCTGCGCTACCCTCCTGACGAGAGTCAGTGACCTGAAAACAGACCGAGGGGGCCCAGCTCGGAGGTCCCGCCTCTTACCCGGAAGAACTGAGAGTCTTCCCCTCCCTAGCCAGTGCTGAGCTAGGTGCCTGTGAGGAAGATAGTGGAAAGGTTCAACAACCTTCTCAGACACCTCTACCGGTCTATTTATAGGCCTCTGAACCTGATCTGCAAATATCACTTCTAAATCAGCCTGAAATGACCAAAACACCCGGGACTGGGTCTGCTAACAGCCAAACTCCGCTGTTCCAGAGAGCTATGCGCAGACCTCCAGGGGTAAAAATGTAAAACTACCTGGGGCACAAAGGTAAAATCCCCCTTGTGGGTAAAAAGGTAAAGACATCTTTTTTTTCATGTGGCGAGTGGGGAGGGATCCGTCAAGCCTAGGGAGGTCTCGCCTGCTGGGCCATCTCGCCCACGCTAGGAGGTCTCGCCTAGCGAGGTCTCGCCTTAACTCATGGGCTGCCCCTTCCTCTCTCCTCTTACGGGTAGGCCTCCCCCCATCTCGCCAGTCCTCCTTCCTCGCTTGTTGGGTCACTCACGAGCCCAAGGTTGTACACAATCCCCGCTCTTTTCGAGGTTGCCCTAACCTCGGAAAGACAGTCCAACCGTGGCTCGCGATGCTAGGATTCCTTTATGAGAATCTTTGGTGGGCCCCCCTATATGGCCTATAAATATGAGAAGAAAGCCTTCATTTGGAACTCTTTAGCCTTCATCTCTTCTTCTTTCGGAATGTCTCATAGTCAAAGTTTCCGCGAGCGTCTTGCGATTGTGCGAAGGCGAAACAAAGCCAGCACGGACGCCCTTTTCCCGGATCTGGGGCGTACTCCCCCCATGGCCTCTCCGCCCTCTCGCCTAAAAAGGACAAAAGCCGCCTGCCCCCTCTCTCGGCGGGCGCAACCTCCTCTGCCCACCCGATAGACAACCCATTCGCTTCTTCCGGAGAGAAGCAGGTAATCACATTATCCATTCTCTTCTCTGCTCTCGCCTGCTGACTACGCTTTTTCAGGGAAGTCTTGCTGATTCGCCGGTGTCTGCCAATCCTCCCGACAATGCAAGCCAAGTTCCTCCGCGCACTGACTCGCCCAAGGCGGCCTCTCCACCCCCCTCGCGGAGAGAAAACCTCTCGCGAGTTGTGGGAAACCCTCGCATCCCTAGTAAGATCTCTTCCCTTCTCGCCTCTCTGTTGATTCGCCTTCTTTCATCCGACTCGCGCGGGCTCATCCTTGCTTGTGATCTCTCGCTATTTCCGTAGGCATCCACTTTGATTCCGATACTGAAGAAGCTCCCGCGTCTCCCCCCCTCTCGCCTCTTCCTCATCCGGGCGAGATCAAGGACTACCTGGGTGATCCCATGGACCCCCTGGAATTGAAGCGGAGGACCGCCAGGATGTTTCGTAAATATACGCACATAATCCGCGAGATGGAGCTCGAGAAGCAAGCCTCCGACCGGCGCATGGAGTGGATTGAAGCAGATCATCACCGCCTTTCCGCCATGGTGGAAGCGGACGGGGTGCTAGACGGGACCGACCCCCAAGCCATCCTAAACGAGACGGACGAACATCTCCGTCTCGCGCGCCGCGGCGTGATTGCTGCTCGCGCCTTTCATCTTCCTGGCCGCCCGCCATGCGCGGGAGGTAAAGATGGCCGCTGGCAGTGGGTGCGGAACTAAACTGTCGCAGTCCCGTCTCGCCTTCTCTGGATCTCGTTTTCATCAATTTCGTTGTTTGATTACTGATATGTTGTGTAAACTTATTTGGGCGAGATGTTCCCTTCTGCGGGACGATTTATTTTAAACTTTTGGTAATGCACTGGTCATATCACGCCGTCTTTTCATCATTGTCATGATTAGATATTATTTTATTAATCTTGTAATGATGGCTTGCCTCGAAAAGGTTTCTGCGGCGCCCCCGCCTCTTGAGTTCTAGAGAGAGAGTGAGATAGGGAGAGTGAGATAGGAGAGAGAGAGAGAGGGAAGAACGAAGCGTCGGGGTGTCCTCTCATTTCCCGCCGCCTGACTTTCCCGCCCTTTTCCCTATCCCTTATAAATATCTCCAACCCCGGCCCCTCTTATTATTCTAGCCCGTTCCTTTGATCCCGGTTCCCGTCTCCCTTTGCCATCTCGCGTCTCTCTCTGAACCGTCCTCTCTCTCTTTTTTGCCGCTTTCTCGCCAGTTATGGGAAAGAAGAAGATTGAAGAGGGCGAGGGGCGCAGCCGTTGCGGGAAGCGTTTCGTGGACCATGACTTCCCTCTCGGCAGACTGCCAGAGGAAGACCACGCTCGCTTCGCCAGCGAGTATCTCTCTGACAGCTATCTGTCTCGCCCGCCCAAGGTCGGCGAGTGCATCAACACTTTCTACCCCAACGCTATCTCCATGATGATCGCTTTCGCCTGCTACCTGCGGCGAGAGCGTATTGAGTTTAGTCTAACTGCCTTCCGCAAGCTGTTTGTCTACCACGCCAAGGACAACGGCATCTCTTACTTCACAGGCCAAGGTCTTAAAGTGTGCGAGACGCCAAGCAAGAACCACCACTGGCTGACGCGGTTCGTCTTCATCCGCGGGGATCTGGGAGGCATCCCTCTCGCCCCCATATCCCCCGCCGAATGCTATTATGATACCCCCAAGGTGGGGGGTGCCGAGAAAGAGCTCTGCGATTTCTTCGCAGGGAAGAATTTTGAAGTCCAATACCTTCGGCGAGACCTCGACTCGCTCCCCGCCGTCTTCCCCGGCGAAGGTACGCTTCTATTCCCGTCTTTCCCCTTGTAAAATTTTTTACTCCCCGCTGACTGCCACTTTATATAGGAGAGAGGACCGTCCCCGTCCATCCCCCCTACCAGAGTAATCGAACTCTCGCTTTGGCGAGCATGGCGGCAGAGGCTGCGAAAGACACGCTGACACCTGCCACCAAGAAGAGGCCCGCGGGCGAGGGTACTTCCCGCCTCAGCCCCAAGAAGAAGAAGAAGTCCGTGTCCTTCAGGAAGGAAAAACCTGCAAAGGAAAGAGAAGAGCCAGCGGGGTCCCTGTCTCCCATCACTCTATCGTCTCCCTCGCCTCCGCGACGACCCGTCTCGCCTGCCCGCGAGACGGTCTCTTCAGAGCCGGCTCCCCGCGGCCATGTTCAGTCCTCTCAGCTCCCTCCTGGCGAGACTGGCTCGTCTAGCCGTCCGACTCCCGCCTCACACCCCAATTATAATATGGGGCCTGTGACGGACGATGACGTCGGCGAGCCGGTCCTCATATGGGACCAAGATTCCCACCGCGTGTCGGTGTCTACCCTTCTCCCTTCCTGGAAGGAACAGGACCCCCCCCACCAGTCATGCCTTCTCCTTAGGGTTTGGGCTGTATGGCGGTCTTGGCTTCGAGCCCACAGATAACGAGGCATCGCGAGACCTCATTCTAAAAAGTGCCCACTCCCAATTTCGCTCCCTGGAGCTCGCGCACCGGGTCTCGCGCCGCCTCGTTTTCAACAACAGGAAATGGAAAGAGGCGGAGGCCGGTCTCGCCGCGGAGCGCGAGAAGTCCCTTGACCTGGAGAAGCGGTTGCTTGTTGCTGACAACCTCCTTGCGCAGAGCCAGGGCGGCGTGGTAAGTTTCCTTACCTTTGTCTTGCTAGTCTTACTCTTGCTTCTTATAGTCCCTCACTTGCCCCCCTCCCGCAGGATGCCGAGACGGCCAACAGGATGCGCTCGCGTATTGAGGAGCTGGAGGGGGAGAACAAGAAGTTGAAAACCGAAAATCTCCGCCTCCGGAGCAGCGCGACACCCCCACCGTATCAATTTCCTGTTCCTTCCCGCTATTCCGTAGATGAGGTGGACGCCATCTGCCGGGACTCAAATATCAAGACGACGGAGGTTGTCCTCAAGATGATGAAGGAGCTGGGAGTGGTGCGAGAGGATGCAGAGACGGTGACCGTCCGCGACCTGGTCCCCCGCTTATATGGCGAGTCGGACGGCAGCTCTTCCTCTGACAGCGAGTAGCGCACCACCCACTGCAGTGACCTCCCTTCCCCACCTTTTGTCTAGTACTTGTGATTCTGGCACACTTCCTTGAAAAAAGGAGAGCGAGGTGCTCCCGCTTTATGGATATTTTGTTTAAAACTTTTTTTTATATACTAATTGTCGCTTCCCTCTTTGGGGCGTCTTGTGTAATAGTTAGTCAAGAGGCAACTCTTTAGATGCTATTTTAATTGCCACCTTGATCTTTTGCCATCTCGCTTAGCTGCGAGCCAAAGGCGTGAGACTATTTTTTGGACGTTGTTTAATTGCTGCTTTTATCGTCTGCCATCTCGCTTAATAGCCAGTGCAAGGCAATTTTTATCGCTTTTCGCCCCCATCTTAATTATCGCCCCCTGTTAGCGCTCGCCTCGCCGCAGGATCATCCCGCGCCGGGATCTCTGGGGGGTCGGCCGTCTCGCCCGGCCGGTTCCGCCTTCTAAGGCTCACTTGCGCCTGAAATAAGGAAGATCCCCCTGCCAGGCGCGAGGCCACCCATTGCGAGTGCCGGCCAGGGACCTTCTTCCCTGGCCCGATTCCTGGCCTCTCTGTTTTAGGGACTTTCTATCAAACTTCTGATGAACATGGATCTTTCCCCAGGCGAACGCTTGCCCTTAGGCTTGTCTCCTCGAGTGAGTCTACCGCTCTGCCAGCTAGATGGGAGCCTGGTCAGCGGGTCTGCTCGAGGTCTCCTCTCTAAAACTCCTCCAACCACCGAGTGAGCCTACAGCCTTGCCAGCTAGATGGGAGCCTGGTCAGCGGGTCTGCTCGGGGTCTCCTCTCCACAACACTTCCAATCGCCGAGTGAGCCTAGCGCCCTGCCAGTTAGATGGGAGCCTGGTCAGCGGGTCTGCTCGGGGTCTCCTCTCCACAACGCCTCCAACCGCCGAGTGAGCCTACAGACCTGCCAGCTAGATGGGAGCCTGGTCAGCGGGTCTGCTCGGGGTCTCCTCTCCACAACACCTCCAACCGCCGAGTGAGCCTACAGCCCTGCCAGCTAGATGGGAGCCTGGTCAGCGGGTCTGCTCGGGGTCTCCTCTCCACAACACCTCCAACCGCCGAGTGAGCCTACAGCCCTGCCAGCTAGATGAGAGTCTGGTCAGCGGGTCTGCTCGGGGTCTCCTCTCCACAACGCCTCCAACCGCCGAGTGAGCCTACAGCCCTGCCAGCTAGATGGGAGCCTGGTCAGCGGGTCTGCTCGGGGTCTCCTCTCCACAACACCTCCAACCGCCGAGTGAGCCTACAGCCCTGCCAGCTAGATGGGAGCCTGGTCAGCGGGTCTGCTCGGGGTCTCCTCTCCACAACACCTCCAACCACCGAGTGAGCCTACAGCCCTGCCAGCTAGATGGGAGCCTGGTCAGCGGGTCTGCTCGGGGTCTCCTCTCCACAACACCTCCAACCGCCGAGTGAGCCTACAGCCCTGCCAGCTAGATGGGAGCCTGGTCAGCGGGTCTGCTCGGGGTCTCCTCTCCACAACACCTCCAACCGCCGAGTGAGCCTACAGCCCTGCCAGCTAGATGGGAGCCTGGTCAGCGGGTCTGCTCGGGGTCTCCTCTCCACAACACCTCCAACCGCCGAGTGAGCCTACAACCCTGCCAGCTAGATGGGAGCCTGGTCAGCGGGTCTGCTCGGGGTCTCCTCTCCACAACACCTCCAACCGCCGAGTGAGCCTACAACCCTGCCAGCTAGATGGGAGCCTGGTCAGCGGGTCTGCTCGGGGTCTCCTCTCCACAACACCTCCAACCGCCGAGTGAGCCTACAGCCCTGCCAGCTAGATGGGAGCCTGGTCAGCGGGTCTGCTCGGGGTCTCCTCTCCAAAACACCTCCAACCGCCGAGTGAGCCTACAGCCCTGCCAGCTAGATGGGAGCCTGGTCAGCGGGTCTGCTCGGGGTCTCCTCTCCACAACACCTCCAACCGCCGAGTGAGCCTACAGCCCTGTCAGCTAGATGGGAGCCTGATCAGCGGGTCTGCTCGGGGTCTCCTCTCCACAACACCTCCAACCGCCGAGTGAGCCTACAACCCTGCCAGCTAGATGGGAGTCTGGTCAGCGGGTCTGCTCGGGGTATCCTCTCCACAACACCTCCAACCGCCGAGTGAGCCTACAGCTCTGCCAGCTAGATGGGAGCCTGGTCAGCGGGTCTGCTCGGGGTCTCCTCTCCAAATCATCTCGCTCTTGTTACCTTGCAAAGGTCACCCACCCTTTCATCGCATCAAAAGAGCACATCAGAATGATAAGCATTGTATAATAATAATAAAAAGGTGCGATGGATAGAGTGCTACGGGTAAAATCTCTTTAAATCATCACCACTCCGGGCTCGCTCGAGGGATACCCCGTCCACATCCTGGAGGTGGTACCCTCCTGACTTTAAGACTTCTCTTACTACAAAAGGACCCTCCCAATTGGGGTTAAGCTTCCCTACGGAGGCCCCTCTACCCGCCGCGTCTACCTTTTTCAGGACCAAATCTCCTTTTTCAAACTGTTTGATCCTTATATGCTTGTCGAAGTACCTCGCCATCCGGCGCTTGACCTCCTCCTGTCGGACCATCGCTAAATCCCGGAGCTCCTCCACGAGATCCAACGAGAGTCTCTGTTCTTCTTCGTTCTCTGCTCTCCATCCTTCGGCTCCCTCCCTTGCAACCGCTACTCTTGGTGATGTGACCTCAAACTCGACAGGTATGACGGCCTCTGAGCCATGAGAGAGCTTAAACGGGGTTTCCCCCGTGGCTGTGTTCGGTGTGGTCCTCAAGGCCCACAGTACTAAAGGTAGTTGCTCCACCCAGCTTCCTCTCAAATTCTCCACTTTTTTCTTCAATAGATTGACAATGACCTTATTAGCCGCTTCGACCTGTCCATTACTCCGTGGATGATGAACAGAGGCAAAACGGAGATCTATCCCCAAACGAATGCAGAAATCCACGAACTCCCTGCTTGCAAATTGTGGTCCGTTATCTGTCACAATGGCTAGGGGCAACCCATGCCGGCAGATGATCTCCCCCCATACGAAGTTCTTGACCACCTGCGAGGTTACCTTAGCCAATGCCTTCACCTCCAGCCACTTCAAAAAGTAGTCCACCATGACCAACAGAAATTTCCTTTGGCCACTTGCTTGGGAAAGGGGCCTACCAGATCTAACCCCCATATAGCGAATGGCCAGGGAGCTGTGATGGTCCGCAACCTCTGGGCCGGAAGGAGCTGAAGGGGGGCGAACTCCTGGCACTTTTGACACTTTTTCGCGAATTCCTCCGCATCTCTCCTGAGGGTAGGCCAAAAGTACCCCTGCCTCAGCACCCTCCCTTCTAAAGTCCGACTCCCCGAGTGACTTCCACATTCTCCCGAGTGAATCTCCTGCAGAACCCTGGGAACCTCCTCCTCTGACACACATCTGGCCAGCAAACCTGACAAGGTCTTGCGATATAAAACTCCATCCTTCAGCAGGTAGTACACCGATTTGTATCTGGTATGCTTCTTGTCGAGTTCCTTCGCGGGTAATTGTCCTGATGCCAAAAAGGTGATAAAGGGGTCCATCCATGACCTCTGCTGGCATACTTCCATGAGTTCCCCTTCCTCTATAGACGGTCTGAAGAGTTCCGTCACTGTTCCCCCGGCTCGAGGGCCATGCTTGGCGAGTTGGTCATCCTGAGTGCTCTCCTCCCTCGGGACGTGCTGAATGGAGAAGCTTCGGAACTGCCCTATGATGTCCTTGACCTTTCCTAGATACAACTGGAGGGTGGGCTCCCTTACCTCAAACTCCCCTTTGATCTGGCCTGCCACCACCATGGAGTCTGTCGAGGCCTCAATGTCTTGTATGCCCAGCTCCCGGGCTAACCTGAGTCCCGCAATGACCGCCTCATATTCCGCTTGGTTGTTGGTGATTGCGAAATGAATCTTTAAGGCCTGCTCAATCTGGGTCCCCTCCGGGCTGATCAGGATCACCCCTCCTCCAAAGGAATTTCTCCCCGACGCTCCATCTACTAACATCTTCCAGGTTGCCCGAGGGGACGCCTCCGTCTCCTGGACCTCCACTACATAGTCCACCAGGAAATCGGCCACCACCTGTGCCTTTATGGCGAGCCGAGGAACGAAGGCGAGATCGAATTCACTGAGCTCTATTGACCATTTTGCTAACCTCCCAGAATGCTCTACCCCCTCCAAGATGCGACGGAGGGGGTGATCCGTTACCACTTGTATGGAGTGAGCCTGAAAATACGGCCGGAGCTTTCGAGCCGAGATGATGAGGGCAAATGCTAACTTCTCAAGAATGGGGTACCCGAGCTACGCTTTCTTCAGGACCCTGCTCACGTAATAGATCGGAAATTATTTCCTCCCTTCTTCTCGCACAAGAACCGAGCTCACCGCCACAGTCCCTACCCCCAAATATAAAAACAAGACCTCTGCTTCCCTTGGTCCCTGGAGTAAGGGCGTCTGAGTAAGCTGTTGTTTTATGGCCTGGAAAGCCGTCTCACATTCCGAGGTCCACTCGAATCTCTTGCCTCCTCGCAGCGTTCGGAAGAAGGGCGAGCACCTCTCCCCGGCTCGAGAGAGGAACCTGCTTAGCCCGGCCAACTTGCCTGTGAGACGCTGGACTTCCTTAACATTCCTAGGGGACTCCAATTATAGGATTGCTCTTACTTTTTCGGGGTTGGGCTCCACTCCAGATGGAGTGAGTAGGTGTCCCAGGAACCTTCCTCTGATAGCACCAAAAACGCATTTCAGGGGGTTGAGTCTCATTTTATACTCCCTCAGGGTTTCAATGGTCTCCTCCAGATCTAGGATATGAGCTCCGAGGTCCTTGCTTTTGATCATCAAGTCATTTACGTAAACCTCGAGGTTCCTTCCTCTCTGCTCTCGGAAGATCCGATCCATCATCCTTTGATAGGTCGCGCCCGCATTTTTCAGACCGAAAGACATCATATTAAAGCAGAAGCATCCATCCTCCGTGACGAAGGTGACGTCCTTAACGTCCGGGGGATGCATGCGTATTTGATGGTATCCAGAAAACGCATCCAAGAAACTCATAAAGGGGAAACCGACGGCTGAGTCAACCAGCGCGTCGATTCGGGGCAGCGGGTAACAATCCTTGGGGCATGCTTTATTTAAAAGAGAAAAATCCACACACATTCTCCACCTACCCTCCCCTTTTTTGACCATTACAACATTACTCACCCACCCGGGATACTTACAGGCGGACACAAACCCCGCCTTAAGTAATTTTTCCACTTCCTCTCTAATAGGTTCGGCCATCTTGGAGGCGATGGCCCTCTTCTTCTGTTGTATGGGGCGAGTGTTGGGATCTAGATTGAGGCGGTGACAGGAGACATCTGCATCGACCCCTGGCATGTCCGCGACGCTCCATGTGAAGACGTCAATATTTTTCTGCACGCAGGTCCTGATCTTCTCACGGTCCTTTGGGCCTTCCTTGGTGCGTATCTCTACCTCGAGGACCTCCACGACCGCTTTCAGCCTTGATGGCTCTTCCTCTCCTTCCTGCTCTGCCTGCACATCCTGCTCCTTGGCTTTGCCTTCTACGTTGGCCATCATCCTCTCCTCCCCCGGCTGCTCCGTCTCCCACTTGCTTGCATCCTCCTCTTCCTGTCGTGAGGCCCTTCTCTTTTCCGGCCGGGACCCCTCCCCGGGCGACCCTCCCTCTTCTTCCATCTGCCTTTTCCCTCTCCTCCTTACCTCTTCTTTTGGCTCCTCTCCCTCTGCTGCCTCCGTCTCTTCGCCCTCATTCCCAGCCACTTCCAACCTCTCCACCGTGCCTAAGTTCCTTACCATTCCCCCCTCTTCCTTCGTACTTTCCTTCTCCTCTTCTTCTACCACCCTCATCTCCCCGAACTCCTCTCCCGCCATTCCTGGCTCCCCCGCAATGCCTCCCACCATTACTACTCCTTCTCCTCCAGCATCTTTCTCCTCCCTTTGCTTTTCCCCGCCTCCCAGTTCTTGTTGCAATTGCTCCATCCACTTTTCCAACTCCTCCGCGTCTCCCCGCCAGGAGATGGTGTTCACTGCCGTCACGTAGCATTCCCTAGCAGCCTTTGGATCCCCCCGTACCCTGATTTGGGTACCTCCTGAATTCAGCTTCAAGCACTGGTGAAACGAGGATGGGACGCATCTGAAAGCGCTGATTAAGGGGCGCCCAAAGATAGCATTGTAGCTACTGGGGGCATTCACTATGACAAAGCGGCAATTCCGGGACAGCCCTCCCAGGGTCACCTGAAGTCCTACTCCCCCCTCGACTTCTTTTCTTTCCCCTGAGAACCCAAACAGTGGTTCATCCGCCGCCAGCACCCTCCGGGCCTCCACCCTCATTGCATTGAATGCCTTCTTGAAAATCACGTTCACTGAGCTCCCATTGTCCACTAGGATCCGCGACACCGTGAAGTTCTCGATGGCGGTCCGTATCACCAGCGCGTCACAAAAGGGGTCCTCATGGTCGAGCATGTCTTTCCTTGAAAAGGTAATCTTTTCATCTGGAGGGGGGGATTGTGAAGTCGAGGCGACGCTTCGGCGATACATAGTGTGAAGGCTCGCCTTTCGAGCCGCCTCTATCCCCACCCCCCCATTGATCACTCCAATTCCTCCGCGATCCCCTTCATCCGCTCGATCCACACATCGATCCTCTTCTCCTGTAACTGTGACTTCCTCTATCCGCACCGGCCTGGGCTGTTCTCCTGCCCCTCGAGTTCTCCTCATCTCTAAGAAATCTGGGCAGGTAGCCGTTGCGTGACCTTTCTCCTCGTGGAAGTCACAATATGGCAACGCCACCTCCCCCCCTGTCTTCCTTCCTGAGGGTTCCTCCTTCTCCCTGCTCCTGCTCCTCTTCCTCTCTCCCGGCCCCTTCCTCTGCCTCGGTCGATGACCATGGCCTGCTGCGGAGGGGGTAGGGGTGGTCTATAACCATACCCCCACCCCTGCTGGTGAAACCTTCCCGGTCCTCCCTGTTGGTTCCTCCCCCCTTGGGGAAATCCTCTACCTTGTCCTGGGGCAGGGCCTCCCTGTGGTCTCCACCCCAGCTCCGGGTACGCCGGCGCCCTGGGCTCCTCTCTTCTCCTCGTCTCCTGCTGTCTCCCACCTGGCTCCCTCGACTCCACCTCAGTAAGCCTTGCCAACTTCTTCGCAAAGGCTGGGTTTGCCGCCTCCATCGCTATTTCTTTTACCGCCTTCTCCATCAAGCCCTCAAAAGACAGCGGCGCCTTCCGGGTGAGGCTCATCTTGGAGAATCCTTCCCGCAGTCCCACTGTGAAGGCCATCTGGCGGGCAAACCCTGACACCTCCTGTATATCCAAAATCTCTTCTTGAAACCTGTCCACGTACTGAGTCAGCGATTCATCCGCCTTCTGTTTAATCAAAAAGATCGATTCCGGGTTCTTCTTTCTCTTCTTAGATGTGGAGAACCGGAGCTGGAAACTCCTACTTAAGTCCTCGAAGCAGTATATCGAGCCTGTCGGGAGTTGATGGAACCAGTCCCTAGCTTTGTCCTTTAGGGTGATTGCAAAAAGGCGGCACTTAAACGCGTCCGTCATGGGCCTGATCGAGACAGCGTCTTCGAACCACTGCAAGTGATGGAGGGGATCATCCTTCCCCACATAGTAGTTCATCTCGGGCTCTCGGAAGCCCTCCGGGACGGGAGCGGACAGGATCAGCTCGCAAAAAGGGGACCCTCTCGCCGACAGTCTCACCGCCCCTACTCGCGCGACGACCTCCCCTGGCGAGATGGCACTCGCCGGGCTTGGGAACAGCTCCCTTCCCGCCATGTCTCTCCCGCTCCCTTCCATCATCACCTCCTTTCCCGGCCTTCTCCCCGGGGCAATCCTCTCCTACTCGCGCCGAGACGAGTTCTTCCTGAGTCGCGAGAGCTGGCACTGGAGGCAGTGGAGTTGAACAGTCTCCCTGCCGCGAGATCCCTTGCAGTAGATCCATGATCCCCTTGATCGAAGCCATAAACTCCGCTCTCCCTACAAATCCCCCCTGGTTATCCGACTCCCCTCCTTCTCTTTCTCCGTGATCTCCCGCCATGTGGTTGCTCAAGGTTCTTCTCTGAGGGCTGCGTTTCACGCTCAGCGCACCAAAAATGTTGAAACCAGCTTTCTGATCCCTCCTAATGTTCGAACAGGATGCAGCCCACACGTACTCTCCCTACGCTACCCTCCTGACGAGAGTCAGTGACCTGAAAACAGACCGAGGGGGCCCAGCTCGGAGGTCCCGCCTCTTACCCGGAAGAACTGAGAGTCTTCCCCTCCCTAGCCAGTGCTGAGCTAGGTTCCTGTGAGGAAGATAGTGGAAATGTTCAACAACCTTCTCAGGCACCTCTACCGGTCTATTTATAGGTCTAAATCAGCCTGAAATGACCAAAACACCATGGACTGGGTCTGCTAACAGCCAAACTCCGCTGTTCCAGAGAGCTATGCGCAGACCTCCAGGGGTAAAAATGTAAAACTACCTGGGGCACAAAGGTAAAATCCCCCTTGTGGGTAAAAAGGTAAAGACATCTCTTTTTTCATGTGGCGAGTGGGGAGGGATCCGTCAAGCCTAGGGAGGTCTCGCCTGCTGGGCCATCTCGCCCACGCCAGGAGGTCTCGCCTAGCGAGGTCTCGCCTTAACTCATGGGCTGCCCCTTCCTCTCTCCTCTTACGGGTAGGCCTCCCCCCATCTCGCCAGTCCTCCTTCCTCGCTTGTTGGGTCACTCGCGAGCCCAAGGTTGTACATCGTGGCTTTACTCAACAACAAGGTCTCGATTCTGAGGAAACATTCTCTGTAGTGTCCAAGCTCAATACAGTTCATGTCCTCTCTGTGGCTGTGCATTGCCACTGGCCCTTACATCAGCTGAATATCAAGAATGCGTTTCTAAATGATGACCTACAAGAAACAGTTTACATGCAACAGCTGCCCGGGTTTTAGACCATGGGAGAGTCCCGAGTTTGTCACCTTAAGAAGTTTATTTATGGTCTCAAATAATCCCCTCGGTCATGGTTTGATAAGTTTAGTAAGGCTGTTCGGGAGGTTGTCTTTACTCGGAGCTTGACAGACTTCTCTCTGTTCACTCGACATCGAACTACAAGAACAGTTCTTCTTTTGGTATATGTCGACGACATTCTAATTACAGGAGACGATTCAAAGGGAATGCAAGCGGTCAAACATCATCTTAGTTCGGTTTTTCAAACAAAAGATCTGTGGAACCTTCGATACTTCCTTGGTTTTGAGATCGCAAGACGTCCTGATGGACTTGTCCTCTCGCAGCGGAAATACTGTCTCGACCTTCTTCAGGATGCTGGCTATTTTGGATGCAAGCCGATTAACATCCCGATGGATGTCAATCACAAGGTGTGCTTTTGATGCAGATCTTCTTCCAAATCTAGAATACTATCGTCGACTCGTTGGAAAACTTATTTATCTAACGATCACGAGACCGGACATATCCTTTGCCGTTGGGATGGTCAGTCGGTTTATGCATACTCCTCGGATGTCTCATCTACAGGCTGTCGAGCGCATCCTGAGATATCGAAAAACAACCCCTGGTCAAGGGCTGGTATACAAAACCTCTTCTTTTACTCCCACATTGGTGGCATATTCAGATGCAGATTATGATGGTTCCTTGGACAATCGATGGTCCACCAGTTGATTCTGTAGCTACTTTGGTAGTCACCTTGTGACCCGACGCAGTAAGAAAAAAGTTATGGTTGCTAGATCTTCAACTGAAGCTGAATACCGAAAAATGGCGTCCGTTGTCTCCGAGCTTATGTGGCTTGAAAGTCTCCTCAATGATCTAGGAGTAAAACTCCCTTCACCTGCTACCTTACTATGTGACAGTCAAGCTTCTATGCACATAACGAAGAATACAGTCTTCCACAAAAGAACGAAGCACATTGAAGTGGACTGCCATTTTGTTAGGGAGAAAGTTCAATTGAAGAAGCTAGAATTGAAGCATGTTCCGGGCACTGAACAAGTTGCTGATCTTCTCACGAAAGCCCTACCGAGTACCCTATTTTTCCAGTTCCTATTCAAGCTGGGTGCCTACGACTTGTACGCTCCAGCTTGCGGGAGAGTGTTAGAAAAGTTCATGTAAAGGCCCATGTTTGTGGCCCATTTAGTCCTTTATTTTTTCACTTTATACATTAGTCTCACACCTTGTATAGGGGGCTCGTCTCTCTTTTGCCCTCCTAAATATATGTATTCATACATTGTATTTGATAACGATGAAGTATAGACAAGCTTCAGCTTTTCTCTACAAGAATATTAGATGATCGGAATTACAACTCTAATTGATGTCTTATAGCATGGTTATTCATGTGTTAAAAAGGTTATTCAAGTGTTACATTGCAAAATATTAAATTGTTATAATTACAACTCTTAATGATGTGTATAAAAAGTTATTCAAGATTTATAAAGCAAAATCAGGATTGACCCTTAAAATGCTCATGACTCTTCGCACATTCTATACATTTATGTCGTGTTAAAAAAGGTTGGTTTTTTAGGTATCATTTTGGTTTACCTTCCATCCGCTTGTATATCAGCAGTCTTTTATCTTTGCAGTAGGTTGTATGAGTAATTTTCTAAATGATCCATGATCAAATATTATTTACACTTATTAATCTTTTTGTAGTTCTTCAATCTAGTACAATTCCTTCTTCAATAGATTAATCATTCTGACCATATAATTAGTTAATTACTGACACGTTATTTTTTTTTATTTACTTCAATAGGCTTGAATGCGAAGGATGAGAAGAAGAAGCCTTCAAAGGTGACACACTAAAGCAGTATAGTTTTTATCATACTATTCTTAAAATGGAAAAGTTATTTATCTAGTTTATATCAACATTGTTGTATCTGATACTGCTTTGGCGACGAAACTTTGTTAGAGTGCCCCTTTCATACTCATCTGACTTGCCATTGCAACAATTTTGCTTCCACTTCATTTATAATCTCTTGAATGTTCAAGCTCATTGTTGATACATTGCTTTACCCTTCACCTATCACTGCATGTGTCTATGACCTGCATCTTTGCAGTTAGTAACTTTTCTAAATTATTAAGCAGTGCAATTGAGCACCTTTGAGGTCACTTAGGCTCTGTTTGGGAGGTCGGTGGTCTTTCGGTGAGGGAGCAAACGCCATCGGCGTGGCATTTGTTTTCCGCCACTGGTGGTGTTTGCTCCCATTTTTTTGAGCAAAATGGATAAATCTCTGCGTTTGCGAACCCGACCCCCTCCCACCAGTCCTGATCGCCGGTGGCATTTGCTCCCTCACTGAAAGTCCGCCGGCCTCCCAAACAGAGCCTTAGGTTCCGTTTGGCATGGCGGTAATGGTCGTGAACGCGGTGGTTATGAACTATTGTTCGTGAACACCCGACCTCGCCTAAGGAACTATGTTCACTTTTATGTTCAAAACTAGCTTTCTTTTCTTGATGGCGGTCATAACTGTTATGCCAAACATACATTCAATGACAGTGGAGTTTTTTCCAAGCTCGCCGGAGCAAAAATGACATGCCAAACGGAGCCTTAGTTGAGTCCGTTGAAGAAACCACCAAAGTTTTTTTTCGAAAATTAGTCTTTTAAAAACTATTAAGAGGAAATGCTCCAATACTTCAATGTATTTAACAATTCAGCTTAATATACAAATTGACTAATTAGTCAATGAATTCTAATTAATTTCCTAATTGTTGAAGTGATGTCCCTTTGGGCAAACGTATGTTGTCTCGAATTGCCGATTGTGCTTTATCAGTTTTGAGGCCTCTACAAAAATTGCCAATTGATTTTCTGTTTGATGCTTTATTTCGAACATGGTACTGTGGCTAGGTTTTTTGTCCCTCGTCTCTACCTCTGTGCGACATGAGGGGAGTGTTTGTGCTTTGTCATGATTTTCGTATGTCGTGTTGTATCCACGTAGCTTTTTGTATGTGTTGTGGATGGTCTGAACAAAGAATAAGGGAAGGCCGATTGATGCTATCGCAGGAGTGCACGCATCCAAGCGCTGCTAGGGCATGAACTAAGTGTCAGAATCGAGCGGGAAAAATACTAGCTGTGCCATGTGAGAGAGGATGCATGAGTGTCGTGATCGAATGAAGGAAGCGGGTCAAGTGATGTTAGGCCTCCGTGCATATGGTGTAGTCACGCATGAGAAGGCAACAAAAGGAAGCTGGTGTGTGCACTAACGTACTTCATGGAATTTGCAGAGGGCCGACAGTGATGGTTGAGGGGTTTATGGAAACCCTAACATACAATTGTTTATCTGAGTGGCCTCCTAGACCTGCAAGTCGGGCCAGTTGGTACTAACTGAAAATAATTGATTGCATTGTAATTGAATTTAGGATATAACCTCGTGAGGTATACTCATACCACTCTTGACGCAACACCGGTCTAGAGAAACCATAAAGACCAATGAAAACAACTTGGTATGCTCTAAACAATAATTCGAGAACTAATCTTACAAAAAAACATTAGAAATATTATTTCAAGACAAACTGCATTTAAGCATAATTCCAAAATAGGGAAACAAATGATATAGTATATATACAAGAGAACTAGAAAATAACTACAAAAATGAACAAGTCTCAAAAGTTCAATATACATGGAGACAACAATTACAAGTCAATATTCCCCAAAAACAACGTATTAACACACAATTCAACCCAAAGAAACTACAACCAGATAATGAACTTACAATGATTATAAAATAGAAGACTCGAGGGATGTCCAAAGAGGTGTTGGTGGCCAGAGAGATAGTAGAAGACTCCACTTGGACTGTTGGAAAAGAACCCAGTGTTGCATGAAATTGCATGGATGCTGTTTTACTGATTCCTGGGATTGAGAGGGGCTGAAAGAAATGGGGAGGGCTTGGGAATGCTTGTGAGGAGATGGCTTGTTGGTAGGGGTTCACAGGTTTCTTGGCAGGGATTTTTAATGGATAATTGGTGCTGGAGGTGGTTTCATGGCTCAACAAATACTATAGGCACTGCACTGAATCTGACAATCTATAGTGCACACAGTGGGAGATGGCAATGCTATATTGGGAGAGTTTTGGAGAGTGTCCGACTTAGGCTAGTTGACCCAGGGGGGAGTCCCGATTTAGTGGCAAGGTCATTGATTTGTGATTGGGAGATGCAGTTTAGTAGTAACTGCCCAAAATGTAGAGGGCTGGGTGTGAGTTTTCATCCATAAAGTTTTGGCAGTATGTGGTTTTGGATTAGAGGTGGTGGTATTTAATTGAGACTTTACTACTTGGGGTGTGCTGATTATGAATGACTGGAGGGTGCTTAGTATGGTTAAGGTGAGGTTATGGGCAATGGGGTTGATTTTTAGGTAGTTATGAGGAAGTGAGGTAGTGTTTGCTAGTTGGCCTTGGTGGTGGACGATGCTGGTGGAAGGTGTCCAGAGGTGGTGGTGTCTAGAGATGGTGGTGTCCGCTTTGGGTTGGCTGTCCAAGAGAGGTGTCCAGAGTTGGTGGTGTCCAACGTGGGCTAGTTGACCCGGGGGGGGGGGGGGGGGGAGTCCTGATTTAGTGGCAATGTCATTGGTTTGTGATTGGGAGATGCAGTTTAGTAACTGCCCAAAATGTGGAGGGCAGGGTGTGGATTTTCGTCCATATAGTTTTGGCGGTTTGTGGTTTTGGATTAGGGAGGGTGGTAATTAATTGAGACTTTACGAGTGGGGGCTGGGTGATTATGAATGAATGGAGGGTGCTTATTATGGTTAATGCGAGGTTATGGGCAATTGGGTTGATTTTTTGTTTGTTATGGGGAAGTGGGGTAGTGTTTGCTAGTCGACCTTGGTGGTGGACCATGCTGGTGGATGGTGTCCAGAGGTGGTGGTGTCCGCTTTGGGTTGGCTGTCCAAGGGGAGGTAGAAGGTGTCCAAGCTTCGCACTTGGATTTCATTAGCGGTGATCAACAAGTGGAATTTGCTCTCTATCTTTCAATTCTCACATTTTTTTTGAAGACCATGGATAAATAGTCTAACATTGGGAACTCCAGATGAGATGCTCTTTCTATATGTTCTGAATCTGGTCTCATACGAAGGAATTTCAAGTTAGAATCTTGAGCCCATGCCTCACGAAATCTCATCATCTTCTGACTTCTGATGCCAAGTTAATAAGGCGCGCGCTTAGGCGCTCTTGAGGCGTTGGGTGTACCAGGCACACCGGGCCTCGCCTCTGCATGGCAGAGATGGGCGAGGTGCTCTAGGCGTGCGCCTTACTCAACTGCCAGGCGCGCCTAGCTGTATTTAAGGGCCTTTCAGTGAGCTGGGTGCTTAGTTCACTAAAAATGAGTGAACTGGCTATCCAAATCACCAAAATTAAATGAAATGACTGCCTAGTTCACTGAAATTATATTTGAAATTTGATTTTTTTAATGCTAGTTATTTTTTGGATTGTGATATATGCAATTCTAGTATACTGATATGGTGGTAGAATTATTGTGTTTTTTGTATTTAATAAACTTTTTTTTTTCATTTTTGCGTCCACGTGTCTCAAGTGCATTCCTCCGCTCCACGTGCACCTTGGGCCTTTAATAACTTAGTTATGGTTTTGTCAGCAAATGCAGATAACGACCTAGCATATGACCAAGGTGGACGCCAATTCCTTGTAGCTTGTATTGCTTAGCAACTGTCTTTCTTTTGATGGGGAAGTCAAAGGTTTTCAGGTTTCAAATGTCAATCTCCTTAGCATCCGTCCCATAACCTTCTGCATTTCACACTACATTTGCTTTTACGATACGGTGATATTCCATGTCTCTCAAATGTGTCCTCTATCTTTATATATAGACTGAGGAGCTTTAACCATCATGATTCTCCATAAATATAACGGCCTCCATAACATACAAAATAACATCAGAAAAAATATATAAATAGTACTGAATTCCTGGATCGATGATTGGATCAAAATGAACTGTCTCGATCGTCTTGTAGATCCAAAGTGTGATGTGATCCCCATGTAATATTTTGAGTGGTCGGTTACTCTGAAGGATCGTTCTCCAAGTGAGATCTACAACGAAAGACTTGGCAGGCTCCTCTCATGGAGACACATACTGAACGCTTTAATTGTATGATCACTAGTGAGTCTCTTTTTTCCCCTAAATTTTTCTTTTTTATCTACATTTTATCTTTCATTTGTAGTAAATAAAAGTTTCCATAAAATTCAAGACCTTACACTCTAAGCGCTAAAGTGTCAAAATGCCCATTAGGGTAAATTTCATAAAGATGTGATACTGAATAAAAAAATATGATTAACAGACAATAGATGGAGAGATTGCTCGGAGTCTCTCATAGTCACGATGAAGGTTGACTGCCATGCATATTCATATCAATTTTATTATTATTATGTGAAAAAGGTTAAATTAGAGGAAAAATCCAAGCTTTCCCAATTGGTACTTCATTAATGAGTTTGGTGCTCATTTGCATTAATGATTTTGTGATTCCGAATAGGAGCCTATTTCCATCAATTTGCTAAAGAAAACTATTGAACTCAGATTCTGGAATTGGGTTTGAACCACATCAGGAAATTATGTCGAAACAAGTTCGCACTAGTCCCCATTATCATATTCAACCAGATTAATGCCATCAAGATGATACACTAAATTCATCAATTAAATATTTGAAGTTCTCCTTGGTCATTGTTTAAATCATTTTTTCAATGTATATGTTTAAGTCGCTGCAATATATGTGCATGACAAAACATTGCATATTTGGAGGTTTCTTTTGCACATCAAAATCTTTAATTATAACAACCCATATTGATTTATAATACGTTTTTAATCTACTAGGTAAATGCATTTATATTTTATTGCTTATAACATGAATTTAATCTCCGTTTTGCAAGAAAAGTTCACACCTCTCGGCTTTGTGATGGATCCAGTGATTGTGACTTTGTCATCACAAGGTAGCAGAATATTAATTTATGTTTTCAGCGGAGAAACCATTGAAGTTTGATTCAGTCTTATTTTTCTGCTGCATATTTCTCCTGGCTTGCTGACATAATGATACGCTCTGTTACAAAATGTGTCATACGTTCATCTCTAGAATACTTACCAGTTTCTTATTTCTTTCCATAATGGATAGTTGTTTTAAAAAAAAATCTTTCACTATCAAGTATATTTATTTTCTCAAATTAGTTGCAGTGTAATTGCTGTTTGTATCAATTATCCTCTGCTAACGTGTTCTGACTAATGTTTTTTTTGTCCAGATGTTGTCATCAACTCGTATTTGCAAGAAGTTCAAACCGAGATTCACCAAAGCTTGGTTATCTTTTCTTAAGTTACCTCTTCCGCTTGATGTGTACAAGGAGGTATATCCTGAACCATTTAAAGCCTTATTTCTTTTGATCACGTGATCACATTATGCATCTTTTGAACCTCTTTTTACTGTATATTTTTTTTTCCTTATTTGGTTGCATTCTATATGAGTTTGGTTTTATGTTTTATCTGTTTTGCCTTCAATATATTGTAATTTTTAACTTTTATTTTTACTTACCCATGTGTGGTATCCATGCTCTTCATTTTTTCTTTTCCACATCGTCACCATAGCAGGACAAAGTTTTTCATCACAAAGAGTGCAAGTATACTGGGTGAATTTTGATGACTTGATTGTTGCCTCACTCATTTGTCATTCATTTTAATACTTGCTTCTATTTCTAAGATGGTTGTTCGCACTTTTTTTGGTAGGGGATAGTTTATATATCATTGTTTATCTCTTCTTAATGCACAATATCATCAGTGATTGCCTAAACTTACCTTATTTAATTTTTAATTTTCTTTAATCGGTAAGCATTGTTCTTTATTTTCAAGCTTCCTTAGTTGCCTCATGCTCATGACTGATAAGTGCTCATTGGATAATTGTCATTAACAATAAATTCTCAAATTTCAGGTTCTTGCTTCTCTCCATCAAAATGTGATTCCTTATATGTCTAATCCAATCATCTTATGGTGAGGTTTATATTTATCTTCTTTTTTTAATTGTTTTTCTTATGACTTTTAGAGATTTGTTGCCGAACTTACCGCTTCATCTTTAACAATTTCCAGTGATTTCTTAACAAGATCTTATGATATTGGTGGTGCCATCAGTGTCACAGCACTTAGTGGTCTCTTCATTCTAATGACACAACATGGTTTAGAGTATCCAAAGTTTTATGAGAAACTTTATGCATTATTGAAACCAGATGTATTTGCGGCTAAACATCGTGCTGTCTTTTTCCAAGTAAGTAGCCATCATTGAACTATTATAATTATGATGTTTCCTTCTTTCTTTAACACAATATATTTGAGGTACTCCTAATGTGTTGTATTTTGTTATATAGCTTGATCATGGTTATTTCTAATCATTTCTAGATTCACATGTTCATGATTTAGTTTAGTACCTTGATGTATGCGTAGTACCCACTTGAAATTTCTTTTGACAACATACCTTTTTTGAAATGATATAACTTAATGTTACTGATCCTCTTTTAGCTTCAAGCAACAAAATTGTTATTTTAAGTTGCATTAGTATTTTTGGCATTCATGAACAATTTAGCCCCACTAGGATGTATGGAGTGGAAGATGTGTTGAATCAAACACGAATGATTGGTCTGATGATGAAACCCTCACCGACCAACCTAACGACCTCCATGGCATCATGAAGCTCAATTGCGAGTTTGAATATGAAAGAGGATGTGCAGCTGTATCTCTTGCATGAAGAATCCAAGGTGGTCATCCGATGAGTCCTAGGACATGGTTGACAAGCTTAATGAACTCCTTGATATAATTGTCGATCATGGTAACGTGGCGGCTTCCACAAATACTCTCTATGGCATTGCTCGAGTAACGATGTTCGTGCCACATGATGATAACAATCTACTTGTGTGAGGCTTGGGCTGGTGTGACAAGTCATTGCACCTAGTGAAATGTGGACCCCTCCATCCCATCGAGGAGATAAACACCTTCTGCGTCTCCACCATGCATTGTGATGCAGTGGTAAGGCCGACACAGGGTGGTTTCTCTAAATGCAACCCTAAATGCGATGAAATGTAATGTAGTGCAAGAGTGGTCCGCTAAAATTACAACAAGTAATCAAATATTATAAAGGTGACAACAGAGACACGTGCGATCTCAAATAAACAATTAGAGGAGAACAAATATTAACTTTGCAGTGATCGTGGCACAATTCTTGTTAAGCGTACACAGAATAGGTTCCACAAATTGTACGACAAATGAAATACTAAGACAAAAAAATTAGAATCCACCACAGTCCAAGTTGCCAAAATAAACAACAAGAAAAGAAATGACTTTACCACAATTTACGCGTGCAGACGGCGGTAATAGCGGGTGTGGAGGGCATCCAAGGTTGCTGCAACTGGAGGAATATGTTGGGAGTGGAGTCGGGACTGCTTGAGGCTTGAGGGAATTTGTAATGGTTGTTATAGGAGTGGGGCTGACTGATTGGAGCTTTGGTGAAGGCTAAGAAGACTCACAGAGTGGAGGGTACAAGGGTTGTTGATGAAATGGAAACTGGGAGAGTGACTGGTCCAGTCCGGAGAAGTGGAAAATGAGAGGCGAAAGGAATAGTAGAGTGGATGACGAACCTAAGAAGATAGGGAAGTTATATGCGGAGGGAATACGAGCTTGGTGTGGGCCGACAGGGCATGGTTGGCACAGAGAAGAAGAACGGCGTGGAGTTGTAGACGGTGGTTAGCTGAGCGGAGGTTGAATTGGAGCAGGGAGCGGCTATAACCGTCGGCTACAATGGGATGGGGAAGGAGGCGGGCTTCGGGCGCGGTGTCACGACTTTGCATCTATGGGGTTAATCTCTGGAGATTTCTAGAGAAATCTAGGATTTTGGAGGATGTTCTTGTACATAGAGATTAGTGTAGAACATTCTTGAAAAATGTAGATACACAGATGATGGTAGAGTAGTCTAGATCCTTCCATCCTTTGGAGGGAAACCCCTTTGGAGGCCTTTATATGGGGGAGACCCCCACATTTGTAATTCCATAAGCAATTCAAGCAATAAAGCTCTCTTACACACTCTTGCTCTATCGTTCACTCTTTCTAAGTGCTCTCTTACTTTTCTTTTCACGATCAAGTGTTGAAGGAGGCTGACTTAGCTAGCTGCGAAGGAACGCAGGAAGGAGCTAATGCCGCACGCGACGTTGTCAAGGGGACAAGTCTGTGACAGTTGGTATCAGAGCGAGGTTGATTCAAGTCGTGGTTCACGATAAGTAGTAAGATGGCTTTGGAAGGGAACAACACCTCAATCATTATCGATGAGCTCGGCCGGGAGACCGAGGAGAGAAGGGATAGAAAGAAGAGGGACCCAAGGAGTGGCCGTGAAGGTCCTAGTATGGAGAAAAACATGGTGGATGCGATAGAGTACGAGGCAATGCTGGATGCCTACCTTACTACACAATGGAAAGTGAAAAATATCTGTAAGTATTTTGATACTTTCCATATGGAACAAGAGAAGATGAAAATGGATATTGATCTTCTTAAGGAGCAAACATTGGGCAAGTTGGAATCCTCGCACAATGTTTTGACACTATTATTAGTGACTTTGAAGAGCGCTTTACAAGTGTGGAAACAGAAGTGCAAGACTTGCGCAAGCAAAGTCCCATCAATGGAGGGAACGTTGGAATCATGGTGAATAACTCAAGGCTAGACGTGCCAAGACCTAAGAAGTTTGCGGGAAAGCGAGATGCTTTGGAGGTAGAGAATTTCCTTTGGCATATGTAGAAATACTTGGAGGGATACGATTTCATGGATGAGGTATTGAAGATACGTCATGCTAGTTACTATTTAGAAGACATTGCTTCATTATGGTGGCAAAAATTACAAGCAGATATTGCCAAAGGACTTTATTGGATCATCTCTTGGGAGGACTTCAAACAAGAGTTGAGAAAGAACTTCATCCATGAGAATATGAAGAATGATAACTTACGGAAGCTCATGGAGATGAGGCAGAAGTGCGCCATTGGAGACTAAGTCAAGAAGTTCATAGCACTATCAGTACAAGTCTTTGATGTTCTCGAGTACATTCTCCTTTTCAACTTCATTGATGAACTGCAAAATTGGGTCAAACAAGAGGTCAAGCGGAAGGACCCAAGGACCACTAGAGGCGTCATTGCTATTGCTGAGTCTCTTATTGAGTTCCAACGCCAACCCAATCCAATCAAGGAGAAGAAAGACAAGTTCAACAATGGTAAAAATTGGGGAGATCGGCGAGACAACAAGACCACCCACTTCAGAGGAGGATCAAAGACTTTGCCTGACCCACGGAAGGAGTTTGAAGAAAGGAAAAAGAACTTCATACCAAAAGGCGGATGCTATGTGTGCAAGGGACCACATCCAATGAGTAGCTGCCCAAAGTTGAGATCATTATCCGCTATGGTGGAGAGCCAAAACGTCATCCCACTGGAAGAAAGTACTTCTCAAATTAGTTCATTGCAATTACTAAATGCTTTGAACGTGCAGCCAACAACAGCTACATCAAGCAAGGGGCTGTTGTATGTGGAAGGTTTGGTCAATGGGATAAGTGGCCTTAATCGACACAGGAGCTTCACACAACTTCATGATAGAAGGAGAGTCCAAGAGATTGGGCTTGCAACTCATGAAGAGCGGAGGTTGGATCAAGACGGTGAACGGTCAAGCAAGGCCGCTCGATGGAGTTACTCGCAATGTGGAGCTGCACGTGGGCACCTGAAAGGGCCGGGTGGACTTCTCTATAACACACATGGATGACTTCAATGTTGTGCTAGAAATGGACTTTCTAGAAAAGATGCAAGTCATTATCATGCCAGCACATCACTCAGTTTGCATCTTGGAGGAAGGAACTGCATGCATGGTCCCGATGATGCAAGGACCATCAAAGTTGGACAAGGAAGGGCCGAAACAACTCTCGGCCATGCAAATTGCAAAGGGTTTCAAGAAGGGTGAACCAACTTACTTGGCCACCCTAAAGGAGGAAGACAAAGGCGACATAAGGGAGGAGGTGCCTCACCTCATTGCGGACGTTTTGGTGAAGAATGAGAACATTATGCCCGCCGAGATATCTCTCAAGCTACCACCTCAGAGGGAGGTGGATCACAAGATTGAGCTAGAGCTGGGGACAAAGCCACAAGCCAAATCACCATATAGAATGGCTCCCCCTGAATTGGACGAGTTGAGGAAGCAACTTCAAGTACTACTAGAGTCGGGAATGATCAGACCATCAAAGACGTCATTTGGTGACCCGATGCTATTCCAAAAGAAAAATGATGGAACCTTGCGGCTTTGCACAAACTATCGGAGACTAAACACGATCACGATAAAAAACAAATATCCTATTCCTCTCATTGCGGATCTCTTTGACATGCTTGGAAGGCAAAGATCTACTTCAAGTTGGACTTGCAAAAGGGATATCATCAAGTGCGTATTGCAGAAGGGGATGAATCTAAGATCACTTGCGTCACAAGGTATGGAGAATTTAAATGGTTGGTGATGCCTTTTGGTTTAACCAACTCACCAACAGTTTTCTGCACTTTGATGAATCAAATATTCCACCCATACTTGGACAAATTCGTGATGGTGTAGTTGGATGACATCATGGTCTACAACGACACACTGGAGGAGCATCCCAAGAGCCTTAGCTTGGTATTCCAAGCATTGTAAGAGAACGAGTTATATGTGAAGAAGTGCAAATGCTCATTTGGACAAAAGGAGATACAATTTCTTGGACATGTCGTTGGACATATACAACTACGAATGGACATGACCAAGGTGCAAACCATTCAAGGATGTGAGCCTCCAACAAAGGTGACTGATCTACGATCATTCCTTGGCTTGGTGAACTACTACCATAGGTTCATCAAGGACTACTCAAACAGGGCAGTGCCATTGACCAAGGTTGTCAGGATCGAGATCCTAGATGAGATCATTTTGAGGAAGGATCGAATCGGATAGTAGAGTGGGATCGAGGATCGCTTTACAAAATCAGGATTGATTTACAAAATCTGGATCGTAGGATCCTATGATCCGTATCACGATCCTGACAACCATGCCATTGACGGACTTGTTGAAGAAGAACACGACTTGGCTATAGACGGATGAATGTCGCCGATCTTTTAAAGACTTAAAGGCAGCAGTTTGTAGTGAACCGGTGCTTGCTTTGCCATATTTTAATAAGAGATTTGAGCTGCACACAGATGCATCGGACTTTGCAATCGGTGGAGTTCTAATGCAAGAAGGTCATCCCTTAGTCTTTGAAAGTCGCAAACTCAACGAGGCAAAATGAAGGTGCTCCGTTCAAGAGAAGGAAATGGCGGTCATAATACATTGCTTGCAAGTATGAAGACATTATTTACTAGGAGCACAATTTACAATCAAGACGGATAATGTTGCGACAACTTATTTCCAGACACAGAAGAAGTTGACGACAAAGCAAGCGCGGTGTCAAGACTTCTTAGCAGAGTTCGACCTCCTCTTGGAGCATAAGGCAGGGAAGACTAATGTTGTGATAGATGCACTAAGCCACAAAGTCGAGCTAGCCGCGTTATCCTTGGCTAATGGATGAATACTAGATCGCGTAAGGCAAGGGTTGAAAGAGGATCCTCTTGCCACGCAACTTATACATTTGGCCAAGGAAGGCCAAGCCAGGAGGTTTTGGGTTGAGGATGAGCTACTTTACACCAAAGGAAGGTTACTATAATCCCTAAGTGGGATAACCTAGTGTGGGATATCATCAAAGAATGTCATGACACAAAATGGGTTGGACATCCTGGACAGAAACGCACGTTGGCATTGATGGATGACTTATAATTCTTGCCACAGATGAGAGATGAAGTGGAGATATACGTCAAAACTTGCCTTGTTTGCCAACAAGACAAAGTGGACAACAAGCATCCCGCTGGACTATTGGATCCATTGCTTATTGCAGACATCCTTGGGAGTCGGTGACACTTGACTTCATCAATGCTTTGCCTAAATCCAATGGAAGTGGATCGATCTTAGTAGTGGTGCATCGATTCTCCAAGTATGGAACATTCATCCCTAGCACAAGGGACACTACACCGGAGGTGACAACACGTCTTTTCTTCAAGAACGTACTGAAGTATTGGGTGTTGCCGAAGACTATTATTAGTTATTGAGACCCCAGATTTACGGGAAAATTGTGGATAGAGTTGTTCAAGTTGTTGGGATCTGAACTCAACTTCTCCACAAGCTTCCACCCTCAAATTGACTGGGCCAAGTTGATTGATGCAGCGCAGTTCTCATACAATCTACAAAGGAGTGAAACAACTAGGAGTCCATTTGAGCTTGCAACGGGAATGCAAACACTTACTCCACACACTCTGGAGACCACAACTGATGAAGGAAGAAGCCCAGGAGCATGGAAAATGACTAAGTCATGGGAGGAACAAGCAGACTTAGCCAGAGCATGTTTAGAGAAAGCGCGCAAGCGGATGAAGAAATGTGTCGTTTCAAAGAGACGGATGGTGAAATACACGGTTGGGGACAAGGTCATGGTAAAACTTCTAACCCAACAATTCAAAGCTTTGCGTAACTTGCATAAAAGATTGGTTAGAAATTATGAAGGCCCTTTTTCGGTGATTGCTAAGGTGAGTAAGGTTTCATACCGTCTTGACCTACCAAACTCTTTGAAGATACATCCAGTGTTTCATGTCAGCGTGCTAAAGCTTTATCATGAAGACCATGAAGATCTTCAAAGGGGAATATCTCAGAGAGAGCCACCAGTGATGACCAAGTTTTTTGACAAAGAGGTGGAAGAAGTGCTCACAAATAAATTTGTGTGGAGAAGAGGTGTGCAACCCAACACACAATATTTAATCAAGTGGAAAGGAAGGCCAGAGTCCGAAGGTACATGAGAAACTTTAATAGATCTCTGACAGTTCAAAGACATCATCCAACAGTATGAGGTGACGAGGGCGTCGCCAGGTTAGGTGGGGGAGAATTTCACGACTCTGCATCTATGAGGTTAACCTCTGTAGATTTATAAAGGAATCTAGGATCTTGAAGGATATTTTTGTACATAGAGATTAATTTAGAACATTTTTGAAAGATGTAGATACACAGATGATGGTAGAGTAGTCTTGATCCTTCCATCCTTTGGAGGGAAACCCCTTTGGTGGCCTATATAAGGGGGAGACCCCCTCATTTGTAATTCACCAAGCAATTCAAGCAATAAAGCTCTCTTACACACTCTTGCTCTCTCGTTCACTCTTTCTAAGTGTTCTCTTACTTATCTTTCTACGATCAAGTGTTGAAGGAGTCTGACTTAGCTAGCTGCGAAGCGGAGCAAGAAGGTGCTAAGGTCGCACGCGACGTTGTCAAGGGGACAAGTCCGTGACAACGGGCTTGGGATGGGGGAAGGAGGAAAGGCAGAGACGAAAAGGGGAGGGGGCGGAGGCCGACGTCGCACCAGCGAGAGTGGAACGAAGGACGTCGGCGTCGCATCGATTGACCATACAATTTAGATTTTTTTCTCCAAAACTCCCGATCACCCCAATCTGAACCGCCGACTGCAGTTTATAATCTTTAAAATAAAACCGCGTAATAACTGCAACACCCAAACTGAAATTAAACCACCAGAATCGGACGGCTCAGACTATCCAGACCGACCGGGAGCTAAATACATCTCCAAATAAAAAATGCAAGAAATGAAAATGACTCGAATCAAACATCTGGACGCGACCACAGACTCTGATCGTCCCTACGAGCAGCGGATCACCGCCTCCTGCTTGAATACACGCGAGTTGGTTGTGGTCCTCCGTCAACTCCCCCCGGCTTAAAAACACTCAACTCCGGTGAGTGAAGATGGTCGTATTCGCTGTGTAGCCCCGGAGCGAGTCTCTCAAGCTCCTCTGAAGAGATCCATGTAGCATCGTGCAGGGGCCGATCGCTCCAACGAACAAGATAGCGTACAATATCTCGCCCACCCGCGGTGTATAAGTCGTGGCCGATGATCTGGAAGTACGTCGTCTGTAGAAGAAGGTGACATTGGTTATAATGTATCTCCGTCTGGCAGTGATGTGTCTCCGTCTAGCTGCTGTATCGGTGAAACCGTAGATGGTGCAAAGCGATCTCCAAGGCGCGACTTTGCAGGTGGCAATAGAGATGGACTGGTGGGAGCAATATTAGGAGAGGACTCAGGTCGAGGGGCTGGGGGGGGGGGGGGGTGAAGGCTTGTGTATAAGTGTGGAAAAGGGGTCCATGTACACGCGCTCCTCCTAGTAATGAGTTAGATCCTCTGCGTTGAATACTTCGTTGATGCCCATACCTTGAGGGATGTATATCTCATATGCGTTCATATTAATCCGCCGTACAACTGTATATGGGCTCATTCTACGTGCGCTTAATGTCTTTTCTGGTCCTTGCGGGATCCTCTCAGATCGAATGCGAATCAATACCTGTTCTCCCGCCTCAAAAATTTGTTCCTGCTTGTCATGTTCTGCTTGTTCCTTATAATAAGCATTACTGGCTACAAATTTTTTCCGGACCGACTCATGGAGTGCATGCACATGCTGTATGATGGGCTCTGCTGACTCACTGGACCCGGACTCTATAAGGGAATATCCACCAGGTCGATAGGTTTCCTAGGCTTGTACCCTAACATGTTATGGAACGGACTCAAACCTGTGGTTCTATTGACAAAGCTATTATATGCAAATTCGGCTATGAGGAGAGCAGAATCCCAGGTAGCCGGACTTTACTCGACGAGACAACGTAGAAGTGTACCAAGACCTCAGTTTGTCCATCTGTCTGCGGGTGATAGACGGAGGAAAACTTCAGGGTCGTGCCAGTCTTCTTCTATAAGATCTTCCAAAAATAGCCCATGAAACGCACGTCACGATCAGAGAATATGAAAGTGGGTAGACTGTGATACTTAAACACTTCTCTAAAGAATAATGCCGCCACGTGGGAGACGTCAGCGGTCTTTCGACAAGGGATAAAATTGTTCATCTTAGAGAAACGATCGACTACAACAAATATCGAATCGTGCTTCCTCAGAGTGCGAGGTGCCCAAGAATGGAGTCCATACTAATATCAGACCAGGGTCTCTCAGAGACAGGTAGCGGAGTGTATAAACTCGTGGGATGACGAGTCCCCTTTGCAGTCTGGCAGACTCAACAATGTCTGACAACCCTAGTGACGTCTTTATTCAGGCCAGGCCCAGAAGAAACGATCCTCAATCAACACAATCTTCTTATCTCTGCCAAAGTGTCGCGCAGCTCCGCCCGTGTGCAGTTCCCAGATAAGGAAATCTCAGAGGGAGGAGTGTGGAATGCAGAGGCGAGAACCCATAAATAAATACCTATCAGATATCAAATAACCCTCACGGAGATTTGGCGGGTCCCTCAACAGTGCGGAGTAAATGTCCCTGAAATCTGGGCACTCTTGATATGCGTAAGCTACCTGCTCAAATCCCACAACTTGAGTGATCATGGTGTGGAGGATGCTGACTTGGCGACTCAGCCGGTTTGTTCTCAACACCCCCTCGGTGCTTAAGAACATAGTGAAACTCCTGCATATACTTTACCCATTTGGCGTGTCTATGACTCAATTTCTTATGCGAGTTGAGATATCTTAGTGTCTGATGACCTGAATACAAAATTAATTCCTTGTGTTGCAGATAATGTCGCCAGTAACACAATGTCTGCACAATGACATAAAACTCCCGATCATAATTCAAATATTTATGTCGGGCCTCGTACACCTGCTCATTAAATTAGGCCACCGTCCTGGCTAAGGTCTGTGTCGATACCAACTCCGGACGCATCACAGACTATCTCAAAGGGCTTGAAGAAATGTGGTAAGCGTAAAACAGGAGCATTAGACAGTCTCTCCTTGATCTCCTCGAAGGCTCGAGTGGCAACCTTCGTCCAAACTAAATCACCTTTACGAAGACAGCTCGTAATGGGAGCCATGATCGAACTGAAGGCACGGACAAACCTCCTATAGAAGGTGCCGAGTCCATAAAAACTACGGGCCTCATGATTGTTCATAGGGATAGGCCACTCTCGAATCGCCCTGACCTTCTCAAGATCAACATAAATACCAGGCGCCACTACGTAACTTAAGAAATGCACAAATGTGACAGGAACAAACCCTTCTTCAAATTGATATAAAGATGCTCCTTTCGGGGGAGCTCGAACACCAGGCGGATATGACAGAAGTTCTCGGTGCGGCCCTGACTATATATCAAAATATCATCAAAATATACTACCAAAACTTTGCCCATGTAGGGCCGCGGGATCTGCGTCATCACTCTCATGAATGTGCTGGGCGCGTTTGATAATCCAAATGGCATGACTAGTCACTCATACAAGCCGTCCTTCGTCTTGAAGGCCGTCTTCAACTCATCCCCCTCTCTAACTCTAATTTGATGGTACCCACTGCGCAGGTCGATCTTCGAGAAGATCTTGGCACCGACAATCGAGTCCAGGAGATCATCGAGGAGGGAAATTGGAAAGCGATACTTCACCGTGATCTTATTTATGACACGACTATCAATGCACATGTGCCGGCTTCTGTCCTTCTTCGGGGTCAGAAGGGTCGGGACGACACAAGGACCTATACTCTCGTATAAACTTCTTCCGCAGAAGACCATTAACTTGTCGCTTTAGCTCGACACGCTCAGTCGAATTTAAGCGGTAATGTGCGAGATTGAGCAAAGATGCCCCTGGAATCAGATTAATCGCATGTTGGATGTCCCTTAGTGTGGGAAGCTCATCGGGAAGCTACTCAGGCATAATGACTACAAAATCATCCATCAACTGCCGAACACCCGGATTAGTAATCAGTCTCGCTAGGGGTCTCAACTGCCATCGTGCCCGCCACAATAAACATGACCTTTAAGCTTTCTTTCAAAAAATCACTCTTCCTCGATAAATGTAGGGGTCTTGATGACCCCGCACTAACTGACAAGTCAACCTTGCCCTTGGGAGGATCCCTCGACTGGGTCGGGGTAAGAGTAATCTTTTGACCCTTGTCGAAGAATACACACGTGTTTGACCGGACATAACACATGGCGTCATGATCATATGGCCAGAGTCTCCCAAGAAAAACATGAGGGACATCCATAGGGATAACATCACATCAAACCCGGTCCTCTGTGGTTGCTAAACTGATCGGTACTAGACACCGTTGTGTGACATGTATGGTGGACTTGTCCACCCATAAGACACGGCAATTGTGGTTCAGCCGTAAGCTGCATCCTATCCAACCCTTTCTTTGCATTTATATTTACGCAGCTGCCACTATTAATGACGATCTTGCAGGGGCCTCCTGCGCTCGGGAAATACGTGAAGAAAATAGTGGTGTGACTCCAATCCTCCTCAACACGTGGGGTGTGGAGGATGCGACAGAGGACTCCTACCTCTAGCGATCTCTCAGCCATCCGCCCTCCACGACATC
Source organism: Platanthera guangdongensis (assembly GCA_039583875.1). Taxonomy (NCBI): domain Eukaryota; kingdom Viridiplantae; phylum Streptophyta; class Magnoliopsida; order Asparagales; family Orchidaceae; genus Platanthera; species Platanthera guangdongensis. The sequence continues at coordinate 78,359,688 of CM077163.1, forward strand.
AACAATCTCCTCAATGGAGGTGTCCTCAGCCTCAGTGCAGGGCTCGCCCGAATTTTTAATCAATAAATTCCTAGTCAGAGACTGCTCTGCGAAATGCCCTCTACCAGAACATCGATAACATTGGACTTCCCCAGGCTTGGGGCCTCCAGGCACAATAGCTTTTCGCGTCGCGTCTGCGCGAGGGGTGTCAGTAGTCATGGTAGGAGGGGGTCTCCTTACTGTGGTGGCATCGGGTCGAGTGGTGACCTGCCTCAGGCCAGCAGTATGTAAATACTGCTCAACCGTCTCCATACTATGGGGAATTAGTGCCCTCCTGATGTCCTCTCTAAGTCCAGCATGAAAGCGTGATGCAGTGGCGACAGGCTCCTCCATAATATCGCTGCGGACTACTAGCTCGTCAAATCAGGACATATAATCTGCCACGGAGAGTGTCCCCTGACGCGCGTAGAGCTGATCTAAGAGCTGATTTCGATACGAAGCGGGGAGGTATTTATCTTGCATGCGCTGCTTCATCTCATCCCATCGGGTGATGGGGTAGCAGCCGTCCCGCTCAAGAGATCTCTCAACACTTGACCTATAATTTTTTGACTGACCGATTAACTTCATTTTGGCGAATCAAACTCGCCTCTCGTCGGTCATCTCGAACCAGCCAAAATAGTGGTCCATATCCATGAACCAATCACTAAATGCCTTCGGGTCGAGGTGACCGTTGAAGGAGCGCGCATCAATGCGAATACGCTGGGTGATGTCATCCTCCTTAGGAGTCATCCCATGGCGCGGCTCACTGTAGTCAACATACTCATCCTCATAATCATAATCGTGTCGTGCTCGATCTCTACGACATGGTAGGAGAGGATGAGGCTCATACGGAGGATGGTGATCCCTCCTTGGATCTCGCCGATACTCGTATCCACGACGATAATTCCCTCTCGCAAAGGGAAATGGATATCGGCGAGGAATGTCTCTACCACGCCTCTCTGGAGGTAGTGTAGCTTCTCGTGGACCCTCGTGGGGCTCCTCATCAGGGGGAGGAGTTGTTGGACCTCTAGGCGTCTCTAACTGATCAACCCTCATGCTAACCCTCGCAATATCACTTATAAGGGTTTCAAATTGGGCTCCCATTTGATTAAATCGGCCGAGAACCAGTCGTTGAAACTCAACTGAATTCATATCTGTCTGTGAACTGGCAATCCTAGCGTTGGTGTGATTATGGCTTGACATGGATTGTCGATAATGCCAACCACTATGTAACATGCAAATGACCATAACCTAGGGATTTGATATCAATTTGATGCAGTGGTAATGCTGACACAAGGTGGTTCTTCTAAATACAACCCTAAATGCGATGAAATGTAATGTAGTGCAGGAGTGGTCTGCTAAAATTACAACAAGTAATCAAATATTATAAAGGTGACAACAGAGGCATGTGCGATCTCAAATAAACAACTAGAGGAGAGCAAATAATAACTTTGCAATGATCGAGACACAATTCTTGTTAAGCGTACACAAAATAGGTCCCTCAAATTGTACGACATGAAATACTAGCACAATAAAAATTTGAATCCACCATAGTACAAGTTGCTAATATAAACAACAAGAAAAGAAATGACTTTACCATAATTTACGCATGCAGGCGGCGGTAACAAGTGTGGAGTGCATCCAAGGTTGCTACAACTTGAGGAATACGCCGGGAGTGGAATCAGGACTGTTGGAGGCTTGAGGGAATTTGTAGTGGTTGTTATAGGAATGGGACTGGCTGATTGGAGCTTTGGTGAAGGCTAAGAACTCACGGAGTGGAGGGTGTGGGGGTTGTTGATGAAAGGGAAACTGGGAGAGTGACTGGTCCAGTCCAGAGAAGTGGAAAACGTGAGGTGGAAGGGTTGTTGTAAGGGCTGACGAACCTGGGATGATAGGGAAGTTAGATGCGGCGGGAAGGACTTGGTATGGGCCGACGAGGCTTGGTTGGCGCAGGGAAGAAGAACAGCGGGGATTTGCAGTTGGTGGTAGGCTGAGTGGCTTGGGATGGGGGAAAGAGGAGAGGCGGAGACGAAAAGTGGAGGAGGTGGAGGCCGGCGTCGCACTAGCGGGAGGGGAGCAAAGGAAGTCGGCGTCGCCCCGATTGACCACACAGTTTCAAATATTTTCACCAAAACTCACGATCCCCTCAATCTGAACCACCGACTGCATTTTATAATCTTTAAAATAAAAACTGCTTAATAACGGCAACATCCAAACTGAAATTAGATCGCCCGAATCAGACGGCTTAGATTGTCCAGACCGATTGAGGGCTAAATACATCTGCAAATAAAAAACACAAAATATGAAAATTGTTAGATAATGTGGAGAAAAATAATGTAAAGGCCCATTTATAGGCTCATTTCTCCTTTCTCTTTTATTCCCACATCTCCTGTATAGGATTCTTTCTCGCTCTCGTCTCCTATATATTTGTATTCTTTCTTGTATTTTACACACGAAGAAGTATATACAAGGTTGGCCCTCTGATCCCCTTCTTCCTCCTCTACCTCGGCCCTCCGTACCCGTAACATCTCCATGACCACCACTTCTACCTACTCTACCTCACCAGTCCAAATCTCCTATCACTCCGAACATCCCACCACCAACAGCCCCCTCCAAACACTTGTTATTCAAGTGTACACTCGTCGTCCTCTACGTCCAAATGCCCTGCAGCAGCTTCCCTCTACCGGTGTGATCTCGCGGCCTGTTGATCCGACATCCTCTTCGACGGCACATCCCATGGACAATTATGTCTCTCTACACCGGCTCTCTCTTCCTCTTCGTACCTTTGCTCTATCTCCTCTATTTTTGTACCTAACTCTGTGCAGGAAGCTCTCCAGCATCCGCGGTGGAGCGCCACCATGGATGACAAGATGACAGCTCTGTGCGGTAATTACACTTGGGATCTTGCGCCCCTTCCTCCGGATCACAGTTGTGTTAGCTGCAAGTGGATTTTCACTATCAAACATGCCGCAGATGGGACAGTCGATCGCTTAAAGGCTCGGCTTGTAGCCTGGGCCTTTACCCAACAGTACGACCTTGATTATGAGGAAACTTTCTTCCCGGTCGCAAAATTGAATTCGGTTCGGGTCCTTCTCTCCGTAGTTGTTCATCGCCAGCGCCCCCTCCATCAGCTAGATGTCAAGAATGCATTCTTGAATGACGATCTTCTTGAGACAGTGGACATGCATCAACCGCCCGGATTTGAGACCACGGGGGAGTCTCTGGTCTGTCTACTTCGCAAGTCTATTTATGGTATAAAACAATCTCCACGGACGTGGTTTTGGAAGTTTAGCAAGGTCGTTTGTGAGGTTGACTTCAAGCAAAGCTCGACAGATTCCTCTCTCTTTACTCGTCACTAATCAACTGAGACTATCATACTTTTGGTCTATGTGGATGTTATTCTTATCACTGGTGATGACTCAGCTATGATACACCATGTGAAGCAACATTTAAAATCTATCTTTCAATTCAAAGATTTGGGCAATTTTCGTTATTTTCTTGAACTAGAAGTAGCACGACGACCAGATGACATTGTCTCATCCCATCGTAAGTACTGTATTGACCTTCTACAAGATGCTGACCTCTCGGGTTGTAAACCTGCGAAAACTCCGATGGAAATCAACTACATGTTGTGTGCTCTGGGATCTGAGAATGATTCTCTTCTTCCGAACCCGGAATACTATCGTCGTTTTGGGGGAAAACTGATATACCTAACAGTTACAAGACCTGACATATCATTTGCGGTTGGTGTGGTCAGCCGGTTTATGCATACCCCACGGGTCTCTCACCTCCAGGCAGTGGAACACATCCTTAGGTATCTGAAGACTTCCCTTGGGCAAGGACTTGCGTACAAGCCATCTTCCTCCCTTTCTCTTATTGCATACTCGAATGCAGATTATACGGGCTCATTGGATGATCAATGTTCAACTACTGGGTTCTGTACATACTTTGAAGGAAATCTTATCATATTACAGTGTAAGAAGCAAATGGTGGTTGCTCGCTCGTCTGCTGAGGCCGAGTACCGTGCGATGGCAGTTGTTACGTCTGAAATAACTGGACTTGAAAGTCTTTCAATGGACTTGGGAGTAAAATTATCCTCACCTTCAACACTGTTCTGTGACAGTTAAGCTGCGATACACATTGCAAAGAATCCTGTGTTTCATGAGAGGACTAAACATATTGAGGTTGATTATCACTTTGTTCGAAAAAAGGTTCAAGCAAAGGAGCAAAAGCTTGAAAATGTTCTCGCCTAGCAAGCCGGCCCTGGCCCAGCTAGGAGCCCTTTTCCTGGGACCCACTCGTCCATCGAGTAGGCTCTGTCAAAGAGCCCACCTCTCCTTAGCTTCCCCCCTCTTTGAGCCCGAACTATTCCTGCGAGTCCGAGGTTGTACAATATTTGTATTCTTTCGTGTATTTTACACACGAAGAAGTATATACAAGGTTGATCCTTTGTTTTCTACAAAAATGACTCCAATCGAACATCCGGACGTGACTACGGACTCCGATTGTCCGTTCGGGCAACTGATCACCGCCTCTTGCGGGAATACATGCGAGTTGGTCGTGGTGCTCCGTCACATTGGATGTCATTGAACCATTCCACCCCATCAGATTAAGTTCATTGAATTGGGACCACTTCAAGCTTATAAGTAGCATAGGAGGTGACTTGGGCCGCGATGGACGTGTTAACCAATGGACTGAGTGACTTTCTGAGGTTGGAAGTGGGTCCTTCGACAGGCCATGTGATGTGGAGAGGTGCTTTAGGCAAACATTTCAAGCTTCGATCGTACCCATCTCAAGCCGATAACTTTCTTGTCGGGAGGAAGGGAAGAGACATCACAGGTATGGTTCTTGTCCTAGGCTGACATCTCCTCTTTCATAGCTCGAGTCCAGGCCGGGATACCTAAAGCTTCCTGTCATGTCTTAGGAATAACAACCGAAGAGAGAGAAACAACAAATGTCTGATGGGCTGGGGTAAGGTGATGGTAAGACACGTGATTAGAAATAAGATGTTTAGTACGTGCAGCCTTACTTTTCAACAGAGCAAGCATAATATGCAAATCCACATCATCAGAATCTGAGGAAGAAGCAGACACTGGTAGAGGTGAAACCTTAGTAGCCTGTATACCAGAGGAGCGTCAGTGATACACATGAGGAAATGGGGAGATCAAAGTATTAGGCCTAGGAACAGCGATAGGTGCACCCAGTTCCTGAGAAGGAAGAATCTGTGGTGGCATAGGAAGAACATGAAGAGGAATATCTGTAGCACCACTACTCTCCCCCTGACAAAAAGAGTGAGTCGGTGGTAAAAAATAGGATTCCCCTTCTCGAAAAGTAACATCCATAGCGCAAAACATACGCCCAGAAGGGGGATGGTAACACTGATACCCTTTCGTCGTGGAAGAGTCTCCAAGGAACACGCACCAATGAGCCCGAGTGTCCAGTTTGTCACGGTGACGCAAATGAATATGTACAAAACAGACACATCCAAAGACACGAGGAGGCAGATGAGAAGTATAAACCACAGTCATGGTAGTCAGCCGAGCTAGAAGAATAGTATAATCAAGAACACGCGAGGGAAGCCGATTGATAAGGTGAGCAGCAGTAAGAACAACACCACCCCAATAAGATTTGGGAAGGTGTATGGTAGTCAGAAGACAGCGGGCGACATTCAACAGGTGCTGGTTTTTCCGTTTGCCCCATTTTGAGTGGAGGTGTGGACACACATGGTCTGGTGGATGATATCATGACTAGTGAGGTATGAGCCAAAACCTCTCCGATCTTTATATCCCCCCCCCCCATTATCACTGCACACGACACGAATAGAGCCCTGAAATCGGGTTTGAACCATTTTATGAAAAACTTGAAAACAAAAGAAGACTTCACTCTTCTTTTTTAACAAATACACCCAAGTTGTGCGAGAAAAACAACCAATAAATGTGACAAACCAATAAAAACCAAATATAGATAAAACTGAGGACGACCCCCAGACATCAGAATGAACAACATCAAACGGAGTGGTACTGAGAGTATATAAATGTGAGGAACTATGTCTCACATGCTTCGACATATCACAGTCATCACACACAAAAGTTTGTAAAAAAGGTGAAAAAACAGGAAACAACTTCTGAAGATAGATATGAGACGAACGTCCAAGCCGCTGGTGTCATCAGTGAACATCAAGATGCTCAAACTCAGAAATAAAGGACGACACCGTCATAGAGTCTTGCCGCAGTTCCAAAATGCGGCGAATAAGTTCATAAACCTGTGTAGAACTGTCAATTTGAGAATACGTCTCGCGGGCGCGGGTTCAGATTTCGAAGACAAAGTCCATCAACATGTAACTCAGGTAAATCTTCAGAGACAGAGAGTGAAGAAGCCATGAAACAACCAGGAAGTTTTCTGAGTCTTATCGCTTTTAGGAGGGATCAGTTTTTGGGGACTCTGTAACAGTTCCATCACTGTAGCCAAACATCTGATGGCTGCGATTGACATGTTGCGCCGCCCGAGACCATTCGAGATAGTTTGTGTCATCTAACGGGACCGTGATAATCTTCAAGGAATTAAAGTGGTCGTGGGATCGCTAAGTGTCATTCATCTGAGGCTGAATCACATCCGACGACGACGCTGAAGAGTCACCCTTGTCGAAGGACCAACGGTCTACAAGAGAAGAACACGGTAGAAGAACCCAACGACACGAGGATGCGTCGAAGTAGGGCTGGCGCAGTTCCTCGAGGAGGCGCCGAAGCAGTTCTGGCGCAAGAGAAGCCCAAGCTGTCGACGAAGGTTGTGAAGCCGAAGTCGAAAACAACGGCGGCTAAGCTCAGCACGCGTCCAACGAAGGTTGCAAAGCAGATCTCTGAAAAAAGACTCTGGATTGGCTATGCGGAAGGCGGACGACCAGTCTGCATCATGAAGGGACGAATGAAAGTGAGCGATAGATCTGCTTAAATCTAGAGGGGGGTGAATATAGTATTTTAAAACTTTAATTAATTTTTACAGCGGATTAAAATAAGTGATAAGTATATGTATAAAGAGAGATGAAAACAAAAATAATCACAACACAGAAATAAACAATAGAGCAATGCAGACGACACAAGAAATTATAGTGGTTCCCCTAAAATTGGGTACATCCACTCTTCTATCACCCTGGTAGGAATCCACTAACAGGTTTTTGATCAGGTGCCCTGCCAACACAAGTTTTTGCTCAGGTGCCCTGTCACCACAAGATCTATTTTTTCAAGAGAGATCTCACAACCCTTTTGAGCTTTTGATCAGGTGCCCAAAAACCAAACTAAGTCTTTTGATTATGAGACTTAAAAACTAAACGGGTTAACTTTTGAAGGGAATTATAACCATGTACACAGTTGGAAATGAAAAGTGATGTTGTCTTCTCTTTCTCAAACAACTGAGAAGACTTTAGTGGATGATGTTGTTAAAGCTCCCCCTGAGATAAAAAAAAAGGTTCAGGAAGATGAGAGTTTTGCACAGGGTGTAGGCCTTGATGAAGATCTTCAGAAACTTCTTGGACTGGTGTTGATGAGTTGTTCTTTTGAAGTCTGAAGCAGAAAATTGAATAAGACTAAAGATCTGTGTGTTGTTCTTCAATTTCCTGTAGATAGCAGTCTTTTTCTCTGTAAAACTTGTATCAGTTGATGTGTAAAAAATCTCTTGTAATTCCCCTTCCTTGTTGTTATAGAGAGAAGAATTTTCTTTTTATATTCTGAAGAATTTCTGTCATTTGAAATTTGAAAAAGAATTCCTGAAATTAATGCTGAAATCCTGGGAGTTGAACGACTGGAATTTGTCTTAAATGTATTTCCTCAACTGTTTCAGTAAATAAGTCAAGTAATTTGCTTTGTGAAATCCATAATTAATGCTGTCAAACAACGATTATATTCTTGAGAATATGAGCATTAATTATCACAGAATTACTGTCTTAGAATAATCCAAACTGAAATCAAAATGAGAAAACGCCAAATTGATACTGAGAGAAATCGTCGAACTCAGGACAGATTTCGTCGACCTGAACTTCAAGTTCGTCGAGCTAAGCTCAGAGAAAGTTGATCTGGAAAGTAGTCTGTCAAAGCTGAGCTCCAAGTTCATCGACATGAGATAGAATTTCGTCGACCAGAGAACTTGAGAGAAGAGGGAAGATCGTCGACCTGAGCTCCAAGTTTGTTGAGCTCAGCTCAAAGTAGAAACTTTGAGTTCGTCGATCTGCGATCGACGTTCGTCGATCTGCGATCGACGATCGTCGAGCTGAGTTCGAAGAACTTCGAACTGATTCTATGAACTCTTAAAAACTGTTATTCTTCTATGTTTGGATCTTTGAATGCTTTTGAGGACTGGATCAATGTTTGTCTAACCTAGTCAAACTGACCCAGACCTTAGAACTAACAACTTGACCCTAGGCTATACATGGAGGGTCAATAACCTAATAGTGAACCTATCCCAAATCCAAAATAGGGATCCAACAATCTCCCCCTATTTGGGTGAGGTCACTATGAACAACAGAAAAGAGAAAAATCACAAAACATAAAAAGATATCTGACAGAATTAAAATTGTTCAGCAGATATTAACAACAGTGCCTTGTGAAGTATAAATAACAAATAACAGTTCAAATCATAATATAGAAAGAAAATTTTTAGGCTTTCTTTGAGTCTTTCTTCTGTTCATCTGAAGCTTGTCTGGTGAAGATGATTTCTCTTTTGGGATCTGCAGCTGGCTGTTTTGTCATCTTCATATCACTTACTCCAAGGATTGTCACAGAAGCAGCTTTTGGTACAACTGCTTCAGGATATAATGACATATAAGCATCATCATTAAAAAGATTTTGTACCTGATATTTGACTAGCTCTTTCTTTCTGTAGGAGGACATAGTAGTATACTGTGAGGTGTCCTGTCCTTCTTCATTTGCTTTTCTGATTTGAGAAAGAGCTATTAATTCTTGAAATCTGGCCATTATGGATTTGGGGTCCATTTCTAGATCACAAACTGGAGTTAGAGACCTTTCTGGACTTGCTTTATCTGGTTGATTGTCTTCAGATGTTTTTTGCTATTGCTGTGCTTTTGATATTGTTGTTGTCTGCTGCTGCTGCTAGAACTATGTTGCTGTCTGTTGTAGAAAGTTTGTACTGATGAGAGGATGTAGATTTCTGAACTTGAGCAACACCTCCAGATGATCCTGCTGCAGGAGGAGGAGGACATCTCCTGAATTTAGAAGGTTGAGAGTATCTCCTGCTTTTCTTCCTTGCTTTTAGTTCATTTTTAGAGTATCTCATCCAGTTTAGGGTGTCTGGAGTGAGAGTTATATTATGCAGAATATAATAAGGAATAACAACAGATGGATTAGGCTTAGGAACAGCCTTTGGAGGAGCAGCCTTGGCAGTAGCCTTTCTTTTCTTAGTACTTGTATTTTCAGAGTCATCTGACTCATTATCATCATCAGAAGAAGAATTTTCTGGATTATCATAAAGAGCATTCAGCTGCTTTAGCAATTCAGCTGAGATTCCTGGAACCTGTGGCTGTACTTGACTTGCTGGCTCTGTAATACTCTCTGTAGCAGTCTGAACACTTTCTTCTTCTTCTTCCATGTCTGCAAACATAATATCATCCAGATTGGGCATTGGAGATTCACACCAGTCAATTGTTGGTGGAGAGAAAACCTTATGCTCAGGAACTGGCTCACTAATATCTTCAACAACTGAACTTTCTATAATCACAGGAACTACAAAACTTGTCTTTAGTTGATCCACAACTGCAGGACTTATTGGAGCAGTATAACATACAATAGCCTTAGAGTACTGAACAACAAAATTTGGTAAAGCATTTCTGCAAACTGAATTAAAAGAATTGAGTAAAGAATCCAAATTAACTGTGGGATTTATAATAAAATCACCAACAGTGGTTATTTCAGCAACTATATCATAAGTCATGTTAGTATCTGAATCATCAATTATATCTATTATTTCTGTTGGAATGTCTGCCTCTGGGAATCTGCTGCTGCTGGAGCTGGAGGAGGAACTGGAACTTCTTCATGGAATAGAGGTGAGAGCAGCAACTCTAATAGAGAGATAAATGATGGAGGCAGAAAGAGGAGCAATAGCTTGTGCTATTAATTGCTCAAGAGTGAGAGAAATAAAAGCTAGAAGATCTGTGACAATGTCAGAGAAATTTAAATATAGAGGTTCATGAGCGGAGGTAGTATAAGGGGTATGATGACCACAGTTGGAACATACAGAGAAAGCATGAGAGAAATCTGTATGGGTGAATTCAGAAAATGTGGAAGTAGGATTGGATGGAATTTCAGTAGTGAAGGTAAGAATTATGGTAGTGGGTGTTGAGGTGGTTTCCTGAACAGAAGATGGAATTGGAGAATGGTGTGGAGATGGTGGAGGAGGAGATAGCAGATTGAAATTGGGCTGAGAGGATGTGGATGGTATATCAAATAGATGAGTTGGGAGTGGATATCTAGGTGGTGGAGCTGGAATGTCCTCATGGATGATGATTAGAGAATGTGGAGGTGATGGTGGTGGAAGAGGTGAAGATGATTGTTGTTGTTGTGGAGGAGGTGAAGGAATGCTGGTGGATGGAAGAACTTCTTCTGGAGGTGGTGGGGAGGCTATTACTTCCCTGATGTTCTTAGAAGTTCTGGAGGATGAAGCCATGGATGGTTTTGGGATAGACCTCTCCCATCTGTTAAACAAGGCAGAGGTTGTCCTCTTGGAGACATTTATGAATATGATCTGGGAGATCAATAATTCAGGTGCCTTTGTCTGGAGGAAAATTCCTAATATCCTCTCAAAACAGACTTTTTTCTTAGAATTTTTTTTTAATCAACTCAAACAATAACTTTCCCCAATTTACTGCTTTCTTATTTACCAGAGCACACATCACTAAGAACTGGTGTCTGGTTATATAGTCATGGGCCGTGTGTTTGCCCAGCAAAACCTTACCAACAACATCTGCCAGAAATTTGTACTCAACAGTTAAATTCTTTTTCAGTAGCTTATTAGGGTTTCCTTCAGAGTGACTCTTTTTAATCAGCATGTTATCATATTCAGAATTATCTATTTCAATGTCCTCTTCTCCATTTGCCAAACCAAAAATCTCAGTTAAAATTTCAGGGGTTAGGGTAACCTGATTGCTGCCGATGGTACCAGTCATAGTGTCTACGTCTGGAGAGGTTGAAGTATAAATCCATTCTCTTATTTCAGTTGCTGGCAACATGATCCTGATGGTCATGATTTTCTTCAGTTGCTGTTCTTCAAACAGCTGTAGAATGTCTATGAAAATCTGATCGGTATGGTTGAAGGAATCAAAGTCGATGTGTAAACCGGTGTCATACTTCATGCTGGAGAGGGAGAGCGTCGGAATCGCCATTGGTTTTCCTGTAAAAACAAGAGAGAGATCAAGTGCAAGAGAACAAAAAGCACGGGATAGAGCACGACGAAAACCTAGTTATAAGGTTTTCAGAATATGAAGCGGCAGGCTCTATCCTTCGAAAAATAAAAAAAATCTCCGTTCTCAGGTAGACGAAAAAGTTTCATGAAGAAAAGATATCGTCGATCTCAGTTGGAAGAGGGGAAAACTTTTCGTCATTCTCAGGTCGACGAAACTTTTCTGAAGCAAGATCGTCGATCTCCGCTTGACGAAATAACTTCGCGCATAGAGTTCGTCGATCTCCGGTCGACGAAATATCTCAAGAACAGTTCTCAGATCGTCGATCTACGTTCGACGAAATGTGATCAATTCTTCGACCTTGGACAGAAATCAAATTAAACTTCTCCATTAATCATACCTAGCTGATTCAAAAAGAGCAGATGTTTTTCTCATCTAAGAATTTAGTGAAGATGTCTGCTCTTTGCAAATCAGTAGAGATAAAGACAAGATTAACTTTCTTTTTTGTCCACACAATCTCTAATGAAATGATGTCTAATCTCTATATGCATAGTTCTACTATGCAGTACTGGATTTTGTGCAATAGAAATTGCACTGGTATTGTCGCAAAGTATCGTTGAATTATTTAAGTTGAGAGCATAATCGAGAAGTTGGTCTTGAATCTACAATATTTGTGAACAACTGCCAGCTGCAATGTATTCAGCTTCAGTAGTTGAAGTTGACACAAATGTCTGCTTCTTACAGAAACATGACACAAGCCTATCACCAAGGAACTGTCATGTTCCTGATGTGCTTTTTCTGTACACTCTGCATCCAGCATAGTCAGTATCTGAAAATCCAATTAAGTCAAATTCTAACTCTGTTGGATATCAAAGTCTTAGATTAGGACAACTCTTTATATATCTCAAAATTCTTTTAAGGAAAATAAGGTGAGATTCTTTAGGGTTCACCTGGAACCTAGCACAAACACATGTAGCAAACATAAAATCTGACCTACTAGCTGTGAGATACAACAAGGACCCAATAATAGCTCTATATGTTTTCTGATCAACTGGCTTGCCTTGTTCATCAGAATCAATCACAATATTGGAAGCCATGCATGTTTTCATTGCTGAGGCATCAGACATCCCAAATCTTTTAACTAGCTCCTTAGCATATTTAGATTGAGAGATGAAAATATCATCTGAGGATTGCTTCACTTGGAGACCAAGAAAGTAAGACAGCTCACGCATGCTACTTATTTCAAACTTGAAATGCATCAGATCAGAAAACCTTTTGCATAGTTTGGAATCAGTAGAGCCAAAAATGATGTCATCTACATATATTTGTACTAAACAATATTTTATCTTTATGATGTCTAATGAACACAGTCTATCTACAATGCTCATAGTGAACTTATGCTCTAAAAAAAAGCTAGCTAAGGTCTCATACCAAGCTCTTGGTGCTTGCTTTAAACCATAGAGAGATTTATGCAATTTGAAAACAAAAGAGGGATGAGTTAGAAAGATAAAATCTGGTGGTTGTTCCACATATACTTCCTCTTTGAGTTCACCATTTAAGAAGACACTCTTGACATTCATTTGGTAGACCTTGAACTTCTTGTGGGCTGCATAAGCAAGAAATATCCTGATAGCTTCTAGTCTTGCAGCAGGTGCAAAGGTCTGATCAAAGTCAATTCCTTCTTCCTGTCTCTATTCTTGTGCTACCAACCTTGCTTTGTTTCTGATGATAGCTCCTTGTACATCCAATTTATCTCTAAAAACTCATTTAGTTCCAATGACTGGGTAGTCTTTGGGTCTTGAAACTAAATCTCAAACTCTGCATCTCTCAAACTGATTGAGCTCCTCTTGCTTGACAATAATCCAGTGGGGATTTTGCTCTGCATCTTTTATGGATTGGGGCTCAAGTTGAGATATGAAGCAAGCATGCATCAAGTCTTGGTTGAGTTGATGTCTTGTTTGCATACCAACTGATATGTCTCCAATCACTTTAGATATATGGTGATCTCTAAGTGTGACAAGATCAGTAGGAGGAGTTGGTTCAGCAGCAACATTGGGAATTAATTCCTCTTGTGGAATTATATTTGCTGTTGGTAGTTCAGCAATCATCTCATTTAAATCTTCTTCATTGTTTTCTTCAATATATGGAGTGGGATGTAATGTATCCTCATTGGTGAGGCTTAAATCATCCAATTTCCCACATAGTTGGGGTACCTGCAATAAATCTTTGGTAGAAGAATCATTCTCCTTGTAATACATGTTAGCTTCATCAAAAGTTATATGTACAGATTCTTCATTTTTTAAGTTTAATTTATTAAAAACCCTATATGTCTTGCTGACTTGGGAATATCCAAGAAAAATTCTCACTTCAGCTTTGACTTCAAACTTTTTAAGATGTTTCTTGTTATTATTGTGAATATAACATCTACAGCTAAAAATTCTAAAGTAATATATTTTAGGTTGTTTCACTTTGAGTAGTTCATAGGGAGTCTTGCCCTTAAGTTTATGTAGTAAACTTCTATTCAGAACATAATTTGTTGTGTTTACAGCCTCTGCCCAAAAGGATAGAAGCAAGTAAGCATCTGCAAGCAATGTACCTGCAGCTTCAATGAGGGTTCTGTTTTTCCTTTTTGCTACCCCATTTTGTTGAGTTGTTCTATGAGCAGAGAAACAATGTCTGATACCTTCCATCTTACAGAATTCTTGCATAAGAAGAGATTCAAACTCAGTACCATGATCACTTCTGATCAATGCAACTGAAGTAGAGTACTCAATCTTTATGCTCTCAAGAAGAAAGTCTGTAAGAAATTTAAAGTTATCTAACTTGTTTCTCAAGAAGAACACTCAAGTGAACCTGAAGAAGTCATCTACAATAACTAAGGTATAAGATTTCCCTTCCAAGCTCTGTACAACAATGGGTCAAAATAGATCCATATGTAGCAGGTACAGAATCCTAAGTGAATCACTCTTATTAATAGATTTAAAGCTTTTTTTGGTTTGCTTGCCTAATTGATAAGCACTGCAAAGACTTTCCTGCTTATAGGGGCAATAAGGCAATACTCTAACAAGGTTGTCGCTAGAGAGTTTAGTAATATTTTTAAGATTAACATGTCCTAATCTTTTATGGCATAATTCATTATTATTACTGATTTGATTAAATATGCAAATTTCTGACCTAACAAATTTGAAGTTTACTACATAGATGTTTCCTTGCCTAAGACCAGTTAAGACAGTTTTATTATCTATAGAAGATTTAATGAAAGAAGAATGGTTAAAGGATATCTGATAACTTTCATCACATAATTGGCTTATGGATATCAGGTTATTTTTTAGACCACTCACATAGGCAACTTTCCTGAAGGTGATAACTCAAATCTTGACATACCCATAACCTTCAATCTGGCCACAGTTGGAGTCACCAAATATCACCTTTGGACCAACTTGGACTTGTAATTTGTTAAATTATCCTTGCTGCCTGTCATGTGATTTGAACATCCACTATACATGTACCACTATTCCTCTGTGGTAGGATAACCTTTCACCTGAAAAATAAAAGTTAGGTGTTCTTGACCCAGGTAATCTTGGGTGCTTGATTCTTTACAAATTTAAAACTAGAATTGTAAGAACATTCAGGTTGGTTTTTATATCCTAGGGGGTGAAATTTCCTCGGTGGAATTATCCATTGGGTAAATGAGTTAACAAATTCTTTTGATTGATTAAATGTTCGGGGGTAATTAAAGTTTCTGTTAATCTAAACTGGGGTCGACGAATTCTGATAAGTTCGTCGAACTGAGTTCGACGAATAGGGATGAGTTCGTCGAACTCCGCCCAGAGAATGGAAATATTCATTCTCTGTGCCCCAATATCGTCGATCTCGACTCGATGAACCATATTAGTTTCGTCGATCGCTGTTCGAAGAATAATTATAATAAAAATCTGCGTTCAGAGTTCGTCGACTTGAGTTCGACGAACTGTACACATTTTGTTGATCTGAGTTCGACGAAATCTGTTGAACATTGTTATGTTTAAGACTTTTCTTGTTCTTTCTCTTTTTCTTTGGTTTTTGAGTTAATTCAGTTCGTTTATTATTCTCATCTGTCTTTTCTTTACCCTTTTCAGATATGAATTTAATGAGGGTTGAAAGAATGTTTTTCTGAATTAAATGAGGTTGGCTTGATGAAGCACCCAAGCCCAGCTTGTCATTAAGCCTGACATTAACAGTGCTTATGATGTCCATCAATTTGATGTTTTTCCCATTTAGGAATTCTTAAAATTGTTTAGCCTCTTTCTGTTTAATTTTTAGAGTATTAATCTGTTCAGAAGCTATAACTAGTTTATCTTTTGGTTCAATATTTTCAGATAACAGATTTTCCTTTTCATTTAGCTTATCTCTGAGAAGTTTGATTTTCTTCTCAGATTTGATTAGATCATTACATAATAATTTAAATTCAGTTTTGAAATGATCTGAATTAAAATAAAATGAGGATATTACATGATCCTCTTCAGTCTCAGAATCTTCTGATTCTGATTCTTCAGCTTCTAATGGTTTGCTTGATGCATTGATAACCATCAATCAAGTTTCTTTTGCTTTAGCTTCTTCCTCATCTTCACTGGAGCTGGAAGATGAAGATTCTTCTTCTGTTTCACTCCAAGTTTCTGCTACAAAGTCTTTCTCCTTCCTCTTGTGCTTGCTTGAGGAGGGCTTGCTGTACTGTTTCCTGAAGTTCTTGTCTCTTCTTTTCTCCTTCTGATTCTCTGGACACTCAGGAAGAATGTATCCAGATTTTCTGCAACAAAAGCAGACAATCTTCTTGGTAGGAGTTTTGTTATATCTTGGTCTGTCATCTTGTCTGGATGACTTACTTCTGAAATCTTTTCTGGCTATCTTATAGAATCTTTTGGCCAGCAAGCTCAGGAGTTCATCATTTGCTGGAGGAGCTTCTGGTTCTTCAGATGCCTTGAAAGCAATGTTCTGCTCCTTCCTTCCTGATGAGGAGGTCTTTTGCTCAGCTGTCTCTCTTGTCTTTATAAGCTGCTCATAAGATTTGAGCTTTTGCCTAGAAGAGCCTCAATAGATATTTCATTCAGACTTTTAGCCTCCTTGATTGGTCAAATCCTGGAGTCCCATGAACTAGGGAAGCACATTAGAATTTTATCATTTATCTCAGTCAGTGAGATATTCTTGTCCAGATTATTCAGCTCATTGATGATTAGGCTGAATCTGTTGTACTTTTCAGCCACTGACTCAAATTCATCTTTCTTGAAATTTTCGTATTGAGAGATGAGATTAGATCTTCTGTCTTTTCTTTCATCAGTAGAGTCTGCAACCATTTAGTTGAGAGAATCTCAAATGTCCTTAGCTGATGTGCATTCAGCTAGCTTTTGAAAGATGTTATCAGACATAGTCTGAGCTAAGATGTTCATGGCTTTAGCATCAGCCATCTTCAACTTTTTCTGACCTTCTGTCCACTCAGGTGGTGGAACTGCTGAGGTACTTGTTGAGGTTGTTGTAGAAGGAGTAGGGGGACCTGTCAAGATAGAATTGTATATATCATCATCAATAGAGTTCATATATAATCTGATTATTGCCTTCCAGATTGCAAACTTATTCAGATTGCAGACTGGAGGTCTGGTGGTTGAATATTCTTTATTCTGTGCCATGATATGAGAGAAACACTAGAGATATTAAGATCTATCAAAGATCTTTTGGTTCAGGTGTTAGTCTGTGAAACCAAACAACCTTACACTTGATAGCAATTGAAAGTGAGGGATAGATCTGCTTAACTCTACAGTGGGGGTGAATAGAGTATTTTAAAACTCTAATTAAGTATATGTATAAAGAGATGAAAACAAAAACAATCACAACACACAGAAATAAACAATAGAGCTATCAAGACGACACAAGAAATTTATAGTGGTTCCTCTAAAATTGGGTACATCCACTCTTCTACCACCCTGTTAGGAATTCACTAACAAGTTTTTGATCAGGTGTCCTGCCACCACAAGTTTTTGCTCAGGTGACATGTCATCACAAGATCTATTTTTTCAAGGGAGATCTCGCAACCTGTTTGAGGTTTTTATCAAGTGCCTAAAAACCAAACTAAGTCTTTTGATTAGGAAACTTAAGAACCAAATGAGTTAACTTTTGAAGCGAGTTATAACCCTGTACACAGTTAGAAATGAAAACCGATTTTATCTTTTTTTTCTCAAACAACTGAGAAGAATTTAGTGGATGATGTTGTCAAAGCTCCCCCTGAGATAAAAAAAGGGTTCAGGAAGATGAGAGTTTTGCACAGGGTGTAGGCCTTGATGAAGATCTTCAGAAACTTCTTGGATTGGTGTTGATGAGTTGTCCTTTTGAAGCCTGAAGCAGAAAACTGAAGAAGACTAAAGATCTGTGTGTTGATGTTCTTCTTCAATTTCCTGTAGATAACCGTCTTTTTCTCTATAAAACTTGTATCAGTTGATGTGTAAAAAATCTCTTGTAATTCTCCTTGTTGTTCTGGAGAGAAGAATTTTCTTTTTTTATTCTGAAGGATTTCTGCCATTTGAAATTTGAAAAAGAATTCCTGAAATTAATGTTGAAATCCTGAGAGTTGAACGGCTGAAATTTGTCGTAAATGTATTTCCTCAATTATTTCAGTAAATAAGTCAAGTAATTTGCTCTGTGAAATCCATAATTAATGTTGTCAAGCAACAACTATATTATTGAGAATATGAGTATTAATTATCAGAGAATTACTGTCTTAAAATAATCCAAACTGAAATCAAAATGAGAAAACGCCAAACTGATACTGAGAGAAATCGCCGAACTCAGGACAGATTTCGTCGACCTGAACTTCAAGTTCGTCGAGCTGAGAAATCGTCTTCGTCGAGCTGAGTTCAGAGAAAGCTGATCTGGAAAGTAGTCTGTCAAAGCTGAGCTCCATGTTCGTCGACCTGAGATAGAATTTCGCCGAACAGAGAACTTGAGAGAAGAGAGAAGATCGTCGACCTCAGCTCCAAGTTCGTTGAGCTCAGCTCAGAGTAGAGACTCTGAGTTCGTCGATCTGCGATCGACGATCGTCGAGCTGAGTTCGAAGAACTTCGAACTGATTCTCTGAACTCTTAAAAACTGTTATTCTTCTATGCTGGGATCTCTGAATGCTTCTGAGGGCTGGATCAATGTTTGTCTAACTTAGTCAAACTGATCTAGACCTTAGAACTAACAACTTGACCCGAGGCTATACATGGAGGGTCAATAACCTAATAGTGAACCTAGCACAAATTCAAAGTAGGGATCCAATAACGAAGGCGGCTCCCCTCTCAGCAACCGGCGGTGGCTTGGTGGCCGCCCATCATCCCCGAATTACGAGCAGAAGGAGGTGGCACTGACGATCCGGAGTGAGCGGGTACAAACGAGGCAGATGTGGGCGGTGCAGAAGGTACCAAAGATGAGAAATTAGGGTTTCCCTCTGATACCAAATAGAATTGGGAGGAAAATAGTAATTAAGTACTCATTATTCATCCATAGAGGGCTATTTTTAATATTACAATGGACCCGTAGACTTAAACACACGGTGTGAGACTAAATGCGGCTTACACACACAACCATGCGTGCTCATAATAATAATACAGGAAAATACTCGACTAGTAGTATCTCTCAACTAGAGGATCTCACCTTGATCCAATGTCAATAGAATAGTCAGGAAATAAAAATCACACAAGAACCAAACTTTGATTGTTGGAGGTGTTAAGGCCGCATAAGTGACAACGACAGAAGCTTACCAAGACCAGTTGGAAGTAGTTCGACTGGAAGCCCTGATGCAGGATAGGTGTCACACCTGCTTGCCACCCTGCAATCACCAGCAGGGGGCCCACCTGGCATCACCACCAGGAGGCTTTCATCATGGTCGCAGCCCGTACACCCAACTAGCTGTCCGCAATAGAATCATCACCATGCAGTAGGTTGTTGAGGCCGGGGCTTGATCCCCTAACATCCTAGATAAGAGGCTCTCACCAATGCTCTCATCACCAACTGATGGGATGAATTACCACCTGGGAAGTCCCCGTGCTTCCTGCTTAATCAGAGAGTTTCACTCATCGAAGGGAGGTTGTGACAACGAACAACCCGCCATTGGATGGAGAGGTGTTGAGGTGCTTGGGATGTAACCTAGCCGATCCAACATGACAATGCCACGGCTTCGCTCTAGGAGGCGTTACCGGGCTGCAGCTTAAGCACCCCAACCCCTCTCCATCCAATGGAGGGTTGTTGGTGGCCACAACCTCCCTTCGGTGAGTGCGGATTAGTTGGTGATAAGAGCGTTGATGAGAACCTCTTATCTAGGAGGTTAGGGAATCGAGTCCCGGCCTCAACAACCTGTCGCATGATGGTGATTCTATGGAGGAGAGCTGGTTAGGGTGTATGGGCCACGACCCTGATGAAAGCTGCCTGGTGGTGATTTCGGGCGGGACCCCTGGTGGTGATGTCGGGCGGGACCCCTGGTGGTGATGCCAGGGTGGCAGGTAGGTATGTCGTCTGTCCTGCATCAGATCAGTTGGTGATAAGTGCACTGTTGAGAGCCTCTTATCTAGGAGGTTAGGGGATTGAGCCCCGACCTTAACAACTGATGCATACTGAAATCTGTAATTGATTTTAAAATGTTAATTTTGTGTTCAACTTAAAAATTGATGGCGAAGTCAAGACGTCACGAATATTGGCATGTGATAAGCTAATTCATCCACAAGTTTCTCAATAAAGAAAAGCAACAACATTGATAGCAAATTAACGACAAATAGGATCAAGATTTAAATTGGGCAAACAAACTCTGAAATTATTAAACTTTCACATGCATTCATGAAAATGGACAGAGTCGTCGAAATGCGAAATGAGGTTAAAGATTTAACAACAGCAAGTGCGACAGGGAGTCTCCACTGCGTAGAAGTGGATGAAAGGGGCAGAAACCACTAGGCTCGGTTCCAGACAGAGGAGAGTGCTCTGAAAGGGAGGTCACTTCCCGATCGGGTTCAACAGAGGACCAACTGTCAAAGGGGAGGGCCTGTAGCCGACGACCAGGGGTGTATAGCGGCCTGAGACCACAGGGAATGAGTACTGGCGGCGGTTGCAGAGCGGGGGGCGAGTTCCTGCGACAAGGGGGCGTCGGTAGCTTGGGGAGGAGGCGGATCTGGACTCGCGGTCGAGTCTCGTGGCGGGTCCAGATGTGGTTGCCGGGAGCCTCCGGAGCTTCTGGCGGCGTCAATTTGGCGAGGAGATCAGTCGACGGGCGGCGCAAGGCGGAGACGGTGGGCTCATGCAGGCAATTCCGAGAAACAGAGAAGATATCTCTGTTTCCGGATTCTTTTTCCCATCACCTCTCCCATCTTTCACGTGGAGTATAAAAGAGGATTGTAAGACATTAAATGGGTGCAGGTAACAAGCATTAACTGGGGGCAGGCAACAGTTTCAAAAGGAGTGGGGGAGGAGTTTTTTTAACAATATTAAATGGAGGCATTTTTTTAATATAAATGCTAATATTAAAGGAGTTGGAGGCCGGCAGTTTGTTTTTACTATTGAAGGAGTGGGGAGGAGTTTTAATAATATTAAAAGGAGTGGGCTGTTTTGACTTTGTGACTATTGAAAGCTTGGGAGGTATTAAATGGGAGTAAAATGGGGAATACTAAAAGTTGATAAAAATGTGAAATTAGATAAAAGTTTTATTTTAAGGTGTTAATTTTAGATTTAATTATTTAATAATTTCATTTCTTGCTTGTCTGAATTAACCGGAGTCCTAATTTGACGGACCAATTTATTTAAGATCTTATTGGCCGATCATATCAATAAGTCGTACACATGACGCGATACAAAATACAACAATACATGAAAAAAAAATGACAACTTGCTCAACGACATGCGCTACAAATTATTTAAATAAATGCGATAAAATAAAATAACGACGCACTTCAGGTTGCATCAACAACCTGCCTCATGGTGGTGACTCCATGGCAGAGAGCTAGTTGGGGTGTACAGGTCGTGGCTCTGATGAAAGCCTCATGGTGCTGACTCCAGGTGGGTCTCCTGATGGGACTCTAGGGTGGAAGGCAGGTGGTGATGCAGTTGAGAGATATGAGATATTAGCATTTAATATAGAAGATATTTATATTAACTACGTAATATTTGTATCCTAAATAGAGCAAACCCTATTTAGGAATTATTAGTGCACACAGATCAATGACGTGTCCTCAAGTCGTATTCCGATGTAATAGTATAAATACCCCCTATGTGGAAGAATAAAATCATCGAAGTTATTATTTCTCCTTATTTCTACTTGGTATCACAGGCAACCCTAAAATCACGTTCGTTCCCCACTCCACCGTCCCGCTCGTTCTCAACTCCGCCGCTCCCGCATCCCGCTCACCCGACGCCCTCGTCTCCTGCCACGTCTGGCATGTCTCGCACAGCCGACGCCTCTCCCGTCAAGGATGGCGGGCGGCTCTGCCGCTGGCTGCTGAGAGGGGTGTCGCCATCACCCCTTGTGACGCAGTCGGTCGATTCGATCGTCCAGGCGATATTCCAAACACCGATTTCTGCATGACGAAGGTGCCTATGCGCGGCTAGTCCTTCCAGCGACCCTTCTGCACCGCTGGCCGCCGCCGGCTTCCAGTCCTACCGATGCCAACCGATCCAAGTCGCCCCCAGCCGATCCAAGCGATTCTTCGGAGCCGGATTACTGTTCCAACGTGGAGGCCTCTTCCGTGACGTCACCAGATGTGATTCCGCCTCAAATGAGCGACCCTCCGTGGGCTCATGGCCACTCCGGATCTCTGAAGATCACCACGGTCCCGTTGGACGACACAAACGACCTTGAATTGTCCCGGGCGGCGCAACATGTCATTCGTAGCCATCAGTTGTTTGATTACATTGATGGTACTCGTACGGAACCCCAAAAAACGGATCCCTCCTGGAAGAAATGGGATTCCGAAAACTCCTTGGTTGTTTCGTGGCTCCTACACTCTATGTCTCCGAAGGTCTATTGGAGTTACATGTTGATGGACTCTGCCTTTGACACCTGGACCCCCGCCCGTGAGACATACTCGCACGTGGGCAGCTCGACTCAGGTGTATGAACTCACTCGCCGCATTTTGGAGCTGCGGCAAGGGTCTATGACTGTCTCGTCTTTTTTCTCAGATTTCGAGCGTCTATATCAGGAGCTGGACTATTTCTCGCACTTCACCCCTGCGTGCACTGCAGATGTTCAGCTACAACGGCGAGAAGATCGATTTCGCCTTCATGTCTTCTTGATGGGGCTGAATATGGAGTTTGACATGATGCGGACTCATATCCTTCATCGCTCTCCTCTCCCATCTCTTCGAGAGGCCTTCAGCATGGTTCTAGGCGATGATGACCGCCGGAAGTCCCTTACTGCTAGTCTTCACCATGGTGCTAATCTTCCTCCTAAACGCTCTGTTTTGACTGGCGCTAGCCAAGGACCGAATATCAGCCCCAACAACTCTGGTCCGTCCTGTGATTATTGTGGCCGCAAAGGTCATACCAGAGAGGTCTGTTACAGACTTCACCCTCACCTTGCTCCTCGTGGCCGTGGTCGAGGGCCAGGTCGTGGTGGTCATCGCCAGGGAAATCTCAGACATCATGATGCTGCTTATTCTACAGATGTTTATGACGAGATCTCTACCATTGCCCCCAGTCAGCTTACTGCTCAGGAGTTGGATGCTTTTCGCCGCCTATTGCACTCTCAGCCTAATCCACCGCCGGGTGCATCTGCTTTCATTGCCTCTATTGCCATGCCAAGTGCTCCTACTACTACAACCTCCTCTGAGTGGGTAATTGATTCTGGTGCCACCCATCACATGACCGTTTCCTCCTTAGGTTTCCTCTCTTACACTCCCTTGTCTGGTAAGGACAAGGTTATTTCTGCTAATGGCCCGTTATCCCCCATTGCTGGCAAAGGACAGATCTCATGTTCCTCTTTTATTTCTCTGTCATCTGTCCTTCATGTTCCATCCTTTCCACGCAATTTGCTTTCCATTAGTGATATTACCCGCTCTCTCAATTGCTCGGTAACTTTTTTTCCTGATTCGTGTGTTTTTCAGGAACTGGGTACGAAGCGGAGCATTGGCAGTGGTAGGAACCGCGGTTGTCTGTATTACTTGGACATGCCTTCATCTCAGGCCCTCTCCTGTTCTGCTGTTACAGTTGAAGATGTTCGCCGCTGGTATCGCCGGCTTGGACACACTTCTCCTATTTATCTTCTGAAACTTTTTCCTGTTTTTCCCCATTTTTAAAACACTTTGTCTGTGATGAATGTGACAGGTTTAAACATGTGTGACATCATACATCACATTTGTCATCTCCATGTAGTACTACTTTTGATATCATACACTCTGATGTTTGGGGACCATCCCCTGTTGTTTCTACCTTTGGTTTTCGGTGGTTTGTCCCCTTCATTAATTGTTTTTCTCGCACGACTTGGGTTTACTTGTCGAAGAAAAAAAGTGAGGTCCTTGACTGTTTTCAGCTTTTTCACAAAATAATTCTTACTCAATTCAAGGGGGTCATCCGAGTCTTGCGTAGTGATAATGGAGGCGAATATGAAGATCGAGGAGCCTTTGGCTCATACCTTGCCGATCATGGTATTATCCACCAGACCACGTGTGTCCACACTTCTACCCAAAACGGTGTCGCCGAACGTAAAAACCGGCACCTATTGGATGTTGCCCGCTGCCTTTTAGGCACTATGCACCTTCCCAAGCCCTATTGGGTTGATGCAGTTCTTACTGCTGCTCACCTTATCAATCAGCTTCCCTCACGTATCCTTGGCTACGCTACTCCTCTGGCACGACTGTCTACCATGACTACTGTCTATACTTCTCACCTTTCCCCTCGTGTCTTTGGCTGTGTTTGCTTCGTCCATGTCCATTCGTCTCACCGAGACAAACTAGACCTACGGGCTCATCGGTGTGTGTTCCTCGGATACTCTTCCACTACTAAAAAGTATCGATGTTATCATCCTCCCTCCGGTCGTTTATACTGCACTATGGATGTTACTTTTCGGGAAGGCGAATCATATTTCATGACATTGACTCATGTTGTTCGTCAGGGGGAGAGTCATGTGGATCTTCCTAGTCATGTGGATCTTCCCATGCCTATCCCTCCGGTTCCACCTCCTCTATCACAACCACTACATCTCCCTCCCCCACAACATTCTCTGTCCCAGGAACAGGGACCTCCTATCCCTCTACCTACTGTTCCAATATCTCCGTTTCTCCACTTGTATCACCGACGAACTTTCCGTTTACAGGCTACCAAGGCTCCGCCTCTACCAGCGCCCGCTTCAGCCGCAGATCCTGATGATGTGGAATTGCATATCCCGCTTGCTCAGTTACGTAAGTCTGCATGTACTAATCATCCTATTTCTAATCACGTTGAGTACCACCATCTCTCTCCTAACCACCAGGCTTTTGTTGCGTCTCTTTCGGCTGTTTCTATTCCCAGGACATGGCAGTAAGCCTTGCGCATTCCAGTTTGGTCTCAGGCTATGAAAGAGGAGATGGTTGCCTTGGACAAAAATCGCACTTGGGATGTCTCTCCGCTTCCCCATGGCAAGAGAGCTATTGGTTCAAGATGGGTGTTTTCCGTCAAGCAAAATCAACAAGGGAAGGTCGAACGATACAAAACACGACTAGTGGCTCAGCGTTATGCTCAGACTCAGGGCGTGGACTACCGGGAGACATTTGCTCCTGTGGCCAAGATGGACTCTATTCGGGTATTATTGTCCGTCGCTGCGATCATGAGCTGGGAGGTCCTTCAATTGGATGTCAAGAACGCGTTCCTCCATGGTGACCTCAAGGAAGAGGGCTATATGACATTTCCTCCTGGGTTTAGTAAAGAGGATGCTAAAGGCATGGTCTGCCGGTTACTGAGATCCTTATATGGCTTGAAACAGTCCCCAAGAGCATAGTTCGGCAGATTCATCAAGGCTATGCTTAAGTTTGGTTATAAGCAGGCGCAAGCAGATCACACTATGTTCATTCGAAGACGAGATCAGAGTATTGTGGTTCTTATTGTTTATGTGGATGATATTGTCATCACCAGTAATGATGCAGAAGAAATTGCAAATCTCAAGTATCTCTTGGCTGTAGAATTTGAGGTAAAAGACTTGGGAAGATTACGATATTTTCTGGGGATAGAGGTGACAAGATCCAATCAGAGTATCTTCATATCTCAGCGAAAGTATGTCCTAGATCTGCTACAGGAGACAGGTATGTTTGGATGTGTTCCTGCGAATACCCCAATGGTAGAAAATCATGGTATTTGTGAAGATGGTGACAGTCACCGTGCTTGATGTCACCCGCTATCAGAGATTAGTTGGAAAACTAATATATCTATCTCATACTCTTCCGGACATTACATATGCCGTGGGCATTTTGAGCAGATACATGCATGCTCCTCATGTTAGACACCAAGAGGCAGCTTACCGGGTGTTACGATACTTAAAGAAAGCTCCTGGCCGTGGTCTCCTGTTCACCAAGAATGACCACTTGAGGATAGAGGTCTTTACTGATGATGATTGGGCAGGATGTCGTGATGATCGGAAGTCCACTACGGGTTATTGTTCCTTTGTTGGAGGAAACCTGGTGACATGACGCAGTAAAAAGCAAAATGTAGTGGCCAGATCGAGTGCCGAAGTAGAGTATCGTGCGATGTCACAAGGGATGTGTGAAGGTCTGTGGCTTCGTACTATTATACATGACTTGGGGTTTACTGATACATCCCCCTTCTCCCTATTCTGCGACAATAAGGCGGTTATCAGCATAGCCCACAACCCTGTTCAACATTACAGGACAAAGCATGTCAAGGTGGGTCGGCACTTTATCAAAGATCACTTGAATAAGAAAACAGTGGTCACTCCTTTCGTCCAATCAAAAGATCAACTAGCAGATGTGTTTACTAAAATCTTGGGAAATGACATATTTACTAACGACATCAGAAAACTGGGCATGACCGACATCTTCCATCCGACTTGAGGGGGAGAGTTGAGAGATATGAGATATTTGCATTTAATATAGAAAATATTTGTATTAACTACGTAATATTTGTATCCTAAATAGAGCAAACCCTATTTAGGAATTATTAGTGCACACGGATCAATGACGTGCCACCAAGTCGTATTCCGATGTAATAGTATAAATACCCCCTATGTGCAAGAATAAAATCATCGAAGTTATTATTTCTCCTTATTTCTACTGATGCCCGTCCTGCCTCAAGCCCTAACTGTAATAGGACATCATCAACATTCTCAGAGTAAAAAAAACAACATTGGCTGGGATAAAGGAGGGGAAACGACGATTACCAACACAAAACAAACAGAAGGAGGTTGATCGTTTACATCAATCGGTAGGAACGCATGCGTCTACGTGTCTAGGTGCGCAGAAAGCAAATGACGGAGTTATGATCATCATTTGGATGATCATGTTTAGAGAGATTACAAGATATTTCTATGCATTTTTATTTCATTTATTAGTAGTGGTTGGAGTTCTGGACGATCTAGACTGCCCATAGTGGTCTCTATATCTATAAATACGAGTCAAAGGGATGATTCTTTGGGCATCACAGAATTTGGACAGAATTTCTAGGCTCTTGTGGTTTCCCATGGTGTCAATTTTGTTGAACCTTTGGGCCGATGTCAAAGTAACTACTTTTTCTCACCACCCCACTCACGATACCTACCTCATCACTCCATGACTAGTTGATTACCCATTAACCATCCAAAAAACTGCTCGGAACTGATGTTTGTTCTCTATGTTCTGCAGTAACCACCTCTTTACCCTGGCTTAAATACATATTAGTACCTAGTAACTACACCTCTATCACACAACTACCCACTAACTACCAATCCCACTTGTAACCGCCCTTAACTACCCAATCCCTCATTCCAATTGTAACCATCCATCCATAAACCCTCGTATTCCAGCATAATCGAACACCTTCCCCCCATCTTCACTCAAAGGTGAGGAGATTTCCCCATCCAGAATTGAATTCAAGCCCATCAGCCTGGCAGAACCAGCCCTGTACAGACGTTATTCCAGGAATCCTATACCCGTGTTTCCTCCCACGTGCTCCAGCACTTCTTCTCCTGCAAAACGCCCAGCCTGTAATACACAAAATCGTGTTTCTGTAGCGAGCAGCTTACCCCATGCATCCTCCCCGTTCTCTGAAAATTTTCCAGCCTCCTGAAATTTGGATAGTTCCAGCATTGAATTGTTATCCTGCCCTAGAAATCAACAACAAATAACTTCACTGGGCTCCTATTTATTTTGTAAGTTCATATTTAAAATCAATTTCGCTCTTCTTTGCATATTCCGTGAAAATCAAATGACTGTAAATATTATCTCTTATGCAATTGCCCATGAAACTATTCTACTTGCAGGATTTATTGATTTATTGTTTAATTGAAGTACTCTTAATCGTAATTCAGCCTAAATATGTTAGTTTTTCTGGCATTTTAATCTTGATTGTGACACTTCTAGAAATTCCATGATTTATTGTAAACTATTCATCGGATATTTGCTCGTGCATCACATCATTTTAGACTCTAACGACATTTCACTAACAGCAATTCATTAAAGTTTCCTTAGGGCACGATTTTGCATGTTTATACACTCACTACATTTGTCCTTTCGTCACACTGCATTTAGTTATTAACATTTTACAACTAACTCAGTTTTCTAGATAACACTTCTATCAATGTAACATTGGACAAACAACTTCTTGATTTTCTCATACATGTTATATCCTTGTAATTCTCCTTTATGATTTTAGATCTTTTCAGTGTATATTTCCTTTTCTGTTCAATACTGCATAAATAAATGTTGCTCTCATTGTATGCATTTTATGCTCATATTATACATTTTATGTTTTGTAGCTCCTGGATTCTTGTTTGAAATCTTCATATCTACCAGCATATCTTGCTGCAGCATTTACCAAAAAACTAAGCAGATTGGCTCTATCAGCACCACCGTCTGGAGCGCTCATTATCATTGCTTTAACTCATAATCTCCTACGAAGGCACCCTTCAATCAACTTTTTGGTGCATCAGGTATTACTCTTTTGTTAAGGACATCACTATTTCCCTTAAACAGAGGTTAGAATATAAAGAGATGTAAGTTTAGGAGGATATAAAATGGGATTTTTTTCCTGTTCTTGATTTTCTTTGTCGACGAGTATTATTATTTTTATTCTTCCATTTTCTTTAATTAAAGAATCGCTGTACTAATGATTTTTGCGTGGTGTTTTCAGCAAGTTGATGATCTTGTTAACGGGGCTAATGCTGTGGAAGGTGATGACTCTAGAGTGAGCGAAAGCGAGTATAATGCTGACCCTGTTCCCCCAAATTTTAAATATGGTGTTGATCCATTTAAGAATGAGGAAGGAGAGCCTCTTAAATCTAATGCAATGCGTAAGTTCCTATACATAGACCATTGACTATTTTGTTGTGGCTATAAATATTTTCTTTTTTATAGTCAAACCAAATCAAACCATTTTCCACATGGTATCCAAACTTTGAAGGCTATTATTATTGGTAAAGAGAAGGCAACAAGTCATGTTAATTAAGATTATGAATTGACAATATTTACTGCTTGCAACTTTTTTTAAAAGAAGTAGAAGCCTTCAGTTTCAGCTTATAAATGCTGCCTTTTTGAGTTTCTTTAATAAAATATTATAAACTACTAGCATATCCTATATACGTCCAATTTTACTGAAATCAAGATGTCAGCCAAATCGCCGTACAATGTTACTGGGGCTAAAGCATCACTCTTATGGTGTTGCTGTAGCTTGCCTTATTGCGACCACATGTTCGGACTCTCCTATCTCATTTCTTTACTCTTCATTTCTTCTTATCTTCCCATTATCGTCTATCTCTCATCCTTTTACTCCTCGATTTCCAATAACACATCATTGTGTTCTCGTTCACTTCCTTTCCTTCATTCACTGGTCTTACTATCATATCCTTTTTAGGGGTTAAGGTGGGTATTTATGAATTTTGAGTGAAGAAACAGACTAAGGTAGCATTCTAAAATTATCTATAAAATTGGCAAATTAACAAAAATCTAAGTACACTAGAACTGGGCTCAGACCCCAAATATTTGAGTGAACTAAATTAAAATGAAGAATGAAAGGGAGGATAGGATGCTACGAATTACTATAGAGGGGACGGGGGTGAATAAAATATTTAAAATTTCTTTTCAGTTTTTAATCATTCATAGTACATCCATAGATTATCTTGTTTGTTAATTATTATGTAGCAAAAAAGTAATCAAGAGAAACAAACAAAAAACTAACTATGCAATCTAGAAGATACAGTTTTTATAGTGGTTCCACAGATTTGGGTATGTCCCCTTTTCTACCCCGTGATAGACTATCTATTGTAGACAATGTTGAGTCTTTTGATAAGTTGACTCATAAAACTGATTACAATTGAATTTATTGATCGGGAGATTCAAAGAACCATACGAGATTTTGATAAAGTCTCTCGAACTAATAGCCTGTTGATAAGGTAGCTAAACCAAACAAGAATCCTTTTGATAAGGAGGATTAAAATCAATCAGAGTGTTTTTTGATAAAGTCATATAAAAACCACCCTTAGATCCTTTTGACAAGGTGGATCAAAAATCACTGAATCTATTGAAAGTGATTCTTAGAACTCTGTCAGAAAGTTGGAGTTGAAAGAGAATAGATGTAAGAAATCTGTCTTCCACTATTGTCGTCCTCTTCAGCAATCTCTGAGGACTTGGTTCTTTCAAACACCGTGTGGATAGAGAGTAGTTGTTGAGTTTTCTTGGAATTGTATTCGATAAATTCTCTTGTGATTTTTTCTTGATGAACAGTCTTTTGATCGAGAGAAGATGATCCTTGATGACTGCAATTTTATCAAATCCTGTGAAGAAGAAAAGAAGAGAGATAGGGAAGAAAGAAGAAGATGAACAATAGAGAAAGAGATAGAAAAAATATTGATCTCTACCATTTCTCTTATCAGCCAACTGTATCCTATATATACATATATATATATATATATTTACAAAGATAGAGAATTATTGCTTGTTAAATCAGCTTCACCTAGAAATAATAACCTTCCATACTCAGATCTCTACAACTATAATCAAATTCTTTCCTTAATATATTCAAGATGTATTCGAAATTTATAAGCATAGAAATCGTGACATGACTTCTTGTGCTCTTACATCTTGTCGGCGTGAACTCAGATCAAATATAAATGTAAATCTCTATGTGATGTTTGCTGGTCAGATCATAAACAAAATTTTTTGAAGATGAGTAAACGTACATTAAGATTAAATTGAGAAGAGAATGTCCCAATGTATATATGTATATATATACACACATATTGAAACTCTGACTTCTATTCTACAGATCTTATGCATTGCTGCAGATAATATGTTATAATTAACGCATAAAACAAGACTACTCAGAGTACCTTTAACATGTGCCCACTACAAAATACTTGACGTACATCTACTTCCTCCATAAATATATCTCGATGTACGTTGACATCTCTTCTTAACTTCGTGAGCTGTTCATCAAAGCTTTGACTACTTAATCATAGTAATATGTCATAAATACATAACTATAAAATTTGGCTTTATGCAAATGATAACTCAAGATTTAATTTATCTATAATAACTTTGTATACCAAATCACGAGTTTTTTTCCAACAAAGAATATAGTGAGTAATAAAAAAATGAGGAGGAAACAAGACATTGTTTTTGCCCAATTAGTACGTAACTTTGGGAGGGGATGATCAAGTAAAACCTTGAATCCAAACTTGGAGGATGACCAAACCGTTAAGTACCACTTGTATAGTAGAAGACAGTGCAGGGTGTGTAGTGGGACTTATGTAGTAGGTTCCATCATTTTTTAGCACGTCCATCAATTGCCTTGCTTGAGTTGAGTTCTTTAAAATGTCACAAGTACCCCTAGGACAAAAAGACCTTGGGCCAATAAAAAACATCCACACCGGGGGGTAAAGAGGTAATTCCACCCCGAGTGTATAACGGTAAAAGCATGGCCAAAAGAGGTCCAAGGGCGGGAAGAGTCATACCCCCCATCTCCCCGGGCACCCGAGACGAGCAGGTGACCCCCGTCGAAGAGCTACCCGCCCGGGGCGGGAACCTGGCCGCAGGCCGCTCTTGCCCCCGCGAGCTAGCCGCCCGGGGCGAGAGTGCAGGGGGCGGGGTTCTAGCCTCCAGCCGGTCCTGCTGCTCCCACCTTGCACCTATTAGGCCGGGGCGGGTGTCAGCCAACTTGTCGCACCCGCCCCCCAAAAAGGGGCCACTGGGGGAGGCAGATTTTTCCTTCCCCTACTAGTATATTACAAGGGCTATGCCTAAATTGGTCACCAATAATGCAAAACTTCTCCAAAAGCTTAAAAACTCATAGTTGGTCATGCGCCTGCCGGGAGGACCCGCACTCTACGAATACAGGGTTGTACACAATTCCCGCTCTTTTCGAGGTTGGCACAAACTCGGAAAGAAACATCCAACCCAACGTATTTGCTGAGTTTAATTTTCTTGTGCGGTTGAAAAGATACTTAACCTCCCGGAGGGGTCAACCTGCCATGCCAGCTGATGAGAGCCTGGGTGGAGAGACCCCCTCCGGGTAAAACACACTTAACCTCCCGGAGGGGTCAACCTGTCATGCCAGCTGATGGGAGCCTGGGTGGCGAGACTCCCTCCGGGTAAAAAACACTTAACATCCCGGAGGGGTCAACATGCCATGCCAGCTGATGGGAGCCTGAGTGGCGAGTCCCCCTCCGGATAAAAAACACTTAACCTCCTGGAGGGGTCAACCTGTCATGCCTGCTGATGGGAGCCTGGGTGGCGAGACTTCCTGCGGGTAAAAAACACTTAACCTCCCGGAGGGGTCAACCTGTCATGCCAGCTGATGGGAGCCTGGGTGGCGAGACCCCCTCCGGGTAAAAAACACAACCTCCCGGAGGGGTCAACCTGTCATGCCAGCTGATGGGAGCCTGGGTGGCGAGACCCCTTCCGGGTAAAAAACACAATCTCCCGGAGTGGTCAACCTGTCATGCCAGCTGATGGGAGCCTGGGTGGCAAGACCCCCTCCGGGTAAAAAACACTTAACCTCCCGGAGGGGTCGACCTTCCATGCCAGCTGATGGGAGCCTGGGTGGCGAGACTCCCTCCGGGTAAAAAGACCTAGGCATCCACGAGAGGTACGCCTGCCCTGTCTGCTAGTAAGAGCCTGACAGGGGGACCGTCATCGGAGCAAAGGTACTTGGGCTTCCACGAGAGGTACGCCTGCCCTGCCAGCTAGTGAGAGCCTGACATCGGGACCGTCATCGGAGCAAAGGTACTTGGGCTTCCATGAGAGGTACGCCTGCCCTGCCAGCTAGTGAGAGCCTGACAGCGGGACCGTCATCGGAGCAAAGGTACTTGGGCTTCCACGAGAGGTACGCCTGCCTTGACAGCTAGTGAGAGCCTGACATCGGGACCGTTATCGGAGCAAAGGTACTTGGTCTTCCACGAGAGGTACATCTGCCCTGTCAGCTAGTTAAAGCCTTACAGCGGGACCGTCATCGAGCAAAGGTACTTGGGCTTCCACGAGAGGTACGCCTGCCCTGCCAGCTATTGAGAGCCTGACAGCGGGACCGTCATCGGAGCAAAGGTACTAGGGCTTCCACGAGAGGTACGTCTGTCCTGCCAGCTAGTGAGAGCCTGACAGCCGGACCGTCATCGGAGCAAAGGTGCTTGGGCTTCCACCAGAGGTACGCCTGCCCTAGCAGCTAGTGAGTGCCTGACTGCGGGACCGTCATCGGAGCAAAGGTACTTGGGCTTCCACCAGAGGTACGCCTGCCCTGCCAGCTAGTGAGAACCTGACAGCGGGACCGTCATCGGAGCAAAGGTACTTGGGCTTCCACGAGAGGTACTCCTGCCCTGCCAGCTAGTGAGAGCCTGACAGCGGGACCGTCATCGGAGCAAAGGTACTTGGGCTTCCACGAGAGGTACGCCTGCCCTGCCATCTAGTGAGAGCCTGACAGCGGGACCGTCATCGGAGCAAAGGTACTTGGGCATCCACGAGAGGTACCACCGGCCCTACCCAGCTAGTGAGAGCCTGGGCAGCGGGACCATCTCGGAGCAAAAAGGACTTGACATCTCAATCAAACCTTACCAAATCCAACATCCTCAAACGGGGAAAAATATGAGTTACATGATCCCCCCTCCCCCCCGACTCAGCTGGTCGGGGGCTGGACTCACTACAACATAAGAAAAATACAGGACTCCGCCGGGGCGAGGCTTCTTCAGGGGGTCTGGGAATGATGGCCGTCATCATTCCCCTCGGAGACCTCCATCTTGCTCAGGCTCTCCATGATCCTCTCCATCTCCTCTGCCTTGGTCAACCAAGAGATGGTGTTGACGGCCGTGACATAACATTGCCTCGCCATCCTGGAGTCTCCCTTGACTCTGACCTGGATTCCTCCTGAGCTGAATTTGAGGCACTGGTGGAATGAAGACGGCACGCAACGGAAGGCGCTGATTAGGGGCCTTCCGAAGATGGCGTTGTAGCTGCTCGGAGCGTCAACTATGACGAACCGGCAGTTCCTTGAAGTCCCTCCCAATTTACTTGGAGTCCTACTCCACCCTCTTCCTCCTTCCTCTCCCCTGAAAATCCCAACAAGGGTCCGTCCGAGACCAATACCCTTCTTGGCTCTACCTTCATTTCGTCAAACGCCTTCTTGAAAATGACGTTGACGTAGCATCCGTTATCAACCAAGATCCGGGAGACGGTGTAGCCTTCGATGGCTGTCTGGATGACCAGCGCATCGCAAAACGGATCCTCATGATCCGGCATGTCCTTCGTCGAGAAGGTGATCTTCTCCTCCTGGGGAGGGGTCTGGGATGTTGAAGCGACGCTCCGTCGGTACATCACTTGGAGGCTATCCTTTCGAGTGGCTTCGATCCCTACTCCACCATATATCACTGCTATACCACCTCAGGGTCCGACATCGACCCGGTCCTCACATATGTCATCCCCCCCATTCTGGGTGGAACCTCCTCAACCTGCACCGGCGGCTGCGGCTGGGCAGGGCCTCTCGCCCCCCTCACTTCCAGGAACTCGGGGCAGGTAGCCGTTGCGTGCCCCTCCACCTGGTGGAAGTCACAGTACGGTAGCGCTCCTCCCCTCCTTCGGCGGGCTTGGCGGTCTCTCCCGTTGCCTCTTCCCCCTTCACCTATTGTCAAGGCTTGCTGTGGTGGGGGTATGAACTGTCTTGGGGCTTGCCTCTGGAAAGTGAACCTCCCTTGGCCCCCGTGAAAGTTTTCCCCACCCCGGATGAGAGCTCTTCCGGGACCCTGGGCAGGTCCTCCCTGTTGCCTCCAGCCCGGTTCCGGACCCTCCTGTCCCTGGAACCCCTGAGCTCTCTGCTCTTCTCTCCTTCTTCTTTCCTGATGCCTTGAGCCACCTTACTCCTTTGACTCTTGTATCTGTTAGCCTTGCTAACTTCTTGACAAATGTCGGGTTGGCCGCCTCCATGGCTATCTCCTCAGCCGCCCTTTCCATCAGCTCCTCAAAGGAAAGGGGAGTCTTTCGAGTCAGGCTCATCTTGAAGAACCCCTCGCACAACCCCACCATGAAAGCCATCTGGAGGGCATACCCTGACATCTCCTGAACATCCAGGATCTCCTCTTGGAACCTGTCAACGTAACGGGCCAGAGAATCCTCGACCCCCTGCCTTATCAGGAAGATGGACTCAGGACTCTTCTTCCTCTTCTTGTAGGTGGAGAAGCGAAGCTGAAAGCTCCGGCTCAAGTCCTCGAACCCATAGATCAACCTCGGAGGGAGTTGATGAAACCAGTCTCTTGCCTTCTCCTTCAACGTGATCGCAAAGAGGCGACACTTGAAGGCATCCGTCATCGGCCTGATGGAGACGACATGCTCGAACCACTGCAGGTGCTGGACGGGGTCATCCTTCCCGGTATAGTAAGCCATGTCGGGCTCTCGGAACCCCTCGGGAACAGGAGCTGAGATGATCAGCTCGCTGAAGGGTGACCCCCTGAGGGGTGGTCTCGCCACCTCTACTCACGCGACCTACTCGCCTGGAAGGCTGGCACTCGCCGGGCTGGAGAACAACTCCCGGCCGGTGAGGTCTCGCTCGACCCCATCTCTCATCCTCTCCTTCTCGGGCCTTCTTCCTGGTGCACTTCCTTCTCCCCCTGCTGGGGTCATCTCGTTGAGAGGGGGGGGAGCTCGCTCCTGATGGGTCGGGGTGGAGCTGCCACCCTGAGGAGCAATGCTTCGCAGCATTTCCATGATACCCTGGATATAGGTCATGAACTCTTGCCTCCCCACAAAGGGTCCTGAACTGGGGAGCTCGGCGAGATCATCACTACCTCCCTGACCTCCAGCCATGACACTCCCGAGATCTTCTGTGTTGGTCACTCTCCACGCTCACCGCATCAAAAGTGTTGAAGCCAAAATTGACCTCTGTGGAGTTCGGGGTCCCAAAAGAGGGGTGACTTCACACCTACTACACTCGGGGGAACGTCACGGACCAAAGATTTGGTAAACTAGGAACAGACACTCGGCTCTAGCGTGGAGGTCCACCACACATCCGGAAGGTCACAAGAGAACTTCCCCTCCCTCACCAATGGCTGAGCTGGGTACCTTGGAGAGCTCTCTCACTCAACCAAGCAGAAGCCTAAGGAGGAGGAAGCTCAAAAAACTCCCCCTCCAAAGGTACCCAAGGGGGTCTATTTATAGTTTTTCCAAGTCTAGGGACCAAAATGCCACAAATACCCAAAGGACAAAAAGGCCTTGGGCCAATAGAAAACATCCACGTCGGGGGGTAAAGAGGTAATTCCACCCCGATGGTATAACGGTAAAAGCATGACAAAAAGAGGTCCAAGTGCGGGAGGAGCCATACCCCCCATCTCCCCGGGCACCCGAGACGAGCAGGTGACCCCCGTCGAAGAGCTACCCGCCCGGGGCGGGAGACTGGCCGCAGGCCGCTCTCGCCCCCGCGAGCTAGCCGCCCGGGGCGAGAGCCTGGCCGCAGGCCGCTCTCGCCCCCGCCGCTCTCGCCCCCGCAAGCTAGCCGCACGGGGCGAGAGCCTGGCCGCAGGCCGCTCTCGCCCCCGCGAGCTAGCCGCCCGGGGCGAGAGCCTGGCCGCAGGCCGCTCTCGCCCCCGCGAGCTGACCGTCCGGGGCGAGAGCCCGGCCGCAGGCCGCTCTCGCCCCCGCGAGCTAGCCGCCCGGGGCGAAAGTGCAGGGGGCGGGGTTCTGTCCTCCAGCCGGTCCTGCTGCTCTCACCTTGCACCTATCAGGCCGGGGCGGGTGTTAGTCAACTTGTCGCACCCGCCCCCCAAAAAGGGGTCACTGGGGGGAAGCAGATTTTTCATTCCCCTACTAGTTCATTACAAGGGGTAGGCCTAAATTGGGCACCAAGAGTGCAAAACTTCTCCAAAAGCTTAAAAACTCATAGTTGGTCCTGCGCCTGCCGGGAGGACCCCCACTCTGCGAATACGGGGTTGTACAGAAGTCACTCTGGAGACTTTTAGGTACTAAACTTCTATTTTCGACCACGTATCATCCGCAGACTGACGGTCAAACTGAAGTTGTAAATAGAAGTTTAGGAAATTTATTGCGATGTTTGGTAGGAGACCACCAGAGAAATTGAGATCTAATTTTTCCGCACGCTCAGTTGGCGTATAATAATTTGAAGAATAGATCCACGGGTTTATCACCTAATGAGGTTGTTCATGGTCACACCGCACGAGTGCCGCTAGATTTAGCACCACTACCACACACTTTTAGGACTAGCCAGTTTGCACATGATTATGCATTACATTTGCATGATTTGCATAAAGAGATTGAGCGGAGGTTGCATAGTACTTATGATCTTTACGTAACTCAAACAAACAAGCACAAGAGAGCTACTAGTTTTGAAGTGCATGACTTGGTTATGGTTCGGTTAAATCTGGAACGGTTACCATCGGGTACCGTAAAGAAGTTAGCTGACCGTAGAACTGAACCCTTTAAAGTGGTGAAACAGATTGGGCAGAATGCGTATGAACTTGAGATGTCTTCCGTTTGGGGAGCAAATCCTGTTTTTAACGTAGCCGAACTGACTTTATTTCACGATTACCCGCATGAGTTCATAGATTTTTTATTGTCTTCTCCTCCAATTGATTCTTCTGGG
The DNA here is from genome assembly GCA_039583875.1 of Platanthera guangdongensis. Lineage (NCBI taxonomy): Eukaryota > Viridiplantae > Streptophyta > Magnoliopsida > Asparagales > Orchidaceae > Platanthera > Platanthera guangdongensis. The sequence goes on from CM077163.1 coordinate 78,397,333, forward strand.
TTGGTGAGTGAGAGTGAGGAGCCACATTCAGGACATACCGATATTCATTTTGATACTGACACGTCCACTGCAGTTCCTCCCATTTCCACTGACAGCTTACAGGTTAAGCATGAGATACCGGATGAGTCTACTATACCAGTTCCCAGAGCTACTGATCGACTTCCGCGACAGATTTTGGTTCCCGAGCAGATCTTGGATGACGAGATAGTGACCACTACTGATGGTGGTTTTCAGAGATACTTGGTTCGTTGGCATGACAGACCAGAGACCGAGACCAGTTGGGTCTTGGTCGAGGAGTTACAGTGTATGGATGCTGATCTTCTACAACAGTACCGCTTGGAGCACTCACCAGAGATGAGTGATTTCGAGAGGGGGAGAGTTGGTGGAGACCAGCCCAGATCAGGGCGTCGCAAAAGTGTTCGTCGCCGCACCCGTCCAGACCACTATCCGCCCTGAATGTCGCATGGTGTTTTGTGTTTGTGAAATATATGTTTATATATATATATAAAAGTTATAAATATGTATATCTTTATATGTACCTATACATATAGGTTTAGGTTTTAATTTTTATAAACTTTATATATATATATATATATATATATATATATATATATATATATATATATAATATAACACCTGATAACCCTACCCCCGGACCCGGTTCAGCGAAGCAGGATGAAAGAGGCGGCCACTGTTCCTCTTCCCGGTCCTTTCGGTCGACGCACGATCTAGTGCTCCGCCATTGGTGACCGCAGGAGATGCGGCTTTCACGCTCGCCCACTTCTCCGAAGCCCCACATCGGCGCCTTCAGCAACCGCCCGTAATGATGCGACGACAACCGCCCCACGACGCCCGGTTCCTCCATGGCCGCATCCCCATGGCTGTGTTTTTCGTTTTTTTCTTTTTCTCGTCTCTCTCTCTCTGTTGGTAACCCTATAAAAGGGGGAAGTCTTTGTATGTTTTTTTGGGTTTTGTTGATGTATGATATTGGGATGAATCCGTGATTGATGAATATTTTGAGTGATTGATTAATGCAGTTGTGTGAGCTTGTGATTTCCTGTTTAGGAGTCCTGTAAGAAGCCCCTTTGTTAGGTTTAATTTTATCTTAGGGAAGAAGCTGAACAGTAAACTTAATTTTACTGTGCTTGTGTGGTAATTGTTGAATGATTGATGATGATGAATAGTTGAACTTGCTGTTGATGTGTTTCCGTGAAAGTGAGTAGGGAAATTAGATATTGGGTTGGTGCTCCTTTGTGAGAGTTGTATTAGCCTTAGTGATTGTTAGTGTAATATTTTCAGTTGAAAATTGAGAGTGCCGTGAGATTTGTTTGGGTAGAATTAGTCAATTGCTGTTGAAAAAAAACAGTTGTATTAGATAGGAGTAAATTGTTTAGTTGATTGCTGTTTGATTCCTGGAGTGGGGAAGATTAGCTTGTTTGAATATTTAGAGATTTCGTGGATCCACCTCTAGTGTCAGAGCGAGTGAATATTTTCTGGTTTGTTAGTTTGTGGCTACCTTAGTTGTTGAGTGATTCCGTGGAACCACCTCGTGTGAGGGAGTGTTTTAATTCCTTGGTGCCCGTGTGCGAAAGCGGACGACTTCGAAGCGGAGTTCGAAGGTGACGAGGAGTTTCTTGCGTGATCGTCATCGACTTCAAATACGGAAGACGCCTCTTCCGTGGGTAATTTTTTCTATCTTTTCCTTTGTGTGCGCCTCAATATTTTCTCGTAGGATAGTAGATTCTTTGTTGGGTATTCGCTCGAATTTTGTCAGCAAGCGCTACGTCAAAAACTCCAAACGGAAACGTATTTGGAGTTCACGATTTCCGTTTGCTACGACAAGGGGAACAGAGCGTAGGTTGCGAACTTCCGTCCCCGGATTTAAATTGAACCATTATTTAAGAAAATTCATTTTTGAAATAAAGAAGTAATTTTGTGTTTTCAAAAAAATTCCAAGTTGCATAATTTCGTAAGTGTTGCGCCCGCTCTAAAATTGGAAAATTAGTTATTCATCGCTTGCATTTAGGGTTTCCTAGAAAAAAACCGACAGACGCGTAAACCCTACGCGTAGTTCTGCATCACTCGTGGCTTAACCCAACATCACGGTCTCGATTATGAGGAAACATTCTCTCAAGTTGCAAAGCTTAACATTGTTTATGTCCTCTCCGTGGTTGTGCATCGCTAATGACCCTTACATCAGCTGGACATAAAAAAATATGTTTCTGAGCGGCGACTTCCGGGAAACAGTCTACATGCAGTAACCTCCCGAGTTTGAGACCACGGGGGAGTCCCGAGTTTGTCATCTTAAGAAGTCCATCCATGGTCTTAAACAATCCCATCGGGCATGATTTGACAAGTTTAGTAAGGCGGTCCGGGAAGTCGGCTTTACTCGGAGCTCAACAGACTTCTGTCTATTCACTTGTCATCAGGCAACAGGAACGGTTCTTCTGTTAGTATATGTTGATGACATCTTAATCACTGGAGACGATTCAAAGGAAATCCAAACGGTCAAATAGCACCTTAGCTCCGTCTTTCAAACAAAAGATTTGGGGCATCTTCGATACTTACTTGGTCTTGAGATCGCGAGACGTCTAGATGGACTTGTCCTCTCCCAACGGAAGTACTGCCTGGATCTCCTTCAAGATGCTGGCTTCTCTGGATGCAAGCTCACTACTACTTCAATGGATGCAAATCATAAGTTGTGTGCACATGCTTCCGATACAGATTTTCCTCTCCAAAATCTGGAATTCTATCGACGACTTGTTGGAAAATTGATCTAGGTAACGGTCACAAGACCGGACATTTCCTTTGCTGTTGGGGTGGTCAGCCGGTTTATGCATGCACCTCGAATATCTCACCTTCAAGCCGTTGAGCGCATCCTAAGATACCTTAAAACAGCTCCAGGTCAAGGGTTGGTATACAAAATCTCCTCCTCTATTCCAACGTTGGTTGCGTATTATGATGCAGATTATGTTGGTTCCTTGGATGATCAGCGGTCAACCAGTGGTTTTTTTACCGATTTTGGAGGTCATCTTGTTATCTGACGGAGTAAGAAACAAGTCGTGGTTGCTCGATCCTCAGCTGAAGCAGAATACCGATCGATGACATCAGTTGTCTCTGAGCTTACATGGCTTGAAAGTCTCATTGCCGATCTAGGAGTAAAACTTTCCTCACCTATCATCATGTTATGTGACAGCCAAGTGGCTATACACACAACAAAGAATTCAGTCTTACATGAAAGAACAAAACATATTTAAGTAGACTGTCACTTTATTCGGGAGAAAGTTCAAATGAAGAAGATAGAATTGAAGCATGTTCTTGGGATTGAAAAAGTTGTTGATATCCTCACAAAGGCCCTACCAAGTACCCTATTTTATGAGTTCCTGTCCAAGTTGGGTGCCTACGACTTGTACGCTCCAGCTTGCGGGGGAGTGTTGGAAAAGCCCATGTAAAGAGGCTCATGTTGGAGCCCATTTATTTAGTTTTTTTCTTTTCTCCTCTTTAGTCCCACATCATGTATAGGGATCTCTTCTCTCTTTCTCCCTTCTATAAATGTGTATTCATACCTTGTATTTAATTATTGAGAAAGTATATACAAGTTTGAGGTTTTCTCCACAATATATATGCAGTGACCTCCGGTATTCGAGCAATCAATGTTTGTTGAAGGAAGTCCCTTTACAACTTGAAACCATCACTGCACATATGGTTTAACAAATTAAGTATTGTATTGCAACAAATTGGCTTTATCAACAATGAATTTGACACATCCCTCTTTATTTATCGGAGAGCTCAAGGCATTTTTATCTTATTTATCTATATGACATTATCATCACATTAGATGATATTATAGGCATCTTCATGGTCAAAACACATCTGGCATCAAGCTTTCGAACAAAGGACCTTAGACATCTCCGCTATTTATTAAGTGTTTTGATACTAAGAAATTGTAAGCAATTACAATTATCTTAGGGGAAGTACACTCTTGATCTTCTAGACAAAACATGTCATCTCAGATGCAAATCTGCAGATACACCTATGGATTTCAATGTCAAGCCTTCTCGACTGGAATCCTTTTCTTGTTCACCTCTATCAGATCTATAGGCCAATACTGTCGATTAGTTGGGAAACTCGTCTACCTCACTTTCACTCGATCTATTATAGTATTTGTCGTGAGCATTGCGAATCAATACATGCAAACTCTTCAGATCTCTTACATGAGTGTTGTAAATAGAACTCTATGTTTACCTAAGAGGACCTCCTGGAGGACTTCTACATTCCATCACCTAATTTGTCTCTCATAGCCTTTGTTGGTGTTGTGTTTACTATATCTATTGATGATCAAACATCTACAAGCAGTTATAGTATATTCTTGCGAGAGAATCCAGTTACCTAGAGTAGTAAGAAATAAGTTGTCGCTCGCTCCTCCGCCGAAGCTGAATATAGTCATTGGACAAACCATCTTTGAGTCGGTATTGCTCAACTCTCTTCTCACAAAACAGTTGTAATATGTTATTTCAAGTCGTTTTAGTCCTTTTATGTATTTACCCCGGCTTGGGGTAGTTTGGTCTTTTCCTTTTTTAGGTTTCCCCTTACGCAAGTATATGTATGAGTAAGGGTCCTCTTTTATGAGATATACGATTTTATTTCTTCTCCACTTGGTATCAGAGCGAAACAAAACCCTAATCGCATTAGGCGGCTCTTCTGACCCTGTCCCTCGCAATTCCTGTATTTCTTCGATCATGGGCGTCGGCCATCTCCACTGTCGCTGGTTTGAGCGACTTCCGCTGATGCGGTCATCGGGCGGATACGCCACTGTCGGAGGTTAAGGAGATTGACGCCTCCATCTCCAGTGAAGCCGCCATCCTCTTTCTTTTCTTTCCTGGCCTCTATTTACGGCCGTTGTTTCTGGCCGCTGTTTCTTCCTGTTGTTTCCGGCTGCCGCTCTTTGTCGCTGCGCCCTAATGCATCAATACTACTGTTGTTATTCGATCCTTCTGCTTGATCGTTTGTTTCTCTTGCTCGTCAATATGGGTGATCCCGATTCTTCGGTATCCTCTCTGGGTGTGATCCAACAATAGATGAGTGACCCTCAGCGGCCCCATGGCCACTCCAGCTCTTTGAAGATTACCACGGTTCCCTTGGATGACACGAATTATCTTGAATGGTCTCGTGCTGCCCAACATGTCATCCACAGCCAATAGATGTTTGGATATATCGATCGGACGATAAAGGAGCCCCCGGTGTCTTATCCCTCCTGAAAGCGTTAGGATTCTGACAACTCTCTAGTTGTTTCCTAGCTCCTGCATTTGATGTCTCCTAAGGTTTATCGGAGCTATATGCTGATGGACTCAGCTTTTGAGATCTGGACTCGTGCTCATGAAACATACTCTCAGATTGGCAGTTCCTCCCAGGCTTATGAGCTCACTCGCCGCATTTTGGAGTTGCGCCAAGGATAGATGACTGTTTCATCATTCTTCTCAGAGTTTGAGCTTTTGTATCAAGAACTTGGCTACTTTGCACATTTTACTCCAGCATGTACAGCTGATGCCATCCATTTAAAGCAAAGGGAGGACCAGCTTCCGCCTTCATGTCTTCTTGATCTTCTTGATGAGATTTAATATGAAATTTGATATGGTTCGGCCACATGTTCTCCACCGCTCTCCTCTTCCCTCTCTTCGGGAGGCGTTCAGTATGGTTCTGGGTGATGAAGACGACATCAAGTCTCTCAGTGTTATGGCTCCTCCAGATCGTTCTTCCCTGACTAGTGTTGGTCGTGGTCTCATTCCTACTCTTGGATCTTCTGTGCCTACCTGTAATTACTGTGGTCAAAGGGGACACTCTCGGGAGGCATGTTTCAAACTTCATTCGCATCTAGCACCTTCTGGACGTGGTCATGGTCGGCGTCGTGGACCAGGCCACGGGGGCCATAGAAACAGTGACTACCGTTCTCATGACGTTGCTTACACTACTGATGTGTCTTAGTGTCCTTCTCCCTCTCTTACAGCACAGGAATTGGATGCTTTTCGCCGCCTGCTTCACTCTCAGCCCAATCCAGTCACCGAAGGCTCTACTTTTGCCACCATTGTTATGCCTAGTGCTCATGTTGCCACCACCCCACCTTCTGAATGGGTGCTCGACTCTGGAACTACTCACCACATGATTGTGTCTCCATCAAGTTTTCTCTCTTATACTCTTTTATCTGGTACGGAGAAAACAACATCTCTTGCTCTCCGTCTATATCCCTACCCTCTGTTTTTCATGTTCTCTTATTTTCTCGCAGTTTACTCTCCATCAACAATATTACAAAATCTCTTAACTGCTCGGTAGTTTTTTTTTCCTAAATCTCGTGTCTTTCAGGAACTGGGTACGAAGCAGAACAGTGGCAGTGGTGGGAACCATGGCAGCTTGTACTACCTGCCACCTGGACACTCATCCTCTCACTCAGGCTCTTTCCAGTTCCACTGTTACTGTGAAGGATGTTAGCCATTGGCATCGGCGTGTAGGACATCCGTCCTCTGTTTATCTGCAAAAATTATTTCCTTTTTTTTTACCTTTTCTTCAGAACATTGCTTGTGATGTATGTGATAAGTCTAAACATGTGCGACATACATCTTCACATCTTTCTTTCCCCAATAGTATTCCTTTTAATGTTACACATTCTGATGTTTGGGGGTCGTCCCCATTGTATCTATAACTGGTTTTCGATGGTTTGTCACTTTTATTGATTGCTTCTCGCGCACTACGTGGGTTTATCTGTTGAGAAAAAGAGTGAAGCTTTTCCTTTTTTCAAGCTTTTCATAAAATGGTTCAAACTTAATTTAATGCCTCTATCCGTTCTTCGAAGTGACTATGGTGGGAAGTATGATGACCGTCGTACCTTTGGCTCTTACCTCACCTCTCACGGTATCATCCACCAGAAAACTTGTGTTTGCACCTCTACATAGAACAAAGTGGCCGAACGGAAAAATCGGCACCTCCTCGAGGTTGCTCGTTGTCTCTTATCCACTATGCACCTCTCTAAACCCTATTGGGGTGATGCGGTACTTACAGCTGCTCACTTTATCAACCGTCTTCCTTCTCGTGTCTTTTCCTTCACTACTCATCTAGCTCGTCTCTCTACCTCTGGTTTGGTTCATACTTCCCACTTGCTACCCCGTGTTTTTGGGTGTGCATGTTTCGTGCATGTGCACCAACCTCATCGTGACAAACTTGACCCTCGGGCTCAACGTTGTGTTTTCCAGTCTTTCTTGGTTATTCTTCTACAACAAAAGGATATCATTGTTATCACCCTCTCTCACAACGTATGTTCTGTACCATGGATGTCACCTTCCGTGAGGGAGAGCCCTATTTTCTGCCTTCAACTCATCTCCTTCGTTAGGGGGAGAGTAGTCGTGATACAGATGTTATTCCTGTTCCTCTTCCTGTTATTCCTTCCATCCCTTCCATTCCATCCACTCATTCCACTCTGGTACCCATAGCTCCTATCCCAGTATCGAACTCCTCTACTATGATTTCTCCTTTTCCCTACGTATACCACTGTCGTTCAGGTGCACATGCTACCACAACTCCACCTCTACCAGTGCCGACTTCAGACTTAGATTCTGATGATGCTGATCTGCATATCCCTCTTGCATTGCTAAAGAATGGTAAAACTGCTTGTACGCGACATCATGTTTCCAATCACGTGCATTACCATCATCTTACTCCGATTCATCAGACTTTTGTTTCATCTCTTTCCCTAGTTGTTATTCCTAAGACATGCTAAGAATCTTTGGGGATACCTGATTGGACACAAGCTATGCAAGATGAGATGTCTGCCTTGGATAAAAATCACACATTGGATGTTTCCGCTCTCCCTTCAGGAAAGAAAGCTATAAGTTCCAGGTGGGTCTTCTCTATTAAGCAAAACTAAGATGGCGAGGTGGAACGGTACAAAACACGTCTGGTCGCTCAAGGATACACTCAGACTCAAGGAGTTGATTATCAGGAGACGTTTGCTCTTGTAGCAAAGATGGACTCTATTCAGGTATTGCTATCGTGTGTTGCTTGCCTGGACTGGGGTCTCCATCAATTGGATGTGAAAAATGTGTTCCTCCATGGTGAGCTTGAAGAGGAGGTGTACATGAAGTTTCCTCCTGTTTTTGTGAAGAAATGAGCTGAAGGGCTTGTCTGCCGCCTAAGAGAATTCTTATATGGCCTGAAGCAATCAGTTCGGGAGATTTCTCACGTCGATGCTCAAGTTTGGATAGAAACAAGCTCAATCTGATCATGTCATGTTTATCCGGAAACCTGAACAGTGTGTTGTGGTTCTCATTGTCTACGTGGATGACATCATGATTACTGTAAATGACACTGAGGGGATTGCCAATCTTAAGACCCTCCTGTCTGCTAAGTTCGAAGTGAAAGACTTGGGAAGATTGCGGTACTTCCTGGGTATCGAAGTGGTCAGATCTGAGCAAGGTATCTTCATATCCCAATGAAAATACATATTGGATCTCCTAAAGGAAACAAGTATGTTTGGTTGTTTTCCTGTGCACACCCATATGGAGGAAAATTAGATGGTGATGGTGATCACACAAATATATCACGTTATCAAAGATTGGTTGGAAACTTATATATCTATCTCACACACGCCCCGACATTACGTATGCAGTTGGTATGCTTAGCAGATACATGGATTCTCCTAGAATCAGACATCAAGAAGCTGCGTATCGATTGCTGCAATATTTGAAGAAAGCTCTTGGTCGGGGTCTCTTATTCTGCAGGAACAACAATTTGAAGATTGTGGTTTTTACTAATGCTTATTAGGTTGGATGCCATGATGACAGAAAGTCCACAACAAGATATTGCTCCTTTGTTGGTGGAAACCTTGTGACGTGGCGTAGCAAGATTCAGAATGTGGTGGCTAGATCGAGTGCAAAGGTAGAATATTGTGTCATGTCCCAAGGTTTATGTGAGGGGCTATGGCTGCGTACTGTGTTACAAGATCTGAGTTTCTCTGTGACAGCCCCTTTCTCCTTGTTCTGTGACAACAAGACATCCATTAACATTGATCATAACCCTGTTTAACATGACAGAGCAAAGCATGTTGAGGTTGACGGACACTTTATCAAAGATCACTTGGATAAAAAGACAGTTGTCGCTCCGTTTGTTCATTACAAAGATCAACTGACCGATGTGTTTACCAAAAGCTTGGGGTGTGACGTGTTTACCGACGATATTCAAAAGCTTGGGATGACTAACATCTTCCGTCCGACTTGAGGGGGAGAGTTGTAATATGTTATTTCAAATCGTCTTAGTCCTTTTATGTATTTACCCCGGGTTGGGGTAGTTTGGTCTTTTCCTTTTTTGTATTTACCCCAGGTTGGAGTAGTTTGGTCTTTTCCTTTTTTAGGTCTCCCCTTGCTCAAGTATATGTATGAGTAAGGGTCCTCTTTTATGAGATATATGATTTTATTTTCTCTCCACTAAAACTTGGAATTAAGATGACACAAACTGCTTTTTATTATGATAAAAAGACTGTAATTTACATAGCTGAAAATTTAATGTTTCATGAAAGGACTAAACATATTTAAATAGATGATCGCTTCATCAGGGACAACGTAAAAGAAAAGAAAGTGATCCTCCAATATGTACTTTCTACAAAACAGATCGTTGATATTCTTACGTCTCATTCCCATTGACCCTTACTTGTTTTACATCCAGACTACGTATGATCAATGTTTATACTCGAGTTTACGGAAAGCGTTGAACTATGGTAGCGAAGGCTCGTTAATTAGTATCTCATCTCATCCATGTAAATAGATTAGTCCTACATTGTCTAAAATATTTTTGGTTCATACGTGGTCTCTATATATGTATGTGTATTCTACCTTAATAATGTATGAATTATCATTTCTACAATATTGAACAAAGAGCGTTTTTAGGGAACAGAGGAGGCCATGACATCGTAATAAAGAGATAGATTAGCTATGTTTGAACTCAGTTTATGAGGTTTGGGGTGTTGGATCTTACGACGCCCTTAGAGGGGGGTGAATAAGGGTTGTCAAAATTTATTTCTTACTCTTAATTTACTTGATGAAATAATTAAAGACTAATTTTTCATAATAAAACTAAACACTTAGAAATAAATAAGAACAGAAATGATAATCTTTTATTTCATAAGTGATAAAGCAATATACATGATATCTCTATGAAGGTAGAGATTAAGTCTTATGAAAAATAAAGTTAACTTTTGATTTCGTCGTTCCTTCTACCAAGATCCGACAGGCTAAAGCGTATCTCTCCCTAGATTTTGCTACTAGCCTCCCCTAGATCTAGACACTGCACACAAGGCAGTGATTACTCCCTAAGTCACACAAGGACTTTGACGCCACACACAAGGCGACGATTTTCCCCTAAGCCACCCAAGGACCAAGACGTCGCGCACAAGACGACGATTTCCTCCTAAGCCACGCAAGGACTTATACGTCACGCACAAGGCGGCGATTTCTCAATCGATTACAAAGATGATAAGATAAGTTACAATATTAGAAATTCAGATTAAAAACTCCCTCAAAATGAAGCTCTAAAGACGACATCGAATCCTTGCAAAGATTGTCTGAGATGCTGCACACAAACCGTCTCTTCTTCGCTCTTGAACGTTCTTGGGAAAATGAGAGTTTTTTGAAAGCTGGAGCTCTCTGGATCAGTTGCACGGCAAGGAACACTCCAAATTCTGCAATCCTTGATCTCCACGGAAAAATGAATCACTTTTATATTTTAGCGATATCGCCCGGCGACACTGGATGTCGCCGATCAGCGATATCCTATCTGGCTGCCACATCTCCCACAATTCTGAGGTTTCCGCGGGATGATTTGATCGAGGAGCTATCGTCGGGCGATAGTGGCTATCGCCTGGCGATATCTCCTTTTCACTTTTGTCGTCCGAACCGTTTCTAGAGTGTAGATGACGTCGATCTCATTCCAGAATGGGGTGACACGTTCCGTAACTCCTCCCGGATTGAAAGTTATGGCTGTTTGAAGTTTAGCACACAAAACTCGTCATTTTGTTTTTTTCTAAAATGTACACACCCTTGGATCATGCCCATGACTGAGGACTTGTCTCACTCATTCAACTTATACAACCTACACACTATAAACACACAAAAGAGTAGATCAGATACATCACAGTATTTGTTATTCTCAAACCAAGAGATGTGGAATGCATGCTCCAACAATCTCCCTCTTTTGATAATAACAAATATCTATATGAGAAATTTGTGAGCTTAAGATCATTTATGTTTATAGGTAAGTGTGGTAAAATATATGCATGAATAATAAGTTTATAACATGGTAGCTTTAAAGTAAAGCATACTCTTCTTATATGAAGGCTCCACCTACATAAATATTTTGCTCCTCCTAAATATCAAATCCACTAGATTTCTCAGTTTATTTTCCCCATTTTGTTATTAGCAAAAGTGGGTAGAGATGAATATATACCTTTTAAGATTGATTAGGGATAACTTATTGGAAGAATTACCATGATCGAGGAATAAGACAATATATGCACGTGTTCTATAATTACTCCTATTACATAAATATTTCCTATGAAATTTACATTGTACTCCCTCTAAAATTTTTAAGTTCATGCAAGTTATTCTCCCCTTTCGATTGTATCAAAACGGGGTAGAGGTGAGTGTATACCACTTGTTAAAAATAAGCACGGTGGAACCTAAAGTAGTAAAGAACATAAATGAAATGATAGTGTAAACATTTTTATTTTAAGATACCACTTGTTAAAAAAGAAATCATGAGTAAGCGCAAGTAGTAATCACATCGGAAAGTATAATAAGCATTCTTAAAAATAAACATCTTTTTAGAAATAGAGAATATATAAAAGCTAATGCGTTTTAAAACTGAAAATTAGATGTTTGAGTTAAAGTTCTAAGAAATGTTATTTCATTGAGATATAATTGCAAGCATGATTTGAAAATATCAAGAAAAAATATAAAACTACAATGTAATAAAATTTGTCTTTCAAGTAAATAAAAACATTGAAGTAGTCATGCTTTGCTATCTAGTGTATTTACTTAAGTTTGTAAAAAATTGTGTAGATATGCATTATGATCTAATTCTCATGAGTAGAAGTTTTATATGTGATAATAATGTGTACAAAAGTGATTTTATAAAGTATACAAATGTATTAATCAAAACGAATGACATATATAATGAAATAATACAACATTAAAATACACACATAAAATTACTTCCACAATATTTCAATGCACATACATAAAAAGTACAACTAGCAAGGTGCTTCGCACACACAATGCTCATTAAGACTTATCAGGGAGCGAAGTAGTGCTTGGGGGGATCACTTTTATTCTTTTTAACTATGTTTTTTATTTGAGAAGTGATGAATATTTTTGTTTGTTACAAGACACTTTACAATCATTTTCAAGGTGTTCAATCTCAGAATGCTTATTAAGACTTATCAGGAGGGTGAGTAGTGTTTGGTGGAATTTTTCTTGTCATTTATTCTATGTTTTTTATGTTTGTAACCAAGGACTCCGAATTCACTTGTTTTGCAAATAATATCATTTAAAATTTTTAAATCACTTTTCTCTAATGAATAAGTGCATGAAAAACAAAAAATTGAAATAAACAATTCAATGTAGTGTAGATAATTTATTTATGCATTTTAATTATTATGTTATTACACTACACAAACATGCAAGTATAAGATTAAAAATACATGTAGGTTATCAAAATAAGTGAGAGTGTAAAGTCATTATCAAACTCAAAACATTACTCATACTTAGAGGCATGCTAAACAATTTTACACATATTTTCTACAATCGATTTCATTGCACATAACAAGATAATAATCAAGACATGACATAAACAACAATGTTTTAAGAAACATGAAAACTAAATTAAACATTGTATTTAATTTTTAATTGATATAATTAATCATCCTTGACAATGACAATGAGTAGCAATCAGTTTTTATAATTTTTGTTCTTTTGCATTCATTTTGTAATTTTGTATTTAATTTTCAAATATATTTAAAACAATTTGTTTTCTAGAAAACATAAAAGTATATTAATAACACATCAGAAAAATGACCTTCTATGACAGAGAAAATGTAAAAAGAAAGACTAAATAACAATTTTATGATACTGCCAACATTAGTACTAACGCGTCCGCTAGTCACAGAAATATGTTATATTGTATAGAAAATATGATTTTTAATAATTTTTCATTCTAGTTTATCTTGATTCATGTTTTCTAATATAAGTGACATCAAGTACCGCGAAAACTTTTGAATAATAATGAAAATATTGCGGATATAATTTTTGGCATATGGTGAAAAAATGTTATTTTTCAAAATACTTATGATGTTCAAAAACATGAATGCTCAAATTGTATATAATATGGAAAAACACAAGATAACATGTTCGAACAAAAGATATAATATGCATGAAATAAATAAAAATAGAATTTATAATAACGTTCATTTAGTGATAGTGATGTAGTATGTCCTAGATTAAATACCCTAACTATATGTCTACACCCTAGCCCCGTACTAAGTGATAGATGAACATGAGGAGCTGCACACATGCCATAGGTTGGGATGTTAATCTCATGTGCATACAAAAGATGACTCTCAACCTAGCACTCTTTCCCCCCAGTGCCTCGCAAGGCCCCACTGGAACCCTCCCCGGTTAAGGACAAGACATGACTTAGAGGTTAGGACTCTAATGCAAACAATCCTACGCCCTCACTAATGTGAGACACAAATTAGGTGTAAATAATTATGGATATACTAATCATTTAGGTCTAAAGATGAATTCATAAACTATGACTTTTATGTAAGAATGTTTTTTTAATTATAGTTTATTTTAAAGTCACATAGTTATAATGAATTTAACTTTTAATCTTTCAACTTTTAAAATTTTTTTTAAGTTATTAATTTTAAGGTTTAGATAAAAACTGAGAAGCATGCAAATAATAGTGAAACATACCAATACACCAAACAAAATACCAATATCCAAACATATGATTCATAATTCCTAAGTGTGTTTGAAATAATCAATTTTAGATAATTCTTGATATATCATGAATTTTAATTTATGAATAGAATGAATTTAAGAATAGGATATTAGGTAGTCTTAATTGATCATAGTGGTGTACATGAAGTTCATATTCATCTTTTTTAATTAATTTTAATTGAAAGTTTGTAAGGTGAATAATATATATAAATTTTTTTAACTCAATTAAATCCATTTTGAAAATAATTTCATTAACATATATTGATAATATCACTTAAGAGATTCAAAGTTAAATTTATAATAATATTATAAGATAATTATAGACAATGAATATAATAAGTATGTATGCTAGAGACATAAGATAGTTAAGCCACTTGAACATAATATGACTTTTTATTCAATTTCATTTAATTTGTTTCATTTAAGAATTTAGGCTCAATAAGTAAAAGTCATATATCAAAAGATATAAAGTGATCATAATACGTGTTTGGCTCAAAGAAAAATCCAAAATAAATAAAAAAATGAAAATAAAATAAAAAGTTTTTCAAAAAATTTTCAAATTTCATAAGCAGTAGGAAACAAATATAAAAGTTCAAATATATGTTGATTTAGTACACAAAATAAACTATTTATAGATTTAGCATTTAAAACCACTTCATTTTTATTTAACAAACTTGTGTGCTTTTCAATAGTAATATTCCAAACTTTTTCATCTAAAGATTTAAGAAAAGTTTCCATTTGAATTTTTCAACCTTTATAGATTTCACCCATAAATAATGATGGTGGTAAAAATTTTTCATTTAATTAAATTTCATCCCCTCTAGTGGTTGCGAGATCATGAAGCGTCATTATTCCCGGTTGTGAAGTTGTTTTGGAATAACCTCGCTCTGATATCAAGTGTTGGATCTTATGACGTCCTTAGATGGGGGGTGAATAAGGGTTGTCAAATTTTATTTCTTAATTTTAATTTACTTGATGAAATAATTAAAGAAATCAAAACTAATTTTTCATAATAAAATTAAACACGTACAAATAAATAAGAACAGAAATAATAATTTTTTATTTCATAAGTGATAAACTAATATACATTATATCTTTATGAAGCTAGAGATTAAGGCTTATGAAAAATATAGTTAACTTTTGATTTCGTCGGTCCTTCTACCAAGATCCGACAGGTTAAAGCGTATCTCTCCCTAGATCTTGCTACTAGCCTCCCCCTAGATCTAACCACGATCTAGACGATGCACACAAGGCAGTGATTACTCCCTAAGCCGCACAAGGACTTGGACGCCACACACAAGACGTCGATTTTCCCCTAAGCCACCCAAGAACCTAGAAGCCGCGCACAAGGCGGCGATTTCATCTTAAGCCACGCAAGGACTTAGACGTCACGGACAAGGCGGCGATTTTTCTACCGATTACAAAGATGATAAGATACAAAATAGAAATTCATAATAAAAACTCCCTCAAAATGAAGCTCTAAAGAATACGTCGAATCCTTGCAAAGATTGCCTGAGATGCTGCACACGAACCGTCTCTTCTTCGCTCTTGAACGTTCTTGGGAAAATGAGAGTTTTCTGAAGGCTGGAGCTCTCTGGATCAGTTGCACGGGAATGAATACTCCAAATTCTGCAATCCTTGATCTCCACAGAAAAATGAATCACTTTTATATTTTAGCGATATCGCCCGGCGACACTGGATGTCGCCGATCAGCGATATCCTATCTGACTGACACGTGTCCCACGATTCTGAGGTTTCCGCGGGATGATTTGATCGAGGAGCTATCGTCGGGCGATAGTGTCTATCGCCTGGCGATATCTCCTTTTCACTTTTGTCGTCTGAACCGTTTCTAGAGTGTATATGACTTCGATCTCATTCCGGAATGGGGTGGCACGTTCCGTAACTCCTCCCGGATTGAAAGTTATGGTTGTTTGAAGCTTAGCACACAAAACTCGTCATTTTGTTTTTTACTAAAGTGTACACACCCTTGGATCATGTCCATGACTGAGGACTTGTCTGCTCATTCAACTTGTACAACCTACACACTATAAACACACAAAAGAGTAGATCAAATATATCACGGTATTTGTTATTCTCAAACCAAGAGATGCGGAATGCATGCTCTAACATGGGGTGGAGAAACGAAGATATCAGAATCATGGACTAATTAACATTATAATCATCTCTCTTATACCCCCAACACCTTAATTTGTCGAAGTCTTTTTCTCCGTTTGGCACGGTGGTGGCGGTCATGAACATGTTGGTTAAATTGTCATTCGTTAATGCCCGCCTCAGGAACTACGTCCACTTTTATGTTCAAACGGATGATGTTTGTTAGGTGATCTTTAACGAATGACGGTTTAACCCATGCGTTTACGACCGCCAAGTTTTCCTAAAATAAATTCTCTATTCAGATTAAGCATTTTTACAAATCTGCTTGGGCTATGTTTCTTTTTGATGATGCCCACTTTCAATTTCATTTTCTCACAGGGAGTTCTTTATGGGAAATTGATTCTCTCCGGCACCACTATTGTCCTGCTGTATCCAGGTAAGAGTGAATTTTTTTTTTTCAATGCCATTTGTCTCATCTGCACCATTGGCATTACAGGTGTGTTACTTCTCTTGAGAGTGATTTGACGGTCAAAGCGAAAACTTTTGAAATGTCTGTTTCTGATTTTAGCTCGGGTTCGTATACCACAATCTTTAAAGATGAGGTAAATAGATTAATACCCTAAACATTATACTCTTTATTCAAAATTGACGGAAATGTTGGTAACATATGCATGTAAATTTTGTGCTTGCAGGTTCGACGCCGAATCAATCAATGTCCGTTGGCATTTTATAGGGAAACACCGACATCTTTGTTTGGAGAATCTGATTTTCCAGGCTGGTCATTTGAAGGTGGGCAAATTGGGGTTGAAGAAACAGGAAAAGGAGATGAAACAAATTCGAAGAGGCGGCGAATAGAGTGTTGTTGATTCGAAGTTCGCACATGTGATGACTGTTTTTGGCGAATGATTTCAGCAGGGTTCTGCACTTTTTTGATGGCTAGGTCCATTATTTGTTGTTAAAATTTATTATTTTTGCATATTTTAATCTAATGAGGCTGTTTGGATGCACCCGATCTAATTAATGGCTATGTTTGGGATGATGGTGGCGGTGGGCGAAGTTCAATTCCCACCGCCACTGTTCTTTTGGAGACCTTTGATTTTTCACTGTGAGAAAAGTACTTGTGCCAAAATGTGTTTTCGGTACTTTTTGAAAAATAGTGAATCCTATCACTTCCAGAAAAATTAAAATGAGCTTTCCGTGTTTATTGTTGAGACGTGTGTTACCACTAGTTATCCTGCAGCCACAATAGTCCCAAGTAGAGTTGCATTTCTCACAAAATAATATGAACATTTTTTTTACCTATGTTTGTTCTCAACCGGAGAATCTCTAGGTTTATGCTTAATTTTCAGCTTTTCAAAATATTTAGGTTGCGTTTGGCGCGGCTTAGCACGACTTATTTGCTCCGGTGAGGTGGGACAAAAATGTCATTGTAATACTAAAATTTTATGACTCAAACTAGTTTTTTTTCTCATAGGAGCAAGTAAGTTGTGATAAGCCGCTCCAAATGCAGCCTTAGTTGCATGTCACAACCATTGTTTACGTGCCTCATTATCCATTATAAGTTGTTTCCTGTTTGGACCTTACTATCTGCTGACCTTTTCCCTTCTTTGATCCTTACTATTCACATGGAGACATGCTAGCCCCCATTTTGTTTTAAATGGAAAGATTTTATAAGCATTCATGGATGTTTGTCGTCGGGTGGACTATCCAAAACTACCGCCTCTCTTTGGTGGTTTCGTCAGAGGATAAACAATAATGCTCTGTCAAACACATCTTATACTTCTCCTAGATAGAATATTGTTGCAAGGATTATTGTGATTCTAAAAATTCTTTTTACAAAAAGTAAGTTAATAAAGGATTGTTGTTGAGAATTTGAGCTTTTTTGTTGGGTAAAGTAAATAGAGGAAGATTCCAATTGCCCCCTCTACAACACATTTGTTCTTCCTTATGATGGGTCATATTAATATTTGGGAAAGCACTCATGATTCCCTTTTGGGTACTAGATTAGGCTATGAATTCAATCTCATCTCTCAAGTTCAAAGTCTTTGATGCTATGAAATAATTGGTTGTTTTTGCTACTCAATCCATCCATTCTTTTTCCTTTTTTCGAAAATGCTTCATTTCAGGTCTTTGCCTTTTCCCCGTAAGACCAAAATTTTGCTCTCGCGTTATGACCTTCTCGACTCAATGAATGGGCCTTTGAGACAAATGTGCGCCCTGACTCAAACGAGTGAAAGCTCACAACAATAGATTTGAAAATAAACAGTGGGAGGTCAAATGACATACCTCTTTTTGTATGAACTGCATTCATCCGCCAAACCATTAGATGCTTTTGTTTCTCACTGTTTGTTTTCACTCCCTTTATTACTCGCTTGGCCAAAACCTCTGGTATTGAAGAAGAAACACTTCCTTTGTTCGAGTTTTGATGTTATATTTACGATTCCTTCGAGATATCTCTCCCTTATCTTAAGATGGTCATTGAAATCTTCTTTGAAAATAAGGCTTCATTTGTTTCGGCGGTGGCGGATCGATCCGGCGGGTGGAAACGGAGTGTTTGAAACGGAGGGGGGAGGTGGATGCTCCAAACGGAGCTTTTTGGGGCGTTTCTCAAGGCGGGCGGGTGGAAACGGAGCAAACGCCGCCGGAGGTTCATTTGTTTACCCGCCTTCCGGCGGCGTTTGCCCAAAACGGAGCTCCGAAACGCCCAAACAAATAGAGCCTAAGTAAAATAATAGTTTCCAATGACAATAAATACTCATTATTATGTTTGGCAGGCTGACAGCAAATTAATATTTTTTTCTTAGAGAAACAACATTTGGAATTGTCAATATTTATATACTATATTAATTTTTCAACTTTATCGACCCCTACTGTGAAATTTTAAAATTTTAATGTGTTTTAATTTAATCATGTATTTACAATAAAAAATTGTGCTCTCCCTGCTCAAAATCTTGTGCACGTGGCAATTGCGCGACGGGTAAAACACATTGCTCAAGGGTTTCCAAGTGGATGAAGCGTCATCGTGTAATGGTAATGTCGTGATCTGGGTACTACCATGGGCGGAACTAGCTCTGGGCACGGTAGGGCACGTGCCCGACCGGTTTTTCGCTAAATTAGGTTTCATATCCTCCTGCTCCCGATCTCGTCGCCGCTCCCGGCTCCCGATCCCGTCGCCGCTGCCTGCTCCGGCTCCCGATCTCGTCCCGATTCCGTCGCTAAACCTAGCAGGCTCCTGATCTCGTCCCGATCCCGTCGCTAAAGTAGGATTCTTCTTCTTCTTCTTGGAACCGCCAGAAGGTATGTGAAATAGCTTTAAATTTTTCACGTCTAATTGCTGTTGATGCCTTATTTGAAGTTTAATTGATCACCTTCTTTTTTTTGTCCACCAGATTGTGTTATGAGTTATTTTTATGATCTACTGCAGTAATTGTACACTAAATGCTATTTACAATGTTTTTTTTATTACGCTTTAGATATGCAACAAAATTGATTTCGCATTCAATGAAACATTGTGACGCTTGAAGTCAAGTCTCTTATGAGTTTTAACAAAATTTTCAAATTTTAGAAAGTTTTTTCGACCCATAAAGTCTCAGCGTGTAACATTTTAAAGTAATTATCACTCTAAAGAAAGAAACATGTAAAAGGAAAAATATCATGTTCAATTTGAAGGGTCAAGATTTAAGGCCATCACAGGAAGGTACAAGGCTCTAGAAGAAGAGAGAAAGAATGGATCAAATAGTTTATTCATCCCCAATTGGGGGTATTTACACTTGTACAATAAGCCAATTTGATACCACCTCAAACTCATGAAAGGAATAGTCATGGGCTTGAAATTTTAGTGAAGAAATCTACTGTCCCCATTTGAGAGAAAACACACGTCAGCATATTATTCCCATAAAATACTTATACCTAAAAATTATCCATCTAAGGTGACATATGAATGCGCCATGATTCTCAAGACACGATATCTGGTAGTGGTATCCCTATAAGTAACCAAACAGATGTTCCTCAATGATTCTGGATGGTCGAGATGTGAGAGCGAGTTATGTGCTTTCAATCCATCTAAGTATAATAGAAAAACCAATTCTTTTGTAATTTTGTGTTCAATTTTTGATTGTAATATTGTGTTCAATATTTTCCTTACAAAAATATCTTTGCAAAAAAAAAAAAATCGGGGGCGTTGTCCTCCGAAACCCCGCTCAGGGTGCGCTGCCCCCCCCCCCCCCCCCCCCCCCCCCGAATTGATAGTACTTAGATTATGCCCGTGCGACTTCAAAATCCTAGTTCCGTCACTGGGTACTACCACTATATTTCATGATCATAACTTAAATTTCACCAATACAATTTGCATGGCATCATTGAATCTTATTTGTAAAGATGTGATGATATATATAGAGTGTTGTTATGTGCAAATCTATTATGGCTAGTGTTAACCGCTCAAAAAAATCAATAATAAATTTGATTAAAATATTCAAAACACTCTTATGGCTTGGTGCAAATCATATGGGTTTTAGATTTTTCATCCGGTTCAGCCACTCTAATCGCGAGCCCGTAACCCCCCGCCCCTCTTCTCGTTTTCACGAGCGGAAGAGCTCATCGTCGGTGGAAGAAGACCCCTTGGCGGCCGGCAAACCCACCAGTTGCATCCCCGACGGCTGCAGTCAAGTCCTTGGCACTACAAAGCCGGCGTCCTTTCAAGTTTTGGCGTTGATTCACCTGTTCTTTAAAGCCCCCTTCCCTCCTTCGATCGTTTGCAAAAAACCAAAGACCTCCTGATCGGGATGTATAATATTATGTTTTTGTTCTCAATTTTGGAATTTTGATAGCTTTTATTTGTTAATTGTATTGTTTATTTTGCTAATTGGAATCATCTCTGTTGTCGAGTTTGTTTAACCGTAAGATGCAATTAGGGTTGTTGGGAACCGTGCTACGCTCTTGGTAGGCCGGACATACTGAACCGTCTTAGCCCGTGAACAGCCGAACGTGCTAACAGTTAAAGATAAACTAGATGTTGGGACGAAGACTTGATGACGTGGAAAACCCGCAACCGGGGTGAAAAACCACGCGGTCGGCTCGGTGTCAACCTAACCTCCACTATATGAGCGTTTGGGCGACAGCTGCGCTTCGTTACAACTTATGAGAGGGGAGGAGAATGAGCGACTGGTGCCACCGGCCGTCGTGCTGCTTTGGCGGTCTTCCGGTGCTTGTTCACAGGAGATGCATGTGCTTCCTTCTCTCGGAGTTGTCTTGACGTGACGGCGGAGACGGCTTCACGCGTCTCCCTCTTGACTAGCTCTCTCGCGAGGCTTTGTCTTGTCTTTGCGGCCTTCGCTATGCTTTGCGGTGGGAGTCTTGGACGTAGATCCTGCAATAAAAAAGGGAAGAGAGAAGGGAGTGAAAATGAAGTGAACCGAGAAAAAACATTTTTAAAGTAGAACTGAGCATATTTATAGATTTTAACAAGGGCGGTCCAGTAATTTTGCCTAATAACTACCGGATCGGTCAATAGGATCGATCGGAAATGATCATGCAGATTTTCACTTTTGGAAAATGACGACCTTGCCCCCGGGTCGAAGTAAGGCCCGCACGCGAAGAATGGCAGCCCGACGATGACGGTGCAGGCGGCCGGCCGCTGCCCCTCAGCACGAGGCCGGCCGGGAGGAGCGGCTAGCCGTGAAGAGGCCGCCCGGAGGTGGGCGGCCTCGGGAGGCCCTCGCAGGGGGTCAGGCGCGGCGAGACCGCCCGAACCCAGGTGGCCTTGGCCGGCCCTGGCATGGGCCGGCCGTGGGGAGGCCGCCCGGGATCGGGCGGCTTTGGTTGGCCCCTTGCAGAGCCGGCCATGGCGAGGCCGCTCGGGATCGAGTGGCCTTGTCCGACCCTTTGCGGGGCCGTCCGCGGCGAGGCCACTCAGATCTGGGCGGCCTTGCCCGGCCCTTGCTAGGGCTTGCCGCGACGAGGCCGCCTGGGATCGGGCGGCCTTGGTCGACCCATTGCGGGGACGGCCGCGGCGAGAACGCTTGGATCCGGGCTGCCTTGGCTGGCCCTTGAGAGGGCCGGCCGCAGTGAGGATGTCCGAGGATGGGTGGCCTTGGCCAGCCTTAGCGGAGGCCGGCCGCGGCAGGACCGCCCGGCTCCGGGCGGTTAGAGATGTGTTGGGATGCGGTCGGACTGGGGCGGGGTCGGGGCCAGCCGGCATCGCCGGGTGGCGGTGTTTGGGGCGCACACGCAATCCGGCGCATGGTAGTTATTGCGTGGATCGGGGCGTAGATCCCGCGTAACTGCGTAACTGGCATGACTTTAGTGAGGGAAGAAGATGATTTGACTCTGTGCAGCCCCATTTTCTCATAAATTGGGGTTGACCCCATGAAGAATAGATAATTTACAAAAAAATGTGTGCTTGTTTTTTTAATTTAAATGAAAAAAAAAACAAATTTGTGATTATTATAAACGAAATCATGGTAGTTAACATAGTGGATTTATTTTATGTTTAAAAACATATAACTAGTGATTTTATGATGACTTTTGATGAAATCAAAATCTGTGATGAATTTTTGGCTAATTTTTTGGATGATATGATGTTTTTTAAGAAAATTCATTTGATTTGCGCGTAGCAAGTGTTTTACACGTAATTTTTTGTGATTTTCACTTAATAATGATTTGCACGCATCAAAAAAAAATTGTACTTAAAATTACTCTATATCAAGAAAAGATCAAATTAACTTTGGTATCAACACATCTGTCTAATTTTGATTGGTCATCATTTATGAGCACGAGCATTTGTTAGTTGAACAGAAACAATGCTAAAAATTAATTGCAAAAAATTTAAAATAAATAAATTGAAAATTTTGCCCAAAAAGTCAAAATGAGGATTTTAAGAAATGCAGCCTATGACTGTGCATATTATTCGAAACTTGAAAGTCCCTTTGAAAATCGTTTGAAAATTGAGCCAAATCGGAATCAGTTAAAATTGATTCGACTCAATCTTAGTCGATCCAATTTAACTCGAATCTAATTTCGAGTCGATTTCGAGTCAGCCTTGAATCGCTCGAAATATGATTCGAATCAACTCGAATTAATTAAAAAAAATTATGTATTTATTAATATATTCTTATTTTAAGATTAAAAATAACAAAATTTAAACATAAATAAAAAAATGAATACTTTAAGTGTTTTATTTGCTAAATTTATAGGTTGCCCTAGTTAATTTTGAGCAAACTAGAAATAAAACGAAAAATTGTTCAAGTTCTACCTGACTTGATTCGATTTCGAGCCGATACGATTCGATTTCGAGCCGACTCGATTCGATTTCGAGCCGACTCGGAATAGAGTCATATTGAGACGCGCCGGCTCAACTCGAAATCAATTTTGATTGTGAGCCGAGTTCGAGTCGAAAATATTGATTTCGAGGCGAGCCAAAATCGCTCGAACTCAACTCGATATCAGCTCTAGTGCAGCCACGATTCAATTACAGTTGGCATGACAACAATGGTAATTTTCGGAGGCATTTTGCGTCCGAGCATCGTACTTGCCCGGGATTAAGGCCGTGTTTGGCGTGACTTATCGCTGTTAATGAAATATAGGGATACACATCGCGACGATGAATTAATATTATCGAAAAATTCTACTGAATGCAGCGACGTATAAGCCTATAAGATCATTTTACTCAATCATAACTAGTCTTTAATTGGAGTTTATACATAGTTTTTTTCTAAATTTGAAAACACACAATGAAAAGAGCTAGAACGAACCGTAACTGTCGTGCGAAAATTAATTTATACCGTTCTTTGATTCTTGCTCGTTCTTCATTATTGCGGATATCTTCAAAAATTGTGATGTATGCTTCCTTATAAATTTGCCGCACCGGAACACCCGCGAACATACAATGTTGTCAAGATATTTAGTCTCTACTTGAAATAAGATTAACATACATGGTATATAAATATGTGCAATATCTGAATTCCAATCTCAAGTGGAGCAAATTAATTTGAGTGTAAGTATCTGATATTACAGTTAGATCTGGACTGAAAATGGAAGCCAAGCAATCATGTATATGATGATCTAAAAAAATCACATCTATATTAATTAAGCGTTGAAATTTACCTTTGGTAAGATATGATTGTGATTTATAGCAACAACAAAATGGAGTTTCACGATCAAACCGTGAATGATTTCAATGGATTCCTCTGTTCTTCACCTCTTAAGACAAAATTTGTGAGGCGAACCTTATGACGATGAAGACGTGAATCACTTTCCCTTCAAGACCAAATGGAAATAAATCCGGATCAGCACTGAAGATGGTGGCTGCGAAACACCTTTATTTGAGCTCAAGATTTTCTCCCTTCAGGTTCGGGCATAAGCCATGAATTGGCTTCACGCAGGGACCTCGTTCTCCTCCTGGATCTCTTCTCCAAAAACTGTATGGAGAAGGGGATGAACCGCCTAGGGCAGAGCCAGTCGTGATCCTTGATTTGGAAGCCGGCGATCTAGGAGGTGGAACGACGGGATGAGCGGCGGTTGTTGGGTACATTGGAAACAAGAATATATTTGATGTATAGAAGCCATTTCAACTCAATGATATACGCAAGTATTTATTTGATGTATATTTCAGTTCATGCATGTACGGTGCCTATGTCATTTTGATTGGACAGGTGGTCCAAATTATATTGAAAGGTGGACTAAAAGAAGCTGACTAGAAAGTGAAGAAAATTGTCTAAATACAAAAACGTCGAGTGAAGTCAGCATAGTGCTGAGTGAAGTCAGCACAGTCAACATCTAAAAACTTGTAGCGCAGAAAAATGACTAAGTACAAAAGTGTCGACACACTTCAACTGTGTCGACACATTTGCAGAAGCAGTGTCGAGACAAGTCTGTTAACTCGACACATTGACGACTTAGTCAGCAGTGTCGAGACAAGTCAGCTAACTCGACACATTGAAGACTCAAGACAGTTGTGTCGAAACAAGTCAGTTATCTCAACACCTTGAAGACTAAGTCAGCAGTGTCGAGACAAGTCAGCTAACTCAACATTTTAAAGCTTAAGATAGAAGTGTCGAGATAATACAACTGTCTCGACACTATGAAAACAGAAGTGTAGACTTATACAAGTGTCGACACCGGCAAACTAAAAATTATACTAAGTAAAATAGTGTCAAGATAATTCAACAGTCTCGACACAATGAAAGATTAAAACAAGTATAAAAAGTGTCGACACCAGCAGACTGGAGTGTCGAGACAATTCAACTATCTCGACACAGTGAAGAAGTAAAGCAAGCATAGAAGTGTCGACAACCGGCAGACAGTTGTGTTGAGACAATTCAACTGTCTCGACGTAGTGCATATTTAAAGATGTCGACACAAATGATAGTTGTGTCGAAACAAGTCAACTGTCTCGACACTTTCAAGTACAGATGAAAATTCTTCTAAGTAAAATTGTGTCGAGACTGCTAATATGTCTCAACACCTTTTAAGAACAAATGTCGAGACACTTTGGACATCTCGACACTTATGTTTCTGAAGATGTGCAGAGTCAACACAGAAGTGACAAGATTTGTCAAAACTGTCACATCAGCTACAGTAATGTGATATCTCAACAAAAACAGTTTAAGGGAGAATTTGAAGTATGATGTCACATGCTGATGTCATCAATCAAAAACCAACAATCCTCGAAGGCTATAAACAGAGGGGCTGTCTACACAGTATGTTTCTTAATAAAAACTGAGCCTATAAGATCTTTGGATCTAAGTTGAAGAGGAGGAGCTATAAGCTTATCTAGCACATTGCTAATGAGGAAGAATGGGGAAAGTGGATGTACCCTAGATAAGAGAACCACTATAAATTCTTTGTGTGCTGTGATTTGCTTGTGTTGTATTCAATGGACTACCTGTGTTGTATTCTGTGAATGATTGTGCTGTGTTATTGTTAAGATTATTACTCAAGTATCTGATGAACATTTAAGTGATAAAGAATTGACAAAGTATTTTAAAGGACACCTATTCACACCCCCTCTAGGTGAGTAACTACCCATAGGATTATCTTTTAAGTGGTATCAGAGGGAGGTTATTCAAGAAAGACCTAACTGTCTGAAAAAGATCTAAAGGCTAGTTGAAAAATATCAGATCTAATGGCCTCTGAATCTCACAAAGAACTCAGTTATATGAAACTGTCTATATGTACTAAGGATAACTTTTCTATATGGAAGCAGAGTGTGAGATTGTTTTTGGAGGCTTCAGATCTATTGGGTCCGGCGTTCCTTCACTTGACCCATGGCTCTCTACTACTTATTTAAAAAATTAAGTAGCACCCTTTCCAACAGTCCGGGCTTTTGGAACAGTTGGGTGTGTGTTTGATCCTTCATTTGGTATCAGAGCAGGTCACGCGTTCAAGACCGAGGAGGGCGCTATTAAATCCTGATTTTTCCCTTCTACCTGTATGGGTCCAGCGGGTCAGGCAACCGTGGACATGTGGTAACCTCACCTCTGAGTCGTGCAACAGTGGACATGTGGTAACCCCACCTCTGAGCCGTGTAGGAAATGTGGTAACCACACCTTTGGGCCATGTGGGTCACGTGGTAACCCCATCTCTGAGTCGACGGGTTGTGCTGGACGCCAGGGGGGATTGTTGGGTCCGGCGTTCCTTCACTTGACTCATGGCGCTCAACTACTTATTTAAAAAATTAAGTAGCACCCATTCCAACAGTCCGGGCTTTTGGAACAGTTGGGTGTGCGCTTGATCCTTCAAGATCCAAGAATCTTTGTCATTGTACAAGAAGGACCATATATTTCATTAAATATATTTGTCTTAGATATGTTGAAATCTGTGAAGTGATAGTGGGTGATAGGGCAGGCCGGGCGGCCTGAGCGGCCTGAGCGGTCTGAGTCTGCGGCCTGGGCGGACTGCTGGTTATGGCCTGGGTGTCCTGGCTTGGATTTGGTGGCTTGGATGTTCTTGAGGAGCGGCATGTGCGGCCTAGTGTGAGCCCTGGGCGGAATAGTGTGCGGCCTGGATGGTGTATGGCCAAGGAAGTCTTGCAACTTGGGCATCGAGTGAAGCGGCCTGAGCGGACTGTATTGGCGGTCTGTTGGCGGTGCTCAGCTTGATCTACGGCTTTGCAGTTGGCCAGCTCTTGTGGTAACCGGGCGGATTGGAAGTTGTATCCGCGGTGTGTTGGCGGGCTTGTTTATTGCGTCCGTAGAGTCCGCATTTGTGGACGCTTTGGAGATGGGATTTTGTTCTTGCCGAGCTCTCCATGTTGTGATGGATGTTTCACATCCTTATGGCAGACTGTCCTGCTGATTGGCGGTCTGGGTCTTCTGTGTCCGTCGTGCTCGCGCCTGTTGCTTGTTGGGCTACTGGACTTGGTCATTTTCTGTGACAAGTCCATGGTGTCGGCAAAGTCCGCAAAGTCTGTTGTTGACCGAGCGTACTGCCTGTTGGTCGTGGACTCGTGGAGGGCTGTATCATTGTTGTTGAGCTGTGCGGACTGCCTCTTTGTCCGTGTACAGTGTGCGGACTGATACAACATGTGTTGTGGCTGTGTCCGCGTGCTGTGTTGAGTTGCGGACTAATGCAGCATGAGTTGCAGTTGTGTCTGCATGCTGCTTTGGGTGGCGGTCTGGTGCTGTGCTTGCGTTGGGCAGACTAGCGTTGTGCTTGTGTTGTGTGGGCTGGCATTGTGTCCGCATGGTGGAGGACTGTTTTTGACCAGGCGCCTGGAGAATTGAAGTCTGGCCAAGTCCTTGCGGATTTGGCGGACTGGGTTGTCTTAGCGCGCGAGCTGGGGTGGTGATTCTATTCATTAGGGTGGTGACCACACTCATCACCTCGCCTATAAATAGACCCCCTCGGCACATATACAGAAACTGAGTGAACAGTAAGTGCGGGATTGGTTAATTGTTGCGGTCTGAATTTTCATGTCCGCGCGGGTTGAAGAGAACTATTTGTTGTTTGCAGGTTGCGCGGCTAACACTGAGGAGCCAGGAGTTTGGCTCTGACTGCGGTCAGCATCAGTGAAGTTTGCGGTTTCAATCGGCGATCTCAGCAAGTCGCTTCTATGGCTTATCAGTTTCTCTGCTTCAGCTTTTCCAAGTTCAATAACCTGTCCGCCGAACTCGGCGGTCTGTTCTTCAGTTCGGCAGCAGCTTGTAGCAGGCAGCGAATAACTGTGTGTCCGCACGACCTCGCAGTCTCGGCGGACTCCGTGTTCTTTTCATCTTCTAGCAGCAGCAGCAGTTCGGGCGGCCTCGGCGACTTCAGCGGACTGGACGGTCTCAGCGGTCTCCAGTTCTGTCCGCTCGAATTGTTTTTCTTGTATTTTCCTGTGTTCCTGTGTACTGGCGAAATCATGTCTCGCCATGTATACCTCATTTTGTAAAGAAAAAATAAAAGAATATATGATCTGCTTGCCCCGGTGATTGCTTTTGGTTGTTGAGCTTGCTTTCCTGGTTTCCGCACGATCAAGGTGTGATCTTGATAGTTCTGAGGATATTAATTTAGCATTAGGCTATCTTGTTGACCACTTTGAGAAAATTCAACATGGTATCATAGCAAGGTTCAGTTGATTGAGCGGTGATCAACTTGTGTTGTTGCTTTGTGCTTCTGGAAGCTTAACCAAGGTTGCTGTAATGGATGGGAACTATGCAAGAGGTCTGGGTATTGAACTCTTGACCACGACTAACTTTAAGAAGTGGAAGTCGTGCATGAAGAGTTTTCTTCTTGGCGAGGAGCTATGGAAGGTCGTCGGTGGTGACGACAGACAGGAAGTTACTGCTGCGTTTGGGACTGCTAAGCAAGTGAGAATCTGGAGGAAAACGAATGCAAAGGCTGAGTTTACCCTCAAGAGGGCTGTTTCACCGGAGCTGTTTGATCACATCATTGGATGTGAGTCGGTTGTTAATATTTGGACAACTATTGATGGGTTGTTCAACAGCAAGAATGTGGCGAGGCTAGAGTTCCTGGAGAATACGTTGGCTAGGACAACTCAAGGAGACCTGACTATCTCTAAGTTCTTTTTGAAGATGAAGAGCCTGTGTGCTGAGATATCAGCGCTTGATCCTGATGAGCCCATATACGAGGCCAAGTTGAAGAGGCACATTATCCGCGGCTTGCGGAAGGAGTATGTTGCCTTTGTAGCCTCTGTTCAAGGTTGAGCTACTCAGCCATCTCTGCTGGAGCTTGAGAACCTGCATGCTTCGCAGGAAAGTTTGGAAAGACAGATGGCAGGAGTGACTATCTCTGAAGGAGGTAGTGAAGCGCTGTTCACGGGCAAGAAGAAGAAGAGATGGGAAGGGAAGATAAAGAATACTACTACTGAAAATGAGCCTTCAACTTCTTATCAACCAGAGAGGAGCGTTGGTCCTAAGAAGGATTGGAAGAAGAACTTGAAGTGCTACAGGTGTCATCAGCGGGGACACTTTAAGTGTGACTGCAAGGTCAAACTACAGCCTGGGTATGCTGCAGGCAAGGAGGAAGCTTGCTTGAGTACTGAAGAAGCTGGATCGGGAGGAGCTTTCATGACGGGCACTTGTGTCTGTGCTTTGTCTGTTGTCGACTTCAATGATGAGTGGATCGTGGACTCCGGGTGTGATCATCACCTCACCGGAGATAAGTCGAAGTTCTCTTTACTGCAAGCTTACTCAGCCAACAAAGCTATCATAACTGCTGATAATACTATTTATGCAGTAGAGAAGGAGGGGGTCGTGTATTTGGGTAGTGATAAGGGTCCATTTACGTTAAGGAGGGTGTATCATGTGTCAGGCATGAAGAAGAACCTCTTCTCTGTGACCAATGTGGTAGACGCAGGTTGTCACGTTCTGTTTGGGCCAACAGAAGTGAAGTTCCTTCGCAATGTTTCAACGGTAAAGACTGATGTTGCTCATGTTGGGAGGAGAGTTAAGAACTTGTTTGTTCTTGCTACAAACTCTTACGTTGATCGGATGAGGGCAAACGATAGTGCTGCTATATGGCATGAAAGGCTGGGGCATGTAGGAATGGATAAATTGAAAGCTATGGCAAACAGGAGCCTTATGAGAGGCTTGCCTAAGCTATCTTCCTTTGGCGACGGTCACGTTTGCACGGGATGTCAGTACGGCAAGGCTCATCGCCTTCTGTTTGATAAGTCACAAATGAGGAGCAAGAGACCATTGGAGTGTACCCATGGTGACTTGATGGGACCAACCGTCACTACTAGCCTTGGTGGGAGCAAATACATGCTTGTTTTGATTAATGACTACTCAAGATACCCTTGGGTTTATTTCTTGAATGAGAAGTCTAAAGCTTTCCAGGTGTTTATGGAGTTCAAGGAGCTAGTGGAGGGCCGGCTTGACTTGCGGATCAAGAAGCTTAGAACAGACAACGGTGGTGAGTTTGTCTCCTCTGAGTTTTCTAACTTCTGTAGGAAGCACAGGATCCAGTGAGAGCTTACTTGTGCTCATACTCCACAACAAAATGGAGTAGCGGAGCGAACGATCCGTCATCTGACAGAAACCTGCAAATGTTGGCTTCATGCAAAAGATATTCCTAGGTCCTTCTGAGCAGAGGGAATGTCTTGTGCTTCTTGCATCATCAATCGGATGTCGCTCAACCCGATCAACATGAAGTCTTCTTTTGAGATGTTGCTGAAAGAGAAGATAAGTGTGGAACACCTTCGGGTGTTTGGATCAACTTGTTATGTGCATGTCTCAGATTCTTTAAGGACAAAGCTTGATGTAAAGGAAAGGAAGCTTGTCTTTGTTGGCTATGATGAGCGGAAGAAGGGATGGAAATGCATGGATCCTGCGACGAAGAATTTTGTTGTATCTAGAGACGTGGTCTTTGATGAACTGGCGTCATATGGAGGAGGCTCGGTTGAGCTACCAGAGAGCAAGGTTGATGAAGAACAGAAGGTGGCTGCTGATGTTCTGGAAGAGGAGCTTGTTGTATCACCAGCAGCTCCTGTTGCTTCAAGCTCTAGTGCTGAGGCTTCTGGCTCAAGAAGCAGGGGGAGTATTGCTCAAAGCTTGCCCGAAGCTGGAGTTTAGCCTGAAGAAGCAACAGAGGTGGTGAGCAAGGAGCAGACCCTTCGGAGATCAAAGAGGGTTGTCAAGCCACCAGCTCGGTACTGTGATGAGAATGTAGTGAGTTTTGTCTCCTGCTTCTTTGCAGGTCCTCTGGATGAGCGAGAACCTGCAAACTTCAATGAGGTCACTGGATTCAAGGAGCGGGAAGATGTCATGAAGGAGGAGATTGCTGCTCTCAAGAAGAATGAAACCTGGGACCATGTGCCCAAGGTTGATAGCATTACACCAGTGACTTGCAAGTGGGTGTACAAGTTGAAGAAGAAGGCTGATGGGAGCATTGATAGATACAAAGCTTGCTTGGTTATTCGAGGATTCTCACAATAGTATGGAGAAGACTATGAGGAGACATTTAGTCAGTTGCAAAGATGACTTCGGTTCGGGTGATGATCACCTTAGCTGCTTGCAAGGGATGGAGAATGTGACAGCTTGATGTAAAGAATGTTTTTCTTTACGGAGAGATTGATAAGGACATCTTCATGGATCAACCACTTGGTTTTATTTCTGAAGTTCATCCGGACTATGTCTGCATACTCAAGAAGGCTCTCTACGGGTTGAAGCAAGCTCTTAGAGCTTGGTATGGGAAGATAGCAGAGTATCTTCAATTCTGCGGTTATCTTGCTTCCAACTCAGATTCCAGCTTGTTCATCAAGAAGAAGGGGGAGCTACAAGTCTTGGTCCTACTCTATGTTGATGATATGATCATCACAGGGAATTCAGAGGAGGAGGTAGCTAGGCTCAGGGCTGAGCTAGCTATTCGCTTTGAGATGAAAGACTTGGGAGAGCTTCATCATTTTCTCGGTCTTGAAGTGGAGAGGAAGGAGAGCGGGATACTCATTTACCAAAAAGGATATGCGGATCGCATTGTCAATCGATTAGGTATGAGCAAAGGAAAGAGTTGTTCTACTCCTCTGGATCTTAGTCTGAAGCTTCGACGAGATGAAGGAAGGATTCTTCCGGATCCCTTGGTGTTCAGAGCTCTAGTTGGGAGCCTGATTTACTTAATGATTACAAGGCCAGACATTGATTACGCTGTTGGCCGAGTAAGTCGGTTTATGGCTGAACCAAGAAAGTCTCATCTAGTAGCGGCAAAGAATATTTTGAAGTATGTCAATGCAACTTCTGATATGGGACTCCTCTATAGTAGGGACACGGTGTTTTCTTTGCTTGGATACACGGATGCTGATTATGGTGGTGACTCGGATGATCGAAGATCAACTTTGAGTTATGTGTTCACTTGTGGATCAGCTTGCATTTCATGGTGTAGCAAGAAGCAAAACTCAGTGTCTGTGTCAACTACGGAAGCAGAGTATAAGGCTTCGGACTTGGCTACTCGGGAAGCCATCTGGTTGAGTAGGCTTGTAGAGAATGTTCATGAGGAAGTGCAAGGTCCCACTTTACTCCGTGGTGACAATGAGAATGCTCTCAAACTGGTGAACAATCTAGTGTGTCACGCAAAGACCAAGCATATTGAGATCGAGCACCACTTCACAAGGGAGAAGGTGTTGGAGGGATCTCTTGTGGTCGGGCATGTTCGGAGTGAAGACAATCTTGCTGACATCTTCACGAAGCCGCTGTCGAAGGGGCCATTTCAACATTTATGAGTGTTGTTGGGCTTCATCATCACTTCTCACTTCAAGGGGGAGTGTTGAAATTTGTGAAGTGATAGTGGGTGATAGGGCAGGCCGGGAGGTCTGAGCGGTCTGAGTCTGCGGCCTGGGCGGACTTCTTTTTGCGGCCTGGGTGTCCTGGCTTAGGCTTGGTGGCTTGGTTGTTCTTGAGGAGTGGCCTATACGGCCTAGTGTGCGGCCTGGGCAGACTGGTGTGCGGCCTGGATGGTGTATGGCCATGGAAGTCTTGCAACTTGGGCATTGAGTGAAGCGGCCTGAGCGGACTGTGTTGGCGGTCTGTTGGCGGTGCTCAGCATGATCTGCGGCCTTGCAGTTGGCCAGCTCTTGTGGTAACCGGGCAGATTGGAAGTTGTATCCGCGGTGTGTTGGCGGGCTTGTTTATTCCGTCCGCAGAGTCTGCATTTGTGGATGCTTTGGAGATGGGCTTTTGTTCTTGCCGAGCTCTCCATGTTGCGATGGATGTTTCACATCCTTATGGCAGACTATCATGCTGATTGGCGGTCTGGGTCTTCTGTGTCCGCCGTGGTCGCGCCTGTTGATTGTTGGGCTGCTGGACTTGGTCATTTTCTGTGACAAGTCCATGGTGTTGGAAAAGTCCGCAAAGTCCGTTGTTGACCGAGCGGACTGCCTGTTGGTCGTGGACTCGTGGCGGGCTGTATCATTGTTGTTGAGCTGTGCGGACTGCCTCTTTGTCCGCGTACAGTGTGCGGATTGATACAACATGTGTTGTGGCTGTGTCTGCGTGCTGTGTTGAGTTGCGGACTAATGCAGCATGAGTTGCGGTTGTGTCTGCATGCTGCTTTGGGTGGCGGTCTGGCACTATGCTTGCGTTGGGCGGACCGGCACTGTGCTTGTGTTGTACGGACTAGCATTGTGTTCGCATGGTGGCGGACTATTTTTGACCTGGCGCCTGGAGGATTGAAGTCCGGCCAAGTCCTTGCGGACTTGGCGGACTGGGTTGTGTTAGCGCGCAAGCTGGGATGGTGATTCTATTCACTAGGGTGGTGACCACACTCCTCACCTCGCCTATAAATAGACCCCCCGGCACATATACAGTAACTGAGTGAATAGTAAGTGAGGGTTTGGTTAATTGTTGCAATCTGGATTTTCCTGTCCGCGCGGGTTGAAGAGATCTGTTTGTTGTTTGCAGGTTGTGCGGCTAACACTGAGGAGCCAGGAGTTTGGCTTTGACTGCGGTCAACATCAGTGAAGTTTGTGGTTTCAATCTGCGGTCTCAGCAGGTCGCTTCTGCGGCTTATCAGTTTCTCTGCTTCAGCTTTTCCAAGTTCAATAACCTGTCCGCCGAACTCGGCGGTCTAGGCGATCTATTCTTCAGTTCGGCAGTGGCTTTTAGTAGTCAGCGAAAAACGGTGTGTCTGCACGACCTCGCGGTCTCGGCGGACTCCATGTTCTTTTCATCTTCTAGCAGCAGCAGCAGTTCGGGCGGCCTCAGCGACTTCGGCGGACTGGGCGATCTCGACGGTCTCCAGTTCTGTCCGCTCGAATTATTTTTCTTGTATTTTCCTGTGTTCCTGTGTACTGGCGAAATCATGTCTCGCCATGTATACCTCGTTTTGTAAAGAAGAAATAAAAGAATATATGATATGCTTTCCCCTGTGATTGTTTTTGGTTGTTGAGCTTGCTTTCCTGGTTTCCGCACGATCAAGGTGTGATCTTGATAGTTCTAAGGATATTAATTTGGCATTAGGCTATCTCGTAGACCACTTTGAGAAAATTCAACAAGATGAAAATGTTCAAACCCCTAAGAAACTGTTAGAGATGACAAAGGATGAGGTGTTTCTTGTCATCATGGACAAAAGAGCACAAAATATGATTGTTAGTGCAATAGATAATTCAACCTTTCAGAATCTTGTGCACTGTAAAACATCCAAGGAGATGTGGGACACTCTCATAGTCTACATGGAAGGAACAAAAGAAGTAAGAGATGACAGAAAATCTCTCCTCAACCAGCATATGAGGCATTCAGACAAGGAAAGATTGATTCTATAGAACTATGTTATGAAAAGTTTTTTAGAATAGTAAATGACTTAAAGAATTATGGCTGAAAATTCTCACATTATGAGTTAAATGACAAATTTCTGAGATCCCTAAATAAAGAATGAAACATAAAGATTTGTGTTGTAAGAGAAATGAGAAATCTGAGAAATATGTTACCCCAAGACTTAGGGGTGCAACTCGGATCGGCTTGGTTCGGTTTCTTAAAGAACCAAGAACTGACTCGTAAAGGTTCAGTTCCAATTTTTTGGAACCGGAACCGACCCATGGTTCTAAACAATGGAACCGGATCCGAACCGTTCGGTTCGGGTCGGTTCCGGTTCGGTTCTCGGTTCTTGAACATCTAAGCATTTCAACATATCTAAATGTATGTCTAACTGTTAATTTCAAGTTTTCAACATATGAAAATCTTAAAAATGTGAATCTTAACTAGCTGATGGTTTCAAAATGTGAATCACCATGCAACATTTCACAAATTTGTTTAGAATTCACTCATATATATGTTTCATAATCTGAGATTACTTATTTTAACATAAATGATGGTTTCACAAATTAGTTAAAGATAAATGAAAACATAACAAAGTCCTATGAAATTAACCAAGCAGCCACATGTCATTAATCTTCCATTACGTTATTATGACTTTCATCAATAACATGCATGTCCATGAAAAACATTACTGCAATAATAACAAGAAGTGATTATAACAAGAAGGAACTATAAATAAGAAATTATCTAACTTGCTATTGAAGATTGATGAAAGATGGTAAAAGGAGCTGCCCTCACACTGCTTTAGTCATCCGTATTATCTAGGCATTTGTGTGAAAAAATAGAGGAAGCTTCAGGTTATAGATCTTCAAGGGAAGCCAACAAGAGTAATCAATACACGCACATACAATCATTCCAGTGAAAATCTATTTTATTTTTATTTACAATCTATGTTTAGTTAAATATAAATGATTGCTCAAACTTATATGTTAAGTCTAAATACAATTAGAGGCTTAGAGCAAAGCTATAACATTTGAGATATATTAAAACTAGCGTGGTTATTAACTATAGGGCTTGAATGATACTATATAAATATATTAAACTTGATGTATATATGATATTAAATTCTTATCCAAATATTATATTCTTACCTTGATCAATACAAAGCTATAACATTTGAGATACATTACTGCAACAATATTAAATTCTTACCTTGAACACATGACTAAGCACAAAGGATACTTTAACTTTGAAGCCCTATAACTGTGTATGCTTATCCAAATATCAAGTTCAAATATGATTTGGAAAACTAAGGCAATGAACTGAACGGTTATAATAATTAGAGACAATTAAATACAGGTCAATGAGCACATAGTGAAATTAGGAACACGTTGAAGACTCAAACTTTTGAAAACTATAACTTATGGTGTACTCGATGAAATAATACCCATTTGTTATTAATATTAAGCAAAGATTGAGATCAAATAAAGTATAACAAAATAAAGAACAAAAATCAACTTAGACATGTTATATCACTGGAGCATTAGCCTCACAAAAACTTAAAAAACCAATCACTCAAATACTTGAGTTTAGAATAAGCAAACCAAAGCTATGGATTGAAGCAATGATGCAGATCACCAAACAAAACACAGTTTTCTTCACTTATTTGGCAAAGCACAAACATAGATTTTGGGTTTATACGGGTTCGATTCTTACCGTCACCGGAGTCTCGGGAGGTGCCGAGGTGATATGCAAGCCGCGGGGGAGGAGGAAGCAGTGCCGCTAGGCCTGAGAAGAGATTGGGACCGTCGGAGGAGGAAGTCGCTACCTCGCTGGAGTCGGCGCCGTCGCGGGGAAGACAACGGGAGACGGGAAGGAGAAAGAAAAGCTAGAGTTTTGTTTCGCTGTTTCGCCTTTCGTTGATCGCGATGCTGCCTTCAGAAATGAGAAGGAAATGGCGGACCCGGAGATTATTAACTATCAAGTATTATTATTTATTAACATTAAGTTACACTCTTACAGAAACTTATGATTAATACTTAATATTATTAAGTAATAAGTATTATTAAGTACCTCGGGTCGGTTCTCGGGTACCCAACAGTAGGAACCGAGAACCGACCCGAACCACTGGTTCTCATATTTTAAGGATCCAGACCTGAACCGATCAAACCAGGAACCGGCCTGAACCGTCCAATTCGGTTCGTGTGGAAACCACCCATCACCACCCATCTTCCCAAAACCCTGAGGTGATGGTAAGGGGGGACGGGGGTACATGAACACAAAGGATCGCCTACTGCAGGCGATGTGGGACTAACCCCAACCACAGGACCGCGGGGATATTCCGCCACATAAGGGGGGCCCACCGGGGTCAACACCCAGACCTGGAACGCGATGGGGGAAAGCCCAAACATGAAGTCCCACACACACATGTCCTGCTGGCTAATATAATCTCAACACACCCCCGCAGCAGGACAACCTGCCTCTGATACCATGTGGAAACCACCCGTCACCACACATCTTCCCAAAACCCCGAGGTGATGGTAAGGGGGGATGGGGGTACATGAACACAAAGGATCGCCTACTGCAGGCGATGTGGGACTAACCTCAACCACAGGACCGCGGGGATATTCCGCCACACAAGGGGGGCCCACCGGGGTCAACACCCAGACCTGGAACGCGATGGGGGAAAGCCCAAACATGCGGTCCCACACACACGTGTCCTGCTGGCTAATATAATCTCAACAGTTCGGTTTCGGTTCTGTTCCCAGTTCTTCGGTTCCTTTTGCACGGGCCTACCAAGACTTGTATGGGAAGTTGTTATCACACGAGCTTCAGCTAAATTCTGGAAAAACTGAAGCATAATCTGCCAGAAATTCAACTCAGACCAAATTTATGGCCTTCAAAGCAAATACAACAAAGAAAGCTAGAAGAGAAATCTCGTCATCGCCAAGAAGGGATGAAGACACATATAGCACTGGAACCAGATCATCATCAGAAGACTTATCAGATGATGTATTGGCACTGTTCACCAGGCAATTCAAGAAAATGTTGAGAAGAAGGAAGTAGTGGAATAAGAAGAAATCATCTGGACCAAGCTCCAATAAAAGCAAAGACAGATATAGAGACATAGATAAATCTATGGTCAGGTATGATACTCATCAGAATAAACAAATTAAGACTGACATAATCTGTCATTACTGTAATAGGCCTGGACATGTCATTGCTGACTGTCTAGTAAAAAGAAAGGAGAATAGAAAGTCTAAAGAAAAGAAGTTCTATAACGACAAGAAATTAGAAAAAGGACTAATGGCAAAGAAGCCTAAGACCTTATCTGATAGTGATACCGATTCAACTGAATTAGAAGAAGAACATGCACATATTGGACTATTCTCCTATGAAGAGGAATTTATCAGAGAGGCCATCTACAAGGGCAAAAACTCCACAACTTCATCACACTATGGTGATTCTGAATAATATATGGAGGTTAATTTGATGGCACTGTCTGATAATCCAGATACAGAAATTGCTTAATGTCATGATGCTCGGGTAATCTTTGGCAATTTTTTGTTGTTCTACAAATTCTATTCATGAGACTGTGGATGAGCTAGACTCAAGTGACTCAAAGGTTGATGCACATAAGTCTAACCCTGAGGCTGAACTGCAGTAGCTCACAGGAAAATTTGAAAAACTACTGGAAGCTCTTGTAAAGAGCAAGAATCTTGTCAAAAAACTAGTTATAGAAATTACATCACTAAAAGGTCATGAATATCATCATACGATGGATACTCAAAAGATTGGTCTTCAAAGTTCTAAGTTGGCAAGGCTGACTAAGATCATTGATGAACAAATCATATAGCTAAAACTAAAGGATACAACTATTTAGGAGTTAGAACTCATACTACTGAATGAAAAAAGACTAGTACAACAGTTTTCTAAACCTAAAACTGTGTTGCCTATTATAGATACCTTCTCAGGAACACCTGGAAGTGGGCTTGGGTATGTTAAACCCAAGTGAAAAAGAGGCAAAAAGCTGACAAGACAAAAGCGTCCAGTCATTCCATAACCTGTGTTTCAGACTAAGGGAAAAGAAACCCAGAAGTCTGGACCAGTTGGACCAAGTTCATATGTGAATAGGAAAGCAATTCCTAATGTGTCTGCTCCAAGGAGAACTGTTGTAACTGGGAGACAAAACAACCATTTTCCTCCCAGTCAAAATACAACTGTCAAGTTTGTTGATTCATGTTCTAAGGAATGTCAGCACAATGTTCCTTCTATTCCTCCAAAGAGGAGGTACACCAGATATGAATGTTGGTGTTATTGAAAGGTAAGACACTTTGCCTTGGACTGTTGGTTCAATTATACTGTGTCTCATGTTCAAAAAAATATATCCAGTTAAGAAGTTTACAGGTGGTCTCAATGGAGCAACAACTAACAAGCACCTAGGACCCAAGATAATTTTGGTTACTAAGGAAAAATAAATTCTTATTTTGTAGGTATGTCCAAGCACCAGGGAAAGACCAATATGGTACTTGGATAATGGATGTTCCAAACACATGATTGGAACAAGGAGTAATTTGAGGGAGTATATTCTTGAAAAGAATGGATCAAAAGTGATCTTTGGTGGAGCTAACAAAGGAATTACCAGAGGTTACGGTAAGATCTCAAATGGCTTAGTCACTTTCATCAAAGTATCTTATATGGAAGGGTTGCAACACAACCTTATAAGCATAAACCAACTTTGTGATCTTGGCTATGACATTTCATTCCACAATGATGAGTGCCTCATAAAGAAGTCAAGTGACCAAGAGGTTATCTTGACAGGCACTAGGTGTGGGAATGTATATTGCTTAAATTTTCTTTGTCTAAATTCAAACTCACTCGTTTGTCTAGTTGCAAATGAGAAAGCTTCACACTGTGTCAAATGTCACAAGAGGCTAGCTCATTTGAACTATAAGACCATAGGCAAGATTTTCGGCAAAGATCTAGTTAGGAATGGTCATAACATTAAATGCTTTAAGGTGAACATTTGATCTGCATGACAAAAAGGCAAGTAGACCAAAGCTTCATTCAAAAGTATTAAAACCAAAGACTCTATGAGGTGTCTATACCTCTTGCATATGGACTTGTTTGGTCCTATGTCAGTTCGTAGTTTAGGATGGAGAGTCTACCCCTTGGTAATTGTTGATGACTATTCTAGATTCTCTTGGGTTTTCTTTTTAAGGAAAAAGTCTGAAACTCCTAATGTCTTCAAGATATTTGTCAAACAAATACAAAATGAATTGAATAGTTCTGTGGTCAGAATCAGAAGTGATCATGGAACTGAATTTCAATCTGAATATATGACAAAGTTTTGTGAAGAACTTGGGATTCAGCATGAGTTTTTCTCTCCAAGAACACCCCAGCAAAATAGAATTACTGAGAAAAAGAGCATGACTCTCATTTAAGCTGGAAGAACCATGCTGAGTGATTCTTCTCTCCTAGAATATTTCTGGGCTGAAGTTATTAACACAACATGTCATGTTCTTAATAGAGCTTCAATCAACAAAAGGTTGAATAAG
Organism: Platanthera guangdongensis; assembly: GCA_039583875.1. Classification (NCBI taxonomy): domain Eukaryota; kingdom Viridiplantae; phylum Streptophyta; class Magnoliopsida; order Asparagales; family Orchidaceae; genus Platanthera; species Platanthera guangdongensis. Next base: position 78,437,722 of record CM077163.1, read on the forward strand.
ACTCCTTATGAACTAATGAAGGGCAGAAAAACAAACTTGGCCTATTTCAAAATCTTTGGATGTAGATGTTATGTCCTAAATAATGGGAAAACATACATAACTAAGTTTGCTGAGAAGTCCTATGATGGCATATTTGTTGGTTATAGTAACCATAGTAAGACTTATAGGGTGTACAATTTGAGGGATCAAGTTGTAGAGGAGTGTATTCATGTTGTATTTGGTGAAATTTCTATGTATTACATTGATAAGCCAGGTACATCAAGCACAACCGGAGTAGACTTGAAGCTAAAGGAGCTGTCAATAGAATACTCAGCTCCAGCAAGCCAAAGTATACAAGATGGAGTCAACATTGTTGAGGAAGTGCTTGCACAGGAACAACCAGAAGAAGAAACTCAGCAATAAGTTGAAGCTGTACAAAGAGAAGCTGTCACATTACCAGTTATTGTCAGACATCTAAGAGATCATCCAAGGGAACTGATCATTGGTGATGTAGCATATGGTATGACCACAAGAAGTAGACATTACAACACTGTGATGTATTCAAGTTTTTTGTCTCAAACAGAACCAAAGAAGTTTGAAGAAGTCAATGTAGATCCATTTTAGATAGGGGCTATGCAAGAATAATTAAACCAGTTCAAAAGAGGCAATGTCTGGAAGCTGTTTCCTAGACCAGATGACTATAACATCATAGAAACCAAGTGGATCTACATGAACAAATTGGATGAAAATGGTGTTAAAGACAGAAATAAGGCTAGACTGGTTGCAAAGAGCTATAGACAAGAAGAGGGCATAGACTTTGATCAAATCTTTGCACCAGTGGCTAGATTGGAAGTTATAAGACTCTTCCTGGCATATGTAGCCTACAAGGGATTCAAGGTCTACCAAATGGATGTGAAGTCAGTCTTCCTTAATGGTACCCTCAAAGAAATGGTCTATGTTGAGCAACCCTCAGGTTTTATTGATTCTACTAAACCAACTCATATTTATTTATTATTAAGAGCTCTCTATGGATTAAAACAAGCCCCAAGGACTTAGTATGCAACTCTATCTAAGTTTCTACTAGAGAATAAATTCTCAAGAGGGAAAATAGACAAAATACTATTCCTAAGGGAAGTCAAAGGCAAGACCATTTTAGTACAAATATATGTTGATGACATTATATTTGGTTCTACTGATGAGTCACTTTACACTAGGTTTGCCAAACTTATGCAAGGTAAATTTGAGATGAGTAGCATGGGTGAACTCAAGTTTTTATTGGGTCTCCAAGTTAAGCAAACTATAGATGAACTTTTCATTAATCAATCTAAGTTCACCAACGAGTTAATCAAAAAGTATGACATGAAAACATCCACTTCCATGAAAACTCTTATGGGGTCTAGTATGTCTTTAGACTAGGATGATGCTGGCAAGCCAGTTGATATCACCTTGTATAGGGGCATAGTTGGATCATTACTCTATCTAACAGCCAGTAGACCATACATAATATATATTATATGTGTCTGTGCTAGGTATCAAGCATGCCCTAAGGAATCTCACTATACAATAGTCAAAAGAATATTGAGATATCTAAAGGGCACACCTAATCTTGGTCTATGGTATCCTAGGAATAGTGATTTTGAACTAATAGGCTTTTCAGATGCAGATTATGCAGGTTGTAAAGAAGACAGGAAAAGTACTTCAGGTTCATGTCAATTACTTGGAAGAAGGTTGGTGTCATGGAGCAGCAAAAAACAAATAAGTGTAGCAATATCCACAGCTGAATCTGAATACATTTCAGCTAGAAGTTGTTGTGCACAATTGCTTTGGATTCAACATCAGTTACAAGATTACAACTTACAGCTAAATAAAATTTCATTATTTTGTGATTCTACTAGTGCTATTTCAATTGCAAAAAATCTTGTATCACATAGTAGAACAAAACTTATTGAAATTAGATATCACTTCATTAGGAAACATGTAGAAAATGAAGATATTAGTTTAAAATTTGTTCCAACAACTAAACAAATAGCTGATATTTTTACTAAGCCCTTGAGGAAGAGAAGTTTAATTTCTTTAAGTTTGAACTTGGAATGTTGAATCTTGAATAACTTATGCACATATAAAAAATTTGACATAAAATAAGAATACAATATAAATGTTAGTAATTAAGTTTAATTACCTAAATATAAAAAATAGATCTTAAAAATGTCAAGTATCTATATTTTAGAAAATAAAATTTTGACTAAGTCAAAAGTTGTATCGAGACACTAGAGAATGTGTCGAGACATCTAAGAAAGTGTCAAGATAATAGAAAATGTGTTGACACTATATATATGGCATTGTGTCGAGACACAAAAAAGTGTGTCGACGCTACATTCTGGAAAGTATCGAGACACTAAAGTAAGTGTCGTGACATAAGGGTGTCGAGACCCTAAGGTATGTGTCGAGAGACATAATCATGGTGTCAACTTATGTCGACACATCTCGATAGACAACTTTTCCCTGTGTCGACACTAGGTATTTACCTAAAAATTTAGAATATTTTAAATTCAGTGTGCCCTTTCTTCTTCAGGAAAGATTAGACTATAAATAGGGTGTGAAAGTAAAAGTTGACTACGCTCTCTTGATTTCTTGAACTTTTGATTCCTGAGTGTCGAGACCTAGAACCCAGATCAGTCGACACTTGTCAACAATTTCTCTCAACTCCAATGGCTCCTAAGAATGACGACAACATCTTTGAAGGATATGAACTTGTTCGCAATGGATTCAACTCAACGTATGAAGAAATTAGGAACATCATTGACCTAATCACTGAAGCAAGATTGGAATATCTGCTTTCAGAACCATCAAAAATCTGGAAAGAGAAGTTGCAAAATTCTTCTCTAATGCTAAACTGGATTCAAACTCAGAAAAGATTAAGTCTAAAGTGAATGGAGCAAAGGTTAAACTAACAACCAAAAGGCTGACAAGGATATTTCACTTACCAAGAAACGATCAGGAAGATGACATAGACTCAGCCAGGACTGCAGAAGCATTGGTGTGGTGTGGATTGGCCCTTACCACTAAGATTGGAAGCATCCTGAATAGGAAGGGATTGAATTCACAAGAAAATTTCCTATTTGAAATAATTGAGAAGGTGTTGTTGCGTAAAACAAGAGCACATGATAGGATATCTGCTCAGATGTTTGAGCTAATGACAAGAGTAATCTTCAAAGTAAAGACAAACTGGAGCAAAGTTGTCTTTCACAGAATAACAGAGAGCATCAAGAAGCTCAATATGGGCAGAATTCAAAGTCTATACTTGGTTCATGTCATTCCAGACAGCCTCAACCTCAAGATTGGATCTAAGATCAATCATATGAGGAGAATGGACATGAGGATACTTGCTAGGTGGGATAGATTCCTACCTTAGGAAACACCTGTAGTCGTGTAACACCCCCTATCCGTCGTATAGCATATAACAGTAGGTCCGGTCGGGGCCCGACGCCATATACCACAGACAGACAGTGTGGTTACTCAATGGAAACCATCCAACCAATAACAACGTCCTACACAGAGCATTCTAGCGGAAGCAATTAAAATTGTTGCATTAATAAAGAAACCAACACAAGCATGAATGTCCACTAATACGCCAAAATGAATGACGTACAAATACACAAGTACAGGCCTTATGGCCTTACAATTGTTTTCCTCAAATTACATGTTTTCAAACCTCGGCACGTAGGCCGGCCATTCATGAATAAAAGAAAACACTCAAAAATTAGGCCTTCGAGGGCCGGCTCAGCAACTTGGGCTTTAGCCCGCTATTTACCGCTCGGCTCCGCAGCACCTGCAAGCACAATCCACCGCAACGGTGGCAAACCAAAGCAACGGTCAGCAATGCTGACCAAATTATAACGATCTCGCCCCCATTTCGGGGCGGTGATGCTCCTTCCCTGCAGTTTATTAGCATAACCAAGCAGTATATATATACATTGCATCACAGGCGTTGGCATGCACGGCCACCCGCCCCGTGCTCTAAGGGCACATTCTAGGTGATCACGGTCAAAGTCCGCTAACTCACCACTGCCCCCAGGACGACAATAACTCGTGAGCAATCTGATCTTTCTGGCCACTGCCTAAGACCCTCCATCTAAGCCAACGGTAAGTGCCAAGTTACTTTAGGTCTCTTTAACCGAACGACATAGATCGGGTATGGTTCCACCTGACCCGTTGCTCACACTGCAACGTCAACTTAAGTCGTCTACACGGGTCAAGCTTCCCCGAGTCCCATATCTCCCATATATATCACATAACCCAGTTATGTTCAGGTTGGCTCCCAGGACACCATGATGGCAGAACCACGTGTCCGGCCAGTTTTTCGAGTGCACCTTAGAGTTAATCCCCAAGGCTCCATGTTGCAATCTACCTCGTAGAAAACCCGAAAAACAAACATTCGCACGGAGTCTTCTCCGGCCATTTATGCAATGCAACATCACCGATCTAAACCAACTTGTCTGGGTAGGCTTCACACATTATGCCTATATCCGTTCTCGATTACGGACTCTACATGTACACAATGGGGATTATTCATGTCTACCCGAAGGAACGCCTCAAACTCACCACAACCTCGCGAGAGCGGGCTTCCCTATGCAAAAGAAGTAGAGCTTCACATGCCCAAGTAGAGAATCGTTACCCTAGCGTTCTTCCTTGGTGCCATGGAAATGTAAGAGGATGAAAAGCACCGCACTCTCCTTGCCTCCGTAGATCCGAAGTTGGTTCGCAACTTGGAGCTATGAAGCTCCGTCGGTGACCGGATCTAGGCTTCTTCTTCTTCCTTTGCTCTCCCCTCTCTCTAGACTTAGAAAGAGAACCACTCAAGTGAAATGAGGGTTTCAATGGCCCAATCCCGGGTATATTCCAGTAGGAACAAACCCCAACCGTCGGATCCCAAAATAAGGAATTGAATGGCTACGATTCGTAGCTGAAAAGTAAAACCTGGGCCGAACACGGCCTGCGACACGCCCGTGTCCAGGTCTGTGTCCCTCATTCGCCGTCAAAATCAACGCGTTACAAAAATTACACGGGTCCCTACACGCCCGTGTTTAACCTGACACGCTCGTGTTCCAACTGACACGGTCGTGTGGTTGGTCGTGTGCCCCCATCGACACAGCCCCGAAAACAACCCGAGACTCACACGGGTCTTGGACATGCCCGTGTCTTATTTGACACGCCCGTGTCAAACCCGAACATACCTGGGCTCCAGGTCGTGTTCACTGTCTCGATACTTCGTCGAGCGAAGTTCGTCGACCACCCGACACGGCCGTGTACACTCCCGTGTCCTAGGCCGTGTTTCGTGTCTCGACATTTCGTCGAGCGGAAATCGTCGACTTCCCTGGCAGATCGTCGACACGAGCTCGACACGCCCTAAGACACGCCCATATCTCAGGCTGTGTTCGCTGCTCGACGATCGTTGACTCCAAAAATTCGTCGACCTCACGGCCAAATCGTCGACTCGAGCCTGACACACCCTGGGACACGCCCGTGTCCCAGGCCTTGTGCCCCCTGCCAAATTCCAGATTTGGCCCAAAACGCCTCCCGTCGCTCTTTTGAGTTTCGGGGCGTTACAACTCACCCCCTCTTAAAAGAATTTCGTCCTCGAAATTACATAAAGGAAAGAAACACAAAACTTAAACGGTACCTGAGTGAAACAACTCCGGGTACTCCTCAAGCATAGTCTGCTCTCGCTCCCAAGAGAGCTCCCCTCGACCGTAATTGTCCCAACGAACCTTGACCATCCTGATCTCTTTATTGCGTTGCCGCTTGACTTTCGAGTCTTCAATACGTACGGGCTTGACTTTTGTCGTCAACCCACTATCAACCAACACTTGATCGATAGTGATCACTTGCGTAAGCTCTTGCACCGCCTTCCGCAGCACCGATATATGGAATACATCATGTAGACCACTAAGCTCCACTGACAGCTTCAACTGGTACGCTGCTTCACCAATCCGCTCCACAACCTCAAACGGTCCAAGGTACCTCGAGCTTAGCTTCTTCAAGTGCCTCACCCGTGAGACACCCTTGAACGGCTTGATCTTCAAGTACACACAATCGCCAACAGCGAACTTCACGTTCCTGTGTTTGGCATTATAGTACTTAGCCTGGCGGTCCTGAGCAATTAGCAACCTCTCCCAAATGGTTCTCACCAAAGAAGTAGCATCCTCCACCTCTAATCGCTTATACAACTTTGATTCACCCGTTTCCAACCAGGACAACAGCGTGTGACATTTTCTACCATAAAGGGCCTCGAAGGGCGCCATTTGAATGCTCGCCTGGTAGCTATTGTTGTAAGCGAATTCCACCAAGTATAGGTGATCTTCTCATTGTTTTCCAAAGTTCAGGACACACATGCAAAGCATGTCTTCCATTGTCCTATTGACCCTCTCGGTCTGCCCATCCGTTTGCGGATGAAAGGCTGTGTTATAACTCAGCTTTGTTCCCAACATTTGCTGCACCAGCCTCCAATCATTGGACATGAACCGCCCATCTCGGTCACTCACGATGCTGCAGTGCACACCATGAAGCCGTATAATATTATCCACATATAGCTTTGCCAATTTCTCAACTGGATCATCCTTCCTATGAGAAATGAAATGTGACACCTTTGTTAGACGATCTATGACCACCCAAATGGCGTCGTTCCCCTTTTGCGACCTTGGCAATCCGTGCACAAAGTACATAGTAATGTCGTCGAACTTCCACTCCGAAATAGGTAAGGATTTCAAGAATCCTCTCGGCTTTTGGCATTCCGCCTTCACCAAGGCGCAAGTTTGACACTTTGTCACGTAGAGCGCCACATCCTTTTTCAGTCCTGGCCACCAGAACAATTTCTTAACATCGAGGTACATCTTCATAATCCCCGGGTGAATTGAGTACTTGGTATGATGCGCCTCGTACAACAATTCCACCCGCAAATTGCACACGCTTGGGACGCACAGATGACCGTCTTTCCAAAGTAATTCGTCCTCCACAATGAATTGGGAATTTTACCCATCCAGAGCCTCTATCATGAGTTGCTTCATGTGGACATCCATATCCAATGCCTGCCGAATCCGATCAGCCAGGTCATATTGGACTTCGGTCCAATTCAATACTGCTTCAGCACCTGATTGCTTATCAATGCAAAAGATCTTCAACGCCTCTAACTCCCGAACCAACCGCTCGTCATGGACCGACAGCCAATTGGCTTGAGATGGGGCCCGACAACTCAATGCGTCCACAACCGCATTACATTTACCAGGCACGTAGTGGATCTTGAATGTATAGTCCCCCAGGAACTCCATCCATCTACGCTGTCGCATGTTCAGATCTTTCTGATCAATCAAATACTTCAGGCTCTTTTGATCGGTGTAGATATCAATCTTCACACTGTACAAATAATGTCTCCACAGCTTCAAGGCAAAAATCACGGCCGCTAACTCTAAGTCATGGACCGGATAGTTCCTCTCGTGCACCTTCAGCTGCATCGAGCCATATGCTATAACGCTTCCATGTTGTAACAGCACACAACTCAAACCACTGCCCGAAACATCGCTATAAATCTTATAACCTTCGGTCCCACTCGGTGAACTCAACACAGGCGCCATGGTCAACCGACATTTCAACTCCTCAAAAGCTCACGCGCACTCCGGCATCCGAACGAACTTCTGCTCCTTCCTCATCAAAGTAGTGAGAGATAACGCTATCCGCGAGAAGTTCTCTACGAAGCGCCAATAAAATCCGGCAAGCCCCAGAAAGCTCCAGACTTCCGCTACCGTAGAAAGCTCAGGCCACTCTCGTATCGCAACAATCTTCGCCGGATCCAGTGCAATACCTTCCCCACTCACTATATGACCGAGGAACGCCACTGAGGACAACCAAAACTCACACTTCGAAAACTTGACGTACAATTTATTCCTCCTTAGCGTCTCCAAAACCAAATGAAGATGCCTGAAGTGATCTTCCTCACTCTGCGAGTACACCAAAATATCGTCGATGAAGATGATCACAAAATGGTCCAAGTACTCCCTGAAGGTTCTGTTCATCAAATCCATGAACACTGACGGCGCATTCGTCAGCCCAAATGGCATGACCGTAAACTCGTAATGCTCGTTTCTTGTACTGAACGCTGTCTTAGGGATATCACTCTCCCTTATCCGCAGCTGATAGTTACCAAACTTGAGATCTAACTTAGAGTACACCGTAAACCCGACCAACTGATCAAAAAGATCATCGATCCTTGGGATTGGGTACTTATTCTTTTCCGTTAGCTTGTTTAACTCCCGATAATCAATACAGAGTCTCAAGCTCCTGTCCTTCTTCTTTACAAAGAGGATCAGTGCGCTCCAAGGCGACGAACGTGAACGCACAAACCCTTGCTCCAACAACTCTTGAAGTTGCACCTTCAGCTCCTCCATTTCCTTAGGCGCTAGCCGATATGGAGATCGTGACACAGGCTTCACACCTGTCACTAGCTCAATAGTGAAATCTATCTCCCGTTGAGGCGGGGCTCCAGGAAGATCTGCAGGGAACACATCAGGGTACTCAGCTACCACTAAAATACTATCCAACGTAGTCTTTGGTTTTGTAACCTCCACTAGTGTAAAGAACAGCTCTACACCAGCACGAACCGCCTTCACCACCTGAAGAGCAGACATTAATGTCTTGCTCGACCCTTTCAAGCCCGTAAAAGTCGTCTCACGACTTGCTCCCAACTTGACTTCCTTATGACCGCAATCAATATAGGCTTGCTACTCCAAGAGCCAGTCCATGTCAAATATAACGTCGAACTCCACCAATGGTAGTAACGACGCTTGCAGATTGAACTCTTGATTCCCAATGCGAATCTTAACACCACATATTTTATCTATGTGCATCGAACACCCATTCGGTAACAAAACATACAACTTGTCCTTCGTCATCGAAGAAGGTATTCTGATGCGCGATATGAATCCTTCGGACAAGAAGGAGTGTGAAGCTCCCGTATCAAAGAGTGCTCTCGCCGGAAACTCACAAATCAAAACAAATCCTAAACAAGCAGTGGTAAGGTAACATACGCATAACAAGTATTTAAAGAAACTTAACTTGCTACAAATTAAGCCGTACCTGTCACCACATCCGCTTGTTTGATGACCTCCTGTTAGCCAAGATTATAAACCCTTGGTTGAGCCGGAGCATAATGGGACGCGGTTGACTCCACCGCCTTGCCCTTCTCTTCATAAGTTGGTCCCGGCTTTCTCTCGGACTCGGGACGTCCGCTCCAACAATCACGGGCAAAGTGCCCCGGCTTCCCACAAGTAAAACATGCACCCGGGGTCCGACCTGTAGTCTCCCCAGAAGCACCGGAAGAAGGAGCTGGACCCGAAGTCCTAGCCTTCTTAAAGAATTTACGGTACCCAGACTTTGCGGTAGTCGGCACCTTGAACTCAGATTTCTTATCACCCAAGCTTTTCTTCGCTTGAACATTCTTCATGTCATTCTCCAAGGACCGGGCCGTGTTGACCAAGATCAAGAAACCCTGCGTCATCAGCCCCGAGAGTAGTAGCCTCAAGTCATCTCTTAGACCTTTGTAGAAACGGTTGGTCTTACGCTCCTCATCCGCGATGGTGGAGCTAGCATACCGACCCAACCGAGTAAACTCGTGGAGATACTCATCCACGCTACTCTCTCCTTATACCAACCTCTAGAACTCATTCTCCAAAGCTATCCTCTGAGTCGAAGGGAGGTACCTAGCCAAGAACAGTCTCGAAAACTCCTCCATCAATCCATCTGTAAGTTGCCTACCTCTCAATAGATGCAGCTCCAAACCCTCCCACCACAGCCTAGCGTCTCCATCCAACAGGAACGTAGCTATAGTGGTCATCTGGCACTCCTCCGTCTCCGTCGCTGTCAAGACTCTCTTCACACGGGAGAGCCAGTCTTCAGCTTGAGATGGGGTTCCCAACCCCGAGAATACCAGAGGATTAAAGCTCATGACATATTTGAGCTGTCTCTCGGTTGCCCTCCTTGGCACCAACGGCTCCACTACTACCTACTCCACTCTTCTCGGCTCAACCTCTAGAAGAGGTACTTGCTCCATCGCAGGAGAGGGCTGTTGCATTTGCCTTGCAGGCTGCGCATTGATCATGGCAAACACTACTTCGGCCACCAATCGGATGGTCTCAGCCGATGGAGGTGTTGCAGGAGCATCATTTGGTGCACTACTAGCCTCAGAAACTCGGCATTCCGACGGCCCAGCACCACTTCTGGTCACCTATAGTGGTACAAAACACCGTTAAGCGACCAAACAATATTGCAAAACGCAATTATAGGAACACGCAGGTTCCTCAAACGTATGTATTTTTCATTCCTAAGTGGACATTCATGGGTTATTTTGTTGTTATAACGATGACGCACACACATGTGCTCACCACCCCTTAAAATAATTCGTCCACGAATTCATTTTAAGCCTGATCGAAACCAGTAGTCTGATACCAAATTGTAACACGCCCTATCCGTCGCATAGCATATAGCAGTAGGTCCGGTCGGGGCCCGACACCATATACCACAGACAGACCGGGTGGTTACTCAATGGAAACCATCCAACCAATAACAACGTCCTACACAGAGCATTCTAGCAGAAATAATTAAAATTGTTGCATTAATAAAGAACCCAACACTAGCATGAATGTCCACTAATACGGCAAAAGGAATGAAGTACAAATACACAGGTACAGGCCTTATGGCCTTATAATTGTTTTCCTCAAATTACATGTTTTCATACCACGGCACGCAGGCCGGCCATTCATGAATAAAATAAAACACTCAAAAATTAAGCCTGCGAGGGACGACTCAGCAACTTGGGCTTTAGCCCGCTATTTACCGCTCGGCTCCGCAGCACCTGCAAGCACAATCCACCGCAACGGCGGCAAACCAAAGCAACGGTCAGCAATGCTGACCAAATTATAACGATCCCGCCCCCATTTTGGGGCGGCGATGCTCCTTCCCTGCAGTTTATTAGCATAACCAAGCAGTATATATATACATTGCATCATAGGCGTTGGCACGCACAGCCACCCGCCCCGGGCTCTTAGGGCACATTCGCGGTGATCACAGTCAAAGTCCGCCGACTCACCACCGCCCCCAGGGTGGCAATAACTCGTGAGCAATTTGGTGTTTCTGGCCACTGCCTAAGACCCTCCATCTATGCCAACGGTAAGTGCCAAGTAACTTTAGGTCTCTTTAACCGAACGACATAGATCGGGTACGGTTCCACCAGACCTGTTGCTCACACCGCAACGTCAACTTAAGTCGTCTGCGCAGGTCAAGCTTCCCCGAGTCCCGCATCTCCCATACATATCACATAACCCAGTTATGTTCAGGTTGGCTCCCAGGCCACCATGATGGCAGAACCACGCGTCCGCCCAGTTTTTCGGGTGCACCTTGGAGTTAATCCCCAAGGCTCTCTGTTGCAATCTACCTCGTAGAAAACCCAAAAAACAAACATTCGCACGGAGTCTTCTCCGGCCATTTATGCAATGCAACATCACCGATCCAGACCAACTTGTCCAGGTAGGCTTCACACATCATGCCTATATCCGTCCTCGATTACGTACTCTACATGTACACAACGGGGACTATTCATGTCTACCAGAAGGAACGCCTCAAACTCACTGCAACCTTGCGAGAGTGAGCTTCCCTGTGCAAAAGAAGTAGAGCTTCACATGCCCAAGTAGAGAATCGTTACCCTAGTGTTCTTCTTTGGCGTCATGGAAATATAAGTGGATGAAAAGCACCGCACTCTCCTTGCCTCCGTAGATCCGAAGTCGGTTTATGATTTGGAGCTCCGAAGCTCCGCCGGTGACCGGATCTAGGCTTCTTCTGCTTCCTTTGCTCTCCCCTCTCTCTAGACTTAGAAATAGAACCACTCAAGTGAAATGAGGGTTTCAAAGGCCCAATCCCGGGTATATTCTAGTAGGAACAACCCCCAACCGTCGGATCCCAAAATAAGGAAATGAATGGCTACGATTCGTAGCTAAAAAGTAAAACCTGGGCCGAACACGGCCTGCGACACGCCCGTGTCCAGGGCCGTGTCCCTCATTCGCCGTCAAAATCAATGCGCTACGAAAATTACACGGGTCCCGACACGCTCGTGTTTAACCTGGCACGCCAGTGTTCCAACTGACACGGCCGTGTGGTTGGCTGTGTGCCCCCATCGACACAGCCCCAAAAACAACCCGAGACTCACACGGGTCTTGGACACACCCGTGTCCTATTTGACATGCCCGTGTCAAACCCGAAGACACCTGGGCTCCAGGCCGTGTTCACTATCTCGATACTTCGTCGAGCGAAGTTCGTCGACCACCCGACACGGACTTAGACACGCCTGTGTCCTAGGTCGTGTTCCGTGTCTCGACATTTCGTCGAGCGGAAATCACCGACTTCCCTGGTAGATCGTCGACACGAGCTCGACACGCCCTGAGATACGCCCGTGTCTCAGGCCGTGTTCCTAATGCTGAAGTTTAGCAAGATGAGGCTAACTTGGAAAACATCAATATTGATGAAGAAGGTGCAAGGGTTGAGAGGGAGTTAGCAGATATGGCCCCAAGTACTGAAGGAGCTAAAGAGACAAAATCAGTTGAAGTAGTTAGTTCATCTGAATCTGAGGAGGAAGAATCCTCTCAGCTAAAGAAGAGGAAAATAATTGAACTCAAAAAGAGGAGTAAAAGCTACAAGAAGATCACTTTGTCTGGACCAACACTAGCTCCTGCAATGGATTCAAGCTCAATTATAGTTCAACTGCAAATAATGCTTGACCAACAAAGAACTCAACTTGAGAAGTATGTAGATGAAAGCAATAAACAGTTGTAGTTTCAGCTGGCTCAGGACATCAAATCTGTTAGATTTGAAGTAAATCTACTGAAGTAAGATATGACTGATTTCTTTGAAAGAGGAACTAATGTTGTACTTTATATTGCTAAACAGCAACAAGAATCAAACAAAACTGAAAATGAAATAGCAGTAAAACAAGGCTATGTCCTTGAGAATCAAAATAGAAAGAATGAAAACATGATTGAATTGAATAATACTTCACTAATCAAGTTGGCTGAATAAACTACTGCTTTGGAGACCAAGATAACTTCTACCTCTAAGGATATTGAAACTCAGCTAACGACACACTCAGCCTCTTTGATTAAGGATATCAAGGCTTATGATAAAGAATTGGATGAACATTTACTCAAAGTAAAGAATACTTTAACCTCAGGGATTAATTATCTGGATGTTCAATTAAGATTTCACAAAAATGATTTAAGAGATCATATAGAAAGAGAAGTCATAAAGGGGGAGAGAGTGATGATAAAGGCCAGCTCTGAGCATGTTATTTGGACATCAAATAGCATCAGGGAAACTCTAGGCCATCCTCCCATATGGTATGATGAAGATCATACAACTGAGTCTGGTTGCCAATCAGCTCATTTTGAGGCCATTCAAACTGTTGTCCAATCAATGTACAGTCCTCCAACACAAATTCAAAATATAGTATGTGAGGAGGGGGAAATGACTGATTCTGCATTGTTAAAAGAGAAGGAAGCTCAATTATCAAAGAAAAGATTTAAGGAGTAAGCTGAAGCTAAGCCTGATTTTGGGCAGTGGAGTCCAACATCTAGATCAATTATATTCATTGCATGGAAAGCAGTCAATAATAATACAACTAAAAGGGCGAAATGGTATTCAGAGCAAGAGTAGGACAAGCACACAAAGCAGCAAGAGATCATCCAAAAATTCAGAAAAGATCTGAAGGCAGGGAAGATTCTAGTTGAATCAATAGAGCCCAACAAGTATTTCCCCAAGCCCTATCATTATCATGAAATACAAAAGATCAAGCAAGAAGAGATTTCTAAAGCCAAGAATGTCAAGAGAAAGGAGAAAGTGGTTGATGACAAGATGCCAAAAGTCAAAGCTAGAATACAATCAGGAAAAGGCATTGTCATCAAGGAGCCATAAAAACCTTAGGATATTATTTCATTTTCTAGGCATTATGTAATTTTGCTTTAAGAATAGTGTAACAAATCTGAAAAGTGTAATCTTTTGACAAATTATTATGAAAAAGTTGGGTTGCACTGTATTCTATCTGTGTTATCATTGGTGCACTTTATATTTTGTTCAGCACTTTTGAATGTGCATCTTAATTATCATATTTTGGTATTGTGGTGTATATCATTGAATTGGGGTTATGACTTCTCCAAATAGGGGGAGATTGTTGTGTACATTAGAAAAAATGCACTTGATTTATATAATCACTTTAAACTCAATGATATATACAAGTATGTATTTGATGCATATTTCAGTTCATGCATGCAAGTTGTCTATGTTATTTTGATTGGACAGGTGGTCCAAGTTATATTGACAGGTGGACTCAAAGAAGCTGAGTAGAAAGTGAAGAAAATTGTTCTAAGTACAAAAGCGTCGAGTGACGTTAGCACAGTGCTGAGTGAAGTCAGCACAGTCAACATTTAGAAACTTGCAGTGCAGAAAAATGGCTAAGTACAAAGTGTCGACATACTTCAACTGTGTCGACACCTTTGTAGAAGAAGTGTCAAGACGAGTCTGTTAACTCGACACATTGACGACTAAGTCAGCAGTGTCGAGATAAGTCAACTAACTCGACACATTGAAGATTCAAGATAGCTATGTCGAGACAAGTTAGTTATCTTGACACCTTGAAGAATAAGTCAGCAGTGTCGAGACAAGTCAGCTAACTCGACATTTTAAAGCGTAAGATAGAAGTGTCGAGACAATACAACTACCTCGACACAATGAAGACTGAAGTGTAGACTTATACAAGTGTCGACACCGATAGACTGAAAATTATACTAAGGAAAATCGACACAATGAAGGATTAAAGCAAGTATAAAAGTGTCGACACCGGCAGACTGGAGTGTCAAGACAATTCAACTGTCTTGACATAGTGATGAAGTAAAGCAAGCATAGAAATGTTAATACCCGGCAGACAGTGTTGTCGAGATAATTCAACTTTCTCGACACAGTGCTGATTTAAAGATGTCGACACAGATGACAGTTGTGTCGAGACAAGTCAATTGTATCGACACTTTTAAGTACAAATGAAAATTCTTCTAAGTAAAATTGTGTTGAGACTACTAAGATGTCTCGACACATTCTAAGAACAAGTGTCGAGAGACTTTGGATATCTCGACATTTATGTTTCTGAAGATGTGAAAAGTCAACAAAGAAAATTCAAGACAAGTCAGAACTGTCACATCAACTACAATAATGTGATATCTCAACAAAAATAGTTTAAGGGAGAATTTGAAGTATGATGTCACATGCTGATGTCATCAATCAAAAACCAGCAATCCACGAAGGCTATAAATAGAGGGGTTGTCTACACAGAAAGAATCAATCAGACAAATCATTCTATTCTCTCATTCTGATTTTTCTAAGTCAGAGGAGGGCGGCAATCCCGAGAAAAAAGAAGAAGACGAAGGTATTCAAGAAACTCTCCAGATCCTTTCATCAAGTTGATCTGAAGATTAAGGTGGATCTGATCTACAATTTCTTCAAGAAAATCAAGCCGATCATCAAGTAGGTTAAGATCCATAGAAGTATCTTTTCAGCCAGTCAGTTTATCAAGAAGTAATCCATTGCTGATGAATTGAAGAATCTGTATTATCAGATAAGTCAAATTACAGAATTCATATTTTCTGAAGATTACTTTTCTTATTTACCTCTTAATTTTGTAAGATCTCATTGAGATCTGAGTGGGTAGGAGATCTAATCTCTGAGTTATAAGCCTAATTTATAAGGGATGGGGTAGTGTTCTTGAGGGACCTGAGGTAGGTGATTTGAGTGGATCACTGAGGTGTAAGCCTGTGTTATTAAGACTGAGGTAGGGTTCTTGAGGGACCTGAGGTAGGAGATTGGGAGAATCTCTGAGGTAGGACCAGTTGGTCTGAGTGTAGGTTTCTTAATAGAAACTGAGCTTGTAAGATCTTTGGATCTAAGTTGAAGATGAGGAGCTCTAACCTTATCTAGCACATTGCTAGTGAGGAAGAAGGGGGAAAGTGGATGTACCCTAGATAGGAAAACCACTATAAATTCTTTGTGTGCTGTGATTTGCCTGTGCTATATTCTATGAATGATTGTGTTATGTTATTGTTAAGATTACTATTCAAGTATCTGCTGAACATTTAAGTTACAAAGAATTGACAAAGTATTTTAAAAGACACATATTCATCCCCTCTAGGTGATTAACTACCCATAGGATTATCTTTCATCGGTTTCACAAAAAAGATGAGGAGAGACCTGAATTGCTTCAGCCCTTGTTCACTGTGGCTTGGAATAAAATTACGGGGGTTTTAAAATAGGGCTCTAATAGGGCAAGCCATCAAATTATGGAGTTACTAAAATTAATGGATATAATTAATTCCATTAACCTTCAAAATTCAATGAAAATTAATTCCCACAAACAATTAATTAAATTCACAATTTAGCCAGAAATTGTGCCAAGGGTGAGACCGAGGTCGCGATTGAATTTACGAGATGGTCTAGCCAACCTATCAGAGGCTTCGGCCATTCGTGCGAATTAACGCATGCTCGTAGGAGTCTGAAAAGACTCAAAACTCACATATGATTTCACCAGGACGTCCCAATGAGTCAAGTCCACTTAACAAAAAATTTCCAATATTCTTTCACTTGGACTTGTGCTCATCGTAATTTATGACATTCTGATAAAATCTTCACTAAACTTAAGGGTACCAATTAGCAAACGACATATTAAGTCTTCTCTCACATTAATCCGGCCCAACCAAATCATTCACTCTGAACCATGACAACAATACATCATTATGCGACACGGGACCTTCCATGGTCACAACAGCTTACTGACTCAATTGACATGGAAAAAATGTGGTTATATTAAAACATAGAACAACATATAGAAAATGTGCACATGAAGGTTGTTATAATTTGGTGGTCAATCAAATTTCTCAAATGAATGCACTAAAACATACTGTGAGAAGTTCTAAAGTGTTCAAAAGAATAAATATTTCAAACCTTAAGGTTTTGAAATTCATGTGTCAAAAAAACATATCACATATCATAATTCAATTGAAGTGTCATAGGCCTTATGCTTCGACTGACAGAAGTCATGAGACCTTGTATGAAGTGTAACGTGTCACATAAAACCTACAAATATCGAAACATAATGATATTCATGAGCGAATATTATTCAACTTTTTAATGAATTGTATAAAATGCAATACAAATGACAAATAACTGAATGTAGCCTCCCACTAATCTAGTACATCAAACGATTCTTTAAGCCTCGTATTAATAACATGATTTTGAAACACATTAGGGAGAATTTCTTTAGTAAGTAGATCGGCTAACATGTCATCTGTCCCTAAATGCTCCACCAAAATATCACCATTTTAACCAATTCCTTAATGGTCAAGAATTTAATTTCCATATACTTAGACCATGTGATACTTTTATTGTTCATCGAGAACATAACTGCAGAAATATTATCATAATAAAATCGGGTGGGTCCAGCTACAAATTCAACGAGCTTCAATTTTGTAATGAAGTTTTTAAACCACACTGCATGAGTAGAAGCTCCAAAAAGAGTGATGAACTCTGCATGCAATATGGATGAAGTGATGAGTGTCTGTTTGACACTCTTTCTCAAAATGGTCTCACCAATAAACTTAAAAATATAACCTGAAGTAAACTTTCCATTATCTTCACACCTGACAAAATAAGAATTTGTATACCCCACTAACTTAAGGTTTTGAATTTTATGGTAGACCAACTTAACATCCTTAGTTCCCTTTAAATACCTTTAAGACTTTCTTGAGATATATACAACAGTCTATCTTATTTTCTACAAAACCAAAAGAAGTAACTAACTCATCGAATTTAAGATACCACTATCTAGAAACTTGCTTCAGACCATATAGGGATTTGTTAAGTTTACATAAAAGTTGGTCGAAATGACCAGACTTGAATCCCTCAGGCTGCACCATATAGAACTCTTTGGCAAGATCGCCATTCAAGAATGCGGTCTTCACATCAATCTGATGTAGCTCCAAATCATAATAAGCTACTAATGTCATTATCACTCTGAAAGAGTCTTTAGAGGAAATGAGAGAAAAGGTCTTGTGATAATCGATTCCTTCTCTCTGCGTAAATCTCTTGGCTACCAGTCTGGCCAAAAACTGCTCGACCTTTTGTTTAAAGTCTTTCTAGGTCTTAAACACTCATTTATAACCAAAGAGCTTATAGTCTTTGGGTAACTCAACTAACTCCCAAACCTTATTCAGCTTCTTAGACTCCATCTCGTCTTTCATCGCATCCCACCACAGATTAGTTTTAGGTCCATACACACCTTCATTAAATGTCACTGTGTCAACCACTTGACCAATATCATAATCACTCTCTCCTAAATAGATTTCATAGTCTGAGAAAATTGCAGGCCTTCACTGCCCAATGGATCTCCTAGTGGGCGGATAAACCTCCTTAACATGAGGAGGAACCTCAACTGGAATCAGTGGAAAGACCGCTTCCACATCCTACAGTTGTTCTGTCGCAGGTTCAGGCACCGCAGGATCTCCTACCAAGGGCACAGATAAATTAATAGACACAACTTCCTCGAATTTACTAATAGGGCTAGTGCAACTAGGTTCGTCAGCGACATCTCATTCTAAAAATTTAGCTATTTGTGACTATATAATTTTGGGTCCTCCTAAAGGGTAATAGAACTTAAATCCCTTAAAGTGATGCGGGTAGCCTATAAAATAACAACGACAAGACCTAGGGGCAATCTTACTTTTAGATGGGTTGTACAAATGGACTTATGTAAGACAACCTCAAACGTGCAAATGATTAAGGTTGGGTCGTCTACCAGTCCACAACTCAAAAGAGGTTTTAGGTACTGACTTAGAAGGTACTTTATTAAGGATGTATACTACAGTCTTAAGCGCCTCACCCTATAAAAATTCAGGAAGATTTGTTCTACTCATCATGCTTATCATCATTTCTTTAAGGGTACGATTACGCCTTTCAGCATTACCATTTTGCTCAGGACTACCGGCATAGAGTATTGGGTAACAATGTTGTAGCTCTCCAAGTATCTGGCAAACAAACTTTTATGTTGCCCGGAGGCATCATGTCTACCAAAATACTCGCCTCCTCTGTCAGGCCTAATAATCTTTATGACTTTCCCTATTCGTTTCTCAACTTAAGTCTTAATAATCTTGAACTTTTCAAGAGATTCAGACTTCTCCTTAATTAAGTACAAATAACCAAAACGGGAGTATTCATCAATGAATGTAATAAAATAGGTATTCCTACAAAGGGTAGTGGAATAAGGGCCGCTGTTGTCCGTATGAATAACCTCTAATAAGCTTGAACTATGAGTTGAGCCTTTCTTCTTAATCTTGGTTATTTTACCTCTACAGTAGTCCACACATGTCTCTAGGTCACTGAAGTCTAGAGTAGGAAGAATATTTTCTTTAATTAATCTTTTTACTCTTTTCCTAGAGATATGACCTAACCTTTTATGTCATAGCATGGAGGAGTGTTCCTCAATGAGAGGTCATTTACTAGCAATATTTTCTACATTATATGAGATAACATAATAATTAACAGGTGCAAGATATATTCTATACAAATCATTATGTAAAAACTATTGGCCAATAAATCAAGATTCATGAAAAAGCTTAATTAAACCATAAGAAATATGAAAGACATAATTAAGTCTATCTAATGCATAAATAGAAATCAAGTTCCTTCTAAATGAAGAAATATAAAATATGTCTTTTAATAAAAGTTCATATCCTGAATCAAGGACTAAACAAATGTCTCTGATGAACTCCACCTCCACCTCAGCATTGTTGCCAAACATGAGTCTACACTCACTCTTGCTTGGCCTCCTCCTTTTGATGAACCCATGTAGTGTATAAGCAATATGATTAGTTGCTCCACTATCAAGCCACCAAGAACCTGATGGGGCTTCAATTAAATTGGATTCATAAAGGACAAAAGCTAAAGGGTTACCTTTAGGTGCAAATCCACACTTCTCCATCCAAGACTTAAACTTGAGGCACTCTTGCTTCACATGCCCATTATTCTTACAAAAGAAGTAGCTAAGAGGCTTCTTTCCACTAGTGTTCTTGCTCCCTGAAGCTTGTCCATCCTGAGCCTTAAAAGGAACTTTGAACTTCTTCTTCTTAAACGGAGATTTGACTACGAGCAAAGCAGTGTCCATTTTCTCTTTCTTCAGTTTCTCCTTCTCAGCAATACAGTGAGTGATGTGATCATTTATCTTCCACGCCTCATCATGTGAACTATAGGTAGCCTTCAGAATGTTGAACTCCACAGGAAGAGTATTTAGTGCCTGATGCACTATCAAGGCTTCTGGGAGAGTAATCTCCATCTCCTGCACCTTGGTCTGGTAATATACCATCTTCAGTATATAATCATG
The DNA here is from genome assembly GCA_039583875.1 of Platanthera guangdongensis. Classification (NCBI taxonomy): domain Eukaryota; kingdom Viridiplantae; phylum Streptophyta; class Magnoliopsida; order Asparagales; family Orchidaceae; genus Platanthera; species Platanthera guangdongensis. Next base: position 78,458,204 of record CM077163.1, read on the forward strand.
GACTCTGCCTCCTCCTGAATATCTCATGAAAAAGAGGTCTTGAATCAGAGTCCTAATCTAAGCATTAGAAGACACCTTATACCTCTGCCCAATGACAGTCAGAAAACTCCTAGTGATGGTCATGTCTGGAAGACCACTTAGCAGGTGCTCCGGAATGGAACGCTTCATAGTCAACAAGCAGATTTTGTTCGAATTGTTCCATGCACCATAATGATCCTTCTCAGCTTGAGTGTTGGTCGTTGTGAGAGTCTCAGGCTAGTTGGTACTTATGGTTATCTCAATATCCGCCATCTCAAGAGTAAACATGATGTCGGACTTCCACTTCTTAAAATTCGATCCAGTGAGTTTCTCAATGGTCGCCATATTATTATGCATTATAAAGGTGAATGTATAGAGAGAAAAGAAATCTTAGTGACAAATAGGGCAACAGTGGCTATAAAACCTTAAATAGCATATTAGGTAGGGAATCTAGTTGCGTCAACGCGCAACACCTTTGGGCAGATTACACGCCACCCAATTAGTAATTCTCCACATAAGAGCGAGCAACTCTTATGCTTGAGCTTTTCATAGATCTATCACCTTTGGGCGAATAGATTACTAGAGTCCTACACTATAGTCCAAATGTCTGTGTGTATCCCTCTAAACCTATTGTGCAAGCACCACCTTTGTGTGAATGATTGTGCGCTAGTCTCAGAGAACTCCCTAAAACATATAAAACCTTAATCTCACAAACTAACTCAAAAGGGCCACTTTGGCAGCTACAATTCTTATCAATTTATGAGACCCTTTCACACCGGGATATCTGAATATTGCTCTAAAATTAATGTCGTGTTTCTTAGCTTAATGACGTGTGGGAGCTTAATTATCTAAGGAAAACACGAAGTCATTGTCAGGAATTGATTAATGAAATCACTTTGAATTGCAATCTCAAATTTTATTTCTCTCTAAGTAACTTAACGAGTTTTGATATTGTGTTCTGTAGACAAATTAATTAGAAAAATAATTTTCTCCAAAATTATGAAGGAGACTAATAGGCTTAAGTTAACCAACATTTGATACCAACTGTTAATGAATTATAGGAATACACATCGCTACCACGAATTAATATTACCGAAAAATTCTATTGAATGCAGCGACGTATAAGACTATAGGATCATTTTACTCAAACACAACTAGTCCCTAATTGGAGTTTATCCAAAAAATATTTTCTAAATTTAAGAGCACATAATGAAGCGAGCTAGAACAAATAGTAACTGTAGTGTGGAAATTAATTTATACCGCTCTTTGATTCTTGCTCGTTCTTTATTATTGCGGATATCTTCAAAAGTTGTGATGTATGTGAAAGTCTTTAGTTTCAAGGATAGCTAAACACCTAGAGGGGGGTGAATAGATTTTTCTATCTCTTTATATTTTTCTTTCTTTAAGTGTGTTGTGAGTTAGTTATTTTTTGCTTTCAAGACAAATCAAACAAACACACACAAGATTTATAGTGATTCTTTAGATTATTGGTACATCCACTATCCCTCCCACCTTTCTAATAGTGTGTTAGGCAAGACAGTTCTCCAAAACTCGGCTCCAAAGAGGACAGACTCTTGATGACATCAGAGATAGACAAATCAGGCTTACTAATAGACTTACTCTTGGTCTGGGTCTTTGCTGGATGTCCTTGAGAGTTGGCCACTGCCACATTCTTGAGAGAGGGGGCTGGTGCACCAAATACAAATGGTCCATGATGGGCCATTTGAATTTTCTCATGGGGAGCCTTAAAGGCACCCATCCCATTGCTACGTCTTCCACCATAGCTGTGAACATCTTTGTTCACACTTGTGGATCTGCCATTCATCCAGTGACCATAGATTCTTTCTTGGTCATACCTATTTGAAGGTAACATCACCTTCTTGAATGGGATGGGAGACTTAGATGCCATGGGCTGACTTGGAACTTTGCCTTTCCCTTTGGGATGGTCAACTCTAGTGTTTCCCTTGAATCCCAACTCCTTACTCTTTTGAGAGGAGAAGTAGTCTATCAGGGGGAGCACTAACTTAGGCTTAGAGAAACTAGTGACAATCCTTCTCTCCCTTTGGAGCTTTTCTTCAAGATCCCTAATGAGACTATAATTGAATCTGATGGTGCTAATCTGAATGAGTGAGATGTTTTTCAGTTGGCGTACTTCCCTAGCCTTCTGATCCAGCAAGGAGGCCATGTCAGCCTGCTTGGAAGCAGCTAGTTGAAGGGAGGTGATCCCCTCAGCTTTCTTCTTGGCCAATCTATTGCTTCTTTTGAAAGCATCCAGAAGGGTGTCATACTTATCAATCAATTGTTTGACATCTTCCTCATATTCTGACCCATCATCATCACTGGATGTTGATACATCAGAATTTGGAATAGTCTCATAATCTGAGTCAGAAGATGAGCTGGATAGAGAGAATACCTTTTCTAGACCAGGATGATCCAGGCTGGATTCTTCATCAGACATTATCATCAGCCTATAGTAGTTGTTGGCACCTTCATCCTCATCATCCTCCTCTGAGTCACTATCTGAATGTGACATAGGGGCCCTGATACCTATCCTGGCAGCAGGATAGTCTTCAACTTCTTCTTCAGCAGCAAATAGTCCCATGTAGGCTTCTTCTTCTTAAGACTCAGAAGATACCGAGTTATACTGACTCCAGCTCATCTCCTTTTTTTGTAATAAAGGTCTTTTCCTTCTTGCCCTTATGTTGGTGGACCTTTTTATCACCAGACTCTCTTCTCTTAACTAGGCAGTCAGCAATTATATGCTCAGGTTTGTTGCAACAATAACAAACAACTTTAGAGAAAACATGTTTACTAGATTTGGAGCCATACCTGTCTCCCTTGGAGTGGTTCTTCCTGTGATGAGAGGAGGAGGAAGGTCTGCTCATCCACTGCCTCCTCTTCATCAACTTATGAAACTGCCTATAGAAGGCAGTAAATTCTTCATCAGAACTGCTGCAGTCTGATGAGCTTGGTCCTGTGTTGTCTGAATCAGTAGGCCTCAATGGAGGAGAGGCAATCCTCTAATCGCTCTTCTTGGTGCTCTCAGCTTTGAAGGCCAAAGACTTTTCCTTGGCCTGAGATTTGCTGATGGTCTCCTCCTCCTTCTAGGCAGATAGTTGTATCTCATAGGAGAGTAATTTCCCAAATAGTGTGTGAAGTGGAGTATCGACCAGCTTTGCCACCTCGCTGATGACACAGATCTTTGTGTCTCAGTCTCTAGTTAGAGTCCTGAGGAACTTGTCATTCAGCTCATAATGGTTGAAGACCCTCACATAGGTCCTCAGTTTATTCACAATTCTGAAAAATCTTTCATAGCATTCAAATATGTTATCCTTCTTGCTCTGCCTGAAAGCCTCATACACTTGGTTAAGTAGAGACTTTCTATCATCTCTGACCTCCTCTGTGCCTTCCATGTAGACCACCAAAGTGTACCACATATCCTTGGAGGTCTTGTAGCGAACCAGATTTTAGAAGGTAGTGTTGGATCCCTAGTTTGGATTTGGGCTTGGTTCACTAATTAGGATACGTTTTGACCCACATTATACAGCCAGGGTCAAGTCTTTGAGTCCTAAAGTTTAGGCTATTCATTAGGTTCAACCTTGATGGACCAGCCAGCAAAAGACTTCAGGAGACTCAAGAATTAGAAGAATTCAAGTTCAAAATTATCAGTTCGAAATTCTTCAAACTCAGCTCGATGATCGTCGATTGCAGTTCGACGAACTCAGAGTTAAGTCTCTGAGTTGAGCTCGATGATATTTGAGCTCAGATCGATGAAATCTGGAGTTCAGCTTCAACATATTCTTTCCAGTCTAGTTTCTCTGAACTCTGCTCGACGAAGACAGATTCTCTGCTCGACGAATTGTGAACGCAGAATTGGCCAGCTATTTCCAGAATTCAATTTTGTGAGCTCAGGTCAACGAATAGGATTTCTCAGCTCGATGAACTTGGAACTCTGGTCGACGAAATCTATTCAGAGCTCGACGATTTCTGTCCAGTGCCAGACTTAGAGTTTTTCCTTATTTCTGTCCTTGTTTCCTATATTATTTAGCAGTGACTTCCTGAGAAATTAATGCTCATATTCTCTTGAATATAGACGTTATTGGCAGCATTAATTATGGTCTTCATTATGGATAATTACTTGCTTAATTTATTGGGACAGTTGGGGAAACTCATTAAAGATTATATTCCCTAGCTGTTTTCATTCTCTAGACAGATCAGTAACCAATGCTTGGAATTTAAAATTTCAAAGGAGAATTCAACAGCAGAATATTAAAGAGATTTTTCTCTTTTCAGACAACAAGTAATAGACAGAGGAACTAAAAGAGAAGAATTACAGAAATATACAGAAGAATATCTGCTTCTTCTTTGTGCAGAAAACAACCTGTTTTCCCCTTGTACTTTCTGAAGACTAAAGAAGAATGAAAGAATTGGTTTCAAGATTGCCTAAACACCTAGAGGGGGGTGAATAGGTTCAATTATTTTTCTACTTAGATAGTTAATAATTTGATCACAGCACAGTTAAAAGCTACAGTTAACACAGCACACAGTCAACCAATCACAGCACACACACAGTTTTATAGTGGTTCCCCAATTGATGGGTACATCCACTTTCCCCCTTCGCCTATCTAGTAGTATACTAGATTCGGCCCAACTTCCTTCCACCTTCTCAGATCCTCAGATCTTACAACTCAGGACCCAAACTGGTTCTTATAGCTCACACTTCAATAAGTACTACAACTCAGGCTCTTCCCAAGAACCCTACCTCAGAGTGAATCCCCACTCCTACCACTCAGGCAATCAAGCCCTACCTCAGCCTTTATCACCAGGCCTACAGCTCAGAGAACTCAATATCCTACCTCAGGCAAACAGCCCTACCTCAGCATTTATAGTTACAGGCTTACAACTCAGAGAACTTAATCTCCTACACTCAGATCTTAAATAGATACTATAGAAATTTGATTAAGGAGATGTTCCTTCCTTCACTCGGAAAGATATGAGGGAATCTTGATCAGATCTTGTTGGATCTGCTTTCAACTGTTCTTTGCAGTAAAAAATTTGATTCAACCAAAATTAGCTTATTCAAAGCTTCTTGAAAGAGAGAACCTAGGTTGAATCTTCTTGAGAAGTTGGTGTAGATCCAGCTTCTTCCACCTTGCAGAATTAAATCTGCAATCTCGAACAGATCTGCTGTGAAGCAATCCCCTTTTCTGATTTTGAATCATAATCTTCTTACTGTACTGGAATCCGTGAATTCTTCTTGGAGAATTCCACTTTAATTTCTCTCCAACTTCTGTTGTTGTTCTATTCTCTAATAGCTCGGCTCTATTTATAGTTTACATCAAAGGCAACCGGCTGATCCGGTAGTTGACTGACACCTGACAGTTCTGACATGCCTAATAAGCCGTGGAAATTCTGGCAGCTATTAAGTCTTCAGTCTTGAGATTTGGCACTTAGTGAATGTGTCAAGACATAAGGATAATATGTGTTGACACAGATGGAGTACGTGTCGACACAATTACCCGGGTGTCGACACACTTCCTTTGGTGTTATCGACAATCATCAGAAACTATCAGCATAGCTCTTCACTTAGTCTCAACACTGTCTTTGTAGACTGTGTCGACACACTTCAGAAAAGAGTCGACACAGCTCCTTCAAAAAGTCCTTGACATGCAGCCTTTGTAGAATGTGTCGACATACTTCAGGAACTGTCGACACAACTCTTTATCAAGTTCTCGACACAGCCTTTGCAGAATGTGTCGACATAAGTCCTGTGTGTCGACACAACCTCTCTAAATGTCGACCCAAGTCCTGGGTGTCGACATAGTTGCTTCTTTACACTTGTCAGCTCAACAGTCTAAGTGTGTCGACACAAGTTATGAGTGTCGACACATTTGATGTCGACTTAAACTCTGGATGTTGACACAAGTCCTGTGTGTCGATACAGACTTGCTTCTTGTCTCAACACAGCTCCTTCAAAGATGTCGACACAAAAATAATTGTCTCGACACTTTTGTACTTAGAATATTTTCTGCATTCTCCTGCCTGCACAAACTAACTCAAAACACCATCAAATACAACCTGATGTATATTATTGAGTTAGGTGAGGCTTCTCCAAATCAGGTACACAATTTCCAATGTACCCAACAATCTCCCCCTATTTGGAGAAGTCATAACCCATAGTCAATGATATACACCATATAATAAAAATGATAAGCATGAAATATTCAGACATTTCAACCAAATTTATTCAAGAGCAGAGATATCATGTTACACACAAATATTCAAAAATGAAATAACATAAGGAAAACCATGTAACTCAGAGACATAGATAAATAAATAGTTGTCAACCCAGAATTTCATTTTCATATAATTAAGGTGAGATTACAAGGTTAATGTTTTCTAAGAACAATCAAAAAATACACATTTCTTAAAGATGTAGTCAATCTAAGGCTAAAGTTGATCAGGTTCCTTAATGACAATCCATTTGCCTGATTGAATAGTAGATTTGACGTCAGCTTCAACATCAGTAGCCGGCTTCTTTCCCTTAATATCTTTGGCCTTAATTTGTGCAGCTTTCAGCTTTTGTCTTTAAAAGTAATGAAATGGTTTAGGGAAGTACTTGCAGGGCTCTATGGAGTTTGCAGGGATCCTTCCAGCCTTCAAGTCCTTCCTGAATTTATGGAACTTCTCTTTTTGCGCAAGATACTTATCCCATTCTTGTTTGGAGTACCATTTCCCCTTGTCATACTGATTTTCAGCAACTGCATTCCATGCAGTTAAGATGATACTTCTTGAGGTTGCACTCCATTTTTCAAAATCAGGCCTAGCCTCAGCCTATTCTCTGAATCTATTCTTAGATATTTGAGCCTCTTGTTATTTCAGTAAGACTGCGACAGTCATGTCCACTTCCTCAAAAATGACTGGCATTTTATCCAGTGGAGGGCTGTATATTGTCTGGACAACCTGGTGGATGTCTTCAAACTCAGAAGGGGGATATATGACTTGAGCTACCTCTTGTTGCTTCCCCTCCAAGAACTCAGGTTGGATTCTAGATTCTGCAGTGTTATTATCATCACATAAGGGTAGATATCCCAAGGTAGCTCTGATACTGTTAATTACCCATTTTGCATGGTCAGAGCTAGCTTGAACTAATACCCTCTCCCCCTTTATGACTTCTCTATAGATATGATCTCTGAGATCATTCTTTTGAAATCTTATTTGATCTGTATTATAATAATTTCGAGTTGTGTAGTAGTCTTTGAACTTCTTTACTAGAGTAGAAATTGTAGTTTCAGAAGTTTTTATAGTAGTATTAACTGTTGACAAATCCAGTTGAATCTGTTTTTCAATAGCAGATACTTGGGTGGCCATATTTGCTGCTATGGCAGTGGTTTGTTCATCCAATTTAGTCAGAGAGATGGTATGCAGTTCCATCAAATTTTCATTCAGTCTCTTCTGATTTTCGAACAATTCCTTGCTTGACCACAAGATCATCTATTTCAGTCTTAGTGGTTTGTTGTTATTTGGCAAGATACACCACAGCATTGCCTCCCTTATGGAAGCAATCTGTCATGTCTTTCTTCAGCATGTTGACCTCAAATCGAATAGATTTGATATCTTGGGCCAGATTGAACTGCAGCTCCTTGTGGCTTTCATCTACATACTTTTCTAAAGCTTGTCTTTGCTCATCAAGTTTGACTTGGAGCTGTACTAATAGAGAACTGAAATATATTGGAGAAGCAGTAGAGGAGGAGCCAGCCTTGAAGGCTTTCTTATATCCAGCACTCTTTTTCTTTAACTCCATTAATTTTATTTTCTTAAGAACTATTGTTGTGTAACACCCCCATCTATCGTATGGCATATAGTAGAAGGTCCAGCTGGAACCCGATGTCATATACCACGGACAGTCGAAAGGGTTACGTATGAATAACCAAACTATTCAATTAAGACTACTCGTCCTAACATAGAGCATTCTAGCGGAAGCTTTTAAATAGTTGAAAGAACCCATAACGGTAATCCAAATATCATGAATGTCCACAACCACTATAACTGGAATGAAAAACAAATACACTGAAAGGTACGCGGCCTTATGGCCTTACAGAAGCTCACTTAATAAAATAATATTTTTCATACATCGGCTCGCAGGCCGGCCACACATGACAAACTAAAGTACAACTATTCGCTTGGGCCTTTAAGGGCTAGCTCAGCAACATGGGCTCCAGCCCGCTATTTGGTACCTGGCTCTGCAGCACCTGCAAGCAACATTCCAACGCACGGTGGCAAACAAAGCAACGGTCAGCCAAAGCCGACCAAATTCTAACGACCCCGCCCCTTTCTCGGGACTGCAGTGCTCCTTCCCTGCATTTCATTAGCCCAGCTAAACAATTAAGTATAAATATATTTCGCCACAGGTGTAGGCTCGCACAGCCAAACACCCCGTGCACTCAGGGCACATTAACGGTGAATCCGGTCAATTCCGTGGCTTCACCACCATCCACATGATGGCAATAACATGAGCATTTTAGCCTTTCTGAACACTGTCTAAGGCTCCCGACTATGCTAATGGCCAGTCCCCATCAATGGGTCTCTCGTACAGAACCATATAGCCCAGGTCCGATTCCACTTGCCCGTTGCTCACACCGCCTAGTCACCTTAAGACCTACGAGCGGGACAAGCTTCTCTCGGATCCTAACATTTCCAAACAATCACATAACCCAGTTATGTTCAAGGTCGGTTCCCTGACCGCCAAGTTAGCAGAACAACGGTTCTGCTCAGCTTTCCGGGTGCGCCTTGTAGTTAATCCCTAAGGATCCCTGCTGCAATCTACCGCGTAGAAACCCGAAAACCCAATGCACGGAGTCTTCTCCGGCAAACCATAACAAATGCAACATCACCGATCCAGACCAATATGTACGGGTAGGCTTCACACATGATGCATATGTCCGTACTTTGATTCCGGACTCTATATGCAACACAAGGGGGACTATTCACGTCAACCACAGGGAATACCGCACACTCGCCGCACACTCGTGGGAGCAGGTCTCCCTATGCAAAAGGAAGAGAGGTTCACATGCTCAAGTAGAGAATCGCTACCCTTGAAGTACGCTTTTGCTCCATGGAAAACTATCCAGATAGAAGTCTTTGTAATGGGATTTCCTCTATGGATCCGCTCTCGGTTCTCTAAACGGTGCTCCGATGCTCCGCCGGCGGCCGGAATCCTCCTCCTTCTTCCTCCTCTCTCTAACTCCTTGAAGGAGAGTGCTTAAGAGAGAAATGAGGAATTGATCCTCTATTTATGACCTTAACAGAGCAGGGACTCATCTGGGTCATCGGATCTTAATTAAAGAAATCAAACGACTCAGATCCGCTCAAAAATCCAAATTATAACGACCCCGCCCCTTTCTCGGGACGTCGGTGCTCCTTCCCTGCATTTCATTAGCCCAGCTAAACATTTAAGTATAAATATATTTCGCCAAGGTGTAGGCTCGTACAGCCAAACACCCCGTGCACTCAGGGCACATTAACGGTGAATCCGGTTAATTCCGTGGCTTCACCATCATCCCCGAGATGGCAATAACATGAGCATTTTAGCCTTTCTGACCACTGTCTAAGGCTCCCAACTATGCCAATAGCCAGTCCCCATCAATGGGTCTCTCGCACCGAACCACATAGCCCAGGTCCGATTCAACTTGCTTGTTGCTCACACCGCCTAGTCACCTTAAGACCTACGCGCGGGCCAAGTTTCTCTCGGATCATAACATTTCCAAACAATCACATAACTCAGTTATGTTCAAGGCCGGTTCCCTAACTGCCAAGTTACCAGAACAACGATTCCGCTCAGTTTTCCGGGTGCGCCTTGGAGTTAATCCCCAAGGATCCCTGCTGCAATCTACCGCGTAGAAACCTGAAAACCCAATGCACGGAGTCTTCTCCGGCAAACCATAACAAATGCAACATCACTGATCCAGACTAACATGTCCGGGTAGGCTTCACACACAATGCCAATGTCCATACTTCGATTTCGGACTCTATATGTAACACAAGGGGGACTATTCACGTCAACCCCAGGGAACACCGCATACTCGCCGCACACTCGCGGGAGCGGGTCTCCCTATGCAAAAGGAAGAGAGCTTCACATGCTCAAGTAGAGAATCATTACCCTTAAAGTACGCTTTTGCGCCATGGAAAACTATCCGGATAGAAGTCTTCGCAATGGGATTTACTCCACGGATCCGCTCTCGGTTCTCTAAACAGTGCTTCGATACTCCGCCGGCGGCCGGAATCCTCCTCCTTCTTCTTCCTCTCTCTAACTCCTTGAAGGAGAGTGCTTAAGAGAGAAATGAGGAATTGATCCTCTATTTTCGACCTTAACAGAGTAGGGACTCATCTGGGCCGTCGAATCATAATTAAAGAAATCGAGCAGCTCAGATCTGCTCAAAAATCCTCAAACCTGGGCCGAACACAGCCTTGCATACGGCCGTGTCCCAGGCCGTGTGCCTCGATCCAGGCACGATCGTCGAACACAGAAACTCACACGAGCTAAGACACACCCGTGTCTCAATCTGACACGCCCGTGTCGGGTACTCGACACGCCTGTGACCGGGGGCGTATCATATATAACTATCATGCCAACCGACACGACCCTCCTGAACACTGGTGGGGACACGGGTATGAACACGCCCGTGTCACCCTTGACACGCCCGTGTAAAAATTGTGCACAACTCGTGTTTCCTATCGTGTCCTTCTCTGGATACAGCCGACCAACACACAAGGAAAGACACGGCCTTGGACACGCCCGTGTCCTAGGCTGTGTACTTGTATACAGGCACCAAAATTTCTTTTGGACGCGATCAGCTCAAAAACAATTTCCGGTGCATTACAAATCCCCCCCCTTAAGAAATTTCGTCCTGAAATTAAGTAAAGGTACACAAAATTAAATGTTACCTGAGTGGAATAACTTGGGGTATTCCTCTAATATAGTTTGCTCTCGTTCCCACGAAAGCTCCTCACGTCCGCAGTTATCCCAACGGACCTTAACCATTCGGATTTATTTGTTGCGGAGTCGTTTGACTTCAACGTCTTCTATACGTATAGACCTGACCTTTGTCGTCAACTCGTAATCAACCGGCACTTGATCGACTGCAACTATCCGCGAAGGTTCTTACACCGCCTTACGCAACACCAATACGTGGAACACATCGTGTAGCCCACTCAATTCCTCTAACAGGTTCAATCTATACGCTGCTTCTCCAACACGCTCCAGGATTTCAAATGGTCCAAGGTATCTCGGACTCAGCTTCTTCAAGCAACGAACCCGTGAAACACCCTTGAATGGCTTGATTTTTAAATACACCCGGTCGCCAACACCGAACTCCACATTCCTATGTTTGGCGTTATAGTACTTTGCTTGCCAGTCCTGAGCAATCTTCAACCTTTCCTGAATTGTATGTACTATTGAAGTGGCGTCTTCCACTGCTTGACGTTTATACAACTTCGACTCTCCTGTCTCCAACCAAGATAACGGTGTATGACACTTCCTCCCATACAAGGCCTCGAAAGGTGTCATTCCAATACTCTCTTGAAAGCTGTTGTTATACGCAAACTCCACCATGTACAGGTGATCCTCCTAATGCTTTACGAAATCTAGGACGCACATGTGAAGCATGTCCTCCATCGTCCTGTTGACCCTCTCGGTCTAACCATCCGTCTGTGGAAGGAAGGCTATGCTGAAACTCAGCTTAGTTCCCAACAAACTATGCACCAGCCTCCAGTCCTTCGACGTGAAGCGTCCATCTCGGTCACTAACAGTACTGTGGGGCACACCATACAACAACACGATATTATCCACATAGAGTTTGGCTAACTTTTCCTATTCGGGATGAAATGCGACACTTTTGTCAACCTATCTACGACCACCCAGATGGCGTCGTTTCCCCTCTTCGACTTTGGCAAACCATGCACAAAATCCATAGAAATGTCGTCGAATTTCCATTCTGGGATAGGCAAGGACTTTAGGAAACCTCCGGGCTTCTGGCACTCCGCCTTCACCAAGGCACAAGTTTGGCACTTGGCCACATAAAGTGCTACATCCTTCTTTAATCCTGGCCACCGGAATAACTTCTTCATGTCTCTATACATCTTCGTGCTTCCCGAGTGGATTGAGTACTTGGTATGATGAGCCTTGTACATCAACTCCTCCCGAAGATTATCCGCACTAGGGATGCATAGACGACTGTTGGGTACATTGGTCAAATGTACCTGATTTGAAGAAGCCTCACCCAACTCAATGATATACATCATAATGTATTTGATGTATGTTGAGTTTACTTGTGCAGGTTAAGTAATCACTGGACTGAAGCAAAAAGTTTCTAAGTTCATGTGTCGACACCCAGAGGGAAAGTGTCGACACTTAAGAAGGCCTGTGTCGACACCCAGACAAGCAGTGTCGACACTTGGAGTCATTGTGTCGACACCTAGGATGCAGAGTCGACACCAGACAGAAAGTGTCGACACAAGGAGCTGTGTCGACACTCAGTGAAGAACAGTGCAGACAGAAAGTGTCGACACAAGGAGCTGTGTCGACACCCAGTGAAGCTGAGTCTACACCAGAAAGTGTCGACACTTGGAGCTGTGTCGACACTCAGCAAAAGTCTGCAGAGACTAAGTACAAGTGTCGACACTCAACACAATGTGTCGACACTAAGCAGAAGAGTCAGCACTTGAAGTAAGTGTCGACACCCAGCACAATGTGTCGACACTCAACAGAAGAGTCAGCATTTGAAGTATGTGTCGACACCTAGAACAATGTGTCGACACTCAGCTAAAGACTCTACACTTGAAGAAAGTGTCGACACAAGGAGCTGTGTCGACACTTAGCAAAGAACAGAATTATCTCCAAAATATTCTAAGTACAAGTGTCGACACTAAAGGAATGTGTCGACACTCAGCAAGTATCAACATAGAAGACTATGTGTCGACACCAAGAAGCAGTGTCGACACTTAATGGATTCAACACAAGAAGTTGTGTCGACACAAAGGAGATGTGTCGACACTTAGAAGAATTCAGTAAAAGCAAGAAGAACAAGTACTTGTGTCGACACTCAATTTCAGTGTCGACACCTGAAGAAGAATCTGTGTCGAGACATACAAGAAGTTGTGTCGACACCTTGTAGACTTGTGTCGACACTTACACAGCATGTGTCGACACTTGGTCTATAAGTGTCGACACTTAAAGATAGAAAGTCTCGACACTATCAGACAGTTAGAGATTTTCAAGAAATGACTGGATGACATGACAGCTGCCGTTCCAGCCGGTCTACAGCACCTGTCAGAGATGTCAGAAGACAGTTATGAACCGGATCAGCCGGTTACCATGAAGAAGGCCTATAAATAGGCACCTACAGTTTACAAAAACTGTTGTTAAAAGTAGTTCAGAGTGGTTCAGATTGTTGTTCAAGTGGATCACATTGTTGAAGAACAAGTTATCAAAGTGGTACACAGAGTATCAACACAAGAAGATCTTGCAGTCCAAGTGCAGATCTAAGAAGTTGGAGAGAGAGGGCTCCATCCAAGAAATCAGCCTCTGGAACTAGGCTGAGAAGAAGGATTCAGATTCATTCTGGATCTCAAGTGGCAGAGGTCAAGGAACTACTGTAGGAGGATTCAGTCTTATTCAGTTCTACTCAAGAAGCTTTGAAGAAAGCTAAGTCAGATTGAATCCAGCTGAGTTCTTCCAAGAACTCATCAAGAAACTCTCAACTCCCCTCTTTTATTTCTGAGTTGTTGAGTTAGTATTTGTAATACATTTTTATCTTGTAGGATCCTTTGGATCTGAGTGAATTGTAAGCCTATAATTATAAAGGCTGAGGGTAGGGCTTGAGAGCCTGAGTGTAGGAGATTGAGATCTCTGAGTGTAGGCCTTGTTGGCTGAGTGTAGGCCTTGGTTGGCTGAGTGTAGGCCTTGGTTGGCTGAGTGTAGGCCTTGATTGGCTGAGTGTAGGCTTTGGGATAAAGCTGAGTTGTAAGGCTTTGTGCCTGAGGTGTAGGAACCAATTTGGGTTCTGAGCTAGTGGAGAAGTTTGGCCGAATCTAGTACACTGCTAGATAGGCGAAGGGGGAAAGTGGATGTACCCAAAGATTGGGGAACCACTATAAAACCGTGTGTATGATGTACTGTGATTGTGCTATGACTGTGTATGCTGTGATTATTGCTGTGCAAAAGTAAAGTAGATTTGGTGATAGAACTGTTTGCTGTCATTAAAGTCTTAAAAGGATTAGGTCACCTATTCACCCCCCCCCCCCCTCTAGGTGTTTAGGTACCATATCTTTCAAGTGGTATCAAAGCGAGGTTTCTCAAAACAAGGACTAACAGTCTGAGGAGATTCTGTTTAGCAGATTCGGTGTAAGGCAAAACACAGTTTCAAGAAATTCAAGAAAATCAAGAAACATGGGTTCTTCTGAGAATCACAAGGAATTGGGTTCCATGAAATTACCTATATGCAGAAAAGAGATCTTTGGGATCTGGAAGGAAAGGGTAAGGCTATTTATGGAGGCCTCAGACCCTAGAATCTACATCACAGTAAAAGAAGGGCCTTATGTGCCCATGAAGATTTCAGTTCTAGATGCAAATCAGAGAACTCCAAAGGATTTCTCTGAGATGACTAAGGATGAGATTGTCCTAGCTACCATGGACAAGAGGGCACAAAACATAATAGTGAGTGCAATTGATGATGCAACTTTTCAGAATCTTATACATTGTAAGACAGCCAAGGAGATGTGGGACACTCTTATAGTGTATATGGAAGGATCTGAAGAAGTAAGACAAGATAGAAAATCCTTGCTAAATCAGGAGTATGAGAGTTTTAGACAAGGTAAAGGTGATAGCATAACTGAGTGCTACAAGAAGTTCTACAGAATAGTTAATGAACTCATGTCTTATGGAAGAGAGTTCAGTAACTATGAACTAAATGACAAGTTCCTAAGGTCCCTAACCAAAGATTGGGACACAAAGATCTATGCCATAAGAGAAATGGCTAAGTTGGGGGAAATTCCTCCTCCTACACTGTTTGGCAAATTATTGTCTTATGAGATGCAGTTGACAGTAAGGAAAGAGGAGGAGAAATCAACAAGAACTGAGCACAAGGAGAGAACAGTTGCTTTCAAGACAGATGTCCCCATAAAGTGCAGGAATAAGTCATCAACTCCACCTCCAGAGGTAGTTGATTCAGAATCAGATGAGTCAGTCAGCACAAAGACTGAGAGCAGTGAAAGTGATGAAGACTTTGTTGCCTTCACTAGATACTTTCAGAAATTCTTGAAAAAGAAATAGTGGAGGTCAAGGCCTTCTACATCACATGGAAAGGAAGACTCGTATCAGAAAAAGAGGTCTTCAAAGAATGACAAGAAAAGGACAAAATCTAGCAAGGCAACTAGTTCAAAGATAGTGTGCTATTGCTGCAATAGACAGGGCCATGTTATTGCAGATTGTCCAGAGAAGAGAAAGGAATCTGGTGACAGGAAAAAGGCTCACTTCAAAGGCAAGAAAGAGAAGTCTTTTGTTGCCAAGAAAGAGAAGACTCTATCAGATATCTCTTCTTCAGAAACTGAGTCTGAGGCTGAAGCCTACATAGGGCTGTTTACTGAAGAAGAAGAGGAAGAATTCATGCAGTTAATGGAGTCTATTTATGAACAAGAAGACAGTCAATGCCAAGGGCTAATGGCTTTGACAGAGAGTGCCAAAATCCTGGAGCAGCCAGGACCCAGTCAGGTATAAAGTTCAAGTTTAAATTCAGTTTCTTGTTCTAGTTCAGATTCAGATTCATCTTCATCAAGTGATGAGAATGTATCTGAGTCTGAGGATGATATTCATCAGCTTATAGATGAATATAAGGTGCTGTTGCAGGCTTACAAGAAAAGCAAGACCCTAGCCAAAAGTCAGGCAAAGGAAATTGCTATTCTTAAAGCTGCAGCAACAGATTTTGAGAAGTCTTTTGATCAAAAACTGAATGAGATAGCCAGGTTGAAGCACATAACAGTGATTCAAATGGGTACTATATCATTTAAAAATGATCAAATCAAGAGTCTGGAGATCAATCTTCAGAAAGAGAGAGAGCTTGTTGCTAGGTTTTCTAAACCTAAGTCAGTGCTACCTTTAATTGATGAATTTGTTCATCATAAAGGCAAGGCTGGACTGGGCTTTATTAGACCTACAGGGACTGAGCAGTCCAAGTCTAAGTCCAAGGGCAAAGCCCCAACATTCAACAAGCCTGTTGTAGACAAGACAGCCAAGGCAGTACCTAAGCAAAGGTACAACAAGTTTGAATGTTGGTGTTGTGGCAAAGTTGGTCATTTTGTAGTGGACTGTTGGCACAATGTCATTGCCAAAGTGAGTACCAAACTACCTGTTGGAAAGCCAGTGGGTAGCTTTGTCAGATTGCAGACTAACAAGTACCAAGGACCCAAGAATTCTTTGGGTTCTAAGGTTCATTAATCTGTTTTGCAGGTGAGTCCAAGTTGCCATACCCCAACATGGTACTTGGACAGTGGATGTTCCAGACATATGACTGGAACAAGGGGACTACTAAAGGACTACATACCAATAAAAGATGGTCCAAAGGTTACCTTTGGTGGTTCTGAAAAAGGAATCATCAAAGGGTTTGGTAATATTTCTACAAACTTGGTTACTATTACTCAAGTGGCTTATGTTAAAGGGTTGAAACACAACCTAATAAGTATAAGTCAATTAAGTGATGTAGGGTATGACATCTCATTTGTTAAAAATGGTTGTCATATCAAGAGGTCAAGTGATTAAGAGATCATTTTGACAGGTTATAGGAAAAGGAATGTCTACTGCCTAGACATTATGATTGAGAACAATGGTTCTCCAGTTTGTCTTGTAGCTGATGAGACAGTCACTCATTGTGTCAAATGGCACAAGAGGCTAGCTCATCTTAACTACAAGACTATTAGCAAACTCTTTAGCAAAGAGTTAGTGAGGAATGGTCCTCAAGTTAAGTGTATCAAAGATGGTATTTGCTCAGCTTGTCAAAAGGGCAAGCAGACTAAATCCACCTTTAAAAGCATAGAAAACAAAGATGCTGTGAGGTGTTTGTACCTCTTGCATTTGGATCTCTTTGGTCCAATGTCAGTTCACAGCTTAGGTAGGAAGGTCTATACCCTTGTAGTTGTAGATGACTACTCAAGGTTTTCCTGGGTGTTCTTCTTAAGACAGAAATCTGAAACACCTAGTGTCTTCTACAGCTTTGTCAAGCAAATTCAGAATGAACTAAATAGTACTGTGGTCAAAATTAGAAGTGACCATGGTACTGAGTTTCAGTCTGAAAGCATGACAAAACTATGTGAAGACTTTGGGATATTTCAAGAATTCTCTTCACCTAGAACACCTCAGCAAAATGGCATTGCTGAGAGGAAGAATAGGACCTTGATAGAGGCTGGTAGAACCCTACTAAGTGATACATCACTGCCTGAGTATTTCTGGGCTGAAGAAGTTAACACTGTATGTCATGTTATAAATAGGGCTACCATCACTAAAGGGCTAAACAAGACCCCCTATGAAGTTGTGAAAGGCAGGAAACCAAACCTATCCTACTTCAGGATCTTTGGTTGCAAATGCTTCATACTTAACAATGGGAAGTCTTACTTAACTAAGTTTGCTGCCAAGTCCCAAGAGGGAATTTTTGTTGGGTACAACAATAATAGTAAGGCTTATAGAGTCTACAACTTGACTACACAAGTTGTAGAAGAATCAGTGCATGTAGTTTTTGATGAGACTAAACTTATTAACAATGAGTTGTCTAGTACTGTATGCAGCCCCACAGGTTTATCAAAGAAAATGGACAAGCTTACTATAGAAGAAGTGCCTGCGGCAAGACAGCAAGGAGAGGAGAGTAGCTGTTGTCCAGGGGAGAACTACATGTGCCAATTGCTGAAGAAATCCAAGGTATACAGCATGATGCAGATGCTGAAGTGGTTCAACCAGAAGTTAGGATGCCTCCAGTCCACAGGCATCTTAGAGATCATCCAGTAGAGCTGATTATTGGAGATCCAAGACAAGGAGTTCAAACTAGGAGTAGAAACATGAATGCAGCAATCTACTCCAGCTTTCTGTCACAAGTTGAACCTAAGAAATTTGAAGAAGCAATACTGGATCCACAGTGGACTGAAGCAATGCAAGAAGAGCTTAATCAGCTCAAGAGGTACAAGGTTTGGGAACTTGTTCCTAAACCTAAAGACCACAATGTAATAGGAACTAAGTGGATCTACATGAATAAGATGGATGAACAAGGGGTCATCATTAATAATAAAGCTAGACTGGTTGCTAAAGGATATAGTCAAGAAGAAGGTATTGACTTTGATCAAACCTTTGCTCCAGTAGCCAGACTGGAAGCCATAAGGATGTTCTTGGCCTATGCAACCTATCAAGGATTCAAAGTATACCAAATGGATGTCAAGTCAGCATTCCTAAATGGTAATCTTAAGGAAGAAGTCTATGTGGAGCAGCCTTCAGGTTTTGTTGATCCAACTCTACCTCATTATGTCTATAGACTTAGGAAAGCTTTATATGGGTTAAAGCAAGCCCCTAGGGCTTGGTATGAAACCCTATCTAGTTTCCTCATTGAGAACAAGTTCTCAAGGGGGAAAATAGATAAGACTCTATTCCTTAGGGAATCTAGAGGCTGTTGAATTCTGTGAAGTGAAAGTGGGTGAATTGAAGGCTTGGGAAACCTATCCGCGCAGACTACGCGGACAGGGTTGGCGGACTGCTAGGTCGGCAGGGATGTTGCCGGCGGTTTGCTCTGTGGCGGCCTGGGCGGTCTGTTCGCGCGGACTACGCGGACAGCAGTGGCGGTCTGACAGGCATGTGTATGCTCAGCATGCGGTTGACTCCCAGGAAGTAACCGGGCGGATAGTAATGCTATCCGCGGAGTCCGGCAAAAAGCGGACTGAAGAACTGGAGCTCGGCAGACCGGTTTGGCAGTTGCCTTGGTCTTGCTCTAGTGAAGCGGCAAGTGGAAGCCGCGGAGACCGCCGGTCAGCGCGGACAGAAACTGGAGGTCGCCCGGTATGGCGGGCTAGATCCAGTGTCCGCCAGTAAGTGCAGACTGGCCCTTGTGGCCAGCGGACTGGACTTGGTGTGATCTGAACCAAGTCCAGGATGGCTCAGTCCGGGGAGATCGCGCAGTGGAGCGCGGGCTGGTTTCTCAGTCCGCCAAGCGTAGTAGAAGTGATGTTGCCTTGTTTGCTAGCTTGGGGAAATGCGGACTGGAGGATTGCTTGTGCAGAAGCGTGCGGACTGGAGCCAGAGTCCGCTGAGTCCGGTTTAGCCTTGTGACGAGGTTATGGACTCAGGAGTTGTGGACTGGAGTCTGCTGTTAGCGGACTGGATTGGCGTGTCCGCTAAGTCCGGAGGTGCCTTGGCAATGAGGAAATGGACTTGGGATATGCGGACGGTAGCCGGGTGTCCGCTGAGTCCGGCAGGTGCCTTGATGGCGAAGCTGCGGGCTCGGGTTTTGCGGGCTGATGCCTTGTCCGCAGAATGGCGGACACGGCTGTTGTGGAGTCCGACTGTGGTGGTCCTGGCTTGGCCTCTGGCGGCAAGGCGGGCTAGATATTGGAGTCCGGCCTTGGAGAAGCTGGGGCGGACTGGCTATCTGCACAGGAGCGGCGAACTGAAATGTGTGTCCGCGGGCTGGCGGACACACTTGTTCTAGCTGCGGGATGTGGCGGTGATCCTATCGGCTAGGGTGGTGACCATACTCATCGTCGTGCCTATAAATAGGACCCATGTCACATCAGGAAAACAGACCTAGACCGAAGTAAGTGAACAGTATTTGAGCTCGCGTAAGTTGCTGCGGTCTGGACTTTGTGTCCGCGCGGATAGAGAGTTGACCCGGTTGTGCTGTGCAGGTTGTGCGGATAGCGCTGGAAAGCCAGGACTTGGCTCTGATTGCGATCAGGGACAGTGCGGACTCTGCGGTTAAGCAACAAGCGGTAAACAGCAGGTCGCGGATAGCGACCAGGCGGTCTCCTCTTTGGCAACTTGGTTCGGGGTTCAGGAAGTCGCCTGCTTCAGGCGGACTGTTCCATTCGGTGACGCAGCTTGTGCGGTCTGGCGGCTAGGCGACCTCGCGGTCAGGCGACCTGCAGATCGGTGGTGAAGAGCTAAGCATTGGAATAAGGGGTGAGTCCGCGCGGCTTGGGTTGCGGTCTGGCGACCAGGCGGACTGAGCGGACTCCACAGCAGTAGGTCGGCGGCTTGTTGATTGAGTCCGCGCGGCTTGTTTTTTGTTCTTGTCTTTGTAACTGTCTCTGCTCTCCCGGCATTGGTTTTTGGTGAAGCATGTCTCGCCATGTATGTCTCGCCTTGTAAAGAAGTTTGTTCTTGATCAATAAAGAAGCTTGTGCTGCATGTGTTGCTGGTTGTTACTGCTTTGTTGAGATAACCCCTGTTAACTCCACGATCCGGGAAAACTTTCAACATTATAAGTGGGCGTATTCTCCTTCGGTTTGTTGAGTTTTCAACAGGGTATCCAAGGGGGCGTCTGCGGTTTGTTGAATTTTAACATGGTATCAGAGCCAGGTTGTTGGAGTGGTCAAGCAGTGCTCAATGGAAGTAGTTGCTCGTCTGAAGAGGAAACCAGTGGTAGAACCATGGCAGTGGAGGATGCAAGTTGTCTTGGTATTGATCTTCTTACAGAGACGAACTGTGAACGGTGGAAGTCCTGTATGAAGAGCTTTCTTCTTGGCGAGGACCTTTGGGAGGTTGTATGCGGAGCAGGAAGACAAGAGGATACTGCTGGCAATGCTGAGGCGATGAGAGCTTGGAAGGAGGCAAATGCGAAAGCGGAGTCTATTCTCAAGCAGGTGATCTCATCGGAGCTCTTGGACCATATCAGTGGATGTCGGTCAGCTGCGGAGGTCTGGACTTCCCTTGATGGGTTGTTCAGGAAGGAGGTGAAAATTGATGCGGAAGATGGTCCCTCTACTTCATATCAGGAAGAAAGGAGTGTTTCTCCTAGGCGTGATAGGAAGAGGAAGGAAGGACCACGGTGCTATAAATGCAAGCAGCATGGTCATCTTCGGAAGGAGTGAAAGGTTGTCTTGCTCTCGGCGAACGTTGCTCAGGTAGGGAGGAAGGAGAAGAACGTAGTTGGGATATCAACTAGTTCTGGAGTTGATCGGATGAATGCCAGTGATAGTGCAGCTATCTGGCATGAAAGATTGGGGCATGTAGGGATGGACAAGCTGAAAGCAATGTCGGAAAGAAGACTCGCAAGAGGCTTGCCTAGATTGTCATCCTATGGCGATGGTCGGGGGTGTGCGGGATGTCAGGAAAGTGGAGCCTATCGCTTCATGGTTGACAAAGCACAATCCAGATGTAATGCACCATTGGCGGTTGTCCATTGTGCTCTGGTGGGACCGACCATCACGGCCAGTCTTGGAGGCAGCAGGTTCATGCTGATATTGGTTGATGACTATTCTGGGTGTACTTGGGTATACTTTATGAAGAGGAAGTCCAACATGGTACGCTTGTTTGCGGAGTTCAAGAAGCTTGTCGAAGTCCAGCTTGGCCGGAGGATCAAGGTGTTGAGGACAAGTATCGGTGGTGAGTTTGGCTTAACCGAGTTCTCACGCTTTTGCAGGAAGCAAGGGATCCGGATGGAGCTTTCTTGTGGACATACTTCATAACAGGGTAGTATTGCAGCTCGGATGATCCGTTGGTTAACAGAGACCTGCAAGTGTTGGCTTCAGAGTAAAGGCGTTCCGAAGGCTCTTTGGGTGGAAGGAATTGCCTGTGCTGCTCATGTCATCAACCGGATGCCTCTTAGTCCGATCATAATGAAGGCTCCTTATGAGCTGATGTTCGGAGTGAAGCCCTCAGTAAAGCACCTTCGGGTGTTTGGATCTACCTGCTATTTACATTCTCCGGGTGCTCTCAAGACAAAGCTAGTCTTTGTTGGGTATGATGAGCAGAGAAGAAGATGGAGGTGTATGGATCCTGCGACGAAGAAACTCATAGTGTCGAGAGACATTGTTTTTGATGAGTTGACGCCGTATTGGAGTAGCTCTTATGTGGAGCTAGAGATAAGCAGGTCAGATGGTGGGCTGAAGGAGGCTGCTGCTAAGGAAGTGGAGTTACCTGAGTCACCAGGTGTTCCAGGTTGTTCTAGCTCCGGGGCAAAGGCGTCAGAGTCGGGAAGAAGGGGGAGCGATGCTCCAGGATCTTCTGGCTCGAAGGCGGAGGCTTCCGGTTCAGGAAGCAAAGGGAGCGATGTTCCAGGCAGTTCTTGTACAAGAGGGGAGTCTTCTGGTTCAGGTAGCAGGGGGAGCGTTGCTCTAGGTGCTTCTGGTTCCAGTAAGGAGGCGTCTTGTTCAGGGAGCAAAGGGAGCATTGTTCCTGGTTTGCACGGGAACGGAGCTGGTTCAAAAGCAGCGGAGGTGGTTAGCCATGATCAGGTTCTTCGGAGATCGAAGAGGATCAGTAAGCCACCAGCTCGATATAGCGAAGGAAACATGGCGGACTTGGTCCCATGTCTCTTTGCTAGCCCTCAGGTCGAGCAAGGTTCTTCTGGCTGGGATGACCCCACTAGAATCAAGGAGGTGGTTGACACCAAGGCTGAAGAGGTGACTTCTCTCAGAGATAACAAGGCTTGGGCTTCTGTGTCCAAGGAAGTTGGTGATACTCCTGTGATGCATGAGTGGAGGTTGAAGCTGAAGAAGGCAGAGGGAAGCATGGCTCCTTTTGGGAGATGCTGGAGGGCTCCCTCATGGTCCATGATATGCGGGGCGAGGACTATGTCTTGGACATCTCTTCGTAGATGTTATCGGAAAGACCAGGTGCAAGGTTACAGGAGCTGCTGGAGTTATTCACCACTTCTCACTTCAAGGGGGAGTGTTGAATTCTGTGAAGTGAAAGTGGGTGAATGGAAGGCTTGGGAAACCTATCCGCGCGGACTACGCGGACAGGGTTGGCGGACTGCTAGGTCGGCAGGGATGTTGCAGGCGGTTTGCTCTGTGGCGGCCTGGGCGGTCTGTTCGCGCGGACTACGCGGACAGCAGTGGCGGTCTGACAGGCCTGTGTATGCTCAGCAGGCGGTTGACTCCCAGGAAGTAACCGGGCGGATAGTAATGCTATCCGCGGAGTCCGGCAAAAAGCGGACTGAAGAACTGGAGCTCGGTAGACCGGTTTGGCAGTTGCCTTGGTCTTGCTCTAGTGAAGCGGCAAGTGGAAGCCGCGGAGACCGCCGGTCAGCGCGGACAGAAACTGGAGGTCGCCCGGTATGGCGGGCTAGATCCAGTGTCCGCCAGTAAGTGCGGACTGGCCCTTGTGGCCAGCGGACTGGACTTGGTGTGATCTGAACCAAGTCCAGGATGGCTCAGTCCGGGGAGATCGCGCAGTGGAGCGCGGGCTGGTTTCTCAGTCCGCCAAGCGTAGTAGAAGTGTTGTTGCCTTGTTTGCTAGCTTGGGGAAATGCGGACTGGAGGATTGCTTGTGCAGGAGCGTACGGACTAGAGCCAGAGTCCGCTGAGTCCGGTTTAGCCTTGTGACGAGGTTATGGACTCAGGAGTTGCGGACTGGAGTCTGCTGTTAGCGGACTGGATTGGCGTGTCCGCTAAGTCCGGAGGTGCCTTGGCAATGAGGCAATGGACTTGGGATATGCGGACGGTAGTCGGGTGTCCGCTGAGTCCGGCAGGTGCCTTGATGGCGAAGCTGCGGGCTCGGGTTTTGCGGGCTGATGCCTTGTCCGCAGAATGGCGGACACGGCTGTTGTGGAGTCCGGCTGTGGTGGTCCTGGCTTGGCCTCTGGTGGCAAGGCGGGCTGGATATTGGAGTCCGGCCTTGGAGAAGCTGGGGCGGACTGGCTATCTGCACAGGAGCGGCGAACTGAAATGTGTGTCCGCGGGCTGGCGGACACACTTGTTCTAGCTGCGGGATGTGGCGGTGATCCTATCGGCTAGGGCGGTGACCATACTCATCGTCGTGCCTATAAATAGGACCCATGTTACATCAGGAAAACGGACCTAGACCGAAGTAAGTGAACAGTATTTGAGCCCGCGTAAGTTGCTGCGGTCTGGACTTTGTGTCCGCGCGGATAGAGAGTTGACCCGGTTGTGCTGTGCAGGTTGTGCGGATAGCGCTGGAAAGCCAGGACTTGGCTCTGATTGCGGTCAGGGACAGTGCGGACTCTGCGGTTAAGCAACAGGCGGTAAACAGCAGGTCGCGGATCGCGACCAGGCGGTCTCCTCTTTGGCAACTTGGTTCGGGGTTCAGGAAGTCGCCTGCTTCAGGCGGACTGTTCCATTCGGTGACGCAGCTTGTGCGTTCTGGCGGCTGGGCGACCTCGCGGTCAGGCGGCCTGCAGATCGGCGGTGAAGAGCTAAGCATTGGAATAAGGGGTGAGTCCGCGCGGCTTGGGTTGCGGTCTGGCGACCAGGCGGACTGAGCGGACTCCACAGCAGTAGGTCGGCGGCTTGTTGATTGAGTCCGCGCGGCTTGTTTTTTGTTCTTGTCTTTGTAACTGTCTCTGCTCTCCCGGTGTTGGTTTTTGGTGAAGCATGTCTCGCCATGTATGTCTCGCCTTGTAAAGAAGTTTGCTCTTGATCAATAAAGAAGCTTGTGCTGCATGTGTTGCTGGTTGTTACTGCTTTGTTGAGATAACCCCTGCTAACTCCACGATCCGGGAAAACTTTCAACATTATAAGTGGGCGTATTCTCCTTCGGTTTGTTGAGTTTTCAACAGGGTATCCAAGGGGGCGTCTGCGGTTTGTTGAATTTTAACAGAGGCAAAGTCATACTAGTCCAAATATATGTAGATGACATTATATTTGGGTCTACTGAAAGCAGCCTTTGCAAAAAGTTTGCAAAACTTATGCAAGGTCAGTTTGAGATGAGTAGTATGGGAGAGCTGAAGTTTTTCTTGGGCCTCCAAGTTAAACAGACTGAAAGTGGTTTGTCCATTTGTCAGTCCAAGTTCACCCTAGAACTCATAAGGAAGTATGGTATGGATTCATCCAGCACCATGAAGACTCCTATGGGGTCAAGTATGTCTTTTAGCAAGGATGATGCTGGGAAACCTGTAGATGAAACCTTGTATAGAGGGATAGTTGGCTCCCTATTATACTTGACTGCTAGTAGACCTGACATCATGTATGCTACATGTGTTTGTGCCAGGTATCAAGCCTGCCTAAAGAGTCTCATTTGACAGCAGTCAAAAGAATATTGAGATATCTAAAGGGCACTCCCTATCTAGGCCTCTGGTACCCTAGGAATGGAGATTTTGATCTAACAGGTTATTCAGATGCAGACTTTGCAGGATGCAAAGAGGATAGAAAGAGCACTACTGGAACCTGTCAATTCCTAGGTGGGAGACTAATTTCTTGGAGTAGCAAGAAACAAACCAGTGTGGCTATCTCCACAGCAGAGTCAGAGTATGTGGCTGCACGAAGTTGCTGTGCTCAACTTCTGTGGATTCAACATCAGCTAGAGGACTATGGATTTCAGGTAAGTAGAACTCCACTTTTTTGTGATTCTACAAGTGCTATTTCAATAGCTAATAACCATGTATCTCATAGTAGGACAAAACATATTGAGATTAAATATCATTTTCTTAGGGAGCATGTAGAAAGAGAAGATATTTTATTAGAATATGTTAAAACAGATGAACAAGTAGCTGATATGTTTACTAAGCCACTAGAAGAAGCTAAGTTCAATAGATTCAAAATTGAACTAGGAATGATAAACTTAGAGTAAGTTTACAGAATTAAAATTGGCTAAGTAAAAAAGTGTCGACACATAGACAAGTCTATGTCGACACAGAATAATGGTGTCGACACTTCAGGAAAAAGGTGTCGACACATCTAGGAAGTTGGTGTCGACACTTCAGAATGTTGGTGTCGACACATGCCAAGTAGGTGTCGACACATCCAAAGTGGTGTCGACACTTAGTATTTACTCAGAATTTTCTAAGTAAAGTCTCGACAATGTGTCGAGATATGTTGTGTCGACACATAACCAAGTGTCGACACATAAAATCTGTTGACTAAACTTGTGTCGACACATATGTGTCGAGACATTATAAGTCAGTGTCGACACTTATTGCCAGTGTCGACACATTTTCGGTTAGCTGTCCCGCCTGTTCATCTTCAAAATTAGAAAGGTATAAATAGGGTTCTGTCTTTGTTTGTCGACACGCTTTCAAAGTTTCGAGACCAAAACTACTGTGTCGACACCTCTCTTTTCTAAAGACAAATTCTACAAACCCTAATGGCTCCTAAGCTTGAGGAGAACGTTAACGAAGGTTATGAGCTTGTGCGCAGCGCGTTCGACGATGCTGATCCAGAACTCAAGGCGGTTGTAACCCTAGTCGCCGATTCTGGATTAGAATATCTAGTGTCAGAACCTACAAAGATTTGGAAGAAGGAGATACTTGAATTCCTTAATGGAGCCGCAGTAGATGACTCTGGATACAGAATCAAATCCAGAGTTCATGGAACTAAGGTCAAGGTTTCACCAAAGAGTCTGAGGAAGGTACTCCAGCTACCAAAAACTCAAGATGAAGAAGAGGTTACTGCTTCAAAGACCAGGGAAGCTTTAACCTGGTGTGGACTTGATCCTAAGATGAAGATAGGATCTATTTTCAACAGAAAAGGCATGAATAATCAAGGGAAGTTCATGTCTGAGATAGTGGGAAAAGTCTTACTCAGCAAGCCTGGAGGGCATGACAGAGTGTCTGCCTATATGTTTGGAATTATGACTAGAATCATCTTTGCTCTAAGAACTGACTGGTCTATAGTGGTTTATGAGAAGATTAAGGAGAGTTTGAAGAAGCCCAATCTGGGTAGGATCATTAGTCTCTACCTAGCTGGTACCATACCAGAGGTAATGAATACTGCTGCAGGTAGCAAGATAAACCACATGAGGAAAATGGATCTAAGGATCATTTCAAGATGGGACAGGGTGTTGTCCAAGGAAATGCCAACACCAGAGAAAACAGTTACTGAGAAAGTCACTCCTCCTAAGAAGAAAAGGAAGATAGCTCATGTGGCACAAGAGTCCTCCAACAGTTCTGGGAGTGAAGAACAGGTTGTTTTCACTCCTGATGATCATGAGGAAGTGCCTGCAGTGAAGTCTCCTGCTCCTCCAGCTGATGCTGAGATCCAGGGGGAGCTGCCTCCAACTAGCCCCATCCACAGGGATCATAGCAAGGGGGAGCCTCCAGTTGTAGCAGAACCCTCTACACTGGACAGTGAGCAAGCCACAACCTTCATTCAAGAGGTACTCACTGACCTAAAAACTTTAGAATATCTTATAGAAGATGCTGATATGTCTGATGTTTCTCAGCAAACTCAGCTGCCTAGTCAAGCTCCAGATGTTGTTATAGAAGACACATCTGCTGTTGAAGTAATTCCTGATCCTGTGGTTAAAGAACCAAGAACTTCTCCAGCTTCTTCACCACAAGAATACACAATGGAAGACTTGTTCCTAAATCTAGATCAAGAAGATTTTGACAAGGAAATTGATGCTGCTGAAGAAGAGAATGCTGCTGCTGAGGGGGAACAAATGCAAGTTCTGGAAGAGACTTTAAGGCCAGAAAATGAGAAGGCACCTGATGTGCAAGCTGACAGACCTCAAAGCCCTAAGGAGAGGGTTGACATAGCCAGCACTTCTGCCTCTGAAGATGAGGAGAGTGCTAGGGCAAAGAAGAAGAAATTGTATGTCTTTAAAAGAAGAAGTCAAAGTTATAAGAAGGCTCTACAATCAATTGCACCACAACCTATAGTTCAACAAGCTCCAACTGTTGATTATAGTGCTTTACTGATTGCACTGCAGATTAAAATGGATGAACAAAGAAAAGCCATAGAGGCTTATGTTGATGCAGGGCACAGATCATTACAGTTTGATCTTGCCCAAGATATAAAATCTATAAGGTTTGAGATGAATCTCAACAAGAAAGAGATGACAGACTGCTTCCACAAGGGTGGAAATGCAGTGGTGTATTTAGCAACACATCAGGAGAAGATAAAGGCACAGGTAGATGATATAGCATTGAAACAAGGATATGTTCTTGAAAATCAATTAAGAATGAATGTCAATTTGACTGAATCCCACAATGTTATTGTCACTGAATTAAAGAATAAGGCTGCTGAACCTTCTACATCTACTGATGCTGCTAAAGCAGAATTTGATAAAGTCTTTCAAGAAGAAATTTCTGCTGTTAAGACTGCAATCCAAGCCTCCCAAAAGGTCATATCTGAACAACTTCAAAAGCTTAAACCTTACTTTAAAGATGGCATCAGGTACTTGGATAGTCAGATCAGATTTCAAAAGGATGATGTCAAAGATCACATGGCTAGAGAAGTCATAAAGGGGGAGAGAGTGTTAGTCAAGGCAAGTTCTGAGCATGCAAAATGGATATCAAATTCAATCAGGGCTACACTTGGATATCCTCCTCTGTGTGATGACCAAGATATTGCTGAATCAGGCATTAACCCAGCCTATTTTGGAGGTGAGCAACCAGAAGTAGCTCAGGTCATTTATCCACCTCCAGACTTTGAAATGATTCATGCTGAGGTACAGCCCATCTGGGGGCAAGGACAATGTCCATATTGAAAAGGTTGTTCAACCTATATCTGAAGCCATGCAAGAGGCATTACAGAAAGAAGAAGAGACAAGGTTGTCAAAGAAGAGGTTTAGGGAACAAGCAGAACAAAGGCCAGACTTTGAACAGTGGAGCCCTACCTCTAGAAATATAATTTTAACTGCCTGGAAAGCTGCCAAAGACAATACTCATGACAGGAACAAGTGGTTCTCTGAAGCAGAATGGAGGAAACATGAAATAAGACAAGAGGCCATTGTTCAATTCAGAAGGAAGGCAAAGATGGGAAAGCTACCTCCTACTGCAGTGGAGCCTAGCAAGTACTTCCCCAAGCCATATCACTATTTTGAGAGGCAGAAGATCAAGGCAGAAGAACTCACAATGAAAGATCTAAAAGGCAAGAAGTCTGCTGATGCTGCAACTGTTGATGCCCCTGTCAAAGCTCAAGTCCAAGCTGGCAAAGGCATAGTAATTAAGGAGCCAGAGCAGAAATAGATTAAGAGTTTTCTTGAAGTTTATGTTGTAATCTTTTGGATGTAACACATTTAGTAAACTTCTGAAAATGTATAAGACAGATATTAGAACAATATATGATTCATATATTTCATGTTTGTTCTGTGAATGTGTTTATTTCTTATTTGTTCTGTGCTGATGAATGTGTATACATGTGTGATTTAATACATGTTATGTTTACCCTGCTGAATATAACCTGCTTTACATCATTTTGTAATTTTTAATTATGAATGGTGTATATCATTGACTAAGGGTTATGACTTCTCCAAATAGGGGGAGATTGTTGGGTACATTGGTCAAATGTACCTGATTTGAAGAAGCCTCACCAAACTCAATGATATACATCATAATGTATTTGATGTATGTTGAGTTTACTTGTGCAGGTTAAGTAATCACTGGACTGAAGCAAAAAAGTTTCTAAGTCCATGTGTCGACACCCAGAGGGAAAGTGTCGACACTTAAGAAGGCCTGTGTCGACACCCAGACAAGCAGTGTCGACACTTGGAGTCATTGTGTCGACACCTAGGATGCAGAGTCGACACCAGACAGAAAGTGTCGACACAAGGAGCTGTGTCGACACTCAGTGAAGAACAGTACAGACAGAAAGTGTCGACACAAGGAGCTGTGTCGACACCCAGTGAAGCTGAGTCTACACCAGAAAGTGTCGACACTTGGAGCTGTGTCGACACTCATCAAAAGTCTGCAGAGACTAAGTACAAGTGTCGACACTCAACACAATGTGTCGACACTAAGCAGAAGAGTCAGCACTTGAAGTAAGTGTCGACACCCAGCACAATGTGTCGACACTCAACAGAAGAGTCAGCATTTGAAGTATGTGTCGACACCTAGAGCAATGTGTCGACACTCAGCTAAAGACTCTACACTTGAAGAAAGTGTCGACACAAGGAGCTGTGTCGACACTTAGCAAAGAACAGAATTATCTCCAAAATATTCTAAGTACAAGTGTCGACACTAAAGGAATGTGTCGACACTCAGCAAGTATCAACATAGAAGACTATGTGTCGACACCAAGAAGCAGTGTCGACACTTAATAGATTCAACACAAGAAGTTGTGTCGACACAAAGGAGATGTGTCGACACTTAGAAGAATTCAGTAAAAGCAAGAAGAACAAGTACTTGTGTCGACACTCAATTTCAGTGTCGACACCTGAAGAAGAATCTGTTTCGAGACATACAAGAAGTTATGTCGACACCTTGTTGGCTTATGTCGACACTTACACAGCATGTGTCGACACTTGGTCTATAAGTGTCGACACTTAAAGACAGAAAGTCTCGACACTATCAGACAGTTAGAGTTTTCAAGAAATGACTGGATGACATGACAGCTGCCGTTCCAGCCGGTCTACAGCACCTGTCAGAGATGTCAGAAGACAGTTATGAACCGGATCAGCCGGTTACCATGAAGAAGGCCTATAAATAGGCACCTACAGTTTACAGAAACTGTTGTTAAAAGTAGTTCAGAGTGGTTCAGATTGTTGTTCAAGTGGATCACATTGTTGAAGAACAAGTTATTAAAGTGGTACACAGAGTATCAACACAAGAAGATCTTGCAGTCCAAGTGCAGATCTAAGAAGTTGGAGAGAGAGGGCTCCATCCAAGAAATCAGCCTCTGGAACTAGGCTGAGAAGAAGGATTCAGATTCATTCTGGATCTCAAGTGGCAGAGGTCAAGGAACTACTGCAGGAGGATTTAGTCTTATTCAGTTCTACTCAAGAAGCTTTGAATAAAGCTAAGTCAGATTGAATCCAGCTGAGTTCTTCCAAGAACTCATCAAGAAACTCTCAACTCCCCTCTTTTATTTCTGAGTTGTTGAGTTAGTATTTGTAATACATTTTTATCTTGTAGGATCCTTTGGATCTGAGTGAATTGTAAGCCTATAATTATAAAGGCTGAGGGTAGGGCTTGAGAGCCTGAGTGTAGGAGATTGAGATCTATGAGTGTAGGCCTTGTTGGCTGAGTGTAGGCCTTGGTTGGCTGAGTGTAGGCCTTGGTTGGCTGAGTGTAGGCCTTGATTGGCTGAGTGTAGGCTTTGGGATAAAGCTGAGTTGTAAGGCTTTGGGCCTGAGGTGTAGGAACCAATTTGGGTTCTGAGCTAGTGGAGAAGTTTGGCCGAATCTAGTACACTGCTAGATAGGCGAAGGGGGAAAGTGGATGTACCCAAAGATTGGGGAACCACTATAAAACCGTGTGTATGTTGTGTTGTGATTGTGCTATGACTGTGTATGCTGTGCAAAACTAAAGTAGATTTGGTGATAGAACTGTTTGCTGCCATTAAAGTCTTAAAAAGATTAGGTCACCTATTCACCCCCCCCCCCCCCTCTAGGTGTTTAGGTACCATATCTTTCAACGACCGTCCTTCCTTAGCAGTCCATCCTCAACAGCAAACTGGGAATTTGACCCATCCAAAGATTCATCTAAGATCCGCTTCATGCTGCTATCATGAACCAAAACCCGTCGAACCCTATCAGCTAGGTCATACTGCACCTCTGTCCAACACAATATCGCCTCGGCACTAGACCGTTTGTCAACGCAGGAGATCTCTAATGCCTCCAAATCACGGACCAAGCTCTCAACATGTACCGACAACCAACTGGCCTGCGCAGGAGCCCTGCGGCTCAATGCATCCGCCACTGCATTTCCTTTCACAGCTACATAATGTATCTCGAAGGTATAGTCCCCCAAGAACTCCATCCACCTCCGCTGCCTCATGTTCAGATCCTTCTAATCTAAAAATACTTCAGGCTCTTATGATCGGTGTAGATATCAACTTTCACACCGTACAGGTAGTGCCTCCACAGCTTCAGAGCGAATATCACGGCCGCTAACTCTAAGTCGTGAACCGGTTAATTCCTCTCATGAACCTTCAATTATCATGAACCATAGGCTATCACACTCCCATGCTGTGCAGAACACAGCCCAAACTACTGCCCGAAGCATCACTATAAATTTCAAATCCTTCGGTTCCACTCGACGAACATAAAATAGGCACTGTGGTCAACTGCCTCTTCAACTCTTCAAAAGCCTGATCACACTCCAACGACCAAACAAACCTTTGATCTTTCCTTGTCAATGTCCTGAGTGGTAACGCTATCCGCGAGAAGTTCTCTAAGAAGCACATGTAGTAGCCGGCAAGCCCTAGAAAGCTCCAGACTTCCGCCACTGTAGTCAAAATAGGCCACTCTCGTATCGCCACTATATTCGCTGGATCCACCGCTATTCCTTCTCCACTAACGACGTGACCAAGGAACACTACTGAGGATAACCAGAACTCACACTTGGAGAACTTAGCATGCAACTAATTCCTCCTCAACGTCTCCAGTACCATGTGTAGATGCTTGTAATGGTCCTCCTCACACTACGAGTATACCAAGATATCATCGATAAATACTATCACGAAACGATCCAGGTATTCTCTGAACGTCCTGTTCATCAGATCCATAAACATGGATGGTGCATTGGTCAGCCCAAACGGCATGACGGTGAACTCATAATGCCCAAACCGCGTGCTGAACGCTGTCTTCGGGATGTCGCTTTCCCTTATCCTCAATTGGTAATAGTCGGACTTCAGATCTAACTTCGAATATACTGTTAACCCAACCAACTGATCAAATAGATCGTCAATCCTAGGGATCGAATACTTATTCTTCTTCGTAAGCTTGTTCAACTCCCGATAGTCAATACAGAGTCGCAAGCTCCCATCCTTCTTCTTAACGAAAAGAACCGATGCGCTCCAAGGCGATGAACTTGGACGCGCATACCCTTGCTCCAACAACTCCGGTAGTTGCACCTTCAACTCCGCCTCTCTCGCGGCGTTATCTGATACGGAGAGCGTGACACCGGTTTGGCACCCGGTACCAGCTCAATAGTAAAATCAATCTCCCGCTGAGGAGGGGCTCCTGGGAGATCATCTGGGAACACATCAGGATACTCGGACACAACTGGGATACTCTCCAGACTTGGCCTAAGAGTTGAAGCCTGCACAGAGGTGACAAACAGCTCTGCACCAGACCGAACTGCCTCGATCACTTAAAGGGCCGACATCAAAACTTTACCCGACCCCTTCATGCCCGCAAACGTAGTCTCTCATTCAGTATGCAGCCCAACTTAGCCTCCTTTCGGTTGCAATCAATGTAAGCTTGCTGCTCCGAGTGCCAGTCCATACCAAAGATTACGTCGAACTCCACTAACGGTAGAACCAACGCTCGCAAATCAAACTCCTGGTCCCCAATCTGTATCCTCACCACACAGAACTTATCCGCGCGCATTGAGCACCCATTGGGCAACAACACATCCAACTTGTCTTTTGCTATCGAGGAAGGAACCCCGATGCGTGATATGAACTTTTCGGACAAGAAGGAATGTGAAGCCCCCGTATCAAACAGGGCTCTTGTCAGACAATCAAAAATCAACATGAAGCCTAACACCAACAAATATAAGCTAACATATAAAAAGGTAACAACTACATAAAGTTAAACTGCCATAATTTAACTCATACTTGTCACCACGTTAGCTTGTTTTATGGCTTCTTGCAGACCAAGATTATATACTCTAGGCTGGGCTGGAGCATGATGGGATGCGGTTGACTCAACCTCCTTCCCTTTCTCTTCATAGGTCGCTCCAGGCTTCCTCTCGGACTTTACACGTCCGCTCCAACACTCACGAGCAAAGTGCCCCGTCTTCCCACAGTTGTAACAAGCTCCTGGAACTCGACTTGTAGTTACCCCCGATGCACCATACGAAGGGGCTGAGTTCGAAGTCCTCTACTTCTTGTTCCATCTGCGGAATCCTGATTATGTACTTGGCACCTTGAACTCCGCCTTCTTTTCCACTGGGTCCTTCTCTTGTACTTTCTTTACAACCTTTTCCAATGACCGGGCCAAATTTACCAAGGCTAGGAAGCCCTGCGCCTTAGGCCCAGCAAGGAGTAACTGTAGGTCGCCGCGTAGACCCTCATAAAATCGGTTGGTCTTCATCTCTTCTTCCGTAAACATAGCACCCGCATACCGACCCAACCGTGTAAACTCGTGGAGATACTCGTCCACGCTTCTGGCTCCATGAGTCAACCCAAGATACTGGTTTTCCATCTCAAGCTTCTGATTAGAGGGTAGATATCTGGCCAAGAACAATCTTGATAATTCCTCCATCGGCACATCAGCAAGTTGCCTTCCCACTAGGAGATGAAACTCCAGCTCGTCCCACCACAGCATCGCCTCACCATCCAAAAGGAAGGTCGCTATGGTGGTCTTCTGTCACTCCTCAGTTAACGTGGCCATCAAGATCCTCTTTAGCATAGAAAGCCAATCCTCAGCTTGAGCTGGCATTCCAATCCCATCAAACACCGGAGGATTAAAGCCCATTACATGCTTGAGCTGTCTCTTGATAGCTCTCCTAGGCTCTACCTAATCCACTGTCGCGCGCTCCACCACTCTCGGCTCTGCCGCCCTAACCGGTTCTTGCTCAACAACAGGTGGTGCATGGTGCAGTTGCCCTACAGGTTGGGCATTAATCATGGCAAAAACTGCTTCAGCAACCAATCTGATGGTTTCCGCTGAAGGAGGTGTTGTAGGCACGTCCCATGGTGCACTACTTTCCGTCGATTGTGGACGCTCTGACTGATCAGCACCGCTCCTAGCTTCCTATAATAGCAAAGACCCACGATTAGATGACAAACAAATTGCTAAAAGCAATCATTAGAACACTCAGGTTCCACAAAATAAGTGTATTTTTAATTCCTAAGTGGACATTCATGGGTTCTTTTTGATATTATAACAATGACGCACACATGTGCTCACCACCCCTTAGAAGAATTCGCCCACGAATTCATTTAAGCCTGACCGTAACCAGAAGTCTGATACCAAATTGTAACACCCCCATCCGTCGTATGGCATATAGTAAAAGGTCCAGCTAGAACCCGACACCATATACCATGGACAGTCGGAAGGGTTACGTATGACTAACCAAACTATCCAATTAAGACTACTCGTCCTAACACAGAGCATTCTAGCTGAAGCTTTTAAATAGTTGAAAGAACCCATAATGGTAATCCAAAAATCATGAATGTCCACAACCATTATAACTAGAATGAAAAACAAATACATTGAAAGGTACACGGCCTTATGGCCTTACAAAAGTTCACTTAATAAAATAATGTTTTCCATACATCGGCTCGCAGGCCGGCCACACATGACAAACTAAAGTACAACTATTCTCTTGGGCCTTCGAAGGCCAGCTTAGCAATATGGGCTCCAGCTCTATTTGGTACCTGGCTCCGCAGTTCCTGCAAGCAACATTCCACCGCACGGTGGCAAACAAAGCAACGGTCAGCCAAAGCCGACCAAATTATAACGACCCCGCCACTTTCTCGGGACGGCGGTGCTCCTTCCCTGCATTTCATTAGCCCAGCTAAACAATTAAGTATAAATATATTTCGCCACAGGTGTAGACTCGCACAGCCAAACACCCTGTGCACTCAGGGCACATTAACGGTGAATCCGGTCAATTCTGTGGCTTCACCACCATCCCCAGGATGGAAATAACATGAGCATTTTATCCTTTTTGAACATTGTCTAAGGCTCTCGACTATGCAAACGGACAGTCCCCATCAATGGGTCTCTCACACCGAACCACATAGCCCAGGTCCGATTCCACTTGCCCGTTGCTCACACCGCCTAGTCACCTTAAGACCTACGAGCGGGACAAGCTTCTCTCGGATCCTAACATTTCCAAACAATCACATAACCCAGTTATGTTCAAGGCCGGTTCTCTGACCGCCAAGTTAGCAGAACAATGATTCTGCTCAGCTTTCTGGGTGCACCATGTAGTTAATCCCCAAGGATATCTGCTGCAATCTACCGCGTAGAAACCCGAAAATCCAATGCACAGAGTCTTCTCCGACAATCCATAACAAATGCAACATGACCGATCCAGACCAACATGTACGGGTAGGCTTCACACACAATGCATATGTCTGGACTTCGATTCCGGACTCTATATGCAACATAATGGGGACTATTCACGTCAACCACAGGAAACACCGCACACTCGCCGCACACTCGCGGGAGCGGGTCTCCCTATGCAAAAGGAAGAGAGCTTCACATGCTCAAGTAGAGAATCGTTACCCTTGAAGTACGCTTTTGCACCATGGAAAACTATCCGGATAGAAGTCTTCGCAACGGGATTTCCTCCATGGATCCGCTCTCGGTTCTCTAAACGGTGCTCCAATGCTCCGCCGGCGGCCGGAATCCTCCTCATTCTTCCTCCTCTCTCTAACTCCTTGAAGGAGAGTGCTTAAGAGAGAAATGAGGAATTGATCCTCTATTTACGACCTTAACAGAGCAGGGACTCATCTGGGTCGTCGGATCTTAATTAAAGAAATCAAACGGCTCAGATCCGCTCAAAAATCCTCAAACCTGGGCCAAACACGGCCTTGCACATGGCCGTGTCCCAGGCCGTGTGCCTCGATCCAGGTATGATCGTCGAACACAGAAAGTCACACGGGCTAAGACACGCCCGTGTCTCAATCTGACACGCCCGTGTCGGGTCATCGACATGCCCCTGACTGGGGGCGTGTCAGATATAACCGCCACGCCAACCGACACGACCCTCCTGAACACAAGTGGGGACACGGGTATGAACACGCCCGTGTCACCCCTAACACGCCCGTGTCAAAACTGTGCACAACCCGTATTTCCTATCGTGTCCTTCTCTGGATACAGCCGGCCAACACACAAGGAAAGACACGGCCTTGGACACACCCATGTCCTAGGCCGTGTACCCCTATACAGGCACCAAAATTTCTTTTGGACGCGATCAGCTCAAAAACAATTTATGGGGCATTACATGCTGCCTCCTCATCTTCAGAATCAGATGATATTGCAAGTTCCATTGTTGTTCCGGGAACATCTTCAACCAGTCTTGGGGCTAGGTCTGGTGCCTCCCCATCAATCCTTATAGCAGCTGGTACATCTACATACATCTCTTCTTGGTGTACTTCTTCTTGCTCCTTCTGGAAGTCACTTACCATGTCTTGAACTACTTCTATCGCAGGAGCCTGATGTTTGTCTTGCAAATCAGGAAGATGTACATCATGTTCCTCTCTTTCAGTAGGATCATCAGCTATGTTGAGGTCATGAACCACTTCCATGATGGTGAGGTTCACAGTCTCGCTGTCAAGCTGGGCTTCAAAGACAGGTTCTGCTGGGACTGATATCTCAGGAGTATTCATCTGATGGACAGCCTCCCCCTGGATCTAATCTTCAGTTCCAGGGGTAGGAGTTGGAGACTTCTTGGGTTGGTTGGTGGTTTCTTCATCAGAACTGAATTTTATTCTCTTTTTTGAGTCACTAGAAGACTCCTCAGCTTGCACATTATCTTTCTTTGAAGGTGTGACCTGTTTGGATTTCTATTTTGGCGCAGGGTCTTCCTTGGACAACACTCTGTCCCACCTAGAGAGGATTCTTATGTCCATTCTCCTCATGTGATTTAACATTGCGCCAGCAGTTTGATTTAGCACCTCAGGTATTTTTGCAGCTGGATACAAACTTAGTATTCTCCCCAGATTTGGTTTTTTGATGCTTTCCTTAATTTTGTTGAAGATTACAACACTCCAGTCAGTCTTCACCTGGAAGATGACTCATGTCAGAAGGCTGAACATGTAGGAAGATAACATATCATGCCCCCCAGTCTTGCAGAGAACTACCTTGCCAATTATTTCAGATAGAAATTTCCCTTTTGAATTAATCCCTTTCCTTGTCATGGACGATCCAATGTTTGTTGTTGCGACCAGCCCACACCATTTAAGGGCTTCAGAAGTCAAATTTGAATCAATCTCGGTCTTTTCTTTTATCCTTGGAAGATGAAGGGATTTACTTAGACTTTTGTGTGTTATTTTGACCGTCTCACCATGAACAGTAGATTTGATATTGTTCCCCTTTGAGTTCAACGTAGCGTTGGAATAGAACTCGAGAACTTCCTTCTTCTAGATTATTGTCGATTCAAAAACCAAATAATCCAGGCCAGCTTCCTGGATTAGGTCCACAACCATCTTGATTTCTTGTTCAGCTGCAGTGAACGCTCCCCAGACGAGCTTATAACCTTCGTTAACATTATTGTCCAGTTTGGGCCCCATTGGAGATGAGAGAGAGAGGAAGTTGAAAAGAAGGAAGATGAACTTCTTGTCGATACAGGCGGTTTAGTCTTGAGAGTTCTGTGAGCGTAGTCGACAAGGTCTCGTTTCCACCTATTTAAACTTTTCTAAATAGGGAAGACCAAAAGGCGGGTTGAAATTAGAGTTTCGTATGTCGACACAATTTAGATTGTGTCGACACAGACAGCCAAAGTCTCGACATAGAGTTTAGGATCTCGACAACTCTATGTGGTTACACTAATCTTGGAGTGTCGACACAGATGACCTTATGTGTCCACACCAACATCCGAGTGACAACAACTCTGTGTGTCGACACCAAATCTTGAGTGTCGACATAATCTTCTTTATGTGTCGACACCAACTACTAAGTGTCGACACAGATTACTTCATGTGTCGACACAAATTTTACTTAGTCATATTTTGAGTAGAGTTTTCCTTAATTTACCATTCTATTCCAAGTTCAACAAGCAAAATTCAATTTTAAAGTAATTGAATTTAGTTTCATCTAGAGGTTTAGTAAATATATCAGCTACTTGAGTATCAGTAGAAATAAACTCTAAAGTTATGTCCTCTTTCTCAACATGTTCTCTTATAAAATGATACCTAATTTCAATGTGTTTAGTTCTACTATGTGAAATAGGGTTTCTAGCAATTGATATAGCACTAGTAGAATCACAATATAGTGGAGTTTTACTTATCTTTATGTCATAGTCCTCCAATTGATGTTGTATTCATAGCAACTGAGCACAGCAACTTCCAGCTGCTATATATTCTAACTTTGTTGTGGATATAGCAACACTTGTCTGCTTTTTGTTGTTCCATGACAACAGTATTCCTCCTAGGAATTGACATGTACCTGTGGTACTTTTCCTGTCTTCTTTGGAGCCTGCAAAGTCTGCATCTGAAAATCATGTTAGTAGAAAATTTCTATTCCTAAGATACCATAGACCAAGATCTGGTGTGCCCTTAAGATATCTTAAAATTCTCTTGGCAGCAGAATAATGAGATTCTTTAGGGCATGTCTGGTATCTAGCGTAGGCACAAGTAGCATACATGATGTCAGGCCTACTTGCAGTCAAGTATAGTAAGGAGCCAATTATCTCTCTATACAAAGACTCATCAGCAGGTTTCCCTGCCTCATCTTTGTCTAAAGGCATACTTGACCCCATTGGAGTTCTCATGGTGGAAGCAGTCTCCATGCTGTCCAACCTCGTGTTCGTCGAACGGGCCCCACCAGGAAGATCGGGCGGACCCAGTCCCGCGACCCGCACCCAAGCGACAAGCAGACCTGCGGCAAGGGGCTGTTCCGCTCCCGCTCACTTCAGGCAAGCTAGCCAGGCGAAACGACTCCCCTATGTTGGAACACCCTATTACTAATTTGGGTCAGGATCACTATGTCTCTAGGAATCTGTGTTTGACCTTCTGTATAGCTTAATAGGTCAATTAGAATTGAGTCTAAGGGTTAGAAGTCTAGTATTGGGAGCTGCCCTGAAGATCAAGTTTTTCTGTAGACCAAGTCTGATCGTCGAGCTCAGCACGACGATTCGTCGAACTCCGGTCGACGATCGTCTAGCTCAACTTCGACAGATCGTCGAGCTCCATTCGACGATCGCTGAGCTCAACCTCATAATATTGTCGAGCTCCACTCGACGATCGCTGAGCTCAACTTCACAATATCGTCGAACTCCATTCGACGATCGGTGAGCTCAGGTCGACGATTTTGACTCTGCATTGGATCCTTATCTCTGAGCTCAGTCCGACGATCTTTGAGCTCAGATCGACGATTATTTTGTTGCTTGAATTTTCCAGTTCGCTGAGCTCAGCTCGACGATAGCAGAGCTCAGTTCGACGTTTTCAGTTATCTTTCAGAATTCAAATTCAAATCAGTTAGAAGTTATTCTGCATTTAATTCAGAAGATCTGCTAGCCGTTTTCATTTACTTCTGGACCAAGTTTCAAGGGATTTTTCAAGGAATAATTCAGTGGACTTTCCTTCAGAAGAAATTATGCAATTAAGGCTGTAATCAATGCAGACCAACGGCTATCTTTGACAGAGTGATATTCTATTCTGGCACAGAGAATAAAACATAGAATGTTTTTGAATCAAGATAGAGATTGACAAGAATAGGACACACAACTCAGTATACAGAGACTCTTTCAAAATTTTCTGTCAAGAAGAATTCTGAAGAACACTCATCAGAGAGATCAAGCTTTCAAAAATCTTCAGATCTCTTCAGCTCTAAAAGTGTTCAAGGCCAACATCATTTAAAGACTCCAGACTCTCAATATTTCAGCTTGCTGAAATCCTCTTGTGCTGGAGATCTATCTTTGAAGGCCTATCACCCTCAGCAAAGCTCATCTTCCTGAAGATCAAGGACTCAGGGGGAGCTTTGACATCAATCCACTTAGTCTTCTCAGTTGATTGAGAAAGAGAAGACTGCCATAACTCTCTCACCCCCACTCTATAAAGGGTTTTTCAAACTCCCTTCAAAAGTTTGAATCTGGTTTTTGAGCACCTTGTCAAAAGCTCATTGGTGGCAAGACACCTGATCAAAAAATCTGATTTGGTTTTTGAGCACCTTATCAAAAGCTCATTGGTGCACAGGACACCTGATCAACTCATCCTGCAGTGGATTCCTACCTAGGGTGGTAGAAGAGTGGATGTACCCAAGTTTGGAGAACCACTATAATTCCTTGTGTCATCTGGTTCTGCTTGTCTTCTTTTTGTTTCTGGCCTAGATTCTCTTGTGCTTAGTCTCTGCATAGCTTAGTTTTGTGATTTGTTTTATTTCTGCTTCCCTGCTCACACTCATTACAATAATTGTTGTAAAGCTTTGCAAAAGTTTTTCTTTGTGTTTTAAAAGCACCATATACTCTATTCACCCCCCTCTAGAGTATATCAGATCCAGTTTCCCTTTCAATTGGTATCAGAGGGAGGTTGGTTAAACATACCATACCTGTTTGGTTGTACAGGCTAACACCTGAACCCCAAGATCCCAAACTAGATCTTTTTGTTATTATTAGATTTTGTTTGCACAAATCATGGCCCAAAACAAAGATTATGCTAGCACCAGACCTCCAGTGTGCAATCTGTCTAAGTTTGCACTTTGGAAAGCAAGGATTAGACTCTACATGAATTCTATTGACGAAGATATTTTTAATTCTGTTTTGACAGTGTGTCCAAGACCCCCAGAGAGCACAAGCACAAATGCTGTTCCACCTCCATCAGGAACAGATGCTGACATCAAAAAGTGAAAGGTAGTTGATGCCAAGGCTATGAACATTCTAGCTCAGACAATGTCAGATGACATTTTTCAAAAGGTAGCTGAATGTAATTCAGCCAAGGAGATTTGGGACAAGCTCTCAGAAATAGTTTCAGGCTCAGCTGATGAGAGAAAGGACAGAAGATCCCATCTCATCTCCCAATATGAGAACTTCAAGAAGGGAGAAACTGAGTCAGTGGGATACATGTACAACAGACTGAGTCTAATTGTCAGTGAACTGAGGACATTAGACAAAGAGATCTCACTGACAGAACTTAATGACAAGATCCTAATGTGCTTTCCCAGCACTTGGGATTCAAGAATCTGGCCAATTAAAGATGCCAGAAGTCTGAATGAGATCACCACTGAAGCCTTGTTAGGTAAGCTCAAATCTTATGAGCTACTCATCAAGAACAGAGAGGAAGAACAGAAGGCTGCTTCACCAGCCACAAGAAAGGAGAAGACCATAGCATTCAAGGCAACTAAGGATCTGCCTGAAGAAAAAGGAACAGGCAATGATGAACTTCTCAGCTTGTTGGCCAAAAGATTCTATAAGATGTCCAGAAAGGACTTCAGAAGAAGATCATACAAGGAGCAGGATAAGCCAAGGTATGACAAGTCCATTGGCAATAACAAAGACATTATTTGCTTTGGTTGCAGGAAACCAGGGCATATAGTTCCTGACTGTCCAGAGAACAAGAACAAGGACAGAAGGGAAAGAAAAGAGAGAAGAAAGGAGAAAGACTCCAAAAGGAGTGGCAATAACAAACCTTCTTCCAGCAAAAATAAG
The DNA here is from genome assembly GCA_039583875.1 of Platanthera guangdongensis. NCBI lineage: Eukaryota > Viridiplantae > Streptophyta > Magnoliopsida > Asparagales > Orchidaceae > Platanthera > Platanthera guangdongensis. Next base: position 78,500,569 of record CM077163.1, read on the forward strand.
CATACAAGGAAAGGATTTGTTGCTGAATCCTGGAGTGAGACTGAAGAGGAGTCAGAGGCCTCTTCCAGCTCTAGTGATGATGAGGATGATGCAGAGGAAAAGGAGTTCTGCATGATGGCAATCAATGCCTCACAACACAACTCAGAGGAAGAGGAGTCAGAGTCAGACTCAGAGACTCAACCTGAAGAAGATCAGGTAATCAGCTCTTTTGATTTTACTTCAGAAGATTTTAAATCTGAATTTAAAGCACTATGTTTAGACCTGCTAAAGTCTGAGAAAGAGATCATCTCTCTCAGAAATCAATTATCTGAACAAAATATTTTAAAGTCAGAAAACCTCAAACTCTCTCAGGAGTTGGAGAACTATAGGGAACAGATAGCTTCACTGAAAAGTGAGCTCTCTGAGGCCAAGAAGCTTGAAGAATCTCTCAATGGGAGAAGCCTCAAGCTGATGGACATCACAAGCACAGTGAACTCAAGATTCAACAGTACACTAGGCTTGGGTGCCTCATCCAGCCAACCTATTGTTCTAACAACTCCTGTCAAGTTCATTTCTGATAAGGGAAAGGGAGTTGTAGAGGTTGCCAGGAAAAATTCTGATCTGCCTCAGAAAACTAAGTCCCAGCACAAATCGTCGAACGGAGATCGACGATCGCCGAATGAAGATCGACGATCGCCGAACGCAGCTCGACGATCTCAGGACAAATCGTCGAACGCAGATCGACGATCTCAGCCAAGATCGTCGAACGCTGGTCGACGATCCCAAATACCTGACCTCACCCATAGTCGACCGTCGAACGGAGCTCGACGATCTGACCCACGATCGTCGAACGCAGCTCCAAGATCATCGAACAGAGGTCAGAGCTCTGGAAACTTTTTCAAAGGTAAGTCAAAATTGAATCCTAAGGGTTCTTCATCCCAAACCTTTAACCCTTATACTGAATGGATTATACCTCCAAGGAGATATCATCCTGAAGGATATAAGAGTCAGCCAGGGATGTCCTTCATTTCTGAATTTAAAGGTTATCAACCTAGGCCCAAGGTAAAATGGGTCAAAAACAAGTGAATTGTTTTATGTGCAGGTGAAGACCTATCCAACATCTAACCAGCAATGGTATTTGGATAGTGGGTGCTCTAAGCACATGACAGGGAACAAGGACAACCTCAATTCCTTTAGAGCCAAGCTTGGACCCAAAGTTATCTTTGGTGATTCCAACTTTGGACAAACTAAAGGATATGGTGCAGTCCAGATTGGTTCTGTAACCTTCAAGAAGGTAGCATATGTGGAAGGACTGAAGCACAACCTAATCAGCATCAGTCAGCTATGTGATGAAGGGTACCAGGTGACCTTCAGCAAAACCTTATGCAAAATCAAGTCAGAGGACAACACAACTGTGTTGATAGGTAAAAGGAAAGGTAACATCTACCTTGTAGATTTTCTTTCAACCAATGTAGATATCTGTTTATTCAATTCAGTCTGTAGACCAAATGTTTTATGGCATAAGAGACTAGGACATCTAAACCTTAGAACTATTACTAGGCTATCCAAGGACAACCTTGTTAGAGGACTACCTTCTGGCCCCTACAAGAAGGAAGGACTATGCAAGGCTTGTCAATTAGGCAAGCAAACTAAAAACAGTTTTAAGTCACTTAATAAGAGTGATTCACCTAGGATATTGTATCTGTTACACATGGATCTATTTGGACCCATCACAGTACAAAGCCTAGGAGGGAAATCCTACACTTTAGTAGTTGTAGATGACTTCTCTAGATTCACTTGGGTGTTCTTTCTAAGGAAGAAGTCTGATAACTTTAAGTGTCTGACAGAGTTTCTCAAATGTATACAGATTGAGTTCAATACTCACATTGCCCTGATCAGAAGTGATCATGGGACAGAGTTTGATTCTCTTCTTATGCAAGAGTTCTGTCAGAGTGAAGGGATCAGGCATACTTTCTCAGCTCCTAGAACTCCTCAACAAAATGGGGTAGCTGAAAGGAAAAATAGAACCCTTATTGAATCTGCCACTACATTGTTGTCAGATGCTCATCTACCTCTATCCTTTTGGGCAGAGGCAGTGAACACCTCCAACTATGTGCTGAACAGAAGTCTGATACATAAACTAAAGGGAAAGACTCCCTATGAATTACTCAAAGGGAAGAAACCTAAAGTTGACTATTTCAGAATTTTTGGTTGCATTTGCTATATTCACAATAATGACAAGAAATACTTAGCAAAATTTCAGGCCAAAGCTGATGAAGGAGTGTTTCTGGGATACTCCATGATCAGCAAGACCTATAGGGTCTATAATAAATCATCTTTGAAAATTGAGGAATCTGTTCATGTTTCTTTTGATGAAACTAACATGTCTTTCAAGGAGAAGATTTCTTCTACCATAGAACCTTTGCAGGAATACTCTCTAGTTGAAGATATGAACAAGTTATAGGTTGCTCAAGAGGATGAAAGCAGTGAAGATGAAGGGAATGCTCAACACATTGAAGCACAACCTGAAGAGCCAGTTGTTGTACCACAAGAGGAAACAACAACACAGGTTGGTGAACAATCAACACCCCCTGTTGATCTAGTAACATCAAGAGACCATCCAATTACCCAGATAATTGGAGAAATCTCAGCTGGTGTGCAAACCAGAAATCAGGTCAACCAAAATCTGTTGCACACCTGCTTCCTTTCTCAAATTGAACCTCAGTCCATTCAAGATGCAGAGCAAGATCCACACTGGATCATTGCAATGCAAGAGGAGTTGCATCAATTTGAGAGGAACAAAGTATGGGAACTAGTGCCAAAGCCAAAGGATCATTCCATTGTTGTAACAAAATGGGTATTCAGAAATAAACTGGATGATCAAGGAGTAATAATAAGGAACAAGGCAAGGCTAGTTGCCCAGGGATATTCTCAAGAAGAAGGAATTGACTACGACCAGACCTTTGCACCTGTTGCAAGATTGGAAGCCATTAGAATATTTCTAGCTTATGCAGCTCACAAAGGCTTCAAGGTTTATCAGATGGATGTCAAGAGTGCCTTCTTAAATGGAGACATCAAAGAGGAAGTCTATGTCAGACAACCTCCAGGTTTTATCTATCCAACTTATCCTGATTATGTTTTTAGATTAAATAAAGCATTATATGGTCTCAAGCAAGCTCCTAGAGCATGGTATGAGACCCTAGCATGCTTTCTCTTGGAAAATGGTTTTATCAGGGGTAGAGTAGACCAAACTCTTTTTATTAGAACTCATAAGTCTCATACCCTACTAGTACAAATTTATGTAGACGATATCATTTTTGGCTCTACTGACTCAAAATTGTGCAGAAGGTTTTCTAACCTGATGCATTCTAAATTTGAGATGAGTAGCATGGGTGAGCTATCCTTCTTTCTAGGATTGCAAGTCAAACAACATGCTGAAGGCATCTTCATTTCTCAAACCAAATATGCTAATGAGTTGGTTAAGAAATTTGGTATATCTGAGGCATCTTGTATGAAAACACCCATGCCTACCAATGCTGTATTGGATGCTGATGAACATGGGAAACCTGTTGATCAGACTACATATAGAGCAATGATTGGCTCTTTACTGTATCTTACAGCTAGTAGACCAGATATAATGTTTGCTACATGTATATGTGCTAGGTTCCAAGTAAGCCCTAGAGAGTCACACCTAACATTAGTAAAGAGGATTCTCAGGTATGTTAAAAGTTGTCCAAATCTAGGTCTCTGGTATCCAAAAGATTCAGCATTTGAGTTAACTGGATTCTCTGATGCTGATTATGCTGGATGCAGAATTGACAGGAAGAGCACCAGTGGAACTTGTCAGTTCCTTGGTGATAGACTTGTCTCTTGGTTTTGCAAGAAACAAACATCTGTGTCAACCTCAACTGCTGAAGCTGAATATATGGCTGCAGGCAGTTGTTGTTCACAAATATTGTGGATTCAGAACCAACTCCTAGACTATGGTTACAACTTAGAGAAGTCAAAAATCTTTTGTGACAATACAAGTGCTATTTCCATAGCTCAAAATCCAGTCCTCCATAGTAGGACAAAACACATAGAGATTAGGCATCACTTCTTAAGGGACAATGTTGAAAAGAATAAAATTGAACTGCAATATATCCCAACTGATTTACAAAGGGGAGATATTTTTACCAAGCCTTTGGATGAAAAGAAACACACCTTCTTCCTAAATCAGTTAGGAATGTTAGATGGAGGAAGTCTTAAATAACACCCAAGATTTTGGAAAGCTAAAAATTGACCAAGACTAGGCAAAATTCTGATTTTTCTTAGTGTCTAGAATTTTCTGATCTCTGAACTGCGCCCGACGATTTCACCAAAGATCGTCGAACGGAGATCGACGATTCCAAGAATCGTCGAACTGAGTTCAGCGCCTCTCAGATAGTATGAACTATCTCCTTCGGTCAACGATCGTCGAACGGCGCTCGACGATTTTGTTCCCTGAACGATCGTCGAACGGAGCTCGACGCCTTCCAAGATCGTCGAACGGAGATCGACGATGTTGGAGTCTCTTCAGATTCCTTTAGAAGCCTCGATCGTCGAACTGAGTTCAACGATCTTTCCAATTCTGCGTCGAACCCTAATATAAAACTCATTTTTCGCCGTCGTTCTCTCTTGCGCTTTCAATTTCTCTGCAAGAATCTTCTTCCCTCCAAACAGTTCTACGCTTGTTCGTTTTGTTTGTTAAGTTTTGCAGGTACAATGGCCGTATCAGTTGCTGTTCTAGCCGCCATGAAGTTCGATGCAGGCTTCGACATTGATCTGGACTCATTCAACACTACTGATGAACTGTAAATATGCGTATTTTTATGCACATTAATTTAGTCATTTTCATTTATTTTCGTCGTTTTTACTTATTTTTGTTCAATAAAATGTTCCTATTCTTGTAAATTTTCTCCTAACTTGTTTTATTTTATTTTGCAGAAAAATTCCAGAATCTGCCAAATTTTGGGAAGTACACGCCCGTGACACATGGGTCACGCCCGTGACCAAGCCGTGCCTGTGCATTTCCCGTGAAATCGGAAAATTTCTGAAGAAAAGGCTTGACACGCCTGGCGACACGCCCGTGTCACCCGACACGGGGCGTGACCCAAGCCCGTGTCCGCTCCTCTCGACGAATTCCACTCGACGATCGTCGAGTGTCGACACCAACTGTCACGCCCAGTGTCACGCCCGTGACCTGGGGCGTGACCCAATTTCAGCTCAACGATTTCGACTCGACACTTTCCGCTCGACATTCGTCGAGTGTCGACCCCGACTGTCACGCCCATAGTCACGCCCGTGACATGGGGCGTGACCTTTCCAGCTGGCCCGACAAGACGCTGCCGAGGACATTTGACGCAACCCGCGCCCGGTTCTACCTCCCCGACACGCCCTAGGTCACGCCCGTGACCTGGGGCGTGACTGCTGCGAACTCAGCCCGAAGTCAACTTTGCTGTCCAATCGCCAGCCGCCTTCATGAATAGTACTGTCACGCCCCCATGTCACGCCCGTGACCGAGGGCGTGTACTTAGAATTTTTTTCCTATAAATAGCCCAGTTCTGTAAGGTCCAAGGGTTCAGATTTTTGGGCCAAGTTAGTGTATTTTTGTGGGCTGCATCCGTGATTTTCAAGGCTATGTAAGGAGATTTCTCCTTTTTTTATTTCATTTCTTGTTTTGTTTTAGTTTTAGCACTTGTAATAGCTTGTAATAGTTTCATTTTGATCAAATAAAATGTTAAAATTTCTCTTCATATATGGCTTTGGAATGAACACTTGTGCCCACTTTTCCTTCACCTTTTTATTCTTTGTTCTTCACTTGTTCTTCACTTAGGAAAGGTGTGTGTGTGTGTATGAGTGTAATGTATTTACTTTCCTTGTTTTTTTTCCCTTAACTTATCTTCATGCTTAGGATTTTGATTTCATTCTTATGATTTTTTGAAAGAGATTTAAAAAAAGTGAATTTGTTCTTTCTTTTTACTTAGTTTTTTTTAGGATTGTAAAACCTATTTTGTTCTTTTCATGTTCTTTTTCACTTTTTATCACTTTCATAACATCATAAGAATGAAAATGTTGGTATTTTAATTTTCTAAAAACTTTGATTTTTGATTTACTTTGAAAAACTTTAGTCTTCCAAAAATTGTAATTTTCTCTTTTTATTCATTTTTGGCAAAACCTAAGCATGAAAAAGTTAAAGTTTTAATTTTTGAGCATCTTTGATTTTGACTTTATTTTGTAAAACTTTTTGCTCATATTATTTTTGTTTGTTCTTTTTATGTGTTTTGGGTAAGTTTTAGGAGTAGAAATCTTGTTATTTTCATTTTTAGGTAACTTTAATTTTTCTTTGTTATTAGTGTGTGTGAGTGTATGAGCTTAAATTTCTTTTTGTTCTTCTTAAATTTCCATGTAGAGTGTGTGAGTGTAGGTGTATAATTTTTATGCTTTGATTTAAATTATGTAGAGTGTGTGAGTGTAGGTGTTAAATTTTCATGCTTTGTTTTAATGCTTCCTTTTAATGCTTTGATTCAAATTATGTAGAGTGTGTGAGTGTAGGTGTATAATTTTATTGCTTTCTTGAATTTCATTTGGAGTGTGTGTGTTCGTGTGCATTTATTTCCGCCTACTCGTTAAGAGTTAAATGGCGCATCGTTTTCATTTTCAGTCCTACTCGTTCGAGTAGGACTTGTAATTTTTCTTTCTTTATTTTTCCGCCTACTCACTTGAGTTTAAATGGCCGGACTTTATTTCAATCCTACTCGTTTGAGTAGGACTTGCAATTTTACTTTCTTTATTTTTTTCCGCCTACTCACTTGAGTTAAATGGCCGGACTTTTTAGCCCTGTAATCGCATTTATTTTCTCCTACTCATTTGAGTAGGACTCGCTTTCATTTCAGTCCTACTCGTTTGAGTAGGACTTGCAATTTTCAGCCTTTATTTACCGCCCCCACTCGTTTGAGTGGGACTCGCAAATTTGAATATGCAATTTCATTCATGTGTAACTTAGCTTTTGTTTAATTTATAATTTGGAGTGTGCGTGAGTTCTCGTTTAGTTAACTTTTTAGCTCTCTAAATATTGTTATTTTTCTTTTGTCTCTTTCTTATAATCGTTTAGCATTAAAATTCGAACTCGCGCCTCACTAAATTATAAGCCGTCCCCATACCGATGTGTGGCTAATCGCTATTAGCCTCGGCATCGAAGAGCATTGGGACATTTGAAATGATTTATAATAATTAAAGTTCTTTTTTTCATTTTAATTTAAGCACTTAGGGTTTACCCCGGGTTTACGACGCGTAGGACCACATAATCGATGTGTGGGCCCTATTTCCGTAGTCCATATGCTAGCTAGCCGAGAGGCCGTGCATATGGACCGATCACCCCTGGGTAAATAGAGTTGCGTGCACCCCCTCGAGAGAGGACAAGCGTAATTCTACCGGATTGGGTCCCCCACCCAATAGCGGGGTTCTTAGCGTAAAGCGGGCGTTAAGAGGAATCCTTCGTCGGACTAACGTTCGGTCGAATAGTCTTAACGTTCAGGTGAGCAATATTCCTAGAGATAAGTGCGCTCACATTTGTGGAACCTCCACGGCCAAGTTGCCTTATTATTAATTTGAAAACTAAGTCTTTTTATTATTAAAAATTATTTTAGTCTTAATCCGATTCGATGCCGAGCGTTAACCCTTCATCGAATATTTTATAAATCGTTTTTTCGCTCCTTTGCTTTTCCGCCTTTTTATTAAGTAAAAAAAATCCACCTTATTTTCAGTAAAATAATAGTCCTCCCGGAGGAGTAAGAATAGTCAACGCGACCCCGAGAACAATACGACCTCGGTATTCCCCCGAATATCGAGTACTACTTGCGATAGGTGCACTTGCCTACCCGAGCAAGCCCGCGGCGATCGACTCAACGAACCAACCACAGTAAGAGTCTGTTCGCGGGCCCATCAAGTTTTTGGCGCCGTTGCCGGGGAGCCTCTTTTCGAGTTGCTATTTCGAATTCCGGAGTCTATTAATTTTACTTATTTTCTATAAAAAAAAAACTAAAAACTTTATTTTAAAAAAAAAAAAAACACAAAAAAAATTTTATTTTTGTTTTATTTTTGTTTGGGTGTATGACCCGAGGACAACCCTCAGAGTCTGAAGATTTAGACTTCGACCCTGAGATCGAACGCTCTCTTGCGCGTATCCGATCTCATCGCCGAAATCCTTCTTTAGATCCCGAAGAATCTATCGGAGAACCCGCTGTTGTAGTTATGGCCGCCCCTAACCTTCCCCCGGCGGCCGAGCGTACTATGTCTTATTACGCCCGGCCTAACCTGGATGATTCAGGGTCGAGTATTGTTCGCCCTGCGGTGGCCAATAATAATTTTGAAATAAAGTCAAGTGTCATTCAAATGGTCCAAAACGCCGTGCAGTTCGATGGACTGCCGGATGAGGACCCGAATGTCCACTTGTCCAATTTCTTGGAGATATGCGACACCTTCAAGATCAATGGCGTCACTGATGACGCCATTCGTTTGCGCTTATTTCCTTTTTCCCTTAAGTCCAAAGCCAAGGCGTGGTTGAATGCCCTCCCGCGAGGATGTATCACCACGTGGGCTGAGTTGACGGAACGGTTCCTAACGAAGTACTTTCCGCCCGCCAAAACTGCAAAGTTGCGGGCGGACATTTCTTCGTTTGTGCAGAACGATCCCGAGTCTCTATACGAGACTTGGGAACGATTTAAGGAATTCCTCCGCCGTTGCCCGCACCACGCGCTGCCAACGTGGTTGCAAGTTCAAATTTTTTATAATGGGCTGAATTTTCAGACGCGTCAAATGATTGACGCGGCTGCCGGGGGTACGCTTAACAACAAAACCCCCGAGGCCGCCCAGGCTTTATTCGAAGAGATGGCTATGAATGCCTATCAATGGAACGTCCCGCGGGGACGGCCAAAGCCGGCGGCTGGTCTTTTTGAAGTGGATGCCACTGCTCTCTTGACCCTTCAAGTTGAAAGGTTAACAAAGCAGGTGGCGGAGATGTCTGCTGCCTCCTCCACTCCGCCTTGTTTTATTCCCCCCAACGTCTGCGTAGCTGAAGAGTTCGTGGACTTCATGGGAAATTCGGGTCGTCCTCCCTTCAACCCCAACAACAACCCTTATAGTAATAACTATAATCCGGGTTGGAGGAATCACCCCAACTTCTCGTGGAGCAACCCGAATAATGCTCAGCGCCCCCCTATTTCTTATGCGCCCGGATTTCTTCCTCCCCCTCCTCTTCCGAAACCCTCCCCGATGGAGGAAAATTTTTCGAAGTATATTGCGTCCAACGAGTCAAATATCCGGAACATCACCGGATCGCTAAAAACACTCGAACAACAGGTTGGACAGCTGGCGAGGATGATGTCCGAGCGCGCGCTCGGGGCACTGCCGGGAAACACGGAGCCGAATCCGCGGGAGAACGCCAACGCTATAACCCTCCGTAGCGGAAAGGAGGTGGTCGATCCAAAACGGACCGACCCTCAGGTACATATTTCACCTCCGACCCCTCTTCCCCTTTCTTCGCTCACGCCACCTTTACCTATTATAAAAGAAAAAATTATTTTAAACAAGGCTCTCCCGTATCCGCATAAATTAGAAAACGAGCGTAAGGACGCGCAATATGAAAAATTTATTTTATTATTAAAACAAATTCACATTAATGTTCCTTTTTGCGAGGCTATCTCACAAATGCCCAAATATGCGAAATTTTTAAAAGAACTACTTTCTAATAAACGCAAATTAGAGGATATTTCGCATGTATCCCTCAACGCTGTCTGCTCGGCGGCCCTTACTAATAAATTGCCCGCAAAACAAAACGACCCGGGACGGTTTTCCATCCCGTGCCTTTTTGGCGATATATTAGTAAAGTACGCCTTAGCTGATTTAGGGGCTAGCATTAATTTGATGCCGTTCTCGCTCTTTTCGCATTTAGGTTTGGGTACTCCTAGTCCTACGAATATGCGCATCCAATTAGCGGATCGCTCGGTTAAGTTCCCTATCGGGGTAGTGGAGGACGTCCTTGTCCGAGTCGACAAGTTTACCTTCCCGGTAGACTTCGTCATCTTAGATATCGAGGAGGACGCCGAGGTACCAATAATACTCGGTCGCCCTTTTCTCGCCACCTCCCGCGCACTAATAGATGTTAGTAATGGTAGCCTTCTCCTCCGAGTAGGCGATGACCAGGTTACTTTCTCTATTAATCCCTCGATGGACAATTTGTCATCGAGCGACGATTTCTGCTATTCTTTAAATACTTTTTTCGGAGATCGTTCTTCTCCCATTTTCGAGTCCGTATTTTTAAATGACGATATTTATGCGCTCGAAAATTTTAACTGCGATGAGGATACGTCTATAGACTTGCCTTTCGAACCAATTGGTAAGAAAGACATAGGAATTAAAACCTCCCTAGAAGAACCGCCCATCCTAGACCTCAAACCCTTACCCGCCTCGCTCAAGTACGCTTTTTTGGGAAAAGGTGATACGCTCCCCGTTATCATTTCTTCGAACTTGAGTGATTCGGAGACTTCCGATTTATTGGAAGTTTTATTTAAACATCGCCACGCAATTGCGTGGCAAATCTCTGACCTAAAGGGGATTAGCCCCTCCTTTTGCACCCATAAGATTTTCCTAAACGATAATTGCCGCAAAACGATACAGCCGCAGCGTCGTCTTAACCCAAACATGAAAGACGTCGTTAAAGCCGAAATCATTAAGTTATTAGATGCGGGGATTATCTACCCTATTTCGGACAGTGCATGGGTTAGTCCCGTGCATGTCGTGCCCAAGAAGGGCGGTCTTACCGTAGTGGCGAATGAGCATAACGAGCTTGTCCCAACTCGTACTGTTACGGGTTGGCGAGTGTGCATCGACTATAGGAAACTTAACGACGCCACCCGCAAGGACCATTTCCCTCTGCCATTTCTAGACCAAATTCTAGAGCGTTTATCCGGTCATCCGTATTATTGTTTTCTTGATGGTTTATCGGGGTTTTTCCAAATCCCCATTTCCCCCGATGATCAAGAGAAAACAACTTTTACTTGCCCGTTCGGCACCTTCGCATATCGAAGAATGCCATTTGGACTCTGCAACGCGCCAGCTACATTCCAAAGATGTATGCTAGCGATCTTTGGCGAGCTAGTAGAAGACATTATGGAAGTCTTTATGGATGACTTCTCTGTTTTCGGACGCTCTTTTCCCGATTGCCTTAACAATTTAGATCGTGTCCTTCAACGGTGCGAGGACACAAGCCTTGTTTTAAATTGGGAAAAATGCAACTTTATGGTTCGAGGAGGTTTGGTCCTCGGCCATATGATTTCGTCTAAGGGGATAGAGGTGGATAAGGCCAAGATAGAAATTATAGAAAAACTTCCGCATCCAACAAACGTAAAATCTATTAGGAGTTTCTTAGGCCATGCGGGCTTTTATCGACGCTTTATTCAAGATTTTTCAAAAATAACAAAGCCGCTAACTCACCTCTTGGAAAAGGAATCACGCTTCATCTTTAGTAGCGAATGCGAGTCCGCATTTAATTTGATAAAACAAAAACTTATCTCTTCACCAATATTAGTGGCCCCTAATTGGTCCCTTCCGTTCGAAATAATGTGCGACGCTAGTGATATTGCCTTAGGTGCCGTTCTTGGCCAACGCGTAGAAAAACATTTTCATCCTATTTATTACGCTAGCAAGACGCTCACTTCCGCACAAGTAAATTACACGACAACGGAAAAGGAACTCTTAGCCGTCGTTTTCGCTTTCGATAAGTTTCGCTCGTATATAACGCTATCTAAAGTTATCGTTTTTACCGATCACTCCGCGCTTAAATATTTATTAGCTAAAAATGATGCGAAGCCCCGCCTTCTTCGATGGATTCTCCTCCTACAAGAGTTTGATTTGGAGATCCGAGATAAGCGGGGAGCGGAAAATCTAGCGGCGACCACCTCTCCCGTTTAGAAAATCCGGGTGCGGAAGCGCTCGTCGAATCTGAAATAAATGACAGATTCCCCGAGGAACGCCTTCTTGCCATTAATAAATCTTCGTCATCTTCGCCTTGGTTCGCAGATTTTGCAAATTTTTTAGTAGCGCGGGTCCTTCCAAAAGAATTTTCCGGTCACCAAAAGAAGAAATTCTTTTCTGACTTGAAAAATTTCTTTTGGGAGGACCCATTTCTTTTTCGTATCTGCGCGGACCAAGCGGTCCGAAGATGCGTTGCGGGTGTGGAGTGCTTGCAAATTCTTAAGCACTGCCACGAGGGTCCAGCCGGTGGGCATTATCAAGCCAACCGGACCGCTCGGAAGGCGCTAGAGGCGGGCTACTTTTGGCCCACTCTCTTCAAAGACGCGCATAATTTTGTGCGCGCATGCGATAGCTGTCAGCGGTCGGGTAACATCTCTCGTCGTGACGAGATGCCCCAAAATATGTTTTTAGAATGCGAAGTCTTCGATTTGTGGGGCATAGATTTCGTTGGCCCCCTACCTCCGTCTTTCAAAAATATGTATATTTTAGTGGCGGTCGACTACGTATCGAGGTGGGCGGAAGCGCAAGCTCTCCCCACCAACGATGCGCGAGTCGTCGTTACATTTCTTAAAAAATTATTTTCTCGCTTCGGCACGCCTCGCGCAATTGTTAGTGATAGGGGAACGCATTTCTGTAACGCTCTTATGGCTAAGACGTTAGCTAAATACGGAGTCACGCACAAGCTTGCCACCCCCTACCACCCGCAAACAAGTGGCCAAGTCGAGGTAGTAAATCGAGAGATTAAGCGAATTTTAGAAAAAACAGTTTCGCTAAATAGGAAAGATTGGTCCGTTAAACTCGACGATGCGTTGTGGGCGTATCGGACGGCATACAAAACCGCTATTGGATGTACGCCGTTCCGGTTAGTCTACGGCAAAGCGTGCCATTTACCCGTAGAATTAGAACATCGCGCACTTTGGGCTTTAAAACTCTTAAACCTCGACTCCAACTTAGCCGCTCAGAATAGAAAACTGCAACTAAACGAGCTCGATGAATGGCGTGCGAACGCTTACGAGAGCAATAAATTCTATAAGGAGCGCTCTAAGTTCTATCACGATCAACATTTAAAGTCCCCAAAAATATTTTCTCCGGGCGATCTTGTCCTTCTTTACAATTCACGCCTTAAGCTTTTTCCAGGTAAACTAAAATCTAGATGGTCCGGTCCCTTCTTAGTTGAAGAAGTCTTTCCATATGGGACCGTACTCGTCTCCCACCCGGAAAGAGGTTCGTTCAAAGTAAACGGTCATCGGCTTAAGTTATACATCGCGGGCGACCCAGTGATCGAGCATTACGAAACCATAACCCTCCTAGATTTATAAATCCGCCAAAATAAGTCAAGCTACACGACTATAAACAAAGCGCTCCTGGGAGGCACCCCTCGCTTATCTTTTTCGCTCTTTCCTTATTATCTTTGTTATTTTTTCTAATAAACGCAGGGTTTCTGATCGGCCTCCCCCTCCGCGTTTCAGGGAAGCTTCTACCCCCTTCCCTTTCTTTTCGTTGTACATATTGTCTTTCATTTCTGTTCCGCATACTTACGATACAACATTGGGGACAATGTTGGACTTAAGTATGGGGGTATTTTCGTGCTTTATTTTCTGCACTTCAATTTTTCTGCATCTCAAAAAAAGAAAAATACAAAAAAATACATATAACAACAAAAAAAAACAACAAAAAAAATTAAAAAACATCTTAAAATGAAACAAAAAAATTTTTAAATGAAAAAAAAAAAAAAACAAACAAAAAAAAAAATTTATGAAAAAAAAAACAAAAAATTTTTTTTTTTGTTTCTCTTTGTATATATTTTTTTTTTCTCTCTCCCCCTTCCTCATTCTTGTACAAACATTTTTCTTTTTCTCCCTTATTTTTGTACATATTATGAAAATTCTCTTAAAAAATACAAAAAAAAAAGATAATAGTTCAAAAAATTTTCAAACAAAAAAATCGAGAAAAACAAAATTACAAAAAAAAAAAGATAATAAATAAAAAACACAAAAAAAAAATGTTTACAAAAAAACTATAAAAAAACAAAAAAATGTTTTGCAACAAATAAATTAAATATTTCATACTTAACTTTTCTGCTATCCAAAAATTCTGTTTTGAGTTTATTTATATGTGAATACTATTAATTCTCTGTTTACTACCCGTTTGTTAATTATCGATTGAAACATTTAAATAGCCGGGGTTAAGTTTTAAAGAATTCTTTATGCTTTGTTAAAACTAGCGGACTCGTTTTAGGCACTACTTCTAATTTTTCATTAATAGGAGCACGTATATTATGTTAGGAAATAACGACTATAGAATTCAATTATACTTACTTTTAGCTTTCTGAAAACATTGGAACGTACAAATTATTAAGGTTGCTCTCAAAAATTTTTAGGATTACAATCTAGTTTTCCTTTCTCCCCTCACTTTTCATGACCTACTTGGCATGAAAAATTTTATCCTTAAAAGATCTTATGTCAATGGGAACAAGATTTCGTTCCGTAAACATAGGCACCCAATAAGTTTAAAAAGATTATATAGGGAGTAAGAGGATAAAATTCATTACTCCTACAAATATACATTGGGTTAATTTTTTTTTATTATGAAGTTGAAAAACAAAAATCATATTAGGAAAATAAGATTTCGTTTTCCTAATAATCCAAAAGAAAAAAAATGGAGGTTCGAGAAAAAATTACCTCACCTCAAATATCAAAACCCTCTTCATAAACCACACTACCCCCTTAGCCAATTACTCGACTTCTAGAATTAATTCAAAAATCTTTTTGAGAGCATAATTAGTAAATTGTATTATTTCCGGTAGCACTCGTATAAGCTAGAATTCTTATAATTCCAAACTATTTTCGTTAACCTAACCATTACAAATGTTGCCTTCTATTTGATTACATCAAGAAGTCTTTTGGCCAAAACTTTTGCGCTATTTAAATCATCTACATAATTTTAGGACTTAACTCTTACACCCCGTATATTTATTTCGATCTCTCTTATAATTAATTAAGCGATAGCCAAAACTTAGAGTTTTTTTTATTCCTTATAGATTCACCTCAAACTTTTGCTCTGGAATAGCAAAAGCCTAAGTATGGGGGTATTTGATGAACTGTAAATATGCGTATTTTTATGCACATTAATTTAGTCATTTTCATTTATTTTCGTCGTTTTTACTTATTTTTGTTCAATAAAATGTTCCTATTCTTGTAAATTTTCTCCTAACTTGTTTTATTTTATTTTGCAGAAAAATTCCAGAATCTGCCAAATTTTGGGAAGTACACGCCCGTGACACATGGGTCACGCCCGTGACCAAGCCGTGCCTGTGCATTTCCCGTGAAATCGGAAAATTTCTGAAGAAAAGGCTTGACACGCCTGGCGACACGCCCGTGTCACCCGACACGGGGCGTGACCCAAGCCCGTGTCCGCTCCTCTCGACGAATTCCACTCGACGATCGTCGAGTGTCGACACCAACTGTCACGCCCAGTGTCACGCCCGTGACCTGGGGCGTGACCCAATTTCAGCTTAACGATTTCGACTCGACACTTTCCGCTCGACATTCGTCGAGTGTCGACCCCGACTGTCACGCCCATAGTCACGCCCGTGACATGGGGCGTGACCTTTCCAGCTGGCCCGACAAGACGCTGCCGAGGACATTTGACGCAACCCGCGCCCGGTTCTACCTCCCCGACACGCCCTAGGTCACGCCCGTGACCTGGGGCGTGACTGCTGCGAACTCAGCCCGAAGTCAACTTTGCTGTCCAATCGCCAGCCGCCTTCATGAATAGTACTGTCACGCCCCCATGTCACGCCCGTGACCGAGGGCGTGTACTTAGAATTTTTTTCCTATAAATAGCCCAGTTCTGTAAGGTCCAAGGGTTCAGATTTTTGGGCCAAGTTAGTGTATTTTTGTGGGCTGCATCCGTGATTTTCAAGGCTATGTAAGGAGATTTCTCCCTTTTTTATTTCATTTCTTGTTTTGTTTTAGTTTTAGCACTTGTAATAGCTTGTAATAGTTTCATTTTGATCAAATAAAATGTTAAAATTTCTCTTCATATATGGCTTTGGAATGAACACTTGTGCCCACTTTTCCTTCACCTTTTTATTCTTTGTTCTTCACTTGTTCTTCACTTAGGAAAGGTGTGTGTGTGTGTATGAGTGTAATGTATTTACTTTCCTTGTTTTTTTTCCCTTAACTTATCTTCATGCTTAGGATTTTGATTTCATTCTTATGATTTTTTGAAAGAGATTTAAAAAAAGTGAATTTGTTCTTTCTTTTTACTTAGTTTTTTTTTAGGATTGTAAAACCTATTTTGTTCTTTTCATGTTCTTTTTCACTTTTTTATCACTTTCATAACATCATAAGAATGAAAATGTTGGTATTTTAATTTTCTAAAAACTTTGATTTTTGATTTACTTTGAAAAACTTTAGTCTTCCAAAAATTGTAATTTTCTCTTTTTATTCATTTTTGGCAAAACCTAAGCATGAAAAAGTTAAAGTTTTAATTTTTGAGCATCTTTGATTTTGACTTTATTTTGTAAAACTTTTTGCTCATATTATTTTTGTTTGTTCTTTTTATGTGTTTTGGGTAAGTTTTAGGAGTAGAAATCTTGTTATTTTCATTTTTAGGTAACTTTAATTTTTCTTTGTTATTAGTGTGTGTGAGTGTATGAGCTTAAATTTCTTTTTGTTCTTCTTAAATTTCCATGTAGAGTGTGTGAGTGTAGGTGTATAATTTTTATGCTTTGATTTAAATTATGTAGAGTGTGTGAGTGTAGGTGTTAAATTTTCTGGCTTTGTTTTAATGCTTCCTTTTAATGCTTTGATTCAAATTATGTAGAGTGTGTGAGTGTAGGTGTATAATTTTATTGCTTTCTTGAATTTCATTTGGAGTGTGTGTGTTCGTGTGCATTTATTTCCGCCTACTCGTTAAGAGTTAAATGGCGCATCGTTTTCATTTTCAGTCCTACTCGTTCGAGTAGGACTTGTAATTTTTCTTTCTTTATTTTTCCGCCTACTCACTTGAGTTTAAATGGCCGGACTTTATTTCAGTCCTACTCGTTTGAGTAGGACTTGCAATTTTACTTTCTTTATTTTTTCCGCCTACTCACTTGAGTTAAATGGCCGGACTTTTTAGCCCTGTAATCGCATTTATTTTCTCCTACTCATTTGAGTAGGACTCGCTTTCATTTCAGTCCTACTCGTTTGAGTAGGACTTGCAATTTTCAGCCTTTATTTACCGCCCCCACTCGTTTGAGTGGGACTCGCAAATTTGAATATGCAATTTCATTCATGTGTAACTTAGCTTTTGTTTAATTTATAATTTGGAGTGTGCGTGAGTTCTCGTTTAGTTAACTTTTTAGCTCTCTAAATATTGTTATTTTTCTTTTGTCTCTTTCTTATAATCGTTTAGCATTAAAATTCGAACTCGCGCCTCACTAAATTATAAGCCGTCCCCATACCGATGTGTGGCTAATCGCTATTAGCCTCGGCATCGAAGAGCATTGGGACATTTGAAATGATTTATAATAATTAAAGTTCTTTTTTTCATTTTAATTTAAGCACTTAGGGTTTACCCCGGGTTTACGACGCGTAGGACCACATAATCGATGTGTGGGCCCTATTTCCGTAGTCCATATGCTAGCTAGCCGAGAGGCCGTGCATATGGACTGATCACCCCTGGGTAAATAGAGTTGCGTGCACCCCCTCGAGAGAGGACAAGCGTAATTCTACCGGATTGGGTCCCCCACCCCATAGCGGGGTTCTTAGCGTAAAGCGGGCGTTAAGAGGAATCCTTCGTCGGACTAACGTTCGGTCGAATAGTCTTAACGTTCAGGTGAGCAATATTCCTAGAGATAAGTGCGCTCACATTTGTGGAACCTCCACGGCCAAGTTGCCTTATTATTAATTTGAAAACTAAGTCTTATTATTATTAAAAATTATTTTAGTCTTAATCCGATTCGATGTCGAGCGTTAACCCTTCATCGAATATTTTATAAATCGTTTTTTCGCTCCTTTGCTTTTCCGCCTTTTTATTAAGTAAAAAAAATCCACCTTATTTTCAGTAAAATAATAGTCCTCCCGGAGGAGTAAGAATAGTCAACGCGACCCCGAGAACAATACGACCTCGGTATTCCCCCGAATATCGAGTACTACTTGCGATAGGTGCACTTGCCTACCCGAGCAAGCCCGCGGCGATCGACTCAACGAACCAACCACAGTAAGAGTCTGTTCGCGGGCCCATCAACTACTGATCAAATCTTCCAGGACATTTTGAGTTTATTCAAGGATCAGCACTTGTCTGCCCTCATGACCACTAGAATCAAGCTTGCTTCAGATGAAATCAAGGAATGGGTATACACTGCTCATAATCTGGACAACTCTACAATAGTTGGCACCATTGCTGGAACACAGGTACCTCTGACCCCCACAGTCTTAACAGAGGTTTTTGGTTTGAGAAATGGAGATGATACTGCTGAACTATCTGGGGAGGAATTTTCTGATATTCTTGCCAGGATGGGTCATCCAGAGGGAAACCCTAGCAAGTTATTCAAAAGGAACTTGTCTGTTGAGTACAGGTTCCTAGCAGATGTTGTAGGCAAGGTGTTGTTGGCAAAGCATTCTGCACATGATACCATCTCCAGCCTATCTCCAACATCAATTCCATCTCCAGCAACCATTTCCTCACCACCAGTAGACCAATTCCACCCATTGTTCTCATATCCACCACCAGATGTCACATCATCTCCATCCATACCATCATTCACCCTTCTGGAGGAATCCTACATGGATGATTCCCCCTCTTCTCCTCCAGTATTACCCTCCTCCTCAACCTCATTCCAAGATCTCCTCCTTCACATCATTGACCAACCAACATTTACTCCATCCATATCCATCCCCTTACCCTCCATCTCCACCATCCCCACTCCTCAGCCATCCATCCCTCCACCATCCAGCCCTCCACTTCCAGCATCCTCAGCCATCCCTATACCATCTACATCTGCTCCTGCTAGTGAGCATGTAGATCTGCCAGCCTTAGCTGACAAGTTGTATGAGCTACTTGCCCCCAGGCTCTCTCTTCTCATGGAGGCCTCCTTAGCTCCTCTACAACAGTCAGTGGCAGCTCTGTCTGCCAGGCTTTCCTCCCTCATTCCTCAGGCAGCACCTCCAGCAGTGTGCCTTGATACAGATGTATCTGCATCCAGGCAGGGGGAGATACCATATGAAGCCAGCCTTCATGCTGCTGTTGCTGTTGCTGCTTCTGCTCCTGTTGCTGATGATACTGTTGCTGCTGCTGGAACTTCTGTGTCTGCTGCCTCTTCTGCTCTAGTTGCTGTGCCTACTCCAGTTCTGGCAATAGACCTAAGGTCTTTGCTCTCAGCCTTTGATCCTGCCTTTTTTAGTTGTTTACCAGAAGTTATTGCTGTCCAGCCCTCAGAAGACCTATCTAAGGCACTGGTGCCTTTCTCTGGCTGTGACCCCAGTATTATTTCTTCTTTCATTCACTCAGTGACTGCTGCTGCTGTTGTTGAAGAAAAGACTGAATCTGCTTCTGAAACTGTCTTTGTTGCTGCTGAAGAAAATGTTCCTACTGCTGCTGAAATCCCTTTTGTTTCTGATGAGCCCATTTCCAAGGAATTTCTGATGACAGAGGCCATTGATGTTGAGCCTGCTGTAGATTCTGTTGATGTTTCTGAAGTTGCTGCTGCCATCACTCCTGTTGTTGCTGAAGTTGTTTCTGCTTCTCCTTCTACATCTGCTGCTGAATCTGTTGTTATATCTGTTGCTGTATCTGTTTCTGTTGCTCCTTCTGCTTCTGCCTCATCTGCTGCTGTTCAACTGAAAGAAGATTTGATGAAGAGAATTGATGCTTTATATGATGCTCAGAGCTCTGAATCTGATGATTACAACACTGCCTCTGATGATTCTTCTGCCACTATTGCAAGGAAAAGGAAGGCTAGAAGCAAGGCTATGAAAAGGGTTCCTCCTGCCAAAGTAAAAGATGATAATGATATTCCTTACTATATTCTGCATAACTGCCAAATTACTGAACATTGGATGCAGTACTCTAAAAATCAGCTGAAAGCAATGAAAAAGAAGAGAAAGTATGAGAAGGGCTCCTCCCAGTTCAAGCACCCTCATCCTCCTCCACCACCTCCACCTGATGCAGGTGCAGGTGGCAGCTCTGCAAGTCAGGCCCCATCTAGAAGCCAGGCCCCCTACCAACCCCATGCCAGATCATATCAAAGGGAAAGCCAATCTAGGGGTTCTTATTCCAGGAGAGGAGGATACAGGGGAAGTCAAAGAGATATTCAAGTTTATTCTAAAGGGCATTCCAGGCAGCACCCTTACTCCAGGGGAGGACATGCTTCATCTGATACTACTTCTGGTCCATTCCCCTTTAAGCTCAAAGAGACAGTGTCTGCTAGGCCTCCTCAAGACACTTCTTCCAACAGGTATGAGCCACCTGTACCATTTGAGGACCCTGAAAAGAACCCAGCCTCTTGGACTGCTAGAATGAAAGAAATGGCTGCATTAGACCAGATAAAGAAAGCCAGAGAGCAAGGCTTAGACACTTCAAATATTTCTACCATGTCAGAACAAAGACAAAAGGAGTTAGAAATATATGCCTCCAGCAAGTTCTTTGATGCAGATAGATACATGGAGTTGCATCCTGCTGCTGTGGTTCCCAGGACTTCAAAGCAAACATACTTGGGTGCAGCTGATGACACTAGGTCCAACAAGGAAGCCCTGAATCCTAACAGAGAAATCAAGATGGTTAAAGGCAAAGAGAAGAAGTAACTCTGTAAGGTGACAATCTTTGGTTTTTCTGACTGCTTTCTGGATGTTATATATATCTCTGTGATGTTTCTGTAATGTGTCTAGCTGCTGTTGTTTTTATGCTTTTCTGATTGTATGATGTTATTTGATTTTTCCAAAGTCTGTAAATAGTTTTCCTAACCCAAATAGGGGGAGATTGTTGGAACACCCTATTACTAATTTGGGTCAGGATCACTATGTCTCTAGGAATCTGTGTTTGACCTTCTGTATAGCTTAATAGGTCAATTAGAATTGAGTCTAAGGGTTAGAAGTCTAGGATTGGGAGCTGCCCTGAAGATCAAGTTTTTCTGTAGACCAAGTCTGATCGTCGAGCTCAGCACGACGATTCGTCGAACTCCGGTCGACGATCGTCTAGCTCAACTTCGACAGATCGTCGAGCTCCATTCGACGATCGCTGAGCTCAACCTCATAATATCGTCGAGCTCCACTCGACGATCGCTGAGCTCAACTTCACAATATCGTCGAACTTCATTCGACGATCGGTGAGCTCAGGTCGACGATTTTGACTCTGCATTGGATCCTTATCTCTGAGCTCAGTCCGTTGATCTTTGAGCTCAGATCGACGATTATTTTGCTGCTTGAATTTTCCAGTTCGCTGAGCTCAGCTCGACGATAGCAGAGCTCAGTTCGACGTTTTCAGTTATCTTTCAGAATTCAAATTCAAATCAGTTAGAAGTTATTCTGCATTTAATTCAGAAGATCTGCTAGCCGTTTTCATTTACTTCTGGACCAAGTTTCAAGGGATTTTTCAAGGAATAATTCAGTGGACTTTCCTTCAGAAGAAATTATGCAATTAAGGCTGTAATCAATGCAGACCAACGGCTATCTTTGACAGAGTGATATTCTATTCTGGCACAGAGAATAAAACATAGAATGTTTTTGAATCAAGATAGAGATTGACAAGAATAGGACACACAACTCAGTATACAGAGACTCTTTCAAAATTTTCTGTCAAGAAGAATTCTGAAGAACACTCATCAGAGAGATCAAGCTTTCAAAAATCTTCAGATCTCTTCAGCTCTAAAAGTGTTCAAGGCCAACATCATTTAAAGACTCCAGACTCTCAATATTTCAGCTTGCTGAAATCATCTTGTGCTGGAGATCTATCTTTGAAGGCCTATCACCCTCAGCAAAGCTCATCTTCCTGAAGATCAAGGACTTAGGGGGAGCTTTGACATCAATCCACTTAGTCTTCTCAGTTGATTGAGAAAGAGAAGACTGCCATAACTCTCTCACCCCCACTCTGTAAAGGGTTTTTCAAACTCCCTTCAAAAGTTTGAATCTGGTTTTTGAGCACCTTGTCAAAAGCTCATTGGTGTCAAGACACCTGATCAAAAAATCTGATTTGGTTTTTGAGCACCTTATCAAAAGCTCATTGGTGCACAGGACACCTGATCAACTCATCCTGCAGTGGATTCCTACCTAGGGTGGTAGAAGAGTGGATGTACCCAAGTTTGGGGAACCACTATAATTCCTTGTGTCATCTGGTTCTGCTTGTCTTCTTTTTGTTTCTGGCCTAGATTCTCTTGTGCTTAGTCTCTGCATAGCTTAGTTTTGTGATTAGTTTTATTTCTGCTTCCCTGCTCACACTCATTACAACAATTGTTGTAAAGCTTTGCAAAAGTTTTTCTTTGTGTTTTAAAAGCACCATATACTCTATTCACCCCCCTCTAGAGTATATCAGATCTAGTTTCCCTTTCACCCTACCCCTCCCGCTCGCTCAAAGAATCGTCGGCCAGAGCGGGGGATGCCATTCGTCTAACTGATACTAGCGGATGGGCTCGACAACCCGCGATCTGCGAGCCATTCGGAGGGTCACAATGGCCGCCAGCCCGCCCCCTATGCGCGACCTGGCCGCCTATCCGCCTCGGTAGAGGACAGCCCGCCCCCCGGCGGCCCGGCTCGCGTTCGCCCAAGAAGAATAGGCGAGCCGCTAGAGCCATGTCGCGCCCGCCTCCCGCGGAAAGGGATTGGTGGCGAGCTGACTCCCCCCCCCCATGGGTGCGAATAGCTGTTCAGAACAGCGGAGCCACGCTATTGGCAGACCAGGTTGGACTGCGCATAGCTGTTCGGAACAGCTAAGCTTGGCTGTTGGCAGACCCAACCATGGGCTTTTTGGTACTTTCAGGTCAGTTCTTCTAGTTATTGGCAGTTCAGATTCCAAAAAACTATAAATAAGACCCAAGGGGTACCTCAGGAGGCACGCTTTGAGTGCCACCCTGCTCCAGTTTTCAAGTACTTTTTGAGGGTACCTTAGCTCGGCTTCTGGCTAAGGAGGGCAAGCGCTCTGAGATCTTCCGGGTTTGTGGTGGGACCTCCCTGCCGAGCCCTTGGGTCTGTTTCTCCTTGCCTTCTTTATTGTTTTTCTCTAGGAGCGAAGTAGGCGCGAGACCACCCCTTCCCCAAGGGTCGAACTCCACATGAGACCGGATTCTGGTTTCAACATTTTGGTGCGGTGAGCGTGGACAGTGGTCAGTGCAGAAAAGCTTCAGCGAGTTCAATGACAGGAGGACAAGGATCTGACAGGCAGAACTCGGCGCCCCCCCCCCCCCCCCCCGCCTCTCGCAACGGTGGGGATGTTAGAAGACTTCAGGAACAAGGTGCTGGGCCTCGTCAAGTTCGCACTCGGCGCGCGGGCCGAGTGCTTGACTCCGGCAGCCCAGATCGCGGTCGCCCCCTCTTTGGGCGAGGACGCTCCCGGCAGGCGAGCTGGGAAAGAGGTGGCCGAGGAAGGCCGGGGTGCGAGCTCCTCGTGCGCGAGCTCTTCCCCAGCTCGGCAGGCCGAGGCCGATTCGGCGAGCTGGGCTCGCGAGACTCGCCAGCTCGCCCAGTGGGGGGAGGCAGTCCTTTCAGCGAGCTGGTCTCCTCGGCTCCGGTCCCAGATGGGTTCAGGGAACCCGAGATGTCTTACTACACTGGGAAGGGAGACCCAGTCCAGCATGTGCAATGGTTCGAGGATGTGGTCTCCATCCGTCAGATGTCAAACGGATTCAAATGCCAACTCTTCGCCATCACCCTCCGGGAGAAGGCAAGGGAGTGGTTCCACCAGCTCCCGGCCAGCTCCATCTACTACTTCGAGGACCTGCGCCGAGGGTTCATGCTGAGATTCACCACCTCGAAGAGGAGGAAGAAGGAGTCCGAGTCTTTGTTCCACATTAAGCAGGGGGTGAACGAGACGTTGGGGAGCTATGTGGACCGATTCCAGGAGGAAGTTACTCAAGTCCAGGAGATGTCGGGCCATAGTCTGATTATGGCTTTTACCCTGGGACTACAGCATGGATTCTTCCGAATGGAGCTGAAGAGAGTCCCCCCCCCCTCTCCTACGCGGAGCTAATAGAGAGGGCGGCAAGAGAAGTTGATGGGGAGGCATCAAACCCGGAATTTGCGAGGAAACTCGCCAGGTAGGAAACTGAGGAGGAAAAGGAGTCGAAGGGCGGAAGAGGACAGGAGGAGAGGAGAGGAGACCCCAGGCAGAGGGAGCAGAGGCAGCTCTAGTGGCAGCAGAAGCCGAGGTGGGGGCGTCAAGAGCCCGACCGACGGCTAGGATGGAGACCCGAGTGGCAGGGGCAGGGGCCACAGAGAGGGTATTACGGAAGGGATCACTACCAGGGGAGGCAAGATCAGTTCCACCCCCCAGGCTGGAGGCAGGGCCAGAGGCCTCGGCTCCCCGATCAAGAAGAGGCCATGGCCATAGCCTTGGGGGCAAGGAGGGGAGCGTGGAGGAGGAGGAGAAGAGAGGTCAGGGTGGAGCTGCCCTATTGCGACTTCCAACAGGAAGAGGGGCATGCCACGGCCACCTGTCCGGAGTTCCTCGAGATGAGGGGGAATAGGGAGCAGCAGCAGCAGCAGGGGCGGCAGGAAGTGTGGATTGAGGAGGTCCTGCCTCGGGCGGAGGAGGATCGTTGCGAAGACCGGGTGGATGTGGGAACCCGAGGAGGGATCGGGGTGATCCACGGGGGAGTGGGGGTCGAGGCTTCCCGCAAGGCAAGTCTCCACACCATGTACCGGCGGAGCGTCGCCTCTACATCCCAGACCCCACCACCGGAGGAGAGAATCACCTTCTCCAGGAGCGATATGCCAGACCACGAGGATCCGTTCTGTGATGCGCTGGTCATCAAGGCAGCCATTGAGAATTTCACCGTCTCTCGGATCCTCGTGGACAATGGGAGTTCCGTCAACGTCGTCTTCAAAAAGGCGTTCGACGCGATGAAGGTGGAGGCAAAGAGGGTGCTGGCCTCGAATGGGCCCTTATTCGGGTTCTCAGGAGAGAGGAAGGAAGTGGAGGGAGGAGTAGGCCTCCATGTCACCTTGGGGGCAGTCCCGAAATTGCAGGTTCGTCATTGTGGATGCCCCCAGCAGCTACAGCGCCATCTTCTGAAGGCCCCTTATCAGCGCCTTCTGCTGCGTCCCCTCATCTTTCCATCAATGCCTGCAGTTCAACGCTGAGGGGATCCAGGTCAGGGTCAGGGGGGACCCAAAGGTGGCGCGGGAATGTTATGTCACAGCGGTGAACACCATCTCCTGGCAGGAGGGAGCCGAGGAGATAGGGCGGAGGATGGAGGAGGCTGAGCAGGAAGCAGGGGGAGGAGCTGGAAATAAGGTACTGCGCAGAAGAGGAGGTGGTAGGAGCAGATTTGGAGGAGGTGGCCGAAGTGAGGGCCGTGGGAAAAGAGGTGGAGGTAGAGGTCCCCGTTCCGGAGGAGGGGGATGCTGAAGGATGGGGGGAGCAGTCCAGGCTGGAGGCTGCAGAAGAAGTGGTGGAGCTGGAGGTGCTCACCCGGGGAGGTAGGATGGAGAAGATCCGCATTAGCGGGGGGCTAACCCCGGAGGACCAAGGCAGGATGCTGGAGTGCATCCAAAAGAACGTGGACATCTTTGCCTGGAACGCTGCGGAGATGCCGGGGGTTGACGCGGATGTGACTTGCCACCGCCTCAACCTAAACCCGGGAGCACGCCCCGTTCAGCAGAAGAAGAGGTCCACTGCGGACAAGTTGGCGGAGCCCATCAGGGAGGAGGTGGCGAAACTCCTCAAGGCCGGCTTCGTGTCTGAGATTCAGTACCCCGGCTGGGTCTCCAACGTGGTTATGGTTAAAAAAGGAGACGGCCGATGGAGGATGTGTATTGATTTTTCCTTAATAAAGCTTGTCCTAAGGACTGTTATCCTTTGCCTCGAATCGACGCACTGGTTGACTCAGCCGTCGGTTATTCTGTAATGAGTTTTTTAGATGCTTTTTCAGGTTATCATCAGATCAGGATACACCCCCCAGATATCAAGGATGTCTCGTTCATCACAGGGGATGGATGTTACTGCTACAGGATGATGCTCTTCGGGCTGAAGAATGCTGGGGCAACCTACCAGAAAATGATGGATAGGGTCTTCAAGGAGCAGAGGGGGAGGAATTTGGAGGTGTATGTAGATGACCTCATGATAAAAAGTTGAGATGTGGACTCCCACCTCCGGGACCTGGAAGAGACTTTCACCACCCTGCGCAAATACAAGATGCGGTTGAATCCCCTGAAATGTATCTTCGGGTCCAGCATGGGAAAGTTCTTGGGGCACCTCCTCACCCCCGCGGGGGTCGAGCCCAATCCAGATAAGGTCAGGGCTATCTTGGAGCTGGGGTCCCCGCGGAATGCAAAGGAGGTCCAACGGCTGACGGGGAAGCTAGCGGGGCTGAGTCGCTTCCTTTCTCGGGCAGGGGAGAAGTTCTCCCCCTTCTTCAAAATGCTAAGGGGTGGTCAGAGGTTTGAATGGACCAAGGAGTGCGAGGAGGCGTTCCAGACCCTCAAAGTGCAGTTGACACAGGCTCCGCTGCTCCAAGTGCCGAAGGAGTGGGAGGACCTGTTCTTATATCTGGGGTTCGGGGCGGAGGCCTTGAGCTCGGTTTTAGTTCGTGAAGAGGGGAAGAGGTAGCTCCCTATTTATTACGTGAGCCGGGTCCTGAGGAAGGCCGAGCTCCGGTATCCGATTTTGGAGAAACTAGCCTTCGCACTGATCATCTCGGCTCGGAGGTTGCGACCTTACTTCCAAGCACACTCAATCCGGGTGGTGACCGACCATCCTCTCCGCAACATCTTTGAGGGGGTAGAGCATTCAGGCAGGCTGGCTAAGTGGTCGGTGGAGCTGAGCGAGTTCTATGTCTCCTTCGTTCTGCGGCTCTCGATCAAGGCTCAGGCAATGGCCGACTTCTTGGCCGACTACGTGGTGGAAGTGGCGGAAGAAGAACTCACTCGCCCGACTCCTTGGAAGGTGAGGGTGGATGGTGTCTCGGGAAGGCATTCCCTAGGAGTAGGGGTGATCCTGGAAAACCCTCAGGGGACTCGAATTGAGCAGACGGTGGTGGTGGACTTTCCCATTACCAACAACCAGGCCGAGTACGAGGCCGTGATAGCAGGGCTCCGTCTGGCAAGGGAGCTAGGGGTATTGGATGTGGAGGTCCTTACTGACTCCATGGTAGTGGCTTCCCAGATCAACGGGGAGTTTGAGGCAAGGGAACCCACCCTGCGATCATACTTGTCCAAGGTAAAGGGGATCATAGGCACTTTTCAAACTTTCACCATCAGGCACGTGCCCAGGGAGGAGAATGAACAAGCCGATCAGCTAGCGAAGCATGGACCCCAGGTGGGGGGAACCATCACCGACCTGTTCCGCCCCTCCATCGAAGAGGGGGAGCTCATGGAAATTGATCAACAAATTTCGTGGATGGACCCAGTGGTGGCTTTCCTATCCACGGGAGAGTATCCGGAGGGGGCAGATAAGAAGAAGCTAAGGCACAAGTCAGCCTATTACCTCCTCCAGGACGGGCAACTGTACAGGAAGACCCTCTCAGGGATGCTGGCTCGCTGCGTGACTGAGGGCGAAGTACGAAGGATCTTGGAGGAAGTCCACTCCGGGGAATGTGGGAGTCACTCCTGGAGTCGGACCCTGGAAGGGAGGATAGTCAGGCAAGGGTATTTCTGGCCCACCCTGGGCCGAGACGCCGTAGAGTTCGCAAGAAAATGTCATAAGTGCCAGTTGTTTGCCCCTCTCCAGCTATAGCCGGCCCAGCGACTCAGAAGTATCACGGCCCCATGGCCCTTCGCAATTTGGGGAATGGATTTGGTTGGACCATTCCCCCAAGCCAGCGGTCAGAGAAGGTTCCTCCTAGTAATGATTGACTACTTCTCAAAGTGGATGGAGGTGAAGGCGCTAGCCAAGGTGACCTCCCGGGTGATCAGGAACTTTGTTTGGGGGGAGATCATCTGTCGTTATGGGCTGCCCCAGGCCATCGTCACGGACAACGGGCCTTAGTTCGCCAGTGTCGAATTCACCAGCTTCTGCGAATAGCTTGGAATCGACCTCAGGTTCGCCTCGGTCCATCACCCCAGGAGTAATGGGCAGGTAGAGGCCGCAAATAAGATCATCGTCAACCTCCTCAAGAAGAACGTGGAGAATTTGAGGGGGAGCTGGATGGAGCAGCTTCCCGCAGTTCTCTGGGCCCTAAGAACCACCCACAACACGGCTACGGGGGAGACCCCCTTCAAACTCTCGCACGGGTGCGAGGCAGTGCTCCCCGTGGAATTCGAAGTCCAAACACCTCGATTCGTTGTGGCCAAGGAAGGCCGGGAGGAGTGGCAGGCGGAGAACAAGGAGGAGCTGAGGCTCTCCCTTGACATGGTGGAGGAGCTAAGGGACCTTTCCGCTATCCGACAGGAGGAGGTGAAAAGAAGAATGGCCAAGTACTTTGACAAGCATATCAGGGTCAAGTAGTTCGTGGAAGGAGACATGGTGCTGAAGAAGGTAGATGCAGCAGGGAGGTCGGCATCCGTAGGAAAGCTCAATCCCAGCTAGGAGGGACCCTTTATTGTAAAGGAAGCTTTGAAGTCAGGGGGCTATCGACTCCAAAATGTAGAGGGCGAGACCCTGAGTCTCACCTGGAGTGGTGATGACCTAAAACAATTTTTTCCCTGAAGCATGTAGGCGATACTTTGATAATAATGAATTCATTCAAACCTCCAAATTTGCCCTTGCTAGTCTGCATAGGAAAATATAATGTGTTTGGACCTCGAGCAGATCCCGATGTCAGGCTCTCACCTAGCTGGCAGGGCTGGAAGTCACTCGATAGTGTTAGTAGTGGACCCCGAGCAGATCCCGCTGTCAGGCTCTCACTTAGCTGGCAGGGCTGGAAGTCACTCGGTATCATCCTTGGCCTCGAGCAGATCCCGCTGTCAGGCTCTCACCTAGCTGGCAGGGCCGGAAGTTACTCGATAGCGTTAGTAGTGGACCCCGAGCAGATCCCGTTGTTAGGCTCTCAACTAGCTGGCAGGGCTGGAAGTCACTCGGTGTCATCCTTGGCCTCGAGAAGATCCCGCTGTCAGGCTCTCACCTAGCTGGCAGGGCTGGAAGTCACTCGATAATATTAGTAGTGGACCCCAAGCAGATCCCGCTGTTAGGCTCTCACCTAGCTGGCAGGGCTGGAAGTCACTCGGTGTCATCCTTGGCCTCGAGCAGATCCCGCTGTCAGGCTCTCACCTAGCTGGCAAGGCTGGAAGTCACTCGATAGCGTTAGTAGTAGACCCCGAGTAGATCCCGCTGTCAGGCTCTCACCTAGCTGGAAGGGTTGGAAGTCACTCGATGTCATCCTTGGCCTCGAGCAGATCCCGCTGTCAGGCTCTCACCTAGCTGGCAGGGCTAGAAGTCACTCGATGGTGTTAGTAGTGGACCCCGAGCAGATCCCGCTGTCAGGCTCTCACCTAGCTGGCAGGGCTGGAAGTCACTCGGTGTCATCCTTGTCCTCGAGCAGATCCCGTTGTCAGGCTCTCACCTAGCTGGCAGGGCTGGAAGTCACTCGATGGTATTAGTAGTGGACCCCGAGCAGATCCCGCTGTCAGGCTCTCACCTAGCTGGCAGGGCTGGAAGTCACTCGGTGTCATCCTTGGCCTCGAGCAGATCCCGCTGTCAGGCTCTCACCTAGCTGGTAGGGCTGGAAGTCACTCGATGGTGTTAGTAGTGGACCCCGAGCAGATCCCGCTGTCAGGCTCTCACCTAGCTGGCAGGGCTGGAAGTCACTCGGCGTCATCCTTGGCCTCGAGTAGATCTCGCTGTCAGGCTCTCACCTAGCTGGCAGGGTTGGAAGTCACTCGATGGTGTTAGCAGTGGACCCCGAGCAGATCCCGTTGTCAGGCCCTCACCTAGCTGGCAGGGCTGGAAGTCACTCGGCGTCATCCTTAGCCTCGAGAAGATCCCGCTGTCAGGCTCTCACCTAGCTGGCAGAGCCGGAAGTCACTCGGTGTCATCCGTGGGCCTCGAGAAGATCCCGCTGCCAAGCTCTCACCTAGCTGGCGGGGGAAGGAAGGGAGGCCACTCGACGGTGTCGATCAGGGGCTGGAGTCGCGAAGGTTAACCGAAAGGGGGGGCCTAGCGTAATTATCCAGCCCCCAAAAAAGACGGTCGAACGGAGGCGAGAACCTAGGCGAGAACCCGCAAGGTATTTGATGACTCAGGCGAACGACGAGCCGGCTCGCCTCGCTTGGTGGGCTAGTAGCCACCTCAGCGGGGCTGGGCCGCAGAGCCGGGTCGCCCCGTGCGGTATTCGCGAATTTACAAATGAGGCAGGCGAGGAAGCATTTATAAGAGCATTAATAGATGAAAACCACAAAGTCTAGGCGCGGCTCGCGCTTACATCTCAAACAACTAAAAATACATGGGGTATACGTCTAACAAGCAAATGTCAAAGAAGCAAGGGCGATGCGAGATCCTGGGCGGGAAGTCCTAGACGGGCTAGTAGGACTTATCCCCGGGGTCCGGCACGGGAAGGAACAGCGCCGATACCACATCGCCCGCCGAGAGCTCCGCGGCCTCGCTTTTGAGGAGGTCCGCACGTCGCAGCATCTGCATTGTGTACTTCGTGGCGCTGGCGGTGTTCTTCTGCATCAGCACCTCCAACTCGTAGTCAGAATGGTGTTTGAGCGGGCAGCCCCTGTTATCTGGTGGAGGAACAGCGGCGGCAGCCTCCAGCTCGCACACGCGCGCCTCCAGCGCAGACTTGTCCTGACCAAGGGCAGCGATCTCGGCACCCATCCGACTGGCCGTCGCCGCATCCTGAGGGAAAGAAAGAAAATCGTGAGGCGGATTCGCAAGAAGGAGCGGTGATTGGGAGTAAGCACATACCACCCCTCCCAAGTATTGCGTGAGGGTCTCCTCTGCCGCTTCGGCCCGCTTCCTCTGTAGATCTGCGTCCTCCTGAGCAAGTTTTCGGGCCTCC
The DNA here is from genome assembly GCA_039583875.1 of Platanthera guangdongensis. Taxonomy (NCBI): domain Eukaryota; kingdom Viridiplantae; phylum Streptophyta; class Magnoliopsida; order Asparagales; family Orchidaceae; genus Platanthera; species Platanthera guangdongensis. The sequence goes on from CM077163.1 coordinate 78,531,674, forward strand.
TCCTTCTCGTCCGCCAACTTCTGAAGAGAGGCAGTGTTACGCTCCAGCTTGGTGCACCGCCTCCCAACCATGTGGGCCAACTCCAAGCCGCGCAGTTGGGCACACGCGCTCTCATGCACCAGTACTCGCGTCGCCTCCTTGTCGTAGATAGCGGCGTCCTCTCGCTATTAGAGGCCAAACGAGAAGTTATAGGCCTCCCCGCCGATGGTGTCCTGCTCCAGCCAACTCGGCAACAGGGTTAAGACCACCACGCGATTCGAGTCCTTGTCCCATGACAGAAGCGGAACGCCAAGCTCATCCAAGTACTTCTCGCCGTAACCAAAGTTGCGGTGCCCTCTCGGCACCGGCTTCGCAGCAGTTTGCGACCCGTCCGGCGACGCAGAAGTGCCCTCCGCCACGCCAGGGGTGTCGCTGGTCGAAGCGACCAAAGAGGGGAGACCCTCGGCAGGCTGATCTGCCGGAGCCTTACCTTTTCTCTGGCCCCCGGCGAGTTGCTGCCCCGCAGTCTTCGCCATCTTGGGCGGGGGAGCGGGCTGTACGCCGCCCGGCCGCTTTTTAGCGGGGACCGACGTGGCATCGCGCTGAGCGGCGTCTGCGACCTGGGCGCGGGCAAGGACCCCGGGGGCGATCCGAGCACTCTCATAGGGGGGATGAAGGGGAACATCCCGCTCACCTGCCAAGAAGATGGGGTAATATAAAGAAGAAAAGGGTAAGGCAGAGCAGTGGCGAGTGGCAAACCTCCCCCAGGCGGGACGGCAGCAAGGTCATCAAGGTTGCGACGCAAGTACGCGACTTCGAAGTTCTTCCCCGCAAAGAACCCGCACAGGTTGGCCTCGTGGCCCCCTAGGCTGGGCGGGCGGTAACTCACCTCGCTGAGCTGCACCGGCGAGAAGGGGACGTTGCCGAAATCCCCCTTGACGAACAAGAACTTCTTGAACCAGTTGTGACTCTTATTGACAGTCTCCCACACCTTGAGGTGGGCGCTGGAGAAATAGGCGGTCCCGTCCCCGTTCGCACGGAAGGAGAAAAGCTTGCGGAAGACTGCGAGACTGAACTCGACTCTCTCCTCCCGCAGAAAGCAGGCGAACCCCACCATAACAGTTATGGAGTTCGGGGTCATCTGACCTAGGACGACCCCGAAGTACTTCAGCACTTGGCGTACCTCAGGCCACAGGGGAAGCCGCAGACCCACCTCAAAGTGAGCCAGGGGTATGGCGAGCTCGTCCCTGGATAGATCGTTGATCTTCTCTCCTTCCCCGGGCCGTCTCGCCGAAAATCCCGGCGGGATGTGGTCGCCTAGGGCATCTAGGTATTCGCGCTCCGAGATGACGGCGTGGGGAAAGTCGTGCTCTGAGAAGGTCCAGGCGCATTTGCTTCGTCCGTCCGCATCGCCGCTGCCGCCGCCCATTCCGCCGAACTGCCGCCGTTCGAGCGAGAGAGATCCAGAAGGCGAGCGCGAGCCGTGCTTCGCGAGGAGTAAGAAACGGGGGAGTGTTTTGAAGCGGTGGGAGGATAAGAACCAGCAAGGCCTATTTATAGGGAGAAAGAAAGGGCGGGAAATTTCCCGCCGAATGGAGAGGTGCGTGTAGCAAAAATCAGGCCCGACGGTTCGCCTTCCCGACGCGCGACTGCACCGTCAAGGCAGATCAGGCGCAGGTCTCGCCCGATCGCATCCGCGCAAGAATTGAGCGGGCGAGTCTCGGCCCGCACCCGTCTAGGATTCCGAGCGAGTCGGGGAGACTCCTGGATGGCGAGCCCCTCGGCTCGCTCCCGCCATAATCGGGATGGCGGGTTGAGCGAATCCATTCCCTGACCTGTCCTCGCCCGCAGGAGTAAGGCGAGCGGAGGACGCGGGTGCCCTCGGGCCCGTCCCGCGGAGAATAAAAGCGGCAACATGGTAATTTCGACATGCATCAGGAATCAAAGGACAGGCCCGTAGGCGGGCGAAGAGTTACAGATACAGGATAGTCTCAAATCATTACAGATACAGGATAAGTCTTCGAAATAGTAACAACTCAGCGGTATCCCGCGAGCGGGAAGAGGAAGGGGCGGATCAGTACTGGATCCACTTCCATCTGCCCCGCCGCTGCATTCCGGTTCGCGGTGGCACGCGAGGATAATGATAATCGCGCACTGCCACCAGCTCCTGCTGCGCCAGGCCAACTTGTTCCGAGGCACTCCTTAGGCGCTCCTCTGCCCGCGTAATGTGCACGCCAGGCGAAGTGACCTCGCCACCTTCTGCTGCGTGCGGTACCCCCTCCAGGGCCGCGAGCCGAGTCTCGGTGTCGGTCTTGTCTTGGTCAACCCTCTTCATGATCTCCTGAAGCAGCAGAGTATGTTTCTGGAACAGCCGCATCACCTGCCTCTTCATCCCCACCGCATCAGTCGGGTCGCCCAGGTAATCTGAAACACTCTCCACGTCAGGCGGAGGCGAGTACCCTTCACTCATCTCCATTTCGGAGGAGACCATGTTGTAGCCTGCAAAAGGGCAATTCAGAAGGAACGAGCGAGGACAAGGCAAGCGCTGAGCACGAGCTTACCAGGGGTTGGCACGCCGCCCATACTGATGGGAGGACGAGAGGAGCCCGGCCGACCCTGAAAGGGCTCTCCCTCAAAGGCCGCAAGAGATTTCCCTAATCCGGGGGAAACTGGCGAGCGAGGGGTATTCGGGGGTGGACGGTCCAGACCTGAGGGACTAGCAGCCCTCTCAGACGACAAGGGAGGGGGGAGATCCTCCCCCCCGTCCCCCTCGTCTTCGCGAGGCAATGCCTGTAAGACAAAGGATCATAAATGTAGCAACAAGCCGAGAGGGAAGGTCGCGTACCTCAGAAGCAACCTCAGCACCTATCGCCGAGCTGGAACCCGGGAAGTTATTTGTCGGGGACCGCCTCACGATCTTCCCCTTCACCGACCTAAAGAGAGGGCCGGGAGACCCGCGCGCTAACCAAGGAGCGGCCTCGAGGGCCTCCTCCCGAGTTTTTTGGCCCGCGGCCGCCAGATGGGCTCGCACTTCTTCGCTAACCGGCATCAGGAGGCTGCAGTCCGGGTGAAAAACGTGGTCCGGGGAGACCCCCTGGGCTTAGTGGTATATTTATAGCCGAATAATGGGGCCCCACCAGAAGATTCCCTGCCAGCTCAGCATAGTACTCGCGGAACACGCGGGTTGGATGATTCTTTCCGAGCTTGTATCAAGCTCAAAAAGAGCGGGGATTGTGTACAACCCCGTGTTCGTCGAACGGGCCCCACCAGGAAGATTGGGCGGACCCAGTCCTACGACCCATACCCAAGCGACAAGCAGACTTGCGGCAAGGGGCTGGTCCGCTCCCGCTCACTTCAGGCGAGTGAGCCAGGCGAAACGACTCCCCTACCCCTCCCGCTCGCTCAAAGAATCGTCGGCCATAGCGGGGGATGTCATTCGTCTAACCGGTACTAGCGGATGGGCTCGACGACCTGCGATCTGCGAGCCATTCGGAGGGTCACAATGGCCGCCAGCCCGCCCCCTATACGCGACCTGGCCGCCTATCCGCCTCGGTAGAGGACAGCCCGCCCCCCGGCGGCCCGGCTCGCGTTCGCCCAAGAAGAATAGGCGAGCCGCTAGAGCCAGGTCGCTCCCGCCTCCGGCGAAAAGGGATTGGTGGCGAGCTGACCCCCCCCCCCCCCATGGGTGCGAATAGCTATTCAGAATAGCGGAGCCACGCTGTTGGCAGACCAGGTTGGACTGCGCATAGCTGTTCGGAACAGCGGAGCTTGGCTGTTGGCAGACCCAACCAAGGGTTTTTTGGTACTTTCAGGTCAGTTCTTCTAGTTATTGGCAGTTCAGATTCCATAAAACTATAAATAAGACCCAAGGGGTATCTCAGGAGGCACGCTTTGAGTGTCACCCTGCTCCAGTTTTCAAGTACTTTCTGAGGGTACCTTAGCTCGGCTTCTGGCTAAGGAGGGGAAGCGCTCTAAGATCTTCCGGGTTTGTGGTGGGACCTCCCTGCCGAGCCCTTGGGTCTGTTTCTCCTTGCCTTCTTTATTGTTTTTCTCCAGGAGCGAAGTAGGAGCGAGACCACCCCTTCCCCAAGGGTCAAACTCCACAGGAGACCAGATTCTGGTTTCAACACATGTCATACTTTTTAATGAACTCCCTGGTGAACTTAGACTGGGATATGGACAATCCATCATCAGTCTGTTTTATTTGAAGTCCCAAAGAGAACTTTAGCTCACCCATGCTGCTCATCTCAAACTTCCCTTGCATAAGTTTGGCAAACTTCCTTCAAAGGTTGTTCTCAGTAGATCCAAAGATTATGTCATCAACATATATCTAGACTAGGATGATCTTGCCCTTGGATTCGCTCGGGAATAGGGCCTTGTATATTTCCCCCTTGAGAATTTATTCTCAATGAGGAAAGTAGACAATGTCTCATACCAAGCTTTAAGCGCTTGTTTTAACCCATATAGAGCTTTCTTAAGTCTATAGACATGATCAGAAAAGTGAGGATCTACAAAACCGGATGGCTGGTCTACATATACTTTCTCTTTTAGATCTTCATTCAGGAATGCTGACTTGACATCCATTTGAAAGATCTTGAATTCTTTATAGGCTGCATATGCAAGGAATAGTCTTATTGCTTCCAGTCTTGCTACTGGGGCAAAGGTCTGGTCAAAGTCTATTCCTTCTTCCTGCCTATAGTCTTTTGCAACCAATCTGGACTTATTCTTGACAATAATTCCATTTTCATCTAACTTATTTCTGTAGATCCATTTGGACCCTATCACATTATGTCCTGTAGGTCTGGGAACCAGTTTCCAAACTTTGTATCTCTTGAATTGATTCAGCTCTTCCTGCATAGCACCAATCCAGAAAGAATCTTGGATAGCCTCTTCAAACTTCGTTGGTTCCATTTGAGACAGAAAACTTTAACATAGTGCTGAGTTCAAGCTCTTGCTTCTAGTCATTACATCATGACTTGCATCACCAATGATTTGATGAGCTAGATGATCTCTTAAATGTCTTACAGTTGGTGGTAATCTTTCTTCAGCTTGTTGATCTTCTATGTCTTCAGCTGACTGATCTACATTTTCAGCTTGTAAGTCTTGAGCTCCCCCTGGGCAGTATCTGTAACGCCCCGAAACTCAAAAGAGCGACGGGAGGCATTTTGAGCCAAGTTTGGAATTTGGTAGGGGTCACACGGTCTGGGACACGGGCGTGTCATAGGCCATGTCCTTGGCGAGTTGTGGCATGTTTGACACAGTCTGATGTGTCGACACAAGGCCTGCTGTGTCGACACAGGGCCTGCTGTGTCGACACAGGGCCTGCTGTGTCGATACAAGGCCTGTTGTGTCGACACAGGGCCTGCTATGTCGACACAGGGCCTGCTGTGTCGACACAGCCAGGTTGTGTTGTGTCGACACAGCCAGGTTATGTTATGTCGACACAGGGTGTCGACACAGGGTGTCGACACAGGGTGTCGACACAGGGTGTCGACACAGGGTGTCGACACAGGGTGTCGACACAGGGTGTCGACACAGGGTGTCGACACAGGGTGTCGACACAGGGTGTCGACACAGAGTGTCGACACAGGGGTCTTGGCAGGGTCTCAGCTAAATGTCCCGGCACAGTTTGAGTTTGTCGCGGTCGTGTCCTACTCCGGTTTGTGAACCGTGCGGTGTTCAGCCCAGTTTTTCCATGTCAGACCCGGATCTTAGCCGTATATTTCTTTATGTTGGGATCTGACGGCTGGGGGTTATTCCTATTGGGATATACCCGAGTGTAGGGTTTCAAAACACTCATCTTCTGTTCGCTGGTTTTCTGTCTAAGTTCTAGAGAGAGGGGAGAGCAACGAGGAAGAAGAAGACTAGATCTGGTCACTAGCGGAGATTCGAAGCTCCAAATCGCGAACTGACTTTGGATCTATGGAGGTAAGGAGAGGGTGGTGCTTTTCATCCGTATACTTTTCCATGGCGCCAAGAAAGAATGCTAGCGTAACGATTCTCTACTTGAGCATGTGAAGCTCTACTTCTTTTGCATAGGGAAGCCCGCTCTCGCGAGTGTGCGGTGAGTTTGAGGCATTCCTTTGGGTAGACATGAATAATCCCCATTGTGTACATATAGAGTCCGTAATCGAGAACGGATATAGGCATGATATGTGAAGCCTACCCGGACAAGTTGGTCTGGATCGGTGATGTTGCATTGCAAAAATGGCCGGAGAAGACTCCGTGCGAATGTTTGTTTTTCGGGTTTTCTACGTGGTAGATTGCAACAGGGAGCCTTGGGGATTAACTCCAAGGTGCACTCGGAAACCTGGGCAGATGCGTGGTTCTGCCAACTTGGTGGCCTGGGAGCCAACTTGAACATAATCGGGTTATGTGAAGTGTGTGATGGAAACGGGACTTGAGAAGTTTGACCCGCACATATGGCTTAAATTGTCATTGCGATATGAGCATGGGTTAGACGAAACTGTACTCGTTCTATGTCATTCGGTAGGATTTGTTGGCATAGATGAGGGTCTTCGGCGGTCTATGGCTTAAATTGACGTGACCCATGCCGAGAAGACAAAATGCTCATAGTTTGGCCGTCAAAGTGGCGGTGGTGAGACCAGGGTGTCTATGGCTTAAATTGACGTGACATTGATCGGTTCACCGAGAATGTTCCCTGAGTGCACGGGGTGTGTGGCCGTGCGTGCATATGTCTGTGTTATAGTGTTGTTACATTGCTGCTTGATTATGCTAATAAAGTGCAGGGAAGGAGCATCGCCGCCCCGAGTTTGGGGGCGGGATCGTTATAATTTGGTCAGCATTGCTGACCGTTGCTTTGATTTGCCACCGTTGCGGTGGATTGTGCTTGCATGTGCTGCGAAGCCAAGCGGTAAATAGCAGGCCAAAGCCCAAATTGCTGAGCCAGCCCTCGAAGGCCTAGTTGGAGTGTTTACCTGTTTTATTCATGTATGACCAGTCTGCGTGTCGTGGTTTGGAAAACATGTAATTTGAGGAAAATAATTGTAAGGCCATAAGGCCAGTACTTGTGTATTTGTACGTTCATTCTGTGGCTTACTTAGTGGACATTCATGTTATTGTTGAGTTCTTTATTAATGCAACTTTTAATCGCTTCCGCTAGAATGACTCTGTGTAGGACGTTGGATTGGTTGGATGGTTTCCATTGAGTAACCACCCGGTCTGTCTGTGGTATATGGTGTCGGGCCCCGGTCGGACCTACTGCTATATGTTATGCGACGGATAGGGGGTGTTACAGTATCCATCATCTTCAGTCTCTTGGCTTGCTGGTTTATCTTCCCTGATGGTCAGATTGTTCATCTTATCTTTTAAGCCTGCAGGACTAGAAGAAGTGTTTGGCAGCTCATAGTTAATTAACTTAGACTCATCAAAGACTACATGGACAGACTCTTCTACAACTTGTGTAGTCAAGTTATAGATCATATATGCTCTACTATTGTTGTTGTACCCAACAAATATCTCTTCTTGGGACTTGGCAGCAAACTTAGTCAAATGAGACTTACCATTGTTTAGTATATAACACTTGCTTCCAAAAATCTTAAAATAGGATAAGTTTGGTTTTCTGCCTTTCAGAATCTCATAGGGAGTCTTTTGTGGCTTTTAGTGATGGAAGCTCTATTGAGAACATGACAATCAGTATTTACTGCCTCGGCCCAGAAATATTCTAGGAGAGAGGTGTCATTTAATAAAGTTCTACCTACCTCAATTAGAGTTCTGTTCTTCCTTTCAGCAATTCCACTTTGCTATTGAGTTCTAGGTGAGGAGTATTCTTGATGAATCCCAAGCCCTTCACAGAACTTTATCGTGCATTCAGACTGAAACTCTATCCTATGATCACTTCTGATCTTGACTACAGAACTATTGAATTCATTCTGAATTTGCTTGACAAAATTCTAGAAGATATCTGGGGTTTCAGATTTTCTCCTTAAGAAGAATACCCAAGCAAACCTGGAAAAGTCATCAACCACCACAAGAGTATAGACTTTCCCACCTAGACTATGAACTGGCATAGGACCAAATAGATTCATATGCAAGAGATATAAATACCTCACTGAGTCCTTGGTATCAAGACTTTGGAAGGAAGACCTGGTCTACTTGCCCTTTTGACATGCTGAGCAAATTCCCTCCGTAATGCACTTAACTTCAGGACCATTCCTTACCAACTCTTCACTAAAGATTCTACATATGGTCTTGTATTTTAGGTGAGCTAGCCTCTTGTGCCATTTGACACAACGAGAAACTTTCTCATCTGCAACTAGGCATATAGGAGTGTCCTTACTCTCACACTCAAAGTCTAGACAGTAAACATTTCCTCTCCTAGTGCAAGTCAAGATAACTCCTTGATCACTTGACCTTCTAATTTGACACTTATCCTTGAGAAAAGAAATGTCATTTCCCAAATCACATAGTTGACTTATGCTTATAAGTTTATGTTTCAAACCTTTCACATAAGCTACTTGTGTGATAGTTACTATGACATTAGTTATCTTACCCAAACCTTTAGTTACTCCTTTTTCTAAGCCCCCAAAGGTAACTCTGGGACCATTCTGAATGGGAGTGTATCCCTTTAGCCTGCTTCTTGTTCTAGTCATGTACCTGAAACATCCACTGTCCAAGTACCATGTAGGGGTATGGCCACTTGGACTCACCTGCAATAAATATATTATCTAATCTTAGGACCCCAGATCTGATTGGGTCCTAGGTGCAAGTTAGAATTAAACTGAACATGCCTACCTGCAGTTCTTCTGACAGGTAAGCCACCAATACTTCTCTGGACACTCTTATTGTGCCAACAATCAATGGCATAGTGGCCCACCTTTCCATAACACCAGCACTCATGCACATTAGACCTTCTTTTAAGAGCTAGCTTCACTGCAATGTTGTTTGCAGCTCTCAACCCTGCTGGTACATCAGCTCTTTTCTTAGGTCTTTCATCCACAGCTTACTTAGGGACATGTCTGGTAGCAGAAGTACTTGGGATATCTTGAACCCTATCTGCAGTTGCCTTCTTTTCAGAAATCATACTCCTAATAGGTTCAGATATACCTAAGTTTGTTTTGCTAACAGACTTTTCCTTAGCTTGCAATAGAGATGGAAGACCTTGTAAGTCAGCTTACACCTTGTTCTTGAGTGTTGGGGCTGGTACACCAAACATAAATGGTCCATTTTGAGCCATTTGGGTTTTCTCATGGGCTGCCCAATAGGCACTTGCACCCTTGCCATTTCTTCTACCTTGCTCATAGTGACCATAAATATTGTCATGGTCATACCTGTTAGAAGGTTGTACCACCTTTTTGAAATAAATTTGACGCTTAGAAGCAAGTTGCTGAGTTGGAGCCTTGCCGTTCTTTTTGGAATTGGCACCTCTTGTTCTTCCTTTGAAACATAAACCCTTCTTACCTTTTTGGGAAGAGAAGGAATTTATCAAAGGTAACATAGAACTAGGTTTAGAAAACTTGTCCACTAGCTCCCTCTCCTTTTGGAGTCTACTTTCAAGATTCTTAATATGATTATTCTTGAAAGTAATGGTATCCATCTGAATAACAGTAATGTTCTTCAATTTGCTAATTTCTTTTATCTTCAGATCCAGCTCTTTTACTGAGTCTGAGGCAGCCAACTTCAGACTGGCATTTTCCTTTGCTAGTTATTTGGCTAGAAGCCTGCTTTCCTAAAAGGCTTGCAGGAGCTCTCCATAGTCATTAATCAGTTGATTGACGTCTCCTTCAGATTCAAAGCCATCTTTATCTCTTGAAGAATATGCTTCTAATTCTGGGCTTGTAACATAATCTGATACTGAAGGTGAAGATTGTACCTTACTAGGACCAGGTAGCTCCTGGCTGTGTTCATCATCAGCTATAGCCATCAGCCCTATACATTGGTTGTCTTTTGTTTTATTGATATCATCCAACAGCTGCAAGAATTCTGTTTCTATAGAATCTTACTCAACAGATAACAACCCAATGTAGGCCTTAGCATCCTCTTTATTTACTGACTCTGATGAAGAGGAGTCAGTGCAGCTTTTCTCCTTCTTGGCCACAAAAGATTTCTCATTTTTTCCTTTATGTTGGAGTTTCTTTTTCTCACCAGACTCCTTTCTTTTGACAGGACATGCTGCTATAACATGTCCAGTCTTACTGCAACAATAACAAACAATTTTAGTAGAAGTTTGTTTACTAGGATTAGAACCATACCTTTCCTCCTTAGAGGTTTTCTTCTTTTCCTTGTAGCTATCATCCTTGGAGTAAAAGGAAGATGATGGCCTTCTCCTCCGGTTCTTTTTCTTCAGAAACTTCTGGAATTGTCTAGAAAAGGAAGCAAGCACCTCATCAGAATTATGGACATCTGTTGTGTAACGCCCCCGGTTTTTCTGTGTTTTGTTTGATCGTTGGCTGGCGTTACGATAGCGTATTTCCGGCTTTTTGCCGTTGTAGAGCGTGGTTTTAGCTCTTAGGGTTCCTTATGTAGCCTGTTTGTAGCCTGTTAGCAAGATTCCCCAGCTAGCCGGAGTCCGTTTGATGACTCGGCTGGGCCTCTTAGGGAATGCTTGTGTTTCGGCTTCGGGAGGTGTTATCCCTGGTTTTGTTCGTCGAATGCTAATTTCGACTTCGCAGTTGTGTTCGTAGCATGGGTTTTTAGCTACGGCGTAAATTTCGTCTTTTTCCGAGAAGTTTCGGGTTTCGGGTTGTTTTGATATTGAGTGTAAATAATAATTATTATGTTGATTGTTTATTATTAAAACTGATATATGTATATAGTCTTGGGTTAGAATTAGGGCTGGGTTCCTTTTGTTCTTTTCCTATGTCTCTGCTTGGAAGAAGCCATCGCCTGTACGAGAGGAAGAGCACCGCCGGACTACCCTAGCCTTCGGACGCCGTTTTCCTGGAGATTTTGCGGTCGGAATTTGGTTTCGAGAGTGGATCTGGACTGCCCTCGCCGGGATCTGCACTCTTTCTGCTCCTCAGCTGGTGCTCTGCGGCTAGATCCGAGAGTGGGGGATGCCGCCGGCCAAGCTTTTCTGGTATTGAGGCAAGTGATGTACCCTCATCCTTGCCATAGTTGATCTTTGTCTTCTTTTGATTAAATTTTTATCTCTTTCTTGCTTAGATCTTAGGTGTACGCTAGGGTTCGTTCCCGATCATGCCGTGGTTAGTGTAGAAAGTTCCAGTTAAATCTCAGTTTTCCTAGGGGTTTGGGTCTATTAGGGACAGTTTTGGTTCGGTTTAGGTCGAGTAGTTACCATTGCCGATGGAGGTTGTACGCTAGAGAGAGAGAGAATCCTCGTTCTTGCTTTTGGTCGTTTGTTGGATCTGGCTCCTGTAGCCAGTTGGGGTGTCGACACCGTTGTGTCGACACCGGCCAGTTGGGGTGTCGACACTGTTGTGTCGACACCGGCCAGTCTTGGTGTCGACACTTGGTGTCGACACTTGGTGTCGACACTTGGTGTCGACACCGGCCAGTCGTGGTGTCGACACTTGGTGTCGACACCAGCAGCGGTCGTGTCGACACCTTGTGTCGACACCGGCCGCAGTGGTGTCGACACTTGGTGTCGACACCAGCAGCGGCAGTGTCGACACCTTGTGTCGACACCGGCTGTAGTGGTGTCGACACTTGGTGTCGACACCCGCAGCGGCTGTGTCGACACCTTGTGTCGACACCGGCTGCAGCGGTGTCGACACTTGGTGTTGACACCAGCCGCGGCAGTGTCGACACCTTGTGTCGACACTGTGGAAACCATCCATCACCACACATCTTCCCAAAACCCCGAGGTAATGGGAAGGGGGGACGGGGGTACAAAAACACCAAGGACCACCCGCTGCAGGCAATGTGGGACTAATCCAACCACAGGATGGCGGGGATATTCCGCCACACGGGGGCCCACCAGGGTCAACACCCAGACCTGGAACGCGATGGGGAAGCCCAAATATGCGGTCTCACACACACCCAATCCCGCTGGGCCTTGGTTTTCAACACACCCTCGCAGCGGGATGGCTCTGATACCATGTGGAAACCACCCGTCACCACACATCTTCCCAAAACCCCGAAAAAGGTATCTATTACAAACTGAAATTTCCACCCTCTACTCCGCAGCGGGATGGCTCTGATACCATGTAGAAACCGAACAGAGAACAAACCGAAATGGTTTTAAATGAAATTTTATTATCCGAAAAAGGTATCTATTACAAAGGTATGCCCTCCCTTATATAGAATGGAGGAGAAATGAGAGAATACAAATAAGAGATGTGGGACTAAAAATTTACAGGACTAAGCGGACTATACAAAACAAACCGCATAAGCCGCGCGGTTAGACAGCAGGGCTAACCGCACGGCTACCACCAGAGAGGAAGAGAGACTGCCAGGGTAGACCGCCAGACCGCCCGGTCTCCAAGCCGGCTGAGACAAACCGCCAGACCGCGCGGCTATCAACCCGCCAAGACAAACTGCCAGACCGCCCGGTCACCAACTTCAACACTCCCCCTCAAGCTGGAGCATATATATCGATCATGCCCAGCTTGTCGTAGATGTGGAAAAAGGAAGCGGACACCGGCTTGGTGAAGACATCTGTCAACTCGTTGTCGGAAGTGACAAACGGAGTGCAAATTTGTTTCTTCAATATTTCTTCCCGAATAAAATGACAGTCGACTTCTATGTGTTTAGTTCTCTCATGAAAGACCGGATTTTTGGAAATGTGTATCGCGGCCTTATTGTCACAGAACATAGGAAGAGGATAGTTGTAAACCTCTCCTAAGTCAAGCATGAGAGCCCGCAACCACTTCAACTCACATGTAGTCGATGCCATGCTGCGATATTCCGCCTCTGCACTAGACCTGGAAACGACAGACTGTTTCTTGCTCTTCCAGCTCACAAGATTGCCTCCAACAAATGTGCAGAAACCTGAAGTCGATTTGCGGTCCCCTTTGTCATCCGCATAGCTTGAATCAGAGTAAGCTTCAACCTTTAGGTGACCATTCTTCTGAAATAGGAGTCCTTTCCCTGGAGCAGCTTTAATATACTTTAATATCCTCAGAGCAGATTGTAGATGACACTCCCTCGGAGCTTGCATGAACTGGCTCACCTTGCCAACAGTGTTGAAGTATTAGACCGGGCGGCTTAGCGGTCTGATCCAGCGGTTTGCTGACCGAGCGGCTTAGCGGTCTGATCCAGCGGTTTGTTAACCGGGCGGTCTATCGGTCTACCTCTGCGGCCTGTTCTATCCTGCTGGAGTTGCCGAGCGGTTAACCCATCTGTCTAACCGCGCGGCCTGTGCGGTCTCCATTATTCTAGCCGCTCAGTACTGTAAATGTTTAGTCCCACATTGTTTGTATACTCTCTTCTTATCTCCTCCATTCTATATAAGGGAGGTCATACCTTTGTAAATGATATCTTTTTTGGATAATAAAATTTCAATTATTCAAAAGTTTATTCGCTTGTTCTCTACTTTTCGCTTCTTTTCGCTACTTTCTAACATGGTATCAAAGGACACGGTCATTTCCTCCTGATTCTGTGCGCTCTCTGTTGTTCGCGGCTTGTTTTCCGCGTTCTGCGACTTGATTCGCGGCTTGCCTTCTCTTCTGTCCGCGCGGCTTGTTTCTATCCGCGCGGCTTGTTTCTGTCCGATGCCCTGTTCGCGCGGCTTGCCTCTTCTTGGTTCTCTTCTCCTACTGCTCTTTGTCGCAGCGACCTGTTTTCTTGTCGCCGCGCTCCTTGTTCTTTCCTGCCGCTCCGACTTCCTAGTCGTTGCGGTCTGTCCGCGTGTGTTGTCTCTCTACTCGCGGTTTGCTTCTGTGATCTGCCTGACCGTGCGGGTTGTTCCTTTCTCACCCGCATCTTGGTCGCGGTCACCTGCTCTTCTCCTCTCTTCTGTTCGCTCGGCCTTTTCAGTCCGCGCGACCTCTTCCCCGCTGTGCCTTTGATCGCTTTCTAGCAGCTGCTGTGATCTGCCTGACCGTGCGGGTTGTACCTTTCTTACCCGCATCTTGGTCGCGGTCACCTGCTCTTCTCCTCTCTTCTATTCGCTCGGCCTTTTCAGTCCGCGCGACCTCTTCCCAGCTGTGCCTTTGACCTCTTTCTAGCCGCTGTTGTTCGCGCGGCTTCTTCTGTTTCCTAACCGCTCCTGTTCGCGCAGCTTCTTCTGCTTGTCGGGTTCTATGACTACCTCCGGTCTCACCACTACTCCTACAGCTCCTTCTCCTCCTCCTCCTTCGGGCAACCTTGGCACCCTTTCCAAGCTTGTTGGCTCCAACTATCCCGATTGGAGCGTTTCTTTCACCTTTCTCCTTCGTTCTCAACGCAAGTGTCATCACCTCACCGATGACCCTCCTCCTCGCACCTCTCCTGAGTTTGATGACTGGGATGCGAGTGATGCTCTTGTTCGCACCTGGCTGGCCAACAGCCTTTCTGATGAGTGCCTTCCCGTCATTCACCATGATGAGACGGTCAAGGCCGCCTGGCTTCACCTCGCTGCTCTCTATTCTAAGGGGGGCCAGACGTCCCGCATTTATACTCTCTATGCAGACCTCTTCGCCTGCCCTTCCATGTCACCGGCTGCGGCTTATCAGCAGGTTCAGGCTCTTGGTGCTGAAATCCTCCAAAATCGCCCCTTCTCCGCGGACTTGGCCGACCAGCACAAATACTTCCAGGAACTCCTGGTTGTTTGTTATCTTCTTCGTCTTCCTGACTCTTATGATATGATCCGCCAGCAGATCTTGGGTGAGGCGGAATCTCCTACTTTGGATGCCACTGTGGCTCGCATTGCCGATGTTACTTCGCTCCTCCAGCGGCCTCTGTTGGCCTCCCCCCCTTCCCAGGACTCCTTTGCTCACCAAGCTCAGAGGGGGGGCCCTAGTGGCCGTGGCTCCTCTGGCGGACGGGGTTCCTCCCGGTTCCTCTACTCTCACTGTGGTCGTACTGGCCATACTGTTGACCGCTGCTGGCAGAAACATCCTCATCTTCTCCCTTCCGGTGATGCTCCTTCTTCGGCCTCTGCCTCTTCTAGGCCGTCTGCCTCTGTGGCCACGACGTCAGGTAGTGCCCACGTCGTTACCCAAGGTAAATGGCTGATTGACTTCGGTGCCACCAATCATATGACGGGCAACCCTCATTGCTTCTCCCGTCTTGAGACCCATGACCGCTTACCCCCAGTTCGTGTGGCGGATGGTTCCCCGTCCCCGGTTCATGGGACGGGCATGGTTCAACTCACTCCATCGCTTTGCTTGGAGGATACCCTCTATGTCCCGAAGTTCCCGTGCAATTTGTTATCCGTTACTACTTTATGCCGGCAACTTCAGTGCTCTGTCTTATTCACTCCCACTACTTATTCTTTTCAGGACCCGAGGACCCAACGGACGATTGCTACTAGGACTGAGAGCGGCGGCCTCTACTTCCTCGACGATGTTTCTGCTCTCTCTGCCTACTCCTCCTCCACCGATCTCCTTCAGTGGCATCTTCGTCTTGGACATCCTCCTCCTCGGCTTATTCGTCAGCTTCTGCCCCACTTACCTCCTACCAGTTCTCCGCTCAACTGTGATGCGTGTCAGCATGGCAAACATCATCGCTCCTCCTTCCCACCGAAGCAAGGTCGTGGCTCCTCTCGCATTTTTGATCTTATTCATTCTGATGTATGTGGTCCTGCTCCTACCCTCACAGTTGGTCGGGGCAGTTCCTATTTTATCACTTTTACCGATGATTTTACTCGATGTACCTGGGTGTATCTATTAAAATATCGCTCTGAACTATTTTCTGTTTGGCAATCATTTTACTTTATGATTAAGACTCAATTTGCTATTTTTATTAAAGTCTTACGTTCTGATAATGCCAAGGAGTATCTCACTCATGAGTTCTCCGCGTTCTTTCACAAACATGGCCTCCTTCATCAAACGACTTGTGTTTACACCTCCCAGCAGAATGGGGTGGCGGAGCGTAAAAACCGTCACCTGCTTGATGTTGCGCGTACTCTCATGACGCAGATGAACGTCCCTCGCTCCTACTGGGGCTACGCTGTGCTCCTCGCCTGCTATCTCATCAATCGCCTTCCCTCCACGGTTCTCCACGGCCAGACTCCCTTCTCTACCCCCACCAGGAACCTTTTCCTCTTCCTCTTCGTGTCTTTGGCTGTACGGCCTTTGTTCACGCTCCCTCCGCTACCCGCGACAAGCTTTCCCCCCGTTCCACCAAGTGTGTCTTTTTGGGATACTCTACCACTCAAAAAGGCTATTGCTGCTTTGACCCCCTTCTTCGCAAGCAGTTTGTCTCCGCCGATGTGACTTTTTTCGAAAATGCTTCCTATTTCTCTCCTCCCTCCTCTCTTCCTTCTCTTCCTTCTGATATCTCTGTTCCTTCCACACCTCTCCACATTTTCCCACCTTCGTCTCCTCCTCCACCCACTCCTTCCCAGTCCGTCTCTCCACCCACCCCTCCACCCTCCTCTCCGCTGCCGTCTCTCTCTAGTCCCGGGCCAGCCTTCTCTGCCACGGACGCTCCGGTCGCTGACGCTCCCGTCGCCGACGCTCCCGTTGACCTGGATGTTCCCATTGCCCTTCGCAAAGGGGTGCGGGCGTGTACTCAACACCCGCTCACGGCTGTTGTTTCCTATGATCAGCTTTCTCCTTCTCGCAGGTGTTTTGCCTTGGCTATCTCTGCTACTTCTACTCCCCGTACCTACCAGGAGGCTCTCGCTCTCCCTCATTGGAAGTCTGCCATGGATGAGGAGATGGCTACTCTTACTGAACGGGGTACCTGGACCCTGGTTCCTCCTCCCGTGGGCACTGATGTGGTTGGCTGTCGCTGGGTCTTCGTTGTGAAGTTTCGCCCCGACGGCACTGTGGATCGCTACAAAGCCCGGCTGGTGGCCAAGGGCTTTACTCAGACTTATGGCGTTGATTATTTTGATACCTTCTCTCCGGTTGCTCGCCTCAGCACCATCCGGGTTCTCTTTTCTGTGGCTGTTAACCGGGCTTGGGCTATTTCCCAGCTTGATATGAAGAATGCCTTTCTCTATGGCGATCTTCAGGAGGACGTCTATATGGAGCAACCTCCTGGGTATGTTGCTCAGGGGGAGACACGTGTCTGTCATTTGAAGAAGGCCATTTATGGCCTAAAGCAGAGCCCTCGGGCATGGTTCGACAAATTCAGTGGTATTGTGGCTACCATCGGCTTTCAAAGGAGTTCGGCCGATCACTCCTTATTCATTCGCAAAACGGCCTCGGGACTGGTGGTTTTGCCCGTATATGTGGATGATATTCTCCTTACTGGCGATGACCGAGATGGGGTGGACTTGACGAAGAAGCACCTCCGTCAGCACTTGGTCACGAAGGATATGGGCTCCCCAAAATACTTTTTGGGGATAGAAATCTCTCGGAAACTTGACTCCTTGGTTCTCTCTCAACTGATGTCACACGGTACAGACGTTTGGTAGGCAAACTCATCTATCTCACGGTGACTAGACCCGACATCGCCTACGTTGTAGGCAAGGTCAGTCAGTTTATGCAAGCTCCCAGGGAGTGCCATCTTCAGTCTGCCCTGAAGATTTTAGAGTATATCAAAGCAGCACCGGGCAGAGGGTTACTCTTTCAGAGGAATGGTCATCTGAGGGTTGAGGCCTACTCAGATTCTAGTTACGCGGATGACAAAGGCGATCGTAAATCCACATCAGGTTTTTGTACCTTTGTTGGAGGTAATCTCGTGAGTTGGAAGAGCAAGAAACAGTCTGTTGTTTCCAGATCCAGTGCCGAAGCAGAATACCGGAGTATGGCGTCAACCACGTGTGAGTTAAAGTGGTTGCGGGCTCTCATGCTTGACCTGGGCGAGGTATATGACTGTCCTCTCCCTATGTTCTGTGACAACAAGGCCGCTATACACATATCTAGAAATCCGGTCTTCCATGAGAGAACAAAGCATATAGAGGTTGACTGTCACTTCATTCGGGAAGAGATTTTGAAGAAACAGATTTGTACTCCTTTTGTCACCTCTGACAAAGAGTTGGCAGATATCTTCACCAAGCCGGTTTCTACTTCCTTCTTCCGCATTTGTGACAAGCTGGGCATGATTGATATCTATGCTCCAGCTTGAGGGGGAGTGTTGAAGTATTAGACCGGGCGGCTTAGCGGTCTGATCCAGCGGTTTGTTGACCGAGCGGCTTAGCGGTCTGATCCAGCGGTTTGTTAACCGGGCGGTCTATCGGTCTACCTCTGCGGCCTGTTCTATCCTGCTGGAGTTGCCGAGCGGTTAACCCATCTGTCTAACCGCGCGGCCTGTGCGGTCTCCATTATTCTAGCCGCTCAGTACTGTAAATGTTTAGTCCCACATTGTTTGTATACTCTCTTCTTATCTCCTCCATTCTATATAAGGGAGGTCATACCTTTGTAAATGATATCTTTTTTGGATAATAAAATTTCAATTATTCAAAAGTTTATTCGCTTGTTCTCTACTTTTCGCTTCTTTTCGCTACTTTCTAACAAACAGCATAAGAGATGTCGGGTCTGGTTACCGTGAGATATATGAGCTTGCCCACCAGATGTCGGTATCTCGTAAGATCAGAGAGAAGAGGTGAGTCATCTGTCCAAGTTTTGTCTTCTCCAGCAGCCATAGGACAACGTGTAGGTTTAGCACCAGTGAGTCCTGCCTCCTTTAAAAGATCAAGAGCATACTTCCGTTATGAAAGGACCATGGAGTTGGGCTTTCTAGAGATTTCAATCCCCAGAAAGTATTTCGGGGAGCCCATATCCTTTGTGACCAGATGTTGACGAAGGTGTTTCTTGGTCATCAATACCCCATCCTGGTCATCGCCAGTAAGAAGAATGTCATCAACATAAACCGCAAGAACAACAAGACCAGAGGCGGTTTTCTGAACAAACAAGGAGTGATCTGCTGAGCTTCTTGTAAAACCAATAGCCGCAACAATGCCACTGAACTTGTCAAACCAGGCACGAGGACTCTACTTGAGGCCATAGATAGCCTTCTTTAGCCGGCATACCCGTGTCTCCCCCTGAGCAACATACCCAGGAGGTTGCTCCATGTAAACATCTTCCTGCAGATCACCATAGAGGAAGGCATTCTTAACATCTAGCTGCGAGATGGGCCAATCCCTGTTGACAGCCACAGAGAGAAGAACCCGAATAGTGCTGAGTCGAGCCACGGGAGAGAAAGTGTCAAAGTAATCAATCCCATAAGTTTGGGTAAAACCCTTGGCAACCAGGCTAGCCTTATAACGATCCACACTGCCATCCGGGAGAAACTTCACCACGAAGACCCAGCGACAACCAACAACATCTGTGCCGAAAGGAGGTGGAACAAGGGTCCAGGTACCCCGTTCAGTGAGAGTAGCAATCTCCTCATCCATGGAAACTTTCCAGTGAGGAATAGTAAGGGCCTCCTAGTAGGAACGGGGGGTGGCAGTGGCCGAGATAGCCAGTGCAAAAGCTCTGCGAGCATGGGTAAGACGATCGTAGGAAACAACTGCAGCAAGCGGGTGTTGGGTACAGGCCCGAACCCCTTTGCGAAGAGCAATCGGGAGATCCAGGTCAGCAGGTGCCTCAGTATCCGGAGTATCCGTGGTGGAGAGAGCTGGCCCGAGAGTAGAGAGAGATGGCAGCGGAGTAGAGGGTGGAGATGATGAGGATGGGGAAGACGGTGGTTTCCACATGGTGACGAGTGGAGGATGAGGAAACAACCTGGCTCTGATACCATGTAGAAACCGAACAGAGAACAAACCGAAATGGTTTTAAATGAAATTTTATTATCCGAAAAAGGTATCTATTACAAAGGTATGCCCTCCCTTATATAGAATGGAGGAGAAATGAGAGAATACAAATAAGAGATGTGGGACTAAAAATTTACAGGACTAAGCGGACTATACAAAACAAACCGCACAAGCCGCGCGGTTAGACAGCAGGGCTAACCGCACGGCTACCACCAGAGAGGA
The DNA here is from genome assembly GCA_039583875.1 of Platanthera guangdongensis. NCBI lineage: Eukaryota > Viridiplantae > Streptophyta > Magnoliopsida > Asparagales > Orchidaceae > Platanthera > Platanthera guangdongensis. The sequence continues at coordinate 78,551,589 of CM077163.1, forward strand.
AGAAAGACTGCCAGGGTAGACCGCCAGACCGCCCGGTCTCCAAGCCGGCTGAGACAAACCGCCAGACCGCGCGGCTATCAACCCGCCAAGACAAACCGCCAGACCGCCCGGTCACCAACTTCAACAGACACCGGCCGCTGTGGTGTCGACACTTGTGTCGACACCGGCCGCGGTTGTGTCGACACCTTGTGTCGACACCGGCTTGTCGTGGTGTCGACACATCGTGTCGACACTGGGTGTTGCGCTTGTTTTGGGGTCAGGGAGACTCGGGGTAGGTTTTGGTTAGGCGTGCAAGGCCGCGTCGGTTGGACCCGACGTTTTGCCTTGGGTTCGTGTGTTTTTTAGGACTGTTAGTGGGACCTTTCCCTATGAGGGGGGCTTTGGGTGTTCGGCTAAATTCTGCATGCCGACTCTTGGGTTGTGGCAGGTGGTGGAGTTTTGGTGGCCTCTGGAGGGGTGGTTTTATGTGGAGAGCTGTGGCCACCGCCTTTTGCCCCGATTTGGGTTGGTGTGTGTGGGACCCTAAAGCTGCCACTGTTTGACCCCTTAGTCCTTTTTGGGTCTGATTTTGGTTATGTATTCAGACCCATGTTTTGACCACTGCCACTTACCCACGTGTTAGGACTGTTAGTCCCTTTCCTGTTTATACTTTCTATTCTTTTGGCATATGTTTATGTCTTGATGTTGTTGCAGGCTCTCTTGGTAAGGCATATTGGTTTTATTGCTAGCACTTGGTGTGCTCTGCGATGTTTTTGACAGCATTCTTTTCTTACTGTCATCCCCTTTTCTTTTGCTTATTGCAGTTTGTTGTCGGGTTGGTAAACCCTTCTTCTTATTTGCAAATTAATTTATTGCTCTATTTTTTTTTACCTCTTGATTGTTTCCTTGCTGAGGTGTTCCTTTCTTGAATGCCTCAGGTCCAGGTTGTAGCCAGTTCAGCGGCTAGTTCTTTTGGAGGGGCTGTTGGTGGCCTCTAGGGTTGCTGAGATAGCTGATCCCCGTTTGTTGTGAGGTAGTTCCTTACTTTTCTGTATAGACATACATACTCGCCAGTGGGTTTGTGTCAGGTTGTTGACGCCCACTGGTGGCTTCTTGTGATGCTGGATATGAAATTAAACTGCTGATTTTGCCTTTTTGTGGTTGGTTACTTGCTTCTGGGAAGGATTTATACTAGGTTGCATGTTAGATCTTTTAAAACCTAAAATTATTAATATATGTACTTCATGCATAACATGTTTTCTAAAGCAAAGACACTATTTTTCCTCAGCGTAAAACACTATCTTTTATACTTATAATATTCACCTTAGAGTCATGCATACCATGAGTCGCCCCCCGGGGACTCTCGTGCTTATTTAGGGTGTCAACTTAATCGAACCAAAGTATTTTCTGCTGCGTATAGATATAATTTTAACTGTGGACTAGCTGATCCACTGTGCCGAGGGATACGGCCATTCAAAATAACTGATTTTCTTTCTTATTTAAACAACAATTTTCCTTAAAATCTAACATCTGGAGTTTTGCCTGAGCGTGTGCAGTTATCCCCTGAACGACGTGGCATCACGGCATGTGTTTTCTCTTACTCTGATACGATTTTACCGTTGAGAAAATGCGGGTTGTGACAGTTGGTATCAGAGGGAGGTTGCTTGACAAATGGTTGGGCAACCTTTCCCTTGTCTGCATTAGTAGTTGGCATCATACCATTCACACACCGATATGTCATCAGCACATCTTGGCCGAAGCACGAACACTACACTCATGAGCATAAAGAAGTATACGGGGCATATTATGTAGTATGGGATGCATAATATGTATTTGTATATGGATCCACCATAGGAGGCAACATGTGAGGGTTATGTAGTATGGGATGCATAACCTCACCACATGAATGCGGCTAGCACGTTTTCATCTTTCGTTACATGGGAATGTTATGTAGTATGGGATGCATAACATTTTCATGTATACGCCGCCCATGGCATGCACTAAGGCCTTTTTAGAATGCATAGCACATCATGCATAGCATAACATTTCATAAGCACAACGTGCCAAGCTAAAGATTTGCAAGATGATATATGTACACACATGGTTTTGAGTCAAAAAGAATACAAATACATGCATTCATGGTTTAGGCACATGAGTTAGTATGATGGTGGTGAACCATCTCAGGATAAGCATAACATCATCATGGTAAAAACAACTCCCAGAGCAAGTTTTGCAGTTGAAGTTCATATTTAAGTGTGTTTGTGCGTACCGGGTAGTTTTGTTCTAGTTGATGGGCTAGGATTTGTCTAAAGCTTGTGCGATTTTAGGATGGCGAGACGTACTGCGACGAGATCGACCCCACAATCCGAGGGTGAGACGTCAGGAGCGCAGAGCGATGCGTTGGTAGAAAGCCTGCGGCAGAGTAATGAGGAGTTGTCGAGGCAGGTAGTGGTTATGCAGGCTCAGATTCAGTCCCATGTAGTAGTGGTGGCGGGACAGACCCGGAGAGCTCAGAACCCCGCAGAGGGGGTAGCTGTTCCTGCCCCTCCTGCTCCTCCCGTGCCTTTGGTTGTGGTGCCTCCGGAGATGGCGTTCATATCCCAGTTTCAGCGGCTGAGACCCCCTACCTATGATGGGCAGGCAGATTTCATGATTTTGGATGACTGGCTGATTACCATTGAGGAGATGTTCTCTTACTCAGGGATTACGGACGATCAAAGAGTGATGCTCGCTGCCTACCAGCTCAAGGGCTTAGCAAAGAATTGGTGGCTGAGAGAGAAAGAGAGCTTAGTGGCAGGTTGCACTTGGGAGTCATTTAAGGTGATGTTGTTAAGTAAGTTTCTGCCTTCAGTCGAACGGGACCGGCTAATTAACGACTTTCTTCACTTAAAGCAGAGGAAACTCACGGTTAGTGAGTATGAGATTGAGTTTAGTAAGTTGAGTCGATTTGCTCCGGGTCTGGTGAGTGTTGAGGCAGACCGAGTTAAGCGATTTTTGGGTGGACTAAGAAGCGACATTCAGCAGTTAGCGAATGCCTATGGAGCAGTCAGTTATGCCAGCGCGGTTGAAGCTGCTTTGAGAGTTGAGGCCATTGAGAATGCCAAGAATAGAGGCCAGCAGCTAAGGAAGGATAAGCGGAAGTCCGGTGGAGGGAAGAGCCCTCAGGAACCTGATGTTGTCTCGAGAAAGAAGGTCAAAGAGATTTGCAGCTTTTGTGGCCGGCCAGGCCACCCCTTTGAGAAGTGTTTCAAAAGGTTGGGAGCGCAGAAGAAGGAACAGGTGCACGCGATTCAGGGTGTTTCCAGGGGAGACTTGGGGTGTGCCTTGTGTGGAAGGAAGGGGCATGAGGCTGCCCGTTGTTGGTTAAAAGATAAGGTCTGTTTTCAGTGCGGCCAGAAGGGTCATCTCAAGACGAGTTGCCCTCAGACTCAGCCTATTCTGCAGCCAGTTCCCCTCCAGGCTTTGCCACCGCCTCAGCAAATGGATAAAGGAAAGGGGAAGCTGAATGTGCTTTCGGCAGACGAAGCGCAGACCTCGACCCAGGTTATCTCAGGTTCGACTCCTCCCCAGTCGTTTCGTTACGTTTCTTTTTTTTTGTAGTTTTCGTTTTAGCACTTGTTGCCTTAGATGCGTGTGCAATTCGTAGGATGATTTAAGGTTAAGAACCGCTGGGCGCGCGTTCTCTTCGATTCCGGCGCTACCCACTCGTTTGTGGCTAGGGCCTTCGTGGAGCAGTTCAGTTTGGGCCTAGATCGTGTTGGTGGTGCCTTCTGCGTTAAGTTCCCCTCCGGTGACTCTGTGGTTACGGACCTGGGTGTCCTAGATTGTCCGATATTGTTGGGAGATTTTCTAGCCAAGACAGATTTGAAGGTGATTGACCTGGAGGACTTCGACGTTATTTTGGGCATGGACTGGTTGTCAAGGTACGATGCTGTGATCCAGTGTAAGGGTAAGCGCTTGGACTTCGTCAAAGACAACGGTCAGCCAGGGAGCATTTATGGGTATTCTCTCCAGGACTCTCCAATCATTTCTGCGGTGCGTGCTCGGAAGTTGCTTGTTTCTGGCTGTTTTGCCTGTGTGGTTTCCCTGGTAGGGTCGATTGTTAGTGAGCCCCGTTTGGAAGAGATTCTTATGGTGTGTGACTTTTCTGATGTATTTCCAGACGAACTTCCTGGTCTTCTACCCGATCGAGATGTCGAGTTTGCCATAGATTTGGAGCCAGGTACGCGTCCTATCGTAAAGGCGCTGTACCGGATGGCCCCGCGAGAGCTGGAAGAGTTGAGAATTCAGCTGGATGAGTTATTGGCAAAAGGCTTTATAAGGCCGAGTTCTTCGCCTTGGGGTGCGCCAGTGTTGTTCGTTAAAAAGAAGGATGGGTCAATGAGGTTATGCATCGACTATAGAGAACTGAACAAGGTTACTATTAAGAACAGGTACCCTTTGCCGCGAATCGACGATTTGTTTGACCAACTGCATGGTAGTGCCGTGTTTTCCAAGATAGATCTTCGTTCGGGCTATCACCAGTTGAGGATTCGGGAGTCAGATGTTCCGCGGACGGCTTTCTGCTCTCGTCATGGGCATTTTGAGTTTTTGGTTATGTCATTTGGTTTGACTAATGCGCCCTCATCTTTTATGGATTTGATGAACAGAGTTTTCAAGGATTTCTTAGGTAAGTTCGTGATTGTCTTTATAGACGATGTTTTGGTGTATTCTAAGGATGCGGAGGAGCATGATCAACATTTGCGGCTGGTCTTGGCGACTCTGAGAGACCACAAGTTATACGCCAAGCTGAGCAAATGTGAGTTTTGGTTGCCCAAAGTTTCTTTTCTAGGCCACGTGATTAATAAGGAGGGAATATCGGTGGACCCAGAAAAGATCGCTGTTGTTATGGAATGGGCGAGACCTGTTACCCCCAAAGAGATCAGAAGCTTCTTGGGTTTGGCTGGTTATTATAGAAGATTTATAGAAGGCTTCTCTACCTTGTCCGCGCCGTTGACCAAGTTGATGCAGAAGAACGTAGCTTTTATATGGGATGGTAAGTGTGAGAAGGCTTTTGAGGAACTAAAAAGGAGGCTATGTTCGGCTCCAATTTTGTCTTTGACTACGGAAGGTAGTGAGTATGATATATATGTGGATGCGCCGCATGTCGGTCTGGGCTGCGTTTTGATGCAGGGCGGAAAGGTGATTGCGTACGGGTCGAGGCAGCTAAAGACTCACGAGAGGAACTACCCTACGTATGACCTGGAGTTTGCAGTTGTGATCTATACGTTAAAATTGTGGAGGCATTTGCTATATGGCGCGCAGTGCAAGATTTTCACGGATCATAAGAGTCTGAAGTATGTCTTCACTCAGAAAGAATTGAATCTGCGCCAACGGCGGTGGTTGGAGTATGTGGCCGACTATGATGTTGAAATTCAGTATCATCCAGGCAAGGAAAATGTGGTGGTTGATGCCCTGAGTCGGAAGTCAGGTAAGATTTTTAATCTTTCTGCCGAGCGTCTAGTGGAAGAGTTTCTGTTGATGGACATTTCTGTGGGAAGCTGTGATTCGCAGAGTAGCATAGAAGTAGCAGAACCTTCGTAGATTACGCTTACGAGACTGCATCAGAAGGACGATCCCGATCTTCTGCATTTGTATCTTCGAGCTGAGAAGGGTGAATTACCAGACTTCTCTATAGATGATGCGGGTACCTTGAAGTACCGTGGCAGGTTTTGCATCCCCGCAGTTGGAGATATCTGGGATATGGTGTGCAGAGACGCCCACAGATCTAGTGTTGCCTACCATCCAGGGTCTACCAAGATGTATCATGATTTAAAACAGATTGCCTGGTGGTACGGGATGAAGAAGGACATAGCCAGATTCGTTTCAGAGTGTTTCACTTGCAGGCGTGTGAAAGCCGACCATGGGAGGCCTGGTGGCTAGCTGACTCCCTTGGAGATTCCGATGTGGAAGTGGGAGAGTATCTCGATGGATTTCATTACCGGCTTACCGATATCTCCTAAGGGGCATGATTCAGTTTGGGTAATTGTAGACAGATTGACGAAGAGCGCTCATTTCGTACCATTTAAGATCGATTATCCGATGAGGAAGATAGCCGAGCTGTATCTGGAAGAGGTTGTCATATTTCATAGTGTACCCATAAGTATTATATCAGATCGAGACTCCAGGTTCACGTCTCGTTTTTAGAAGAGCCGTCAAGAAGGGTTGGGTACAGATTTGAGATACTCCACGGCTTATCATCCGCAGACCAATGGTCAGACAGAGCGAGTAAATCAGATTGTGGAAGATATGATCCGATGCTATATTCTGGACCACGGAGGAGCGTGGGACGAGCGCTTGCAGCTTATGGAATTCGCATACAACAACAGTTATCAAGAAAGCTTGCAAATGGCTCCCTTTGAAGCTTTGTATGGGAGGCGCTGCAGGACTCCCTTGTTTTGGGCTGAGCTAGGCGAGGGACCTTTGTTGGGTCCAGAAGCGCTTGAGGAGATGGAAACCGCTGTGAAGCTTATTCGGGAAAAGCTTCGGATAGCCCAGGAGAGGTATGAGAAGAACGCCAATCGGCGTAGATCGGACTTGGAATTTGCTGTGGGGGACTCGGTGTTCTTAAAGGTCTCCCCGTTGATTGGAGTCAAGCGGTTTGGCAAGAATAGGAAGTTGGACCCGAGGTATGTGGGGCCGTTTCCGATTGTTGAGCGGATTGGGGTATCAGCCTACAGGCTGGCTTTGCCCGCAAATTTCCCTGGCGTGCATGATGTCTTTCACGTCAGTCAGCTGCGAAAATGTGTGGTAAATGGCAGGCAGGTTTTGGATTCTGTGCCTCAGTTGGAGCCGAACCTTTCTTATGTGGAGGTTCCTGTTTGCATTTTGGATTCTCAAGTTCGGGCGTTGCGGAAGAAGACTATTCCTATGGTGAAAGTTTTATGGAGAAATCAGGATGTGGAAAGCGCGACTTGGGAGTTGGAGTCGGCTATGAGGGAGGCTCACCCTCATCTTTTTCCCTGATCTTGTGCTTGGTATGTTCTATTTTATTTATTTATATAGCCTTTCCTTGGCTCTTTCTCTCTCCTTCTTTATAGGAGTGTTGTGAGTAAAGTTTCGAGGCGAAACTTTCTGTTAGGGGGAGTGGCTGTAACGCCCCCGGTTTTTCTGTGTTTTGTTTGATCGTTGGCTGGCGTTACGATGGCGTATTTCTGGCTTTTTGCCGTTGTAGAGCGTGGTTTTAGCTCTTAGGGTTCCTTGTGTAGCCTGTTTGTAGCCTGTTAGCATGATTCCCCAGCTAGCCGGAGTCCGTTTGATGACTCGGCTGGGCCTCTTAGGGAATGCTTGTGTTTCGGCTTCGGGAGGTGTTATCCCGGGTTTTGTTCGTCGAATGCTAATTTCGACTTCGCAGTTGTGTTCGTAGCGTGGGTTTTTATCTGCGGCGTAAATTTCGTCTTTTTCCGAGAAGTTTCGGGTTTCTGGTTGTTTTGATATTGAGTGTAAATAATAATTATTATGTTGATTGTTTATTATTAAAACTGATATATGTATATAGTCTTGGGTTAGAATTAGGGCTGGGTTCCTTTTGTTCTTTTCCTGTGTCTCTGCTTGGAAGAAGCCATCGCCTGTACGAGAGGAAGAGCACCGCCGGACTACCCTAGCCTTCGGACGCCGTTTTCCTGGAGATTTTGCGGTCGGAATTTGGTTTCGAGAGTGGATCTGGACTGCCCTCGCCGGGATCTGCACTCTTTCTGCTCCTCAGCTGGTGCTCTGCGGCTAGATCCGAGAGTGGGGGATGCCGCCGGCCAAGCTTTTCTGGTATTGAGGCAAGTGATGTACCCTCATCCTTGCCATAGTTGATCTTTGTCTTCTTTTGATTAAATTTTTATCTCTTTCTTGCTTAGATCTTAGGTGTACGCTAGGGTTCGTTCCCGATCATGTCGTGGTTAGTATAGAAAGTTCCAGTTAAATCTCAGTTTTCCTATGGGTTTGGGTCTATTAGGGACAGTTTTGGTTCGGTTTAGGTCGAGTAGTTACCATTGCCGATGGAGGTTGTACGCTAGAGAGAGAGAGAATCCTCGTTCTTGCTTTTGGTCGTTTGCGGGATCTGGCTCCTGTAGCCAGTTGGGGTGTCGATACCGTTGTGTCGACACCGGCCAGTTGGGGTGTCGACACTGTTGTGTCGACACCGGCCAGTCTTGGTGTCGACACTTGGTGTCGACACCGGCCAGTCGTGGTGTCGACACTTGGTGTCGACACCAGCAGCGCTCGTGTCGACACCTTGTGTTGACACCGGCCGCAGTGGTGTCGACACTTGGTGTCGACACCAGCAGCGGCAGTTTCGACACCTTGTGTCGACACCGGTCGCCGTGGTGTCGATACTTGGTGTCGACACCCGCAGCGGCTGTGTCGACACCTTGTGTCGACACCGGCTGCAGCGGTGTCGACACTTGGTGTTGACACCAGCCGCGGCAGTTTCGACACCTTGTGTCGACACCGGCCGCTGTGGTGTCGACACTTGTGTCGACACCGGCCGCGGTTGTGTCGACACCTTGTGTCGATACCGGCTTGTCGTAGTGTCGACACATCGTGTCGACACTGGGTGTTGCACTTGTTTTGGGGTCAGGGAGACTCGGGGTTGGTTTTGGTTAGGCGTGCAAGGCCGCGTCGGTTGGACCCGACGTTTTGCATTGGGTTCGTGTGTTTCTTAGGACTGTTAGTGGGACCTTTCCCTATGAGGGGGGCTTTGGGTGTTCGGCTAAATTCTGCATGCCGACTCTTGGGTTGTGGCAGGTGGTGGAGTTTTGGTGGCCTCTGGAGGGGTGGTTTTATGTGGAGAGCTGTGGCCACCGCCTTTTGCCCCGGTTTGGGTTGGTGTGTGTGGGACCCTAAAGCTGCCACTGTTTGACCCCTTAGCCCTTTTTGGGTCTGATTTTGGTTATGTATTCAGACCCATGTTTTGACCACTGCCACTTACCCACGTGTTAGGACTGTTAGTCCCTTTTCTGTTTATGCTTTCTTTTCTTTTGGCATATGTTTATGTCTTGATGCTGTTGCAGGCTCTCTTGGTAAGGCATATTGGTTTTATTGCTCGCACTTGGTGTGCTCTGCGGTGTTTTTGACAGCATTCTTTTCTTACTGTCATCCCCTTTTCTTTTGCTTATTGCAGTTTGTTGCCGGGTTGGTAAACCCTTCTTCTTATTTGCAAATTAATTTATTGCTCTATTTTTTTTACCTCTTGATTGTTTCCTTGCTGAGGTGTTCCTTTCTTGAATGCCTCAGGTCCAGGTTGTAGCCAGTTCAGCGGCTAGTTCTTTTGGAGGGGCTGTTGGTGGCCTCTAGGGTTGCTGAGATAGCTGATCCCCGTTTGTTGTGAGGTAGTTCCTTACTTTTCTGTATAGACATACATACTCGCCAGTGGGTTCGTGTCAGGTTGTTGACGCCCATTGGTGGCTTCTTGTGATGCTGGATATGAAATTAAACTGCAGATTTTGCCTTTTTGTGGTTGGTTACTTGCTTCTGGGAAGGATTTATGCTAGGTTGCATGTTAGATCTTTTAAAACCTAAAAGTATTAATATATGTACTTCATGCATAATATGTTTTCTAAAGCAAAGACACTATTTTTTCTCAGCGTAAAACACTATCTTTTATACTTATAATATTCACCTTAGAGTCGGGCATACCATGAGTCGCCCCCCGGGGACTCTCGTGCTTATTTAGGGTGTCAACTTAATCGAACCAAAGTATTTTCTGCTGCGTATAGATATAATTTTAACTGTGGACTAGCTGATCCACTATGCCGAGGGATACGGCCATTCAAAATAACTGATTTTCTTTCTTATTTAAACAACAATTTTCCTTAAAATCTAACATCTGGAGTTTTGCCTGAGCATGTGCATTTATCCCCTGCACGACGTGGCATCACGGCACGTGTTTTCTCTTACTATGATACGATTTTGCCGTTGAGAAAATGCGGGTTGTGACAGTTGGTATCAGAGGGAGGTTGCTTGACAAATGGTTGGGCAACCTTTCCCTTGTCTGCATTAGTAGTTGGCATCATACCATTCACACACCGACATGTCATCAGCACATCTTGGCCGAAGCATGAACACTACACTCATGAGCATAAAGAAGTATACGGGGCATATTATGTAGTATGGGATGCATAATATGTATTTGTATATGGATCCACCATAGGAGGCAACATGTGAGGGTTATGTAGTATGGGATGAATAATCTCACCACATGAATGCGGCTAGCACGTTTTTGTATTTCGTTACATGGGAATGTTATGTAGTATGGGATGCATAACATTTTCATGTGTACGCCGCCCATGGCATGCACTAAGGCTTTTTTAGAATGCATAGCACATCATGCATAGCATAACATTTCATAAGCACAACGTGCCAAGCTAAAGATTTGCAAGATGATATATGTACACACATGGTTTTGAGTCAAAAAGAATACAAATACATGCATTCATGGTTTAGGTACATGAGTTAGTATGATGGTGGTGAACCATCTTAGGATAAGCATAACATCATCATGGTAAAAACAACTCCCAGAGCAAGTTTTGCAGTTGAAGTTCATATTTAAGTGTGTTTGTCCGTACCGGGTAGTTTTGTTCTAGTTGATGGGCTAGGATTTGTCTAAAGCTTGTGCGATTTTAGGATGGCGAGACGTCCTGCGACGAGATCGACCCCACAATCCGAGGGTGAGACGTCAGGAGCGCAGAGCGATGCATTCGTAGAAAGCCTGCGGCAGAGTAATGAGGAGTTGTCGAGGCAGGTAGTGGCTATGCAGGCTCAGATTCAGTCCCTTGTAGCAGTGGTGGAGGGACAGACCCCGAGAGCTCAGAACCCCGCAGAGGGGGTAGCTGTTCCTTCCCCTCCTGCTCCTCCCGTGCCTTTGGTTTTGGTGCCTCCGGAGATGGCGTTCATATCCCAGTTTCAGCGGCTGAGACCCCCTACCTATGATGGGCAGGCAGATTTCATGATTTTGGATGACTGGCTGATTACCATTGAGGAGATGTTCTCTTACTCAGGGATTACGGACGATCAAAGAGTGATGCTCGCTGCCTACCAGCTCAAGGGCTTAGCAAAGAATTGGTGGCTGAGAGAGAAAGAGAGCTTAGTGGCAGGTTGCACTTGGGAGTCATTTAAGGTGATGTTGTTAAGATTCTGCCTTCAGCCGAACGGGACCGGCTAATGAATGACTTTCTTCACTTAAAGCAGAGGAAACTCACGGTTAGTGAGTATGAGATTGAGTTTAGTAAGTTGAGTCGATTTGCTCCGGGTCTGGTGAGTGTTGAGGCAGACCGAGTTAAGCGATTTTTGGGTGGACTAAGAAGCGACATTTAGCAGTTAGCGAATGCCTATGGAGCAGTCAGTTATGCCAGCGCGGTTGAAGCTGCTTTGAGAGTTGAGGCCATTGAGAATGCCAAGAATAGAGGCCAGCAGCTAAGGAAGGATAAGCGGAAGTCCGGTGGAGGGAAGAGCCCTCAGGAACCTGATGTTGTCTCGAGAAAGAAGGTCAAAGAGATTTGCAGCTTTTGTGGCCGGCCAGGCCACCCCTTTGAGAAGTGTTTCAAAAGGTTGGGAGCGCAGAAGAAGGAACAGGTGCACATGATTCAGGGTGTTTCCAGGGGAGACTTGGGGTGTGCCTTGTGTGGAAGGAAGGGGTATGAGGCTGCCCGTTGTTGGTTAAAAGATAAGGTATGTTTTCAGTGCGGCCAGAAGGGTCATCTCAAGACGAGGTGCCCTCAGACTCAGCCTATTCTGTAGCCAGTTCCCCTCCAGGCTTTGCCACCGCCTCAGCAAATGGATAAAGGAAAGGGGAAGTTGAATGTGCTTTCAGCAGATGAAGCGCAGACCTCGACCCAGGTTATCTCAGGTTCGACTCCTCCCCAGTCGTTTCGTTACGTTTCTTTTTGATTGTAGTTTTCGTTTTAGCACTTGTTGCCTTAGATGCGTGTGCAATTCGTAGGATGATTTAAGGTTAAGAACCGCTGGGCGCGCGTTCTCTTCGATTCCGGCGCTACCCACTCGTTTCTGGCTAGGGCCTTCGTGGAGTGGTTTAGTTGGGGCCTAGATCGTGTTGGTGGTGCCTTATGCGTTACGTTCCGCTCCGGTGACTCTGTGGTTACGGACCTGGGTGTCCTAGATTGTCCGATATTGTTGGGAGATTTTCTAGCCAAGGTAGATTTGAAGGTGATTGACCTGGAGGACTTCGACGTTATTTTGGGCATGGACTGGTTGTCAAGGTACGATGCTGTGATCCAGTGCAAGGGTAAGCGCTTGGACTTCGTCAAAGACAATGGTCAGCCAGGGAGCGTTTATGGGTATTCTCTCCAGGAGTCTCCAATCATTTCTGCGGTGCGTGCTCGGAAGTTGCTTGTTTCTGGCTGTTTTGCCTGTGTGGTTTCCCTGGTAGGGTCGATTGTTAGTGAGCCCCGTTTGGAAGAGATTCCTGTGGTGTGTGACTTTTCTGATGTGTTTCCAGACGATCTTCCCGGTCTTCCACCCGATCCAGATGTCGAGTTTGCCATAGATTTGGAGCCAGGTACGCGTCCTATCGTAAAGGCGTCGTACCGGATGGCCCCGCGAGAGCTGGAAGAGTTGCGAATTCAGCTGGATGAGTTATTGTTAAAAGGCTTTATAAGGCCGAGTTCTTCGCCTTGGGGTGCGCCAGTGCTGTTCGTTAAAAATAAGGATGGGTCGATGAGGTTATGCATCGACTATAGAGAACTGAACAAGGTTACTATTAAGAATAGGTACCCTTTGCCGCGAATCGACGATTTGTTTGACCAACTGCGTGGTAGTGCTGTGTTTTCCAAGATAGATCATCGTTCGGGCTATCACCAGTTGACGATTCGGGAGTCAGATGTTCCGCGGACGGCTTTCCGCTCTCGTCATGGGCATTTTGAGTTTTTGGTTATGTCATTTGGTTTGACTAATGCGCCCTCAGCTTTTATGGATTTGATGAACATAGTTTTCAAGGATTTCCTAGATAAGTTCGTGATTGTCTTTATAGACGATGTTTTGGGGTATTCTAAGGATGCGGAGGAGCATGATCAACATTTGCGGCTGGTCTTGGCGACTCTGAGAGACCACAAGTTATACGCCAAGCTGAGCAAATGTGAGTTTTGGTTGCCTCAAGTTTCTTTTCTAGGCCACGTGATTAATAAGGAGGGAATATCGGTGGACCCAGAAAAGATCGCTGTTGTTATGGAATGGGCGAGACCTGTTACCCCCAAAGAGATCAGAAGCTTCATGGGTTTGGCTGGTTATTATAGAAGATTTGTAGAAGGTTTCTCTACCTTGTCCGCGCCGTTGACCAAGTTGATGCAGAAGAACGTAGCTTTTATATGGGATGGTAAGTGTGAGAAGGCTTTTGAGGAACTAAAAAGGAGGCTATGTTCGGCTCCAATTTTGTATTTGCCTACGGAAGGTAGTGAGTATGATATATATGTGGATGCGTCGCATGTCGGTCTGGGCTGCGTTTTGATGCAGGGCGGAAAGGTGATTGCGTACGGTGATTGCGTACCGTTGAGAAAATGCGGGTTGTGACATGTTGTGCTAGTATCTGAACTTTCTGTCTCAGTATCAACAACTTTTCTGGGAGGAAAAAGGAGTCTTTCTCCTACCCTTCTTTGTAGCTTCAACTTTGAAGCCACAGACTTATCTTTGCCATGAAACTTGTTGGACTTTTCCTCTTCCTTTCTGGAAATCAACTGCATCTCATAAGACAGCAATTTTCTAAACAAAGTTGATGGAGGAGTATCTGCAAGTTTGGCCACTTCTCTAATGGCATAGAATTTGGTATCCCAATCCTTGGTTAAAGATCTGATAAACTTATCATTAAGTTCATAAGTGTTGAAGACTCTTCCATAGGTCATCAGCTCATTGACAATTCTAGAGAACTGTTCATAGCATATAGCTATGTTATCTATCTTGGCTTGTCTGAAACTTTCATATTCTTGATTGAGCATGGATTTCCTATCCTCTCTTACTTCTCCAGTCCCCTTCATGTAGACAATCAAGGTGTCCCACATTTCCTTTGAAGTTTTGCAGTGAACTAAATTCTGAAATGTAGAATCATCTATGACACTAACAATTATGTTCTGTGCCCTCTTATCCAAAGTGGCTAAGATGATCTCATCTTTGGTCATCTCAGAATAACTCTTTGGAGTTTTCAGATTTGCATCTAGAACATATGTCTTCGTTGGAATGAAAGGCCCTTCTTGAACTGTGATGTAAATTCTTGGATCAGATGCCTCCATGAATAATCTGACTCTCTCTTTCCATATGCCAAAGGTTTCTTTTCTACAAATGAGAAGTTTCATGGATCCAAGTTCTTTGTGATTTTCACCTGAACCCATCTTGGCTATCTTATTACTGTCTTAGAGATACACTCAGACTATTAAGTCTAATTTTGAACAACCTGGCTCTGATATCACTTGAAAGAATTGGTTTCAAGATTGCCTAAACACCTAGAGGAGGGTGAATAGGTTCAATTCTTTTTCTACTTAGACAGTTAATAATTTGATCACAGCACAGTTAAAATCTACAGTTAACACAACACACAATCAACCAATCACAGCACACACATAGTTTTTATAGTGGTTCCCCAATTGATGGGTACATCCACTTTCCCCCTTCGCCTATCTAGTAGTATACTAGATTCGGCCCAACTTCCTTCCACCTTATCAGATCCTCAGATCTTACAACTCAGAACCCAAACTGGTTCTTACAGCTCACACTTCAACAAGTGCTACAACTCAGGCTCTTCCCAAGAACCCTACCTCAGAGTGAATCCCCACTGCTACCACTCAAGCAATCAAGCCCTACCTCAGCCTTTATCACAAGGCCTATAGCTCAGAGAACTCAATCTCCTACCTCAGGCAAACAGCCATACCTCAGCCTTTATAGTTACAGGCTTACAACTCAGAGAACTTAATCTCCTACACTCATATCTAAAATAGATCCTACAGAAATTTGATTAAGAAGATGTTCCTTCCTTCACTCAGAGAGAGATGAGGGAATCTTGATCAGATCTTATTGGATCTGCTTTCAACTATTCTTGCAGTAAAGAATTTGATCCAACTTGACTTAGCTTATTCAAAGCTTCTTGAAAGAGAGAACCTAGGTTGAATCTTCTTGAGAAGTTGGTGTAGATCCAGCTTCTTCCACCTTGCAGAATTAAATCTGCAATCTTGAACAAATCTACTGTGAAGCAATCCCCTTTTCTGATTTTGAATCAGAATCTTCTTGCTGTACTGGAATCTGTGAATTCTTCTTGGAGAATTCCACTTTAATTTCTCTACGACTTCTGTTGTTGTTATATTCTCTGATAGCTTGGCTCTATTTATAGTTTACATCAAAGGCAATCGGTTGATCTGGTAGTTGACTGACACCTGACAGTTCTTACATGCCTAATAAGCTGTGACAATTCTGACAGCTATTAAGTCTTCAGTCTTGAGATTTGGCACTTAGAGTTATTTAACTCAGCTGAATGTGTCGAGACATAAGGATAATATGTGTTGACACAGATGGAGTATGTGTCGACACAATTACCCGGGTGTCGACACACTTCCTTTGGTGTTGTCGACAATCATCAGAAACTATCAGCATAGCTCTTCACTTAGACTCAACACTGTCTTTGTAGACTGTGTCGACACACTTCAGAAAATAGTCGACATAGCTCCTTCAAAAAGTTCTCGACATGCAGCCTTTGTAGAATGTGACGACATACTTCAGGAACTGTTGACACAACTCTTTATCAAGTTCTCGACACAGCCTTTGTAGAATGTATCGACACAAGTCATGTGTGTCGACACAGCCTCTCTAAATGTTGACATAAGTCCCGGGTGTCGACATAGTTGCTTCTTTACACTTGTCAGCTCAACAGTCTAAGTGTGTCGACACAAGTTATGAGTGTCGACACAGTTGATGTCGACTTAAACTCTGGATGTCGACACAAGTCCTTTGTGTCGACACAGACTTGCTTCTTATCTCGACACAGCTCCTTCAAAGTTGTCGACAAAAATAATTGTCTCGACACTTTTGTACTTAGAATATTTTCTGCATTCTCCAGCCTACACAATCTAACTCAAAACACCATCAAATACAACCTAATGTATATTATTGAGTTAGGTGAGACTTCTCCAAATTAGGTACATAATTTCTAATGTACCCAGCAAAGAAAAATAATCAAACATCAAGAGTCTTCTTCAACTTCAACTCCAGGAATATTCAAGGACAACAAAATCTGAATCAGTCAGAAGATTCCTGGATTATTTCAAGTCAGGGCTGAAGACCTGCACCCTGAGCAAGGCTCCAAGTAATTTCAGAAGGAGTTTTGACAACAGCAATTCACTAGTCTTCTCTGTTGATTAGAGAAAGAGAAGACATCATCACCTCTCTCACCTCCTGTATAAAGGGTTTATTAACTCCTTTCAAAAGTTTATTCTTGGTTTTTGGGCACCTGATCAAAAGCTGATAGTGGATTCCTACCAGGGTGGTAGAAGAGTGGATGTACCCAGGTTGGGGAACCACTATAAAATTCTTGTGTTGTCTGGTTGCCTATTTTCTTTCTATTCTTGCTTTGTTGTGATAGATTAGTGTGCTGTGATAGATTGCTTTGTTGTGATAGTTTAGCTTAGTTTATATTTTCTGTTATACTACTATAGTATCACCTATTTTATTACTTTGATATAAATTATAATAGCCAAAAGTTTTAATTACTCTATTCACCCCCCCCCCCCTCTAGAGTAAATCAGGTCTACCTCATTTCTTTCAATTGGTATCAAAGCAGTGTTCCTTTGGTTGCACAAGCTAACACTTAAACCAAAATATCCTTATTAGATCTGATTTTCTTTTTCCTAGTTTTTCTATTTATTTCATAGCATGGCACAGAACAAGGATTATGCAAGCACCAGACCTCCAGTTTGCAACTTGAATAAGTTTGTTATCTGGAAGGCAAGAATTAGGCTTTACATGAATTCTATTTTTGAAGAAATATACAACTCTATTTTGACAGGTCCCCCTCAACCTACAGCTGCCACTACATCTACCAGTTTATATGTTGTTCCACCACTTGAGTGGACAGATGCTCAGAAGAAGAACAAGATAACAGATGTCAAGGCCATAAATATTCTAGCTCAAACTATGTCAGATTACATATTCCAGAAAGTGGCTGAGTGCACATCTGCCAAGGCTATCTGGGATTCTCTCAACCAGATGGTTGCTGGATCAGCAGATGAGAGAAAGTACAAGAGATCAAATCTCATCTCCTAGTATGAAAACTTCAAGAAAGAAGAATCTGAGTCTGTGAGTGATATGTATAATAGACTAAGCTCAATCATCAATGAGCTGAAGACTCTGGACAAGGACATCGCTCTCATAAAAGTAAATGATAAGATCCTCATGTGCTTTCCTAGCTCATGGGATTCCATAATATGGCCAATCAAGGAGGCCAGAAGTCTTAATGATATTTCCACTGAATCTCTTCTGGGAAAGCTCAAGTCATATGAGCAACTCATAAAGACAAGAGAAGCTGTGGAGCAGAAGACTCCTCCAGCAACAAGAAAACATCAAAACATAGCCTTCAAAACTTCAGAAGAATCAGAAGCTCCAACAGCCAGTGAAGAACTCCTGAGTCTCTTAGCCAAGAGATTTTACAAAATGACAAATAAGTACTTCAGAAGAAATTCATCCAGGAAAGATGACAAACTAAGGTATGACAAGACACCCATTAAATAAGTTGTTTGTTTTGGTTGCAAGAAACTAGGACACTTCATATCAGAGTGTCCAGAAAACCAAAAGAAGGAGAGAAGAAGAGAAAAAGACTCCAGAAAACAGCACTACAACAACCCCTCCTCCAGCATTCATAAAAGGAAGGAGAAAGGTTTCATTGCTGAGACCTGAAGTGATACAGATAAAGAATCCTCATCTTCCAGCTCTAGTGAAGATGAAGAGGAGGAAAAGGCAATGGAAGTTTGCCTTATGGCTATCGATGCCTCCTGCAACCCATCTGAAGCTGAACAGTCAGACAATGAAGAAACATTTGAGTCTGAGGCAGATCGGGTACTGTCCTCTTTTGATTACAATTCAGATAGTTTTAAAACTGAATTTAAATCACTATATATTGATCTAATTAACTCTGAAAAAGAGATTAAAACACTTAAAGAAAAATTGTCTGAGCAAGAAAACTTTATTTTTGAAAATATTAAGTTAAAAGATGAATTAACACTAGCCAAAGAACAAATCATATAATTAAAAACTGAATTGGCTGAGGCAAGGCAACTTGAAGAATCCCTAAATGGGAGAAGTATCAAGCTGATGGACATTAAAAGCATAGTGAATGCCAGGCTAAATGGCAAGCTAGGCTTAGATGTTTCATCAAGCCAACACCCACTGATTCAAAAGAATATACTAACAACTCTTATAAAATTTGTTTCAGAAAAAGGTAAAGAAAAGATAGATGACAATAATAATGCTAAACAAATAGAATTAAAAAAAAAGAATAAGAAAAAGAGAAAGAATAAGAAAAATCTAAACCATAACAATGTTCAGCAGATTTCGTCGAACTCAGATCGACGAAATGTGTATAGTTCGACGAACTCTGAACGCAAACATTCATTATAATTATTCGTTGAACTACGATCGATGAAACCAGTATGGTTCGTCGACCCGAGATCGACGATTTTGGGGCCCAGAGAATGAATACTCTCATTCTCTGAGTGGAGTTTGACAAACTCATCCCCATTCATCGAACTCAGATCGACAAACTTACCAAAATTCGTCGAACCCAGCTCATTTTAACAGAAATTCAAATTTTCCTAGAACTTATAACCAACCAAGATCTTCCATTAACTAATTTAATCAATGGATAATTCCCCCAAGAAGATGTCATCCCTTAGGTTACAAAAATCAACATGAATATTCATATATTTCCAGTTTTAATTATGTAAAGAAAGAAGGACCCAAGTTAACCTGGGTCAAGAATAGCTAATCTTTTTTATTGCATGTGAAAGACTATCCCACCACAGAGTAACAGTGGTATCTGTATAGTGGCTATTCAAAATCTATGACTGGAAACAAGGACAACCTAATCAACTACAAGCCAAAGCTAGGACCCAAAGTAATATTTGGTGATTTCAACTGTGGCCAGACTGAAGGATATGGAAAGGTCAAAATTTGAGCAGTCACCTTCAAGAATGTTGCTTATGTAAGTGGACTGAAGCGCAACCTTATCTCCATAAGTCAGTTATGTGATGAAAGGTTTCAGGTATCATTTAATAAAACTTCATGTATTATTACTTCAGTAGATAACCTAGTAGTTTTAACAGGAACTAGAGTAGGAAACATTTATGTAGTTAATTTTAAATCTGCTAAAACAGAAATATGTCTATTTAATCAAACTAGTAACAATAATAATCTTTGGTATAAGAGATTAGGACATGTAAACTTGAAAAATATTGTTAAACTCTCTAGGGACAACCTTGTTAGAGGATTGTCTTCTTGCCCCTACAAGAAGGAAAGCCTTTGCAGGGCTTGTCAGTTAGGTAAACAAACTAAAAATAGTTTTAAATCTGTAAATAAAAGTGACTCCCCTAAAATATTGTACTTGCTACATATGGACTTTTTGGCCCTATTGTTGTATAAAGCCTAGGAGAGAAATCTTATACTTTAGTGATTGTAGATGACTTCTCAAGATTTACTTGGGTATTCTTTCTGAGATCTAAATCAGATAACTCCAAGGTTCTTACAGATTTTCTCAAAAATATACAGATTGAGTACTCTACTCCAGTTGCATTGATCAGAAGTTATCAATGTACTGAGTTTAAGTCTCTTCTTATGCAAGAGCTCTGTGAGAAGAAAGGTATCAGGTACTGCTTCTCAGCTCCTAGAACTCCTTAACAAAATGGGGTTGCTGAAAGGAAAAATAGAACCCTAATTGAATCTGCAGGCATATTACTTGTAGATGCTCACTTGCCCCTATCCTTTAGGGCAGAGGTTGTGAGCACAACAAACTATGTACTGAATAGAAGTCAAATACACAAGCTCAAGAATAAGACTCCTTATGAGCTACTTAAAGGGAAGAAACTTAAAGTAGACTATTTTAAAATTTTGGGCTGCATTTGTTACATTCACAACAACAATAAGAGACATATTAGAAAGTTTGAAGCCAAGGCTAAAATAGGATTTTTTTGTTGGATATTCCCAGGTAAGCAAGGCTTATAGGGTTTATAATAAATCAACTATGAAAATGGAAGAACCTATTGATATTTCTTTTTATGAAACTAACATGTTTTACAAGGAGAATACTCCTTCTACCAGTGAGACTTTGCAGGAACCAAACCTGTGTGAGAAGTTGGATAAATTGACCCTCACCAATGAGGCTGTCAGCCATCCTTCTCCACATATTGTTAAAGATAGTGAAGATGAAGACACTGAACTCAGTATAGATCCAACAACAGCTATAATTCCACAAGAGGAATTAATTCCCCAAGCTATTACTTAACCAACTCCTCCTACTGAATTTGTCACACTTAGAGATCACCCTGTATCTCAAGTGATTGGAGACATTTCTATTGGTGTGCAGACAAGGCATCAACTCCACCAGAACTTGATGCATGCCTGCTTCATATCTCAAACTGAGCCCCAATCCATCAAAGATGCTGAACAAGATCCACACTGGATTATTTCAATACAAGAGGAGCTCAACTAGTTTGAGAGATGTAGAGTTTGGGATTTAGTTCCAAGATTCAAAGACTACCCAGTCATTGGAACTAAATGGGTATTTAGAAACGATCTAGATGCTCAAGGTCTTATCATAAGGAACAAGGCCAGACTAGTTGCTCAAGGATACAGACAAGAGGAAGGCATAGACTATGACCAGACATTTACACCTGTTGCAAGGATTGAAGCAATCAGAATTTTTCTAGCTTATGCAGCCTACAAAAAGTTCACAGTATACCAAATGGATGTCAAGAGTGCATTTCTTAATGGTGAACTTAAAGAAGAGTTCTATGTAGAATAACCACCAGGTTTTATTTCTCCTACTCATCCTCTTATGTTTTCAAATTGCATAAGGCTCTTTATGGTCTAAAGCAAGCTCCAAGAGCTTCGTATGAAACCTTAGCTAGCTTTCTCTTAGAGCATAAATTTTCTGGAGGCATAGTAGATAGGACTTTATTTATTAAGCATCATCATGATAAAATCTTATTAGTACAAATATATGTAGATGACATCATATTTGGTTCTACAGATTCCAAACTATGCAAAAGTTTCTCCAACCTTATGCATTCAAAGTTTGAAATGGGTAGCATGGGTGAGCTCTCCTACTTCCTTGGTCTCTAAGTGAAGCAGTCACCTGATGGCATCTTCTTATCCCAATCCAAATATGTTAAGGAGCTGATAAAAAGGTTTAGGATGGATGATGCTTCAGCAAAGAAAACACCTATTGCTACCAATACTGTAATTGATTCTGATGAACATGAGAAACCTGTAGATCAGAAATTATATAGGGCCATTGTTGGGTCCCTGTTATATCTTACAGCAAGTAGACCAGACATTATGTCTGCTACTTATCTTTGTACTAGATTCCAGGTGAACCATAAAGAATCTCACCTTATTTTCCTAAAAAGAATTTTTGAGATATATAAAGATTTGCCCTAATATAGGACTCTAGTATCCAACTGAGTCAGAATTTGAGTTAACTGGATACTCTGATGCTGACTTTGCTGGATGTAGAGTAGACAAAAAGAGCACATCAGGGACATGCCAGTTCCTTGGTGATAGGCTAGTGTCATGGTTTTGCAAGAAGCAAACATCTGTGTCCACCTCAACAGTAGAAGCTGAATATATAACAGCTGGTAGTTGTTGTTCACAGATGTTGTGGATTCAAAACCAACTCCTAGATTATGGTGTCAACTTAAATAATTCAACTCTACTTTATGATAATACAAGTGTAATTTCTATTGCACAGAATCCAGTGCATCATAGTAAGACTAAGCATATAGATGTAAGATATCATTTCATTAGAGAGTTTGTAGACAAAAAGAAAATTAATCTCACCTTTGTATCCCCTGATTTACAAAAGGTAGATATCTTCACCAAACCCTTGGATGAGAAGAAACATCTGTTCTTTATGAATCAGCTAGGTATGATCAATGGAGATGCATTAATTTAAGTTTCTGTCTGTGGTCGAAGAATTTTCCACAGTTCGTCGAACGGAGATCGATGAACTGAGAAAAGTTCTTGAGAAATTTGTCGACCTGAGATCGACGAACTCTCTGTGTGTGAAGTTCTTTTCGTCGAACGGAGAACGACGATTTTGCTTCAAAAACATTTCGTCAACCTAAGAACGACGAAAACTTTTCCCTTCTTCTGACTGAGATTGACGAACTCTTTTGTCAATAAAACATTTCGTCGAACCCAAATCGAAGAATTTTTATCTTTCGTCGGACGGAGTCTGCCACTTCATATTCTGAAAACCATATATCTAGGTTTTCTTCGAGCTCCATCCCGCACTTTTTGTTCCCCTTGCACTTGATCTCTCTGTTTTCTTTTGCAGGCGAATAATGGCGATTCCGGCGAGCTCTTTCGCAGCGATGAAGTTTGACATGGGTTTCGACATCGATTTTGAATCATTCTAACATTCCGATCAAGTTTTTCTAGATATACTGAAACTGTTTGAGGACCAATAACTGAAAAACTTCATGACAAACAGAATCAAGATAGCAGTAACAGAGATAAGAGAATGGGTATTTATCTCCTCAACTCCAGATGCAGACACAATGACCGAGACTATATCTGGTAACCAGATTCCTCTAACCCCCACCGTGTTAACTGAAATTTTCGGTTTGATGAATGGTGATTAAGATATATAAATGGATAGTATTGAATATGATAACATGTTGATTAAAATGAGTCATGCTGGAGAAAACCCTAATAAATTACTAAAGAATAATTTGTCATTTGAATACAAATTCCTTGTTGATGTTGTCGAGAAAGTTCTGTTGGGCAAACACACAGCTCATGACTACATTACCAGGCACCAGTTCTTGGTGATGTGTGATGTGGTAAATAAGAAAGCGGTGAACTGGGGAAAATTACTATTTGATTTGTTAAAGAAGAATAATAATAAGAAAGAAGTTTGTTTTGGAAGAGTTCTGGGCATTTTCCTATAGGAAAAAGCTGTTAAATGCCTGGTCTCCCAGAGCACATTCATCAATGCTTCCAAAAGGCTTACTTGTGCCTTGTTTGGAAGGTGGGAGAGGACTATCTCAAAGCCATCTAAGGCTTCAACCTCTTCCAGAGGTTCTGAGGGCACAAAAGCTTCAATAGCTGATCCGCCACCCCCAGAATTTGTCCCCTCCACCAGCATTCCATCCTCCCAGATACTTACACCTCCATCTTAACAACCATCCTCTTCTCCAACTCATACTCCCACACCAATTCAATCCCTTGCACATCAACCAACTCCACCAATTCCATCTCATGAGCATTAACCCACACAAATTCAACACCTACCAATACCAGTTCCATCTCCAGAACATACTACACCACCTCCATCCCCACTTCCTCCTCATCTGGATTACATTACCCTCCATAACCTCTCATCTATTCCATCTTTTAATCTACTCTCATCTCCCATAAATTCTCCATCTTCTCATGATGAGCCAATGCCAGACATCACCACTTTCCATTCATCATCCATCATCCATGTATCAACTCAGACACCCTCTGAGTTTATGGAAATGGATTCCCCTTCACTTCCCTCTCTTTTAGAACTCCTCACTCCCCTCATCTCAAACCTTATAGCAAAGGCCATTAAATCTCTTGCTGACTCTATTGCATCCCTATCTGCCATCCTCTCTGCTGCCTCCATTGTCCCTTCTTCTGGGGGCCTGGCTTCAGGACCCTCTGAAACCAGGCAGGGGGAGATACCCAATGAAGAAGCTCCAGTTTCCTCTCCTCCAACAGCAGCAGATACAGCAGTTTTGCAGACAGATGCAGATGCAGATGTACATACGACTACAGAAGTTGATACAGATGCTGATTTTGATTTTGATATGTTGTGTACAAATGCAGCAGTAGAAATTACAGAGATTATAACTGTTGGTGATTGTATTATCAATACCACAATTGATTTATTTCATTTGTTAATTTCCTTTGATACAGCTTATCTAAATTATCTTCCAGAAGTTTGCACACAGCAATCCAAAGCTATTATAGCTTATCCTTCCCCAATAAGCCCTGCAGTTGCTAAGAAACTTAAGGCAAGTTTTGCAGTAGCAGAGCCTCCAACAGTATCAGCCCCTAAGGCTGTTTCCCCTCCCAAGGCTATATCCCCTCCTACTTATAAAATGGATGATATTCCTTTACCTAATCTAGATGATATTATTCTTGCTGATATAACAGAAAAAAGTTTGACTGTTCTTGAAAGTATTGCAGAAACAGAACATCTTGTACAGCCTCAGGTTGAGAAATAGATATCCAAAGATATTCTGAAGGCAATTGATGTTTTGTATGACAATCCTCTAGGATCATCTGATGATTACAATGATGATGAAGACTCTAATGAGACTGATGATTCAAAAGCAAAGAAGAAAGTTGCTAAGAAAAGAAAAGCTCCCGCTAAGGCTGTTCCAAAGCTCAATCCCAATGCAGACACTCCCTACTACATCTTGCAGAAGATCACTCCTTACCCAGGGATGCCTAATTGGATGTGGCTATCTAAGAATGACCAGAAAGCCAGGAAGAAGAGCAGAAGGTACTCTCCTCCTCCTCCTTCTCAAAGGAATTAGAGAGGTCCTCCTCCTCCTCCAGCAGCTGGTGCTTTAGGGAATATTTCTCACAGATCTACCTCCTTCACTCAGACTTATCAAAGACAACAAAGCAGATCTTCAAGATCTCAATTCCAAGGGAGCAGTTAGCAGAGACATTCAAGCAGCAGCAGACAGCAACAGCAACATCAGAAGCCAGACAAGCAACAGATAGTATCTGAAGTTGATAAATCTGAAAAAGATATTAGTTTTAAAAGTCCAGAATCTCCTCCAATCCTCTTTGTGGATCCTGAACAAGAAACAACTGCTAGAATGGCCAGATTTCAAGAGTTAGTTGGACTCTCCTTGATAAACAAAGCTAAAGATTAAGGCAGAGATCCTTCTCAGTACTCTACAATGTCATCCTACAGAAAAGAAGAATTTAAAAGGTATGACAAAGCTAACAAGTTTTTCAATGTAGATGCTTATATGAATCTGCATCCAGAGGCTATAGTTCCAAGAGCAACTTCTCTCAAAATTACTGGAGCAGCAGACATGATTATGTCAAAAAGAGAGGCTGCCAATCCCAACTTAGAAATCAAATTCAAACAGCCCTCTGAAAGTTCTGACAAAGCTGATAAAGGAAACTCAAAGAAGAACAAATGACTATTTTGTTTAGTTTTGCTTTCTGAACTCTATTTTGTTAATCATGAAGCACTTATTATGTACATATCTGCTGGATATTTTTAATTTTCTGCCAGATATATTCTATTTTGCTTTGTGATTATTTTCTTTTGTTTATATTAGTGACCTCACCCAAATAGGAGGAGATTGTTGGATCCCTAGTTTGGATTTGAGTTAGGTTCACTAATTAGGATAAGTTTTGACCCATATTATATAGCCAGGGTCAAGTCTTTGAGTCCTAGAGTTTAGGCTAGTCATTAGGTTCAACCTTCATGGACCAGTCAGCAAATGACTTCAGGAGACTCAAGACTTAGAAGAATTCAAGTTCAAAATTATCAGTTCGAAATTCTTCAAACTCAGCTCGACGATTGTCGATCGCAGATCGACGAACTCAGAGTTAATTATCTGAGTTGAGCTCGATGATATTCGAGCTCAAATCGACGAAATCTGGAGTTTAGCTTCAACATATTCTTTCCAGTCTAGTTTCTCTGAACTTAGCTCGACGAAGATAGATTCTCTGCTCGACGAACTGTGAACGCATAATTGGCAAGCTATTTCTAGAATTCAGTTCGGTGAGCTCAGGTCGACGAACAGGATTTCTCAGCTCGACGAACTTGGAACTCCGGTCGACGAAATCTATTCAGTGCCAGACTTAGAGTTTTTCCTTATTTCTGTCCCTGTTTCCTATATTATTTAGCGGTGATTTTCTTAGTAATTAATGCTCATATTCTCTTGAATATAGCCGTTATTGGCAGCATTAATTATGATCTTCATCAGGGATAATTACTTGCTTAATTTATTGGGATAGTTGGGGAAACTTATTAAAGATTATATTCTCCAGTCATTTTCATTCTCCAGACAGATCAGCAATAAATGCTTGGAATTTAAATATTCAAAGGAGATTTTGATAGCAGAATATAAAGAGATTTTTCTCTTTTCAAACGGCAAGTAATAGACAGAGGAAATAATAGAGAAGAATTACAGAAACATACAGAAGAATATCTGCTTCTTCTCTGTGCAGAAAACAACTTGTTTTCCCCTTGTACTTTCTAAAGACTGAAGAAGAACAACAATCAAACATCAAGAGTCTTCTTCAACTTCAACTCCGAGAATATTCAAGGACAACAAAATATGAATCAGTCAGAAGATTCCTGGATTATTTCAAGTCAAGGCTGAAGACCTACACCCTGAGCAATGCTCCAAATGATTTTAGAAGGAGTTTTGACAACAGCAATCCACTAGTCTTCTTTGTTGATTAGAGAAAGAGAAGACATTATCACCTCTCTCACCTCCTGTATAAAGGGTTTATTAACTCCCTTCAAAAGTTTTTTCTTGGTTTTTGGGCACCTGATCAAAAGCTCAAAGTGTTGTGAGATCTCCCTATAAATAGATCTTGTGGTGGCAGTCACCTGATCAAAAACCTGATAGTGGATTCCTACCAGGGTGGTAGAAGAGTGGATGTACCCAAGTTGGGGAACCACTATAAAATTCTTGTGTCGTCTGGTTTCCTATTTTCTTTTTATTCTTACTTTGCTGTGATAGATTAGTGTGCTGTGATAGATTGTTTTGCTGTGATAGTTTAGCTTAGTTTATAATTTCTGTTATACTATTATAGTATCACCTATTTTATTACTCTAATATAAATTAAAATAGCCAAAAGTTTTAATTACTCTATTCACTTCCTCCCCCCTCTAGAGTAAATCAGGTTTACCCCCTTTCTTTCAGGTAGAATCATCAATAACACTGACTATGATGTTCTGAGCTCTCTTGTCCATGGTGGCTAGAATGACCTCATCCTTGATCATCTATGAATATTTCTTTGGTGTCTGGACTGTTGCATCCAGAACTGAGATTTTCATAGGGATGAAAGGTCCCTCTTTAACTGTAATAAAGATCCTTGGGTCAGATGCTTCCGTGAAAAGTCTGACCCTCTCCTTCTAGATCCCAAATCTCTCTTTTATATAGATTGGAAGCTTCATGGAACCCAGCTCCTTATGATTCTCTCCTGAACCCATAAGTATAATACTTGTGGCTACCCTTAGAGATCAACTCAGATGGTTAAGTTCTTTTTGAGTAACCTCCCTCTGATACCACTTGAAAGTCTTTAGTTTCAAGGATAGCTAAACACCTAGAGGGGGGTGAATAGGTTTTTTAGTCTCTTTATATTTTTCCTTCTTTAAGTCTGTTGTGAGTTAGTTATTTTCTTCTTTCAAGACAAACCACAAAAGCACACACAAGATTTATAGTGGTTCCCCAGATTATGGGTACATCCACTGTCCCTCCCACCTTTCTAGTAGTGTGTTAGACAAGGCACTTCTCCAAAACTCGGCTCTAAAGAGCTTATAACACAGATCTCTTAGGATCTCTCAGTCTCCTCCAAGACCTACCTCGAGCACAAGGCCCTACCTCAGAGCAAGCTTGCTTCTATAACTTAGTAATCCAAAGATCACCTACCTTAGAATAAATTAATAGTCCTATAGCTCAGGCTAGGAGGATAGCCCTACAACTCAGAGAGGATGACTCTCCTATAGCTCAGGCATAAAAGGCCCTACCTTAGATCTGTAGAAGGATCCTATAACTCAGGTACAAATGCCCTACCACTTAGAGAGAATGACTCTCCTACCTTAGGCAAATTGTCCTACCTCAGGCACACAGGCCCTATCTCAGATCCACACAGGATCCTACCTCAGATTAATAAATGATCCTACACTCAGTCTTTATAATTAGGCCGACACTTAGATCCAAATGATCCTATATAAATAAAAGGTGTGTTGATGTTGATTTGACTCCAGAGAAATATTCTCTGAGCCTTCTACTTCCTGAGCTGAGATGAACTCAGCCCTAACTTCTTTATAGCAACAAGAAAGATGATCTTCAGGAAACTACTGCTTGTGCTGGAAGTATCTCAGAAACACAGGTTTCTGAACTTGCTGATGAAGACAAAGAGTTATCAGTTTTGTGTATTCTTCACTCAGCTAACCTTGATAGTAGATATCAGACTTGCTCTACTTCTTCTTCCTTCTCAGTATATTTTTAAGAACTTGATTTTACCGATGAAAATTGCAACAGCTAACTGCTTGAACTTCTAGATCAGCGGGTTGAACTTTAGCTTCAGGCTCTACAACAATGGCGAGAGGAAGAAGATGAAGTTCCGCCTCTTTTCGAAAAGCCAAAACCCTAAAAGTTGATTTGTTTCCATCAATCTAAATCCATTTATCTTCCATCGTCCAACGGCTCTTTGACCTATGGGACCACCTTAAGTTGTTGGTTGTAACTTTGCTTTTACAGAAAAAATCGTACAGTCGGCATGCGGCACCGTTTGTCGCGTATTGTAGACTTCCCGTAATATTTTGAACTTTGCTGACATTTTGTTGGCGTCAGCATCTGTGGACGTAGACAAATTCAGATAGTTCATCCAAGACGTTGAGTGTGTTGAGTGAATAGCCTTCACTAAACATAAAAACACTTATCCAAATAATCTACAATGCCATGAGTTGAGTGCGTTGAGTGAACGGCCTTCACTCAACGCTTTTGTCCTTAAACAATCTTCATGCTATTTTGGCGTTGAGTGCGTTGAGTAAATGACCTTCACTCAATGTTTTTGTCCTTAGACAATATTCCCATTTTTTAGTCGTTGAGTGCGTTGAGTGAGCCTTCATCACTCAACGCATTTGGACTTAGCGACTTCTCTGAAGCCTACCATCCTGCTGAGGCGTTGAGTGAACTACCTTCACTCAACGCTTCTGTACTTAGCCGATTTCCATCTTTATGAATGCGTTGAGTGAACCTTTATCACTCAACGCTTCTGTCTTTGCTTGACTTCTTGATGAGGCATTGAGTGAACTGCCTTCACTCAAAGCTTCTATACTTAGCTAATCTTCTTAATGAACTTGCGTTGAGTGAGCTATCCTCACTCAACGCAACTGGACTTAGACAAATTTTTTTGTCTATAACTTCTTAAGCTTTAACTGAACACTGGTCTGTCGATGCTTTCTTTTTTGGGCGTTGAGTGAGATGTACTCACTCAGCTCTTCTGGACTTAGCCGAATTTCTTCCTTGCTAATGTTGAAGCTTTGATTGTTAGAGCTTTACTCGATGCCTCTTATTATATGGCATTGAGTGAACTGCCTTCACTCAACGCCTGTGGACTTAGCTGCAAATCTGCTTTGCAAACTGTTGGACTTTGATTGTCCATGCTTTACTCAATGCTTTTTGGCATCTAGCGTTGAGTGAACTGGCGTCACTCAATGCCTGTGGACTTAGACAAATTTATTTCTTTCTAGCATCCTTACTTGACATCTGGCGTTTAGTGAACTGGCTTCACTCAATGCTTGTGGACTTAGACAAATTTCTATCTCTCCAACATTCCACCTTGTGACCACCTGTCACAAACTCTTAGACAACCTGTCTAAACTTATTCTAAGGAACATCCTACACATATTTAACTTGAACATACATCAAATATAATTATGCTCTTAGTATTGATGGTGATGTCTCTTCAAATCTATGGAATATTGAGGGCAATATTCCCAACAATCTCCTCCTATTTTAAAAATGCAGAACACACAGCAATACTAAGAAACATTATCACATAAATCATATTAATTCAATGCAGTTGTAAGCTAGCAAATGTAGCTTTCTCATACCACTTGAATTTCTGTCTCTCCAGCATATTAATTTAATATTCTCCATTTTAATGCATTGATTCAACATGTCAAGTCATTGCTTTCTCATACCACTTGAACATTTGCACGAGTAATATACACTATCCTCATACCATTTAAATGAAGCACTTTACTTATACCTCTTGGAGGTGGGAAAGTAATATGCAATGGCTCAACATGCAGCCATTGCACTCCTCATACTACTTAAATGTTTCGAAGTAATATGCACTGACTCAACATGACCTGGTCATGTCAAATATTGCCCACACCTCCCCCTTTCCGGCTTCTTCAAAAAGGCATTTTTCTAATGAGGGAGGTGAAAGGATTATGAGTGAATTTATCGCTTGATCCTAGCTAGATTCCCCTACACTAGTGATCAAACTACTTGACTAGACATCATACCTATTTTGTTGATACCACTGATACAACACTTCAATGCAACCACTTGACACTTGAGTGGTCCATTGATCCATTTGAGTTAGCTGATATCATTGATCCACTTGAGCTAATTCCACTCCTCCCCCTTTATGACTTCTGCAGAAGCAGTTATGTCAGGGAGGTGCTGGCTTTTCCACTTTTCCTACAGCAGCTTTGTCTTCTTAGTAGCAGCATTCCACTAGTGTTAATTTCCCCTTCAGTCTGTGCATTGTCCTGGGGATATACAGATCAGCAGTGTTGATCTTTGATACACTGTTGTAGCTACATGCTCCCTCTCAATCAGGAAGCTGAACCTATTCCTACAATTGTTGTACTTGCTCCCCCTCAACAGGAGCATCTTGACTTGCTCCACTCAACATGAGCATCTTCTATCATTCTCTCTACTGGACACTTGACTCCAGTTAAGTCTTGATACCAATTAAAAGACTTGAAAGTCTTGATACCACTTGAGAGACTTATCAACCTACAAGAAGAGTGATTCCTGCAACAAAAACAACATATTGAGCAACTGAAGCTATACCAAGTTCAACATACCCAACTCAAACTTGAAGGTGTTGAACTTAACTTTATCTAGTGGCTTAGTTAAGATGTCAGCCACTAGCTTGTATGTAGTGACAAACTCAAAACTAATGTCTTCCTTCTCCATATGCTCCCTAATAAAATGATACATAATCTCAATGTGCTTAGTCCCGCTGTGTGAGATAAGATTCCTAGCAATGGAGATTGCACTAGTTGAATCACAGTACATTGAGGTATTACTTATCTTGATGTTGTATTCCGGGAGCTGATGCTGGATCCACAGCAACTAAGCACAACAACTTCCTACTGACATATACTAGGACTCAGCAGTTGAGATTGCAACACTGGTCTGCTTCTTGCTTCTCCAAGACACAAGTCTTCCACCCAAGAACTGATAGGTTCCTGATGTGCTCTTCCTATCCACTTTGCAGGCTGCAAAATCTGCATCTGAATAGCATGTTAGTTCAAAATCCCTATTTCTAGTGTACCATAGACCAAGATTTGGTGTGCCCTTAAGATATATCAAATACCTCTTAGCAATAGAGTATTGAGACTCTTTAGGGCTATCCTGATATTTAGCACAAACACATATAGTATACATGATGTCTAGCCTACTTGCAGTTAGATATAGAAGGGAGTCAATTATCTCTCTATACAAAGTTTCATCAATAGGTTTCCCTGCCTCATCTTTGTATATATGCATACTTGACCCCATGAGAGTTTTCATGGTGGAGGCATTCTCCATTCCAAACTTCTTAATCAACTCCCTGGTGAACTTAGACTATGAAATGGACAATCCATCTTTAGTCTACCTTACTTGGAGGCCCAAGAATTACTTAAGCTCATCCACACTGCTCATCTCAAACTTCCCTTGCATAAGTTTGTCAAACCTCCTGCAAAGGTTGTCATCAGTAGACCCAAATATTATGTCATCTACATAAATTTGGAGTAGGATGATCTTGCCCTTAGATTCCCTTAGGAATAGGGTCTTGTCTATCTTCCCCCTTGGGAATTTGTTCTCAATAAGGAAGCTAGACAATGTCTCATACCATGCTCTAAGGGCTTGCTTCAACTCATATAGAGCTTTCCTAAGTCTATAAACAAAATTAGGAGAGTTTGAATCAACAAAACCTAACGGCTGTTCAACATAGACTTCCTCCTTTAAGTCGCCATTAAGGAATGTTGACTTCACATCCATCGGGTAGACTTTAAATCCTTTGTATGCAGCATATGCAAGGAAAATTCTGATGGCTTCCAATCTTGCTACAGGGGCAAAGGTTTAATCAAAGTCAATATCTTCTTCTCATCTATACCCCTTAGCTAACAACCTAGCCTCGTTCTTGATTGTAATGTCATTTTCATCAAGCTTATTCATGTAGATCTACTTGGTTCCAATGACATTATGTCCTTGTGGTATGGGAACTAGCTTCCAAACCTTACACCTCTTAAACTGCTTCAGTTCCTTTTACATTGCTACTATCCAGAACTAATCTATGTTGGCCTCTTCAAATCTCTTAGGCTCAACCTGTGACAGGAAACTTGAGTACAAAGTTGTATTAAGGCTTCTTGCTCCTAGTCATCATTCCTTGGTTGGCATCACTAATTATTTGGTGTCTTGGATGATCCCTTAGATGTCTGACAGCTGGAGGCAATCTTCCTTCAACATCTTGAGCTTCAGTGGCTGCATCTTGCTGATCTTCATCCACTTCAAGTGTGTCTTGTACTTCTTCTGGAATATCCACTCCATCTTGGACTATTGGAGAAGCTTCCTTTATTGTTAGCTTGCCCATCATCAGCTCTGTACCTGTAGGTCTAGAAGAGGAGCTTGGCAGCTCACTGTTAATCATAATAGTCTCATCAAATACTAAATTAACAGACTCTTCTACAACTTGACTTTCCAAGTTATAGATCTTATATGTAACACCTCCCCTGTAGTGGACGTATAATATGGGTCCGGCCGGGGCCCCACAACATACGAACGCCACAGCTTTAGTATTATAAGTTGATATAGCTACCCAAACTCAAAACACTTGCACAACACAGCGGAAAACCAAGCACAACTAGAAGTTATCCACTAACCAAAAGAGTAAACAAATGGCCTTAAGGCCTTACATCAAATGTCCAAAAGTAAATAGTACATCAAACATGAATGTGCATAGCACTCCTAGTCTACCTCGGCATGCAAGCCGGACAAAAGAGTCTCAAACAAACATCATCAAAATGTAGTGCTACAAAAGAGGGAAAAACACTTCATGGGGCTTAGGCCTTTCTGGCCGGCGTGCTAGCTTCTGCATGCGATCCTTGCCCTGTAAAAATTATTAGTAATGTGGGTCAGCAAAGGCTGACCTGAAACTGTGTAACAACACATCTCCTCCCGGCCGCCCCTAACGGACCCCGGGGAACCCTCCAACCTGCAAGTCAGCACTTCATATGCAATAAAAAAAGCTATAAACAGAAGAACATTAAAACAGGCTTGGATGTCTCAATCATCAAACATGTTCTCTATTGGTTGATCATATAAGAAAAGGGCCTACTATGCAACATGAATGCAACGCCCGGGCTTCACCCACGGCACCCTACTGTGAATGGATCTAGCACAACATCACAACATTTGGGTACTCACATTTCCCCAATTGGCATAAAGCCGCAAACACTAAGGGAGACACCTCTCCCTCAAACGGCGCACAGGCCGCCACAGGGAATTCTTGCCAAGGCCCCACCCGCTCGTGGGCTTAGCCCCGGGCTTACCTGCAAGCTCTGACGTCTCATGTCAGGATTCCCACAAACACAGACCGACCGATTCTAAGAAGCCTTGCTGGACCCCACCCGCTCATGGCCTCTTTGCCCGGGCTTGCCCCAAGCTTGGCATTCTTGTCAGTCTCACAGAAGGGGGCTAGTCTCGCCGGGACACTCTCCACACATGACGCACATGTCACGGGATAGCCAGCCGACCACGGAGACATAGCCACGCCTTGGCACAACACAAACCAAGACTAAAACATCGTAATCCCTCTTTGTACTGCAGCGTTCCCGCGCACCAAGGAAACCATCTCCAACTCGTGCGGAGCTAACCTTGTCCACCAAGGAAACCATCTCCAACACATACGGAGCTAACCTTGTCCCTCAAGGAAACCATCTACCGCCATGAGGAGCTAACCTTGTCCGGATTCGACTACACGTACTTTTTCAAGCAAACGGGACAATCACCACCACCACACAGACGGCATCTTGCCGCAACGGAAAACTCTACGAATCCCTAAGTTCGTATGCAACATCACCGAGTCGGACTAACGGTCACGACTACGGCTTCACCCACCATGCCTAATCCACTAGCGAAGCGGATCTCTAATGCAAAATATGCCGGGGACAGACTCAATCAACCCGGAAGTTTCTCTTGAAACTTGGCAAACCAAAACCCCTCTCATTTGAGAGTTCGGTGCCCAAAAATTAGAGAGAAAGAAAACTAAATGATGCTAATACATGCATCCTAAGGACCGAGAGGAGAGATGTCGTTACCTTCCGACTCCTCTTCCTTGTCATGGCAAAATAGCCGGATGAAAGTCTTCGCAACGCTCTAAGCTTCACGGATCCGGACTCGGCTCGCGATTTGGAGCTCCGAAACCCTTCCTACAGCCTAAGACCTTCTTCTTCTTCCTCCTTGCTCTAGATTTTCTCAAGAACTTAGAAAGAGAAGACTTGGAAAACAAATGAGGGTTTCCACCCTAGAATCGGACTTAACTGCCCAAGAACAGTCCTGAGCCGTCAGATCCCAAAATCTGGGAAAGAATGGCCACGATTCGCCTGGAAAATAAAAGACCTGGGCCGAACACGGCCTGGCACACGCCCGTGTCCAGGGCCGTGTGCCTCATTCACCGTCTCAAATCGACGCGCCTGGAACCGCACACGGGCATCCGACACGCCCGTGTTCAACTCGACACGCCCGTGTCCCCAGTGACACGGCCGTGTGGTCGGCCGTGTGCCTCCAACAACACGGCCCTGAAACCAACCCGAGAGATGACACGGCCTGGGACACGCCCGTGTCCCAAGCCGTGTGCCAAATCTCGACACCCGTCGACAGGCTTTGTGTCGACACCGCGGAAAAACGTCGAGCGAAGATCGTCGACCAAGCGGGACACGCCCTGTGACACGCCCGTGTCACAGGCCGTGTGCCCCAGACTCGACACTTTGTCGAGCGACGGTGTCGACACTTGGGCCGAGTGTCGACACGGCCTCGACACGCCCTGCGACACGCCCGTGTCACAGGCCGTGTTCCCTACTCTCGACACTTTGTCGAGCAAAAGTGTCGACACTTGGGCCGAGTGTCGACACGGCCTGGACACGCCCTGCGACACGCCCGTGTCGCAGGCCGTGTGCCCCACTCTCGACACTTTGTCGAGCGAAAGTGTCGACACTTGGGCCGAGTGTCGACACGGCCTCGACACGCCCTGCGACACGCCCGTGTCGCAGGCCGTGTGCCTCCTGCCAGAAACCCAAAAATTTTCTGAACTGCAGACTGAGCCTCTTGCAAAAACTGGGGTGTTACATTATAGGCCGTAATATGATTGTGGTACCCAACAAAAATCTCATCATAAGACTTGGAAGCAAACTTAGTCACATAGGACTTCCTATTATTTAGCACATAGCACTTGCTACCAAAGATCCTGAGATAAGACAGGTTTGGTTTTCTACCCTTCATAATCTCATAGGGAGTCTTCTTATGACTCTTGGTAATAAAAGCTCTATTTAGGACATGACATGCAGTATTTACTGCCTCAGCCCAGAAATATTCTTGGAGAGATGTGTCACTTAGCAAGGTCCTACCAGCCTCTGTGAGAGTTTTATTCTTCCTCTTAGCAATCCCATTTTGTTGGGGTGTTCTTGGAGAAGAAAATTCTTGATGAATCCCTTGCTCTTCACAGTAACTTGTCGTGCCTTTAGACTGAAATTCAGTCTCATGGTCACTTCTGATTTTGACCATAGTACTATCTATCTCATTCTGAATTTGCTTGACAAAAGTCTTGAAGATATCAAGGGTTTCAGACTTTTTCTTAAGAAAGAAAACCCAAGCAAACTTAGAGAAGTCATCAACAACCACAAGGGTGTAGACTTTCCTACCTAGACTATGAGCTGGCATATGACTAAACAAGTTCATATATAGGAGGTATAAACACCTCACAGAGTCTTTGGTCCGAATGCTTTTGAAGGAAGCTTTGGTCTACTTGCCCTTTTGACATACTAAGCAAATGTCTTCCTTGGTGCATTTCATCTTGGGACCATTTCTAACTAGCTCTTCACTAAATAGCTTGTCAATGGTCTTATAGTTCAAATGAGCTACTCTTTTGTGCCATTATACATAGTATGTGGCTTTCTCATTTACAACTAGACATATAGGAGAGTCATTATTAAGACATAGAAAGTTTAGGAAATAGACATTTCCACTTCTAGTGTCTATCATGATGACCTTTTGGTCAATTAACCTCTTAATTTGACATTCATCCTTGTGAAATGCAATGACATAGCCAAGATAACAGAGTTGGCTTATGCTTATAAGGTTGTGTTGTAACCCTTCAACACAAGCCACTTTTGAGATTATGACTATGTCATTGGTAATCTTACCATAGTCTCTTGTCACTCCTCTCTATGAACTACCAAAGATTACTTTGGGTCCATCCTTCACTAGAGTGTACTCCTTTAAGTTGCTTCTTGTTCCAGTCATGTTCCTGGAACAACCATTGTCCAAGTACCATATAGGGGTATGGGCACTTGGACTAACCTGAAGCGCATAATTTATTTTACCTTAGGACCCCAATATTTATTGGGTTCTAGGTTCTGATTAGCCTGAAAAAGAAATTATCTTCCTGCATATTTTCTAACAGGAAGACTAACAATAGCTCTGGGCACAGTAGGATTGTGTCAGCAATCTAAGGCAAAATGCCTCACTTTGCAACAGCACCAGCACTCATGAATATTATATCTTTTTTTCTGAGCAGGGCTGGTAGCAGCTGGCTGTTCAGAAAGAGGTGCAGTAGCCTTCTTCAAGTTCCTTTTAGCAAGGTTATGATTGAAAATGAGTCTTCTAGTAGGCTTTCTTGGCTTTCTCTGAATGCCATTAACAGAAGTCCTCTTTGAATTGGACAGGCTCTTGATGGCATCAAAGATAGCCAAATCAGGCTTACTAATAGACTTACTCTTGGTCTGGGTATTTGCTGGATGGCCTTGAGAGTTGGCCACTGCCACATTCTTGAGAGAGGGGCTGGTGCACCAAATACAAATGGTTCATAATGGGTCATTTGAATTTTCTCACGGTGAGCCTTAAAGGCACTCATCCCCTTGCTATATCTCCCACCATAGCTGTGAATATATTTGTTCATACTTGTGGATCTACCATTCATCTAGTGACCATAGATGTTTTCTTGGTCGTACCTGTTTTAAGGTAGCATCACCTTCTTGAAATGGATGGGAGGATTAGATGTCAGGGGCTGACTTGGAACTTTGCCTTTCCCTTTGGGATGGGCAACTCTAGTGTTTCCTTTGAATTCCAACTCCTTCTTACCCTTTTGATAGGAGAAGAAGTCTATCAAGGGGAGCACTGACTTAGGATTAAAGAAACTATCCAATCCTTCTCTCCCTTTGGAGATTTTCTTCAAGATCCCTAATGAGACTATTCTTGAATTTGATGGTGCCAATCTGAATGAGTGAGATGTTTTTTAGTTGGCTGACTTCCTTAGCCTTCTGATCCAACAAGGATGTTATGTTAGCCTGCTGGGAAGCAGTTAGCTGAAGGGCGGTGATCTCCTCAGCTTGCATCTTGACCAACGTCTTGCTTCTTTTGAAAGCATCTAGAAGGGCATCATACTTATCAATCAATTGATTAACATCTTCCTCAGATTCTGACCCATCATCATCACCGGATGATGATACATCAGAATTTGGACTAGTATCATAATTTGAGTTAGAAGATGAGTTAGATAGAGAGAATATCTTTTCTGTACCTGGCTGATCATGGATGGATTCTTCATCAAACATTATCATCAGCCCATAGCAGCCGTTGGCATTTTATCGTCATCATCCTCCTCCGAGTCACTATTTGAATGTGACAGAGGGTCCTTAATACCTATCCTGGCAGCATGATAGTCTTCAGCTTCTTCTTCAATAGCAAATAACTGTATGTAGGCTTCTTCTTCTTCAGACTCAGAAGATGTTGAGTCAGACTGACTCCAGCTCTTCTCCTTCTTTTGAATGAAGGACTTTTCCTTCTTGCCCTTGTGTTGGTGGACCTTTTTCTCACCAGACTCTATTCTCTTGACTGGGCAATAAGCAATTACATGCTCAGGTTTGATGTAACAATAGCAAACAACTTTATAGAAAATATGTTTATAAGGTTTAGGGTCATACATGTCTCCCTTGGAGTGGTTCTTCTTGTGATGAGAGGAGGAGGAAGGTCTGCTCCTCCACTGCTTCCTCTTAATCAACTTATGAAACTGCCTAGAGAAGGCAGCAAATTCTTCATCAGAACTGTTGCAGTCTGATGAGCTTGGCCCTGTGCTGTCTGAATCAGCAGGCCTCCTTGGAGGAGAGGCAATCCTCCCCTTGCTCTTCTTGGTGCTCTCAGCTTTGAAGGCCAAAGCCTTTTCCTTGGCCTGTGATTTGCTGATGGTCTCATCCTCCTTCCTGGTAGATAGCTGCATCTCATAAGAGAGCAGCTTCCCAAATAGTGTGTGAGGTGGAGTATCAGTTAGCTTTGCCACCTCTTTGATGACAAAGATCTTTGTGTCTCAGACTCTAGTTAGAGACCTGAGGAACTTATCATTCAACTCATAATGGCTGAAGACCCTCCCATAAGTCCTCAACTCATTCACAATTCTGAAAAATCTTTCATAGCATTCAGATATGCTATCCTTCTTGTTCTGCCTAAAAGCCTCATACTCTCGGTTGAGTAGAGACTTCCTATCATCTTTGACCTCCTATGTGCCTTCCATGTATATCACCAAAGTGTTCCACATCTCCTTGGAGGTCTTGCAGTGAACCATATTCTGGAAGGTAGAATCATCAATAGCACTGACTATGATGTTCTGAGCTCTCTTGTCCATGGTGGCGAGAATGACCTCATCCTTGGTCATCTCTGAATATTTCTTTGGTGTCTGGACTGTTGCATCCAGAACTGAGACATTCATTGGGATGAAAGGTCCCTCTTTAACTGTAATAAAGATCCTTGGGTCAGATGCTTCCATGAAAAGCCCGACCCTCTCCTTCCAAATCCCAAAGCTCTCCTTCCTGCAAATTAGAAGATTCATGGAACCCAACTCCTTATGGTTCTCTCCTGAACCCATAAGTATAATACTTGTAGCTACCCTTGGAGATCAACTCAGATTGTTAAGTCCTTTTTGAGTAACCTCCCTCTAATACCACCTGAAAGTCTTTAGTTTCAACCTAAAGGGGGTGAATAGGTTTTTTAGTCTCTTTATATTTTTCCTTCTTTAAGTGTGTTGTGAGTTAGTTATTTTCTGCTTTCAAGACAAACCACAAAAGCACACACAAGATTTATAGTGGTTCCCCAGATTATAGGTACAGCCATTGTCCCTCCCACCTTTCTAACAGTGTGTTAGACAAGGCACTTCTCCAAAACTTGGCTCCAAAGAGCTTACAAGACAGGTCCCTTAGGATCTCTCAGTCTCCTCCAAGGCCTACCTCGGGCACAAGAACCTACCTCAGAGTAATCATGATCCTACAACTCAGTGATCCAAAGATCACCTACCGTAGACTAAATTAATAGTCCTACAGCTCAGACTAGGAGGATATCCCTACAACTCAGAGAGGATAACTCTCCTACAACTCAGGCAAAGAAGGCCCTACCTCAGATCCACAGAAGGATCTTACAACTCAGGCACAAAAGCCCTACCACTCAGAGAGAATGAATCTCCTACCTCAGGCAAACTGCCCTACCTCAGGCACACAGGCCCTACCATAGATCCACACCAGATCGTACCTTAGATCAACAAATGATCCTACACTCAGCCTTTATTATTAGGCTTACACTCAGATCCAAAGGATCCTATATAAAGAAAAGGTGTGTTGATGTTGATTTAACTGCAGAGAAATATTCTCTGAGCCTTTTGCTTCCTGAGGTGAGATGAACTCAGCCCTAACTTCTTCACAGGAATAAGAAAGATAATCTTCAGGAAACTACTGCTTGTGACGGAAGTGTAACTCCCCGAAACTGAAAAGAGCGACGGGAGGCATTCCGGGCCAAATTTGGAATTTGGCAGGAGGCACACGGCCTGGGACATGGGCGTATCCCAGGGCGTGTCAAGCTGGTTCGACGATTTGGTCGTGTGTTTGATGATTTTGGGTTCGACGATCGTCGAGCAGATAATACGGCCTGGGACACGAGCGTGTCCCAGGGCGTGTCGAGAGGGGTTCGACGATTTAGTTCAAAGATCTGGCAAATAGATTAGGCAGTTTTCTGGGTTCGACGATCGTCGAGCAGCGCTCGACGATCTGGTCACAATTCTGCGGTCGACGATTTGGTCGAGTGGGTTAACGATCGGGTCGTGGGTTCGACGATCGGGCAGTGCATTCGACGATTTGGCCAGAGATTTCTGTTCGACGATCTGGCTGCGTTCGATGATTTGGCCAGAGATCTCCGTTCGACGATCTGGAAGCGGTCGACAATCTTGGTTCGACGATCGTCGAGCGCGGGGCGTTTGCGGTGTGTTTGACTCTGTCAACGCGGAGTGTTGACACAGAGGTTTTGGCGGGATCTGGACTTAATGTCCCGACACAATTTGATTGATCGCGGACGTGTCTTGCTCCGGATTGGTGAACTGTGCGGTGCTTAGCCCCATTTGTCTAGGTCAGACCTGGATCGTAGCCGTGTATTTCCCTTTTGTGGGATCCAACGGCTAGTGGTTAATCCGATTGGGATATACCCGTGTACAGGGTTTCAAAACCCTTATTCTTCTGCCGCTGGTTCTCTGTCTAAATTCTAGAGAGAATGGAGAGCAAAGGAGGAAGAAGAAATCTAGATCCGGTCTTTGGAGGAGCTTCGGAGCTCCAAATCACGAGCCGACTTCGGATCTACGAAGGCAAGGAGATTTCGGTGTTTTTCATCCGCTTACATTTCTATGGCGCCAAGGAAAAACGCTAGGGTAACGATTCTCTACTTGAGCATGTGAAGCTCTCCTTCTTTTGCATAGGAAGCCCGCTCTCGCGAGTTTGCGGTGAGTTGGAGGCATTCCTTCGGGTAGATATGTAAAGTCCCCGTTGTATAGAGTCTGTAATCGAAAACGGATATAGGCATGATGTGTGAAGCCTATCCGGACATGTTGGTATGGATCGGTGATGTTGCATTGCATAAATGGCCGGAGAAGACTCCGTGCGAATGTTTGTTTTCGGGTTTTCTACGTGATAGATTGCAACAGGGAGCCTTGGGGACTAACCTAAAGGTGCACCCGGAAAACTGGGCAGATGTGTGATTCTGCCAAACATGTGGGCCTGGGAGCCAACTTGAACATAACTGGGTTATGTGTTGTGTGTAAACGATTTTGGACTCGGGAAAGTTTGACCCGCGCATATGTTTTAAATTACCGTTGCGGTGTGAGCAATGGGTCAGGTGGAACAGTACCCGCTCTATGTCGTTCGGTTAAAGAGACCTAAAGTTACTTGGAACTTACCGTTGGCATAGATTGAGGGTCTTAGGCAGTGGCCAGAAAGACCAAATGCTCACGAGAGATTGCAGTCCCGGGGACGGTGGTGAGTCGGCGGACTTAGACCGTGATCACCGAGAATGTGCCCTGAGAACACGGGGAGTGTGGCTGTGCGTGCCAACGCCTGTGATGCAAAGTATTTATTTACTGCTTCGTTGTGCTAATAAAATCCAGGGAAGGAGCATCGTCGCCCCGAGTTGGGGGCGGGATCGTTATAATTTGGTCAGCATTGTTGACCGTTGCTTTTGTTTGCCACCATGCGGTGGATTGTGCTTCCATGTGCTGCGGGACCAAGCGGTCAATAGCGGGCTAAAGCCCAAATTGCGAAGCCGGCCCTCGAAGGCCTAAATTGGAGTGTTTTACTTACTTTTGTTCATGTATGAACGTCCTGCGTGTCGTGGTATGGAAAACATGTAATATGAGTAAACCATTTGTAAGGCCGTAAGGCCAGTACTTGTGTATGTACTTCATTCCTTTTTGGCTTGTTATTGCACATTCATGCTTGTTGTTGGGTTCTTTTAATTACAACTATTTAAACTGCATCCGCTAGAATGCTCTGTGTAGGACGTTGTGATTGGTTGGATGGTTTCCATTGAGTAACCACCCGGTCTGTCTGTGGTATATGGCGTCGGGCCCCGGCCAGACCTACTGATATATGCTATGTGACGGATAGGGGGTGTTACAATTTGGTATCAGAGGGAGGTTTCGATCCTCCGACCTGTGTTACAATTTGGTATCAGACTACTGGTTTCGGTCAGGCTTAAAATGAATTCGTGGACGAATTCTTTTTAATGGGTGGTGAGCACATGTGTGTGCGTCATCGTTATAACAACAAAAGAACCCATGAATGTCCACTTAGGAATGAAAATACACGTGTTTGGGGAACCTGCGTGTTCCTATAATTGTTGTTTGCAATTTTATTTGGGCGCTTAATGGTGTTTTGTGCAACTATAGGTGACCAGAGGCGGTGCTGGGCCGCCAGAATGTCCGGTTTCTGAGGAGTATAGTGCGCTCGATGAGGTGTTTGAGACGCCTCCTTCGTATGAAACCGTAAGAAGGATCGTTGAAGCGGTGTTTGCTGTGACGAGTGCATAGCATGGAAGAAATGTACAACCCTATGAACCTGTTGTGGCTTCAACGTCGGGTGGCGTGATGGAGCAGATGACTTTTGGTAGACCATCGGGGCAGCAGCTGAATATGCGTTTAGTGCAGAGAGCGCACTCACTTGATGAATATTTGCAAGCATTTCTTATGGTAAGCCACTACCCATGCTTTGAGTTGGAGAACGAACAGTCTATCGTTGATAGATTTTATAACAGTCTGCGTGGCGAGCTGCGAATCCTACTGCTAGTACCAAAGTTATTGGGACTCCGAGCCTTGGTGGAGTAGGCTAGATCTTTGGAGGCAGACTTGAGGAAGACTCACCCGATGCCAGCGACCATGGTATCAAACTATGCAAGCCCCATAAGAGCTGCATCCGGCAGAATGCTGGAGAGGGGGCTACGGCATCGACTAGCAAAGCTACTTACACTTATCATACTTGTGGAAAGAAAGGTGACTTTGCCCGAGAGAGTTGGGAT
The DNA here is from genome assembly GCA_039583875.1 of Platanthera guangdongensis. Lineage (NCBI taxonomy): Eukaryota > Viridiplantae > Streptophyta > Magnoliopsida > Asparagales > Orchidaceae > Platanthera > Platanthera guangdongensis. The sequence continues at coordinate 78,594,917 of CM077163.1, forward strand.
GGTGCTCAGAAGGCTAAGGAAGCTATGTCAGGAGCAGTTGAGGACTTTAGTGCAAAGGAAACAGCATTCAAAATGCCGAACACCTCAAAGTCTGGATATCAGAGGTGGTATAAGAAGGCTAGGGCTTTGGGTTTAGTCCCTCCTTTCGGTGCTTCGGGGGCATCTACAGGCCAAACCCCGGGCGCATGTTACAACTGTGGGAGTCTGGGCATTATGCCTGTGGGTGCCTAAAGTCCGAGAGAAAGCACGCTGCCGTGAGAATAGGTATGGTTTAAAGTTATAGCAGTTTAGCATTAAATACTTGTCGCCCTTGTGCATGTTAGCTTAGAACTACTTGTGCTAAGCTTTGTTCTGATTTTCGTTTATCCGGTGAGAGCACCATTCATGTAAACGAAGCTTCGTATTCCTTTATTTAAGAATTATATTACGCGTCGGAGTACCTCCTTCGATGGTAAGAGACAAATTGGATGTGATATGGTCCAATGGTGCTCAATGCGCGCGGGTAGAATCTGTTGCGCTTAGGTGTGGTCAGGGAGTCAAGACTTTGACTTACAAGTGTAGTTACTACCGCTAGGGGAGCTCGACGTGATCTTTGGTATGGACTAGCTCTCGGAGCAGCAAGCATACATTGATTGAAATCGCAAGGAAGTCAGGTTGGGAACAGGTCGTGAGACGACTTTTACGGGCTTGAAAGGGGTCGAGCAAGACGTTGATGTCTGCCCTTTAGGTGGTGAAGGCGGTTCGAGCTAGTGCAGAGATGTTCCTTACACTATTGGAGGTTGCAAAACCGAAGCCTACGTTGGATAGTATTTCAGTGGTATCGGAGTACCCTGATGTGTTCCCTAGCGATCTTCCTGGAGCCCCGCCGCAGTGGGAGATAGATTTTACGATAGAGCTCGTACCAGGTGCAAAGCCTGTGTCACACTCTCCATATCGGCTAGCGCCTAAGGAAATGGAGGAGCTGAAGGTTCAACTGCAAGAGTTGTTGGAGCAAGGGTATGTGCGTCCAAGTTCTTCGCCTTGTAGCGCACCGGTCCTCTTTGTTAAGAAGAAGGACGGGAGCTTGAGACTCTGTATTGATTATCGGTAGTTAAACAAGCTAACGGAAAAGAACAAGTACCCAATCCCAAGGATCAATGATCTTTTTGATCAATTGGTCGGGTTGACGGTGTACTCCAAGTTGGATCTCAAGTATGGTTACTATCAGCTGCGAATAAGGGAGAGTGATATCCCAAAGACAGCGTTCAGTACGAGATACGAGCATTATGAGTTTACAGTCATGCCATTTGGGCTGACTAATGTGCCGCCAGTGTTCATGGATTTGATGAACAGGACCTTCAGGGAGTACTTGGACCATTTTGTGATCGTCTTCATCGACGACATTTTGGTGTACTTGCAGAGTGAGGAAGATCACTTCAAGCATCTTCATTTGGTTTTGGAGATGCTAAGGAGGAATCAATTGTACGCTAAGTTCTCGAAGCGTGAGATTTGGTTGTCCTCAGTGGCATTCCTCGGTCATATAGTGAGTGGGGAAGTTATTGCAGTGGATCCGGCGAAGATTGTTGCGATACGGGAGTGGCCTGAGCTTTCTATGGTAGCGGAAGTCCGGAGCTTTCTGGGGCTTGCCGGCTATTATAGGCGCTTCGTAGAGAACTTCTCGCGGATAGTGTTACCTCTCACTACTTTGACGAGGAAGGAGCAGAAGTTCGTTTGGACGTCGGAGTGCGCGCGAGCTTTTGAGGAGTTGAAATGTCGGTTGACCACGGCGCCTGTGCTGAGTTCGCCGAGTGGGACCGAAGGTTATGAGATTTATAGCGACGCTTCGGTCAGTGGTTTGGGTTGTGTGTTGTTACAGCATGGAAGCGTTATAGCATATGGCTCGAGACAGCTGAAGGTGCACGAGAGGAACTATCCGGTCCATGACTTGGAGTTAGCGGTCGTGGTTTTTTCCTTGAAGCTGTGGAGGCATTATTTGTACGGTGTGAAGATTGATATCTACACCGATCACAAGAGTCTAAAGTATTTGATTGATCAGAAAGACCTGAACATGCGGCAACGTAGATGGATGGAGTTCCTGGGGGACTATACATTCAAGATCCGCTATGTGCCTGGTAAAGGTAATGCGGTTGCGGACGCGTTGAGTCGTCGGGCCCCAGCTCAAGCCAATTGGTTGTCGATCCATGACGAGCGGTTGGTTCGGGAGTTGGAGGCGTTGGAGATTTCTTGCGTAGACAAGCAGTCAAGTGCTGAAGCACTCTTGAATTGGACTAAAGTTCAATATGACCTGGCTGATCGGATTCGGAAGACTTTGGATTTGGATGGCCACATGAAGCAACTCATGATAGAGGCTCTGGATGGTTCAAATTCCCAATATAAAGTTGTGGATGGATTGCTTTGGAAAGACGGTCGTCTTTGCGTCCCAAGCATGGGCAGTTTGAGGGTGGATTTGTTGTACGAGGCGCACCATACCAAGTACTCAATTCACCCGGGGAGCACAAAGATGTACCGCGACGTTAAGAAACTGTTTTGGTGGCCGGGTTTGAAGAAGGATGTGGTGCTCTACGTGGCGAAGTGCCAAACTTGCGCCTTGGTGAAGGTGGAGTGCCAAAAGCCGGGAGGATTTCTGAAGTCCTTGCCTATTCCGGAGTGGAAATTCGACGACATTACGATGGACTTTGTGGACGGGTTACCAAGGTCGAAAAAGGGGAACGACGCCATCTGGGTGGTCGTAGATCGGCTAACAAAGGTGTCGCATTTCATTCTGCATAGGAAGGATGATCGGGTGGAGAAGTTGGCAAAGTTATATGTGGATAACATAGTGCGGCTCCACGGTGTGCCCCGCAGCATCGTGAGTGACCGAGATGGGCGGTTCATGTCCAATGATTGGAGGCTTGTGCAGCAAATGTTGGGAACAAAGCTGAGTTCTAGCACAGCCTTCTATCCGCAAACGGATGGGAAGACGGAGATGGTCAATAGAACTATGGAAGACATGCTCCGCAAGTGTGTCTTGGACTTTGGAAAGCAATGGGAAGACCATCTTTATTTGGTGGAATTTGCGTACAACAATAGCTACCAGGCGAGTATTCAAATGGCGCCCTTCGAGGCCCTTTATGGTAGAAGATGTCGCACGCCGTTGTCCTGGTTGGAAACTGGTGAGTCAAAGTTGTACAAGCATCAAGAGGTGGAGGATGCTACTTCATTGGTGCGAACCATTCGGGAGAGGTTGCTAATCGTTCAGGACCGTCAGGCGAAGTACTATAATGCCAAGCACAGGAACGTGGAGTTCGCTGTGGGAGATTTGGTGTACTTGAAGATCAAGTCGTTCAAGGGTGTCTCGTGGGTGCGGCGATTGAAAAAGCTAAGATCGAGGTACCTTGGGCCGTTTGAGGTTCTGGAGCGGGTTGGTGAAGCAGCATATCGGTTGAAGCTATCAATGGAGCTTAGTGGTCTTCATGATGTATTCTATATATCGGTGCTATGGAAGGCGGTGCAAGAGCCTACGTAAGTGATCGCGGTCGATCGAGTGCCGATTGATAGTGGGTTGACGACAAAGGTCAAGCCCGTGCGTATTGAGGACTCGGAGGTCAAGCGGCTACGCAATAAAGAGATCAGGATGGTCAAGGTCCGTTGGGACAATTGCGGCCGAGAAGAGCTCTCTTGGGAATGAGAGCAGACTATGCTTGACGAGTATCCGGAGTTGTTCCGCTCAGGTACAAATTTTAGTTTTGTGCTTATCTTTCCTTTATGAAATTTCGTGGACGAAATTCTTTTAAGAGGGAGAGAGTTGTAATGCCCCGAAACTCAAAAGAGCGACGGGATGCGTTCCGGGCCAAATTTGGAATTTGGCAGGAGGCACACGGCCTGGGACACGGGCGTGTCCCAGGGCGTGTCGAGCTGGTTCGAATATTTGGTCATGTGTTCGACGATTTTGGGTTTGACGATCGTCGAGCAGATAACACGGCCTGGGACACGGGCGTGTCCCAGGGCGTGTCGAGAGGGGTTCGATGATTTAGTTCAAAGATCTGGCAAATCGATCAGGCAATTTTCTGGGTTCGACGATCATCGAGCAGCGCTCGACGATCTGGTCACAATTCTGCGGTCGACGATTTGGTCGAGTGGGTTCGACGATCGGGTCGTGGGTTCGACGATCGGGCCGTGCATTCGATGATTTGGCCAGAGATTTCCGTTCGACGATCTGGCTGCGTTCGACGATTTGGCCAGAGATCTCCGTTCGACGATCTGGCAGCAGTCGACGATCTTGGTTTGACGATCGTCGAGCGCGGGGCATTTGTGGCGTGTTTGACTCAGTCAACGCGGAGTGTCGACACAGTGGTTTTGGCGGGATCTGGACTTAATTTCCCGACACAATTTGATTGATCGCGGACGTGTCTTGCTCCGGATTGGTGAACTGTGCGGTGCTTAGCCCCATTTGTCCAAGTCAGACCTGGATCGTAGTCGTGCATTTCCCTTTTGTGGGATCCGACGGCTGGTGGTTAATCCGATTGGGATATACCCATATACAGGGTTTCAAAACCCTTATTCTTTTGTCACTGGTTCTCTGTCTAAATTCTAGAGAGAATGGAGAGCAAAGGAGGAAGAAGAAATCTAGATTCGGTCTTTGGTGGAGCTTCGGAGCTCCAAATCGCGAGCCGACTTCGGATCTACGAAGGCAAGGAGATTGCGGTGATTTTCATCCGCTTACATTTCCATGGCACCAAGGAAGAACGCTAGGGTAACGATTCTCTACTTGAGCATGTGAAGCTCTCCTTCTTTTGCATAGGAAGCCCGCTCTCGCGAGTTTTCGGTGAGTTGGAGGCGTTCCTTCTGGTAGATATGTAAAGTCCCCGTTGTGTAGAGTCCATAATCGAGAACGGATATAGGCATGATGTGTGAAGCCTATCCGGACATGTTGGTCTGGATCGGTGATGTTGCATTGCATAAATCGCCGGAGAAGACTCCGTGCGAATGTTTGTTTTCGGGTTTTCTACGTGGTAGATTGCAACAGGGAGCCTTGGGGATTAACCCAAAGGTGCACCCGGAAAACTGGGCAGATGCGTGATTCTGCCAAACATGTGGGCCTGGGAGCCAACTTGAACATAACTGGGTTATGTGTTATGTGTAAACGATTTGGGACTCGGGAAAGTTTGACCCGCGCATATGTTTTAAATTACTGTTGTGGTGTGAGCAACGGGTCAGGTGGAACCGTGCCCGCTCTATGTCGTTCGGTTAAAGAGACCTAAAGTTACTTGGCACTTACCGTTGGCATAAATTGAGGGTCTTAGGCAGTGGCCAGAAAGACCAAATGCTCACGAGAGATTGCCATCCCGGGGACGGTGGTGAGTCGGCGAACTTAGACCGTGATCACCGAGAATGTGCCCTAAGAGCACGGAGTGTGTGGCCGTGCGTGCCAACGCATGTGATGCAATGTATTTATTTACTGCTTGGTTGTGCTAATAAAATGCAGGGAAGGAGCATCGCCGCCCCGAGTTGGGGGCGGGATCGTTATAATTTGGTCAGCATTGCTGACCGTTGCTTTTGTTTGCCACCGTGCGGTGGATTGTGCTTGCAGGTACTGCGGGACCAAGCTGTCAATAGCGGGCTAAAGCCCAAATTGCGAAGCCGTCCCTCGAAGGCCTAAATTGGAGTGTTTTACTTGCTTTTGTTCAAGTATGACCGGCCTGCGTGCTGTGGTATGGAAAACATGTAATATGAGTAAACCATTTGTAAGGCCTTAAGGCCAGTACTTGTGTATGTACTTCATTCCTTTTTGGCTTGTTAGTGGACATTCATGCTTGTTGCTGGGTTCTTTTAATTGCAACTATTTAAACTGCTTCCGCTAGAATGCTCTATGTAGAACGTTGTGATTGGTTGGATGGTTTCTATTGAGTAACCACCCGGTCTGTCTATGGTATATGGCGTCGGGCCCCGGCCGGACCTACTGCTATATGCTATGCGCCGGATAGGGGGTGTTACAGGAAGTATCTCAGAAACACAGGTTTCTGAACTTGCTGATGAATACAAAGAGTTATCAGTTTTGTGTATTCTTCACACAGCTAACCTTGACTGCAGATATTAGACTTGCTCTGCTTCTTCTTCATTCTCAGAATATTTTTCTGAACTTGTTGTTGTCGGTGAAAATTGCAACAGCTAACTGCTTGAACTTTTAGATCAGCGGGTTGAACTTTAGATTCAGGCTCTGCAACAATGGTGAGAGGAAGAAGATGAAGTTCCGTCTCTTTTCGAAAAGCCAAAAACCTAAAAGTTGATTTGTTTTCACCGATCTCAATCCCTTTATCTTCCACAAACCAACGACTCTTTGACCTGTGGGGCGACCTCAAGTTGTTGGCTGCAACTTTGCTTTTACAGAAAAAATTGTATAGTAGGGTTGTGGCGCCGTTTGTCGTTTACTGTAAACTTCCCACAACATTTTGAACTTTGATAACATTTTGCTGAAGTTGGCATCTGTGGATTTAGCCAAATTCAGATAGTTCATCCTAGGTATTGAGTGTGTTGAGTGAATAGCCTTCACTCAGCGCAAAAACACTTAGCCAAATAATCTGCACTACTAGGCGTTGAGTGTGTTGAGTGAACGACCTTCACTCAATGCTTTTGTCCTTAGACAATCTTCCTGCAGTTTAGGCGTTGAATACATTGAGTGAACGACCTTCACTTAACGCTTTTGTCCTTAGATAATATTCCTGCTATTTAGGCGTTGAGTGTATTGAGTGCGTTGAGTGAGCCCTCATCACTCAACGCATTTAGACTTAGCCACTTCTCTGAAGCCTGCCATCTTGCTGAGGCATTGAGTGAACTGCCTTCACTCAACACTTTTGTACTTCGATTTCATCTTTATGAATGTGTTGAGTGAACCTTTATCACTCAACACTTCTGCCTTTGCTTGACTTCTTAATGAGGCGTTGAGGGAACTACCTTCACTCAATGCTTCTGCACTTAGTCAATCTCTACAACCCCATATTCGTGACGTGGGGACCCCAAGCAAGCGCAAGGTGTAATCCAGAGAATGGTCCGGGACAAGTGAGCCCAAAGGCTGGGGGGAAAAGGGTCGGGTGTGGCGGGAGGTTGGTACTCGTCCAAGCCTGTTTTAGGGGGGGTGCGGCTAGAGGCCATTGTCCGCCCGGCCACTCTTCAGGGGGCGAGTGCAGCGAAAGACCGACACTGGCCCCGGCCCCTCTTCAGGGGACGAGTGCAGCGGGAGGCCGACACTCACCCCAGCCTATTTTATGGGGAGGGTGAGGCAGGAGGTCGGCACCCACCACGGCCCCTCTTTATGGGGCGAGTGCGGCGGTAGGCCGGCACTCGCCCCGACTTGTTTTAGGGGGTGGGTGCGGCGGGAGGCCGACATCCGCCCTGGCCTCTCTTCAAGGGGCGAGTGTGGCGTGAGGGCGACACTTGCCCCGACTTGTTTTAGGGGGCGGGTGTGGCGGGAGGCTGACACCCGCCCTGACCCCTCTTTAGGGGGAGAGTGCGGCGGGAGGCCGACACTCGCCCAGACTTATTTTAGGGGGGGGAGGTGCGGCGGGAGGCTGGCACCCGCCCCTGCCCCTCTTCAGTGGGAGATTTTGGCAGAAGGCCGACACTTGCCCCGGCCTATTTTATGGGGCAGGTGCGGCGGGAAGTCGGCACCCGCCTCGGCCCCTTTTTAGGGGGATGGTGCGGCGGAAGACCGACACCCTTCCCGGCCCCTTGAGTAGCTCGCCCGGCTTGAGCAACTCGCTCGGCTTGAGCAGCTCGCCCGGCTTGAGTAGCTCGCCTGGCTTGAGGGTCTCGCCCGGCTTGAGGGTCTCGCCCGGCTTGAGCAGCTCGCACGGCTTGAGCAGCTCGCCCATCTTGAGCAGCTCACCCGGCTTGAGCAGCTCGCCCGGCTTGAGGGTCTGTTGTTTTTCCCCTAGTGGGATGCGAATGGCTATTCAAAATAGCGGAGTTTCGTTGTTGTCAGACCAACCCAAGGTATTTCAATAATTTTAGAGTAGCAGGATTGTGCTATTTGCAGGCCATCCCCAGAAATCTATAAATAGACCCTAGGGGTGCCTTGGAGAGGGATCTGTTTTCACTAATCCTCATCTTCCTCCTCATCCTCCAAGGCACCTAGCTCAACATTGGCTAGGGAGGTGGAGATCTCAAAGGTCTTCCAGGTGTGAGGTGAGACCTCCACGCTAGAGCCAAGTGTCATTCTCCAAATTCAGCTCTCTCACCAAGGGACGGCTTGGGATAAGTAGGTACGAGCTGCACCCCTAGGTCCGAACTCTAGGTGGAACTGAATCTCAGTTCCAACATTTTGGTGCGGTGAGTATGGATCACAGCTCATACAAAAAGTCCCAAGCAGGTTCCATGGTGGGAGATCATAAAGGTGATGACCCCAACTAGCCCCCCAACCCAGTACCCTTTGTAGGGAGGGAAGAGTTCATGACATCCATCCAAGGCATCATGGAGATGCTGCGAAGTATTGCTCATCGGGATGACTGCTCAACTCCCACCCCCCAGGAACCAGCTCCTAGGGGTCTCGGCGAGATAGCTCCCAGGGGTCTCGGCGAGACAACTCTCATGGGTCTAGGAGAGATGACCCGAGGAGGGGTAGAAGAAAGTTCGTCAGGAAGACAGCCCGAGAAGGAAAGGATGCGAGAGCGGGTCGAGCGAGACCTTATCGGCTGGGAGTTATTCCCCAGCCCGGTGATTGCAAGCCTCCCAAGCGAGCAGGTCGCGCGAGTGGACCATGCAAGACCACAGAGTAGGGGGTCGCCCTTCAGCGAGCTTATTATCTCAGCTCCCGTTCTCGAGGGGTTCAGAGAACCTGACATGACTTACTATACCGGGAAGGATGACCTCGTCCAACACCTACAGTGGTTTGAAGATACAGTCTCTGTCAGGCCGATGACAAATGCATTCAAGTGTCGCCTCTTCGCGATCACGTTGAAAAATATGGCAAGGTATTGGTTCCATCAACTCCCAGCAAGATCGATCTATGGGTTCGAAGACCTAAGCCAGAGTTTTCAGCCTCGCTTCTCCACTTCTAAAAAGAGGAAGAAGATTCCAAGTCCATCTTCCTGATAAGTCAGAGGGCAGAGTCATTGGCCCAATATGTGGACAGGTTCCAAGAAGAGATCCTGGACATCCAGGAGCTGCCTGGTATGCCCTCTAGATGGTGTTTATAGTGTGGTTATGTGAGGAGTTCTTCAAGATGAGTCTGACCCAAAAGGCCCCCTATCCTTCGAGGAGCTGATGAAAAGGGCGGCAGAGGAGATAGCAACTAAGGCGGCCAGCCCGGCATTTATCAAGAAGTTGGCAAGTTTTACAGAGGCAGAGTCAAAGGAGCAAGGTGGCTCGAGGCATCAGGAGGGAAGAAGGAGAGAAGAGTAGAGAGCTCAGGGGTTCTAGGGACCTCGGGAAGGTCCGGATCCAGTTGGAGGTAACAGGGAGGGCCCGATCAGGGTCTAGGAAGAGTTCTCATCCAAGGTGGGGGGAACTTTCATGGAGGTCAAGGGAGGTTCAATTTCTAGAGGCAAGCCCTTATGCAGCTCCTACCCCCGCCGCAGTAAGCTATGACGATAGGAAGAGGGGGAAGAGGTAACGGGAGAGATCGCCCAGCCCGTCGAAGAAGGGGAGGAAGAGTGTTGCCATACTGTGACTTCCACCAGGTAGAGGGTCATGTCATAGCTACCTGCCCCGAATTCCTGGAAGTGAGAGAGGCGAGAGGCCCAGCCTAACAGCAGTCGCCGGTGCTGATTGAAGAAGTTCTACCCAAAGTATGGGAAGATGACGTATGTGAGGACCGGGTTGATGTAGGACCCCAAGGAGGTATAGGAGTGATCCACGGTGGAGTAGGGATCGAGGTCACTCGAAAGGCAAGACTCTATAACGTATATCGTCCGAGCGTTGCTTTGACATCCCAAACCCCACCCTCGGAGGAGAAGATCACCTTCTCAATGAAGGACATGTTGGTTCATAAGGATCCGTTCTGCGATGCGCTGGTCATCCAGACAGTCATCGAAGGCTACACCATCTTTCGGATCTTGGTTGACAACAGGAGCTCCGTCAACATCGTTTTCAAGAAGGCATTTGACGAGATTAAGGTGGAACCAAGGAGGGTTTTGGCCTCAGACGGACCCCTATTTGGATTTTTAGGGGAAAGGAAGGAGGTAGAAGGTGGAGTTGGACTCCAGGTGAAGTTGGGGGGACCTCAAGGAACTACCGGTTCATCATTTTTGATGCTCCGAGCAGTTACAACACCATCTTTGGAAGACTCCTTATCAGCGCCTTCTATTGTGTGTCATCGTCATTTCACAGTGCCTCAAGTTTAACATCGAAGGGATACAAGTCAGGATCAGGGGGACCCCAGGATGGCAAGGCAGTGCTATATCACAGCCATCAACACCATCTCCTAGCTAGCCAGGATAGAGGAGATGGAGAAGATCGTGGAGAGCTTGAGCAGGATAGAGATATCAGAGGAGGAGGCGAATGACGACCATCATACCCAAGCAGCCTGAAGAAACCTTACTCCGGTGAAGTCTTTTCCCTCTTATCTTTTTGTAATGAGCTCTGCCCCTGACTAGCTAAGTCAGGAGGTCATGTATCAAAAAATTTCTCATTTGAGGATGTTGAATTTACTATTGTTCAAATAACGTGCCTAATCTCACCCCAAGAGGATCTCCTCGTCCAGGCTTCCACTAGCTGGATGGGTCGAATGTGCCTCGGTAGTAAGTTCTTGTCCCGAGAGGATCTCCTCATCCAGGCTCCCACTACCTGGATGGGTCGAATGTGCCTTGGTGGAGAAAAGGAACCGACCCCCGAGAAGATCTCCTCATCCAGGCTCTCACTAGATGGATGGGTCAAATGTTCCTTGGTGGAAAGAAGGTTCTAACCCCGAGAGGATCTCCTCCTTCAGGCTCCCACTAACTGGATGTGCCGAATGTGCCTCGGTGGAGAAAAAGAACTGACCCCATGATGATTTCCTTTGCTAACAAGTAATAACTCGATGCGGATTCATTCTACACTTTAGTATAAACTATGTAGATGGGCATAAGCTAGATTGAATTAACTTTCAGGCAAGTGCACCTATCAATCATAGTACAGGAGAAATCTACATCTCGTGTCATATTCCACAGGGTCATTTCAAATACTCGTACGCACCCTCACTCTATTATCGTACCAACAATTAAAATTAATTTTAGATCTAAATTAACCTAACTATGACTATTTGGATAATTAAACATTGGGGAATTCAAGATGATAAAAAGCCGAAAGTTATGAGCAATTACATGAAATACTCATTCATTAACTCAATTTTACGTAATCATGGAATAATAAAAATATCAAATTTGTTGTAATTTAAAGGGTAAACATCTATCGAATTCTCTCTCGAGCAATTCAAGATCTAGACCTAAGTTAGTAAACTTTCTCTCGAACAATTTACAATACTCAAGTCTGCATTAGTGGAAACACCCTATCTACTACATACATTCATGAAACCTTATCTCTAAAATACCATGAATCCATTTATTCATATTCCAAGTATCCAAACAACATATCTCTCGATCATGAAATTTGAATTACAAAAAAAGATTCAACACCAAAATATGAACATGTAACTATCATTACAAACTTCCAATTTCTCAATATAGAGATTTGCAATTCATGTAAAACAAATAAGCAATTCATAATTAGGAGAAATCTCATTGGTTGCAAGCCTACATACGAACACATTACCACAAATTCGATGAAAACAAGGCGATACATGATTAACAAATTGGTCTAAATTAAAGTTCATGTAAAATAAAAGATAACTAAAGTTGAATCACCAAGAGATAGGGAAGATTAAAAGGGTTTAATGAAAGATTAAATGCATACAAAAATACCGTTCAAATCCTCCTTATCTTGGATGCTTCACTTCGTGCTCCAGAAGTTCTCCCCAACGAAAACTGATCCAAAAGTCCCCTCTCATTTTTCTACAGGAATTTTATAGTCTCCTAGCAAACAAAGTCGAACACGGGTACCAATACGGGCGTGTGTCAGGCCGTGTTGACGGTTCTAGAGCAGTTCCCCATGAACAGGCGTGTCTGGTAGTGGGTCGTGTCAGATGACACGGGTACTGACACAGCCGTGTTGTTCTTCATATTCTCCATACATGGGTTGGTCGGCAGTCGTGTTCAAATTTGACACGGGTAGGCACACGGGCGTGTGCCTACCCGTGTGAGTCTCTATCTTCTGCGTCCAATTTCTTCAGTTCCAGGGCACATAGGACACGGGTATTGACATGGCCGTGTGTCTACCCGTGTGCACCAAATTTTTGTCCTGTCATCAGCTATGTTGACTCCGTGAACTCCTCTGTCTACTCCAAGACTTTTAGTTCCATTGGTTGGCATTACCTGCATTAGAAAATGAAAGGATAAATATATAGCTTAATACAAGGAGTAACCAAAAATCCTAATTGTGCTCTCTTATTCATGATAAGATAATTTCTCAACTAATCTTGCAAAATTACTACACAAGGAGGTAGAAAATAGTGGACATGATTACAATTATGATAGTAAAAGGCCTATCATAATCGCACTCATCAAATATCCCCAGACTTAAATGTTTGCTTGTCCCTAAGCAAACTAATTCAAACACTTGGGTTACCAATAAATAATTTTATCTCCGCACACTGGTTGCTATGAATTTAAATGGGACTTTGATGATGTAATCGTATAGGAAATAGTTTAGCAGACGTTTCTAAGTATAAATTTATCTTAAAATTCCTCCAATTTTTTTTAACTAACTTTCACTCTTTCTTAGAAATAAAGGTATAGTCATCTATGACAAATGTGAGGAGAAAATAACAATCTCAATAAAATACGTATTAGTATTTCAAAACTTATAAGTACCCATATTAATAGTCATGAGCTTACCCTTTTCACACCCTCTCCACGGCACTAGTTAGACTTAGTGAGGTCAGATCCTTAGGACTTTGTATTATGGTGTAGCCTTTTTGGCTTAGGATAGAAGATTATAGTGAGCTAATCAAAGATAGATTTAATGGATTTTGTTTTCTTTTCTTTCACACCTAAATCTCGATTGAGCCTTTTGTTGGAAAATACCTTAACATACGTTAGTGTTATGAAAACATCCCCAGACTTTGCAATTAGTATACTTCCCACATTTTTGAAGGATACTCTAAATATTTATTCTTCTTAACCAAGAGGCCATAGTAGGGATCATTTCGAGTGGGTGCAAGTATACACGCACTCAGGCCACGTATCACTATGTCTTTTTTTTCTCTTCTTTTTTTTTGCGTTCATAGTAGGGATCATTCCAAGTGGGTGCAAGTATACACGCACTCAGGCCACATATCCCTATGAACAAACTCATTCCATGAAGAGCTCAATGATAGGTATGCTAATAGGTAAGGATTTGGCCTTGGTGACTTTTAGTGGTAGAGTTTCAAAAGGATAGGGATTAGGTCCAAATTGGGTGTACAAGGGTATAATATTTAAGGTTTTGGGTTTGCAAGGATCAAGCTATCCAAAAGGAGGCCTAAGTCATTTCCGCCCTCACTAGTTAACTTATGCAACATTTTTGAGGATCACTAGAGGGTAAGTGCTAGACATCAATAGAGAGTATCTTTCATTTTAATTCACTAATACCAAATTATATAAATATTACACTCATCGACTCGCATTACTATAGATAATTATATTTTCTAAAATATAGTGATTGATAGTTAATAATATAGAGGATTAATCTTAACAATAAATTATATAGAGAAAATTAAGCTAATGTATTTTTATACTTAATTATGAATCAACAAAGTTGAAACCTTTATGGGTCTACATTAATTCATTTTAATCAACATGCGAAGTTAAATTAAATAGTGATAATCTCAACTGAATGAATAATGAGAGCTTAAAAGAGTAACAAAAGTCAATAAAAATTTTTTTCCTTTAGGGGGTATAACTAACGTGAGTGTTATGATAGCAAAATTATTATCAATTGTAACCATGTCCATCACAATAATTATAAAATGGAAGAAAGAACATCCACCCCCAGACTGAGAATTTGCAATGTCCTCATTGCAATGTAAAGTGCTGAAAAAGTAATTTCACTAAGAATAATAAAAAAAACAATTATCATCAAAATAGAAGAGTACATGAAGGAACCAGGAGCGGACATGAAATCATATATAATGTCTAAAATACACTAATAGAAATAAAGAAATACTACAGTACACAGATACATATCAAAAGTAAGGCAGCTGGTCGGTCTGGTCGTCTGGGAAGTGTGGCTGGCCAGGAGCTGCCGGCTCTCTAGGAGCGATCCCAAGTGGTCCCTGATCTGAATGAGGAGGTCCTACGTCCGCGTCTGCTCCGCCTCGATACGCTATAAGCGCGGCGAGAGCTCGGTGTCGAAGAAATGTCGGAACTCTCGTGAATACCGCGAACGAGGTGGAGGGGGAGCAGTAGAAGACTCTCCATGATCATAAGTGGAATGGGGAGGAGGTACCAGAGGCACGTCGAGGTCAGGATCCACCTCGTTGTCACTGTCATCTTGCGCATGCGGTCCACGCCTCGTAATAGAATATGTGATGCCTCCCCGGCCCTGACGGGCGGTGACGAGGTGGAGGGATCGAAGGCTGGCCATCATGATGGGCACGGTCTTCGCGACCACTGTCATCGGGGGGAGGGCTGATAAGATGCCCAAGTTCTTAACCAGGCGAGTGATGTAGGGTGCTACACAAATAGACCCTATGTGCGAGTTGTCGGCCACGTGGAGGATGAACTGGGTGAGTAGGAAGCCTAGGTGGAGAGGATAATGAGACGACATGCTATAGAGGTACAACAAGTCCTACCGACTGACAACGCCGGAGCTTTCGCCCCGGCCGCTCAAAGTATGGCTCAGGAGTTGGTGAATGTAATGGGGGGCAGGGGAATACAACTGGGACGCCTTTGACCTCTTGGCCTCATATGGACTAAGGTCAAAAGCGAGCAGAGCCCAGATACCACCGGCAAGATCGCGAGAGGGGAGGTTGAAATGAAGGTCGGAGTAAGCGGCACTAAAGAGGAAAGACACCTCATACACCCCTAGGTATTGGGTGAACTGGAGCAGGGTAAGTGTGTAAAAGGTGCCCCCTACTCGAAAGGAGATGACCCCATCGTGCTCGCGATCAGAATCAATCAGATTAGGCCTAATATTTAAGTAAAATGACGACAGGAACTCGAGTGTGAGTTCCTTGAAGAGTAACTCTTCTATCGCAAAGAATTGCTCCCAACCCAATACAGAAATTAATTCCCGGACATCCCCCGCTAAGTTTATTTCTTCTAATACACTCCAATCAATGGTGCAGATGTATTGAAATTTCTTTGATTGGAGGCGGTTGTAACGGGCGAAATGTGCAGGATCGGTGAACACTAGCGGTACAGCAGCGTCGCGCCGCTCCGTAGATAGAGCCTGGAGCTCCGGTCGACGACGGCGACCGCCTTGGCCTCTTTCGGAAGACATTATCTGTGGAGAAAGTTAAAAGATTTTTGTTATATTTAGTTTGAAAATGAAAATGGAGAGTAAGAACGTGGAGAAAAGAGCAGAGGGGAGGAGAAGTAGAGTAAAAGCATAAATAAAAAAATGGTTACCACTGAGGGAAGATTGAGTAGAGGAGGCGAATCCGCGAATTGTGGAGACAAAGAACACTCAAACCGAGTTCTGGTCTTGGAAGAAACGGGAGGATTGGCTGTAATCAGGAGATGGAAAGGAAAGAAAGGACATGACCCCTATATATAGTAGGAGAACACGGGTGCGCACACGGCCGTGTGCGTACCCGTGTTGAGGAATCTCAGCCTCGTGAAACACGGGCTGTGGGGGGCCGTGCGGTCAAAATAACAGGAAACAGTGCGGCAGGCGGACATGGGCCACAACACGGCCGTGTGTGGACCCGTGTCTGATCTGTCACAGTGCATTAAAAACATACGGGTTGGTTGGTGACACATGACACGGGCATGTACCATCCGACACGGGCGTGTCGGATGTGTCGACATAGTGGTCTCGACGATCGTCGAGCAAAGAGACACCATATGACACGGCCAGATACACGGGTTGGTGTGAACCCGTGTGGTTCTCGGGATGAAATCGTCCTATTCCAGATTTAAGTGACACGGCTGGGCCTGAGGCTGTGTTGAGCACACGGCCGCCCACATGGGCGTGTGGTGACCCGTGTGCGCTTCTAAAACTCGAATTCTTCCTTAGGTGAAATTAATTACAGAAATGTTTTTCTTATAACTTAAATTTTTTTCTTATAACTATACTTATACTAAAAATTTTAGAACTTATGAATATTACTATATTTTTCATAATCATAATCTAGACGGAGGCAGGTCTCTTGACGAGTGAAGTCTTTAGGGAGCTCACCATAATAAGGCTTCAGTCGGTGTCCATTAACCTTAAAATCTCCCTTCTCAGGGTGGGTAAGTTCGACGGTGTCGTAGGGGAAGACTTCTTTAACCTTGAAGGGTCCGGACCACTTAGACCTTAACTTCCCTGGGAATAAACGAAGACGGGAATTAAAAAGGAGGACTTGGTCACCTTTCTGAAATGTCTTGGGTTTGCGAAGGTGACGGTCATGAAATAGCTTGGTCTTCTCCTTATAAATCCAGGAGTTCTCATAGGCCATGGTTCTCCACTCATCTAACTCATTAAGTTGAAGTTTACGTTTCTCCCCTATAGAATTAGTATCAAAATTCAGAGAGCGTATCGCCCAATACAACTTGTGTTCTAATTCTATAGGCAGGTGACAGGAGTTGCCATAGACTAATCTAAAGGGGGTGGTCCCTATAGGTGTTTTGAAGGCAGTCCTATATGCCCACAAACAATCGTTAAGTTTTCTAGACCACTGCTTCATATTCCCTTCTATAGATTTTTCTAGGATCCTCTTAAGCTCTCTATTGGAAACTTCAACTTGACCACTAGATTGCGGATGATAAGAAGTGGCTATCCTATGTGTAACTCCATACTTTTCCAATACTTTATATAGCTGCAAATTACAGAAATATGAACCCCTATCGCTAATAAGTGCACGTGGTGTGCCAAATCATGCAAATAAGGATTTTAAAAATCGGACTACTACCCTACTATCATTAGTAGGCAAAGCTTGTGCTTCAACCCACTTCGATACATAATCCGCAACTACTAAAATATATTTATTCCCAAAATAAACTGGAAATGGTCCCATAAAATCAATCCCCCACACATCGAATACTTCACATTCAAGAATATATTTTTGTGGCATTTCATGTAATTTAGAAATATTACCTGCTTTCTGACAAGAATCACATGAAAGCACATACCTTTGGGCATCCCCGAATAGAAGGGGCCAATAAAAACCAGAATCAAGAACCTTTTTTGCCGAGCGATTTACTCCATAGTGACCACCGGCAGGGCCTGAATGACACTGCTCCAAAATTTTCCCACCTTCCTCCGCTGATACACACCTTCGTATAACAGAATCTGCACATATCTGAAAAAGAAAGGGGTCCTCCCAAAAGTAATATTCCAAATCAGTGAAAAAATTCTTTTTCTGCTGGTATGAAAGTTCTTTTGGAAGAACATTAGCTATAAGATAGTTTGCATAATCCGCAAACCATGGGTAATCAAGATGTATATTTGTAGATATGGCAAATAGTGATTCCTCGGGAAATGTATCATAAATTTCAGATTCATCTAACATTGATCGTAGTGGATTTTCTAAACGTGAAAGATGATCTGTCGCTAAGTTTTCTACTCCTCGTTTATCCCTAATTTCTAAATCAAATTCTTATAATAAGAGAACCCAATGGATTAAACGAGCCTTGGCTTCCGCCTTAGCTAATAAATATCTTAGGGCAGAGTGATCGGTATATACTACCACTTTAGGTAATGTTTAATAAGATCTAAATTTATCGAAGGCGAATACCACTGCTAGGAGTTCTTTTTTTGTAGTTGTATAATTCTCCTATGCATTATTAAGTGTTTTGCTAGCGTAGTATATAGGATGAAAGTGTTTATTTCGGCGTTGTCCTAAAACAGCCCCTACCGCAAAACTACTAGTGTCACACATGATCTCAAATGGTTGATTAAAATCGGGCGCGATCATAATAGGAGAATTAATTAATCTCTCTTTTAAAAACTCAAAGGCATGTAGACACTCTTGTTCAAAAATGAAAGGTGTGTCTTTTTGTAATAGCCTGGTAAGTGGTTTAGCTATTTTAGAGAAGTCTTTAATAAACAGGCGGTAAAATCCTGCATGTCCTAAGAAACTTCTCACTGCCTTGACGGAGGTTGGCGGTGGTAACTTTTCGATGGTCTCAATTTTCGCTCTATCTGCTTGGATTCCTTGGCTTGAGATTTTATGGCCAAGCACTAACCCTTCCTTGACCATAAAATGGCACTTCTCCCAACTGAGCGCTAGGTTAGTCTCCTCACACCTCCTAAGAACATTCTCTAAATTATCCAAACTTAGATTAAACGAGTCACCAAAAACAGAAAAATCATTCATAAATACTTCCATGATATCCTCAACATATTCGTTAAATATGGCTAGCATGCACCTTTGAAAAGTGGTGGGTGCATTACATAACCCGAAAGGCATACGTCTATAGGCAAATGTACCGAATGGGCAAGTAAATGTTGTTTTCTCCTGGTCTTCTGGTGTTATAGGAATTTGGAAGTATCCAGAAAGTCCATCTAGAAAATAATAATAGGAATGTCCTGACAAACATTCTAATATTTGGTCAATGAAAGGCAGAGGGAAATGGTCTTTCCTAGTGGCATCATTTAATTTCCTATAGTCAATACAGACACGCCAACCTGTTACCGTTCGCGTAGGAATTAACTCATTCTTATTGTTACCTACCACTGTTAGACCACCCTTCTTAGTAATGACTTGGACAGGACTAACCCATGAACTATCTGAAATAGGGTATATAATACACGCATCTAACAACTTAACAATCTCCTCCTTGACTATCTCTTTCATATTCGGGTTTAGCCTACGTTGCGGTTGAATATAAGATTTATAGTTTTCTTCCAAAAGGATTTTGTGAGTGCAAAAACTAGGATTTATACCCTTTATATCAGATATTTGTCATGCTATTGCACATTTACATTTCTTCAAGACAGTTATTAATTTATATTTTTCAGTATTAGACAGATTAGAGGAAATAATAACTGGATAAGAAGAATTAGTTCCTAAGAATGCATACTCAAGAAGATCCGGTAATTTTTTAAGTTCTACTATTGGTGGATTCTTAGTATTATTCTTAAGAGCTTCATGATCTGCTTGAGTAATCAAACTATATTCAGCCGTTCTTTTCATCGCCACACTATTATCTAGAAAAAAATAAATATTCAACAATATCTTTATTTATTTTCTTCTTCTAGATAGCAGTTTGTAATACAAATTTCTAAAGGATCTTTACAATAAAAATTAGAATTTATAGAAGGCATAACATTATCAATACCATGAGAAACATAGCAATAATCATCACTATCTAAAGATTGTTTCATAGTATTGCCAATTTGAAAAGTGATTTCATCTTCTCCTACTCGCAAAACTAATTTACCATCAAAAATATCAATAAGCGTTCTAGAAGTGGCTAAAAATGGACGACCTAATATAAGTGGTACTTCAATATTTTCATCCATATCTAGAATAATAAAATCAGCAGGAAATATAAACTTATCTACCTTAACCAATACATCCTCCAATATTCATCTAGGATACTTAACCGATCGATCTGCTAGTTGAATACTCATTCTAGTTGGGCTAAGTTCTCCTAGACCTAGTTTTAAATATAGTTTATAAGGCATTAAATTTATACTTGCTCCTAAATCCGCAAGAGCTTTATTTACTTGCAAATCTCCGATTAAACATGGAATTGAAAATGAACATGGATCCTTAATTTTTTGTGGTAATTTATTTTGCAAAATTGCAGAATATTCTTCACTAAGTGTTGCTAAAGATAATTCCTCTATTTTTCTTTTATTAGAAATTAAATCCTTAAGAAATTTCGTATACTTAGGCATTTGAATAATTTCAGAAAAAAGTAAATTGACATGTAATTGTTTAAACAAAGATAGAAATTTACCATACTGCGCATCTATGTGCTCCTTATTAAGCTTTGCTAGGTATGGTACTGCTGGTTGATACTCCATCGGTTTCACATTCATCTCGCTTGGTCCTTCGCCGCTAGACTCCACTTGGGGAGCTTCCTTCGTAATCCTTGGGTCTTGTAACTCCATTCCGCTCCTCAATTGAATGGCTTTTGCATGCTCCCTAGGATTTGTCTCAGTATTTCCCATAAGTGTCCCTTGTTGTCTTTTAGAAACCATCCTTGCAAGCTGTCCAATCTGATTCTCCAAATTTCGAATCGAGCCCTCTTGATTCTGAAAGGCTACATCGGTAGTTTGCATGAACTTGGTGAGCACATCTTCCAATGTAGGCTTCCTTGGTTCCGGTTGTTGTTGTTGTCCAAACATGGGTTGCTTCCCTTGATTGCCTTGTCCTCCCCAAGAGAAATTGGGGTGGTTCCTCCATCTAGGATTGTATGTAGCGCTATATGGGTTGTTCGCTTGATTGAAAGGAGGTCTCATATTGTTACCCATATAGTCAACATGCTCTTGTACTGAAGGTTCGCAACTAGGCATTCCACTATATGAAGGGTCCCATTGTTGACGTGCCATGGAGGGTGATGCTAAGGCAAGGTTGTCCATCTATTGGTGAAGCTTCTCCACTTGAATGGCTAAGGCGGTGACAGCATCCACTTCATAAATTCATGCGGGCTTGCTAGGCTTTTGTCTTACGGTAGTCCATTGATAGTTGTTCATCGTCATGTCTTCTATTAACTGCTGAGCCGCTTCAGGTGTCTTGTTATTCAAAGTGCCTCCACTAGCTGCATCAATCATCTGTTTAGTGGCCGGATTGAGACCATTGTAGAAGGTCTGAATCTGAAGCCATGAAGGTAGAGCATGGTGGGGACATCTCCTCAAAAGGTCCTTGAATCATTCCCATGTGTTGTACAACGATTCAGATTCCAATTGCATGAACGTAGAAATGTCATTCCTTAGCTTTGCAGTCTTCGCCGGTGGGAAATACTTCATCAAAAACTTCTCAACCATCATATCCCAAGTAGTAATCGACCCTCTAGGTAATGAGTTCAACCACTGCTTCGCCTTATGCCTTAACGAGAATGGAAACAATCGCAATCGAATGGCATCATTGGAAACACCATTGATCTTGAATGTTTCACATATCTCCAGGAATCCGGCCAAGTGGGTGTTAGGATCTTCATCTTGCAGGCCATCATACTGGGCATACTGTTGAACCATCTGTATGACACTAGGCTTCAATTCGAAGTTATTGGTGACTATTGGCGGTCTAACGATACTTGACCCAGTTCCTTGGAGGTTAGGTCTAGCAAAGTCAGACATAGTTTGCTCATTATGGTTGGCCATGGTATCCAAATTTTTCGGATGATTCTCTCCTTGGTTAACTGTTTCTTCTTCTGCTAGTTCGTTTGAAATATCTGTGGTATTAACTCCCACATCCCTTTGGTTGGTGTTATGGATAATTCGCTCTGGGTCAGGATGAAATGGTGCTAGCCCAGAATTTCTGCCCGGGTCATAGACTAACAGACTACAAAACAGAGATTAAGCGATATAATTATTCCATAACTAATTTACAATTATATATTAATAAACAAAAATTGGTAGATTAATAAAGTTCAGGCTTTCAAAATAATGAAATCGAGTCCCCGGCAACGGCGCCAAAAACTTGATGATTTCCTTTGCTAACAAGTAATAACTTGATGCGGATTCATTCTACACTCTAGTATAAACTATGTAGATGGGCATAAGCTAG
Organism: Platanthera guangdongensis; assembly: GCA_039583875.1. Taxonomy (NCBI): domain Eukaryota; kingdom Viridiplantae; phylum Streptophyta; class Magnoliopsida; order Asparagales; family Orchidaceae; genus Platanthera; species Platanthera guangdongensis. Next base: position 78,616,791 of record CM077163.1, read on the forward strand.
ATTGATTTAACTTTCAGGCAAGTGCACCTATCAATCATAGTATAGGAGAAATCTACATCTTGTGTCGTATTCCACAGGGCCATTTCAAATACTCGTACTCACCCTCACTCTATTATCGTACCAACAATTAAAATTAATTTTAGATCTAAATTAACCTAACTATGACTATTTGGATAATTAAACATTGGGGAATTCAAGATGATAAAAAGCCGAAAGTTATGAGCAATTACATGAAATACTCATTCATTAACTCAATTTTACGTAATCATAGAATAATAAAACTATCAAATTTGTTGTAATGTAAAGGGTAAACATCTATCGAATTCTCTCTCGAGCAATTCAAGATCTAGACCTAAGTTAGTAAACTTTCTCTCAAACAATTTACAATACTCAAGTCTGCATTAGTGGAAACACCCTATCTACTACATACATTCATGAAACCTTATCTCTAAAATATCATGAATCCATTTATTCGTATTCCAAGTATCCAAACAACATATCTCTCGATCATGAAATTTGAATTACAAAAAGATTCAACGCCAAAATATGAACATGTAACTATCATTACAAACTTCCCATTTCTCAATCTAGAGATTTGCAATTCATGTAAAACAAATAAGCAATTCATAATTAGGAGAAATCTCTTTGGTTGCAAGCCTACATACGAACAAATTACCACAAATTCGATGAAAACAAGGTGATACATGATTAACAAATTGTTCCAAATTAAAGTTCATGTAAAATAAAAGATAACTAAAGTTGAATCACCAAGAGATAGGGAAGATTAAAAGGGATTAATGAAAGATTAAATGCATACAAAAATACCCTTCAAATCCTCCTTCTCCTGGATGCTCCACATCGTGATCCAGAAGTTCTCCCCAACGAAAACTAGTCCAAAAGTCCCCTCTCATTTTTCTACAGGAATTTTATAGTCTCCTAGCAAACAAAGTCGAACACGGGTACCAACACGGTCGTGTGTCAGGTCGTGTTGACGGTTCTAGAGCTGTTCCCCACGAACAGGCGTGTCTGGTAGTGGGATGTTTCAGATGACACGGGTACTGACACGACCGTATTGTTCTTCATATTCTCCAGACACGGGTTGGTCGGCAGTCGTGTTCAAATTTGACACGGGTAGGCACACGGGCGTGTGCCTACCCGTGTGAGTCTCTGTCTTCTGCGCCCAATTTCTTCAGTTCTAGGGCACATAGGACACGAGTATTGATATGGTCGTGTGTCTACCCATGTGCGTCAAATTTTTGTCCTGTCATCAGCTATGTTGACTCCGTGAACTCCTCTGTCTGCTCCAAGACTTTTAGTTCCATTGGTTGGCATTACCTGCATTAGAAAAATGAAAGGATAAATATATAGCTTAATACAAGGAGTAACCAAAAATCCTAATTGTGCTCTCCTATTCATGATAAGACAATTTCTCAACTAATCTTGCGAAATTACTACACAAGGAGGCAGAAAATAGTAGACATGATTACAATTATGATAGTAAAAGGCCTATCATAATCGCACTCATCACCCCATGAGAGGATCTCCTCACCCAGGCTCTCACTAGCTGGATGGGTCGAATGTGCCTTGGTGGAGAAAAGGAACCGACCCCCGAGAGGATCTCCTCATCCAGGCTCTCACTAGCTTGATGGGTCGAATGTGTCTCGATGGAGAGAAGGTTCCAACCCCGAGAGGATCTCCTCACCCGGGCTCCCACTAGCTGGATGGGTCGAATGTGCCTCGGTAGTAAGTTCTCGTCCTGAGAGGATCTCCTCATCCAGGCACCCACTAGCTGGATGGGTCGAATGTGCCTCAGCGACGAGAAAGAACCGACCCCCGAGAGGATCTCCTCACCCAGGCTCTCACTAGCTGGATGGGTCGAATGTGCCTCGGTGGAGAGAAGGTTCCAACCCCGAGAGTATCTCCTCACCCATGCTCTCACTAGCTGGATTGGTCGAATGTGGCTCGGTGGAGAAAAGGAACCGACCCCTGAGAGGATCTCCTCATCCAGGATCTCACTAGTCGGATGGGTCGAATGTGTCTTGGTGGAGAGAAGGTTCCAACCCCGAAAGGATCTCCTCACCCAGGCTCCCACTAGCTGGATGGGTCGAATGTACCTCGATAGTAAGTTCTCGTCCCGAGAGAATCTCCTCATCCAGGCTCCCACTAGCTGGATGGGTCGAATGTGCCTCGGTGACGAGAAGGAACCAACCCCCAAGAGGATCTCCTCACTCAGTCTCTCACTAGCAGGATGGGTTGAATGTGCCTCGATGGAGAGAAGGTTCCAACCTCGAGAGGATCTCCTAACCCAGGCTCTCACTAGCTGGATGGGTCGAATGTGCCTCGGTAGAGATAAGGTTCCAACCCCAAGAGGATCTCCTCATCCAGTCTTCCACTAGAAGGATGAGTCGAATGTGCCTCTGGGGTAGAGTCCTGAGACAAATCCTACCCTGAGGGGATCTCGCCACCTAGGCTTTCATTAGCTTGCATGGTAGTTGACCCTTCGGGGAGGTTATGTGATTTCTATCTCAAGGGGATCTCTCCATACAGACTCTGATTAGCTGGTAGGGCAGGTTGACCCCGTGGGGAGGTTAAGTGAATTCTACCCGTAGGGGATCTCGCCACCCAGGCTGTCGTTAGCTGACATGGCAGATTGACCTTTCGGAAAGGCCAATTATTTTCGGCTCCAAGAGTGCTACACTCAGCAAATATGTTGGGTTGGACGTTTCATTCCAAGCATAGAACTTGCTCGAAAAGAGCGGGGATTGTGTACAACCCCGTATTCGCAAGGTGTAATCCAGAGAATGGTCCAGGACAAGAAAGCCCAAAGGCTATGGTGGCAAATGGTCGGGTGCGGCGGGAGGCCAGCACAGGCCCGACCTATTTTAGGCGGTGGGTGCGGCGGGAGGCCAGCTCCCCCCCCCCCCCCCCCCCCCCCCGCGACCCCTCTTTAGGGGGCGGGTGTGGCGGGAGGCCAGCACTCGCCCGACCCCTCTTCAGGGGCCGTGTGCGGCGGGAGTCCGGCACTCGCCCCAGCTTGTTTTAGGGGGCGGGTGCGGTGGGAGGTCGGCACCTGCCCTAGCCCCTCTTCAGGGGGCGAGTGTGCTGGGAGGCCGGCACTAGCCCCGACTTGTTTTAGGGGGCGGGTGCGGCGGGAGTCCAGCACCCTCCCCGGCCCCTCTTCAAGGGGCGAGTGCGGTGGGAGGCCGGCACTCGCCCCAACTTGTTTTAGGTGGCGGGTGCGGCGGGAGGACCGCACCCTCCCCGGACCCTCTTTAGGGGGCGAGCGAGGCGGAAGGCCAGCACTCTTCCCGGCCTATTTTAGGGGGCAGGTGCAGCGGGAAGCCGGCACCCCGGCCCCTTTTCAGGGGGCAGGTACTAAGGAAGGCCGACACCCGCTCTGAACCCTTGAGCAGCTCGCCCGGCTTGAGCAGCTCGCCCGGCATGAGCAGCTCGCCCGGCATGAGCAGCTCGCCCGGCTTGAGCAGCTCGCCCGGCATGAGCAGTTTGCCCGGCTTGAGCAGCTCGCCCGACTTGAGGGTCTCGCCCGGCTTGAGCAGCTCGCCAGGCTTGAGTAGCTCGTCTGGCTTGAGGGTCTGCTGTTTTGCCCCTGCTGGGCGCGAATAGTTGTTCAAAATAGCGGAGTTTGGCTATTGGCAGACCAGCCCATGGTATTTCAGTACTTTTAGAGCAGCAGGATTGCTCTATTGGCAGGCCATCCCCAGAAATCTATAAATAGACCCTTGGGTGCCTTGGAGTGGGATCCATTTTCACCAATCCTCATCTTCCTCCTTCATCCTTCAAGGCACCTAGTTGAATATTGGCTAGGGAGGGGAGACCTCAAAGGTCTTTCGGGTGTGAGGTGGGACCTCCACGCTAGAGCCAAGGGTCATTCTCCAAATTAGGGTCTCTCGCCAAGGGACGGCTTGTGAGAAGTAGGTGTGAGCTGCACCCTAGGTTTGAACTCTAGATGGAACTGAATCTCGGTTCCAATATATTCTTTTTGATGAACTTGCGTTGAGTGAGCTGTCTATATCTTCTTAAGCTTTGATTGAACACTGGTCTGTCGATTCTCTCTTCTTTGGGCGTTGAGTCAGCTGTCCTCACTCAACGCTTCTGAACTTAGCCGGATTTCTTCCTTGCCAATGCTGAAGCTTTGACTGTTAGAGCTTTACTTGATGTCTCTTGTTATATGGCGTTGAGTGAACTGCCTTGTTCGAACCCTAGTTCTAATTTGTGCAAGGATCACTATTAGGATGATTAGATTGACCCAAAATGTATAGTCATGGGTCATATGTTTATTTCCAAGTTTGCCTCAGAAGGACTCTCCAGAATTGCTGAAAGAATTCCAAGAAATGTAGATTTGATCAGTCAGAAATTCAGTTCGGTGAAAGTCAAACTCAGTCCGACAAAAGTAGAACTCAGGTTGACGAACTCAGAGTTCCATCTCTGAGCTGAGCTCGATGAAATCCGAGCTCAGGTCGACGATCGCTGAACTCAAGCCAGATTCTCAGCACGACAAAATAGAAGCTAAGCTCGACGATCTGCGAGCTACGGTCGACGAAATCTGTACAGAATTCCAGGCCTATTTATTTTACAGCTGGAAGATTGATTGAAGCCTTAATCACAGGAGTTTGTGATTCTCAGATTTAATGCCTAATATTCTTAAGGAATATAGCCATTGAATGGCAGCATTAATTATGGCTTAAATGCTAATTGTCTCCCAAGGCAATTACTTCTCTTGGGAATGATTCTTCTATTACAGTTGAAGGAAATTCAAATGTTTTAAAAAGAATCAAGATCAGACAATGAATATAGATTGGCTCTTATAGAGAATACAGTAGAGAGAGAACAGAGAAACAAATCTGCTTCTGAAGTTCTTCTTCAAAGTGAATCAGTGAATCAGTGAAAAACAAACAGATCATATACAAAGTTCTTCATCATCTGCTCCAGGCTTCAAAGGGACAACACATCAACATCAGTTCAAGAAGCTTCTGAAAATCTTCTTCAATCTGAAGGCCTACACCCTGTGCAAAGCTTCCGCACTCCTGATCAGATCTGTAACTCAGGGGGAGCTTTGACAACATCAAATCCACTAGTCTTCTCTCTGACTATTGAAAGAGAAGACATCATCTTTTACTTTCTTTTCACCACTGTACAAAGTGTTTCTTAACTCCCTTCAAAAGTTATTCCTTTTGGTTGTCAAGTCTCCTGATCAAAAGACTTGGTTTGGTTTTTGGGCACCTGGTAAAAAGCTCAAAGGGTTACTATATCTCCCTTAGAAAATAGATATTCCGGTGGCAGGGCACTTGATCAAAAACCTGTAGTGGATTCCTACCAGGGTGATAGAAGAGTGGATGTGCCCAAGTTTAAGGGAACCACTATAAATTGTTTGTGTCTCCTGGATTGCTCTATTGTTTATTTCGATGTGTTGTGATTGTCTTTTGTTTATTATTTCTCTTTATACACATAGATACCACTTATTTTAATTCCGCTATAAAAACTAATCAAAGTTTTTTAAATACTCTATTCACCCCCACCCCCACCCCCCCTCTAGAGTTAAGTCAGATATATCCCTCACTTTCAATTGGTATCAGAGGGTAAGGTTATTTGGTTTCACAGGCTAACACTTGAACCAAAAGATTCTTGGTAGATTTCATTTTCTCTAGTTTCTTTTTCAATCATGGCACAAAATAAAGAATACTCAAGCACAAGACCTCCAGTGTGCAATCTGAACAAGTTTGCACTTTGAAAGGTAAGGATCAGATTATATATGAATTCTATTGATGAAGATATCTATAATTCTATTTTTACAGGTCCCCCTACTCCTTCTGCAACAACATCAACAAGCACCTCAGCAGTTCCACCACCTGAGTGGATAAAAGCTCAGAAAAAGTTGAAGATAGTAGATGCTAAAGTTATGAACATCTTAGCTCAAACTATGTCTGATGATATATTTCAAAAGGTAGCTGAATGCACATCAGCAAAGGCCATTTGGGATTCTCTCAACCAAATGGTAGCAGGATCTGTTGATGAGAGGAAAGATAGAAGATCTCTTCTCATCTCACAATATGAGAACTTCAAAAAGGAAGAGTTAGAGTTAGTTGCTGATATGTACAACAGACTCAGCTTGATCATTAATAAGCTGAAGAACCTGGACAAGAACATATCACTGACTGAGATCAATGATAAGATCCATATGTGCTTCCCCAGCACATGGGATTCTAGGATCTGGTCAATCAAGGAGGCTAGAAGCCTAAATGAAATTTCTACTAAGTCTTTGCTAGGCAAGCTCAAGTCTTATGAGCAGCTTATTATGACTAGAGAAGCAGCTGAACAGAAGACTTCTACCTCAGGGAGGAAGGAGCAAAACATTGCCTTTAAGGCATTTGAAGAATCAGAAGTACTTCCAGCAAATGAAGAGCTGATGAGTTTTCTGGCCAAAAGATTCTACAAAATGGCCAAGAAGGACTTTCAGGAGAAGGTGTTCAAGAAATGAAGATAAATTAAGGTATGATAAAACTCATACAAAGGAAATTGTGTGCTTTGGTTGCAGGAAGCTTGGAAACATTATATCTGAGTGTCCAGAGAAGCAGAAGAAGGACAAGCTGAAGGAAAAGGACTCTAGGAAGCACTCCAACAGATCCTCCTCCAACAAATACAAGAAGAAAGAGAGAGGTGTTGTTGCTGAGACATAGAGTGACTCAGCTTCAGAGTCTTCATCTTCTAGCTCTAATGAAGATGAAGAAGAAGCTAAAGCAAAGGAAGTTTGTTTGATGGTAATCAAAGCCTCATACAATAATTCTGAAGAAGAATCAAAAGCTGAGGATTCTGAGCCAGAAGTGGATCAGGTAATATCCTCATTTGATTTTACTTCAGAACTATTTAAAGCTAAATTTAAATCCCTATGTAATGACTTAATTAAGTCTGAGAAGGAAATCAAACTTCTCAGAGAAACATTAATTGAACATGACAATTTGTTTTCTGAAAACTTAAAATTAAAAGATGAACTAGATGCTGCTTCCAAACAAATCATCTCCTTAGAAACTAAATTGAATGAAGCTAAGCAATTTGAAGAATCCCTAAATGGAAGAAGCATTAAATTAATGAACATTACTAGTACTGTAAATGCTAGACTAAATGGTAAACTAGGCTTAGGAGCATCATCTAGTCAGCCACATATTCTTAAGAAAAATATATTATCTACCTCCATCAAATTTGTTTCTGTTAAGGGTAAAGAGAAAATTGTAGAAGTTAACAATAAACCAACAGAAACTTCACAGAAAAATCAATCAAAGAAAAATAAAAATAAAATTCACATAAAAATACTGTTCAACAAAATTCGTCGAACTCAAATCTACGAAATCAGTATTTTGCGTCGAACGACGCTCGACGATATCTGAACCCAGAGTTTGGGTATGTTTTCTCAACAAATGGTGCTCGACGAAATCAACATGTTTCATTGAACAGAGATTGACGATCGTGGAACTCGGAAAATGATCACTATCATTCTGTGAATCGGGATCGACGATATCAATACTTTTCGTCGAACTTAGATCGACGAACTGAACAAAAATCGTCGAACTCAATCTATCAAAACAAAAATTTTAATTTCTATCAAAACAATAATCAAAGACACAAATTTGTTAACTCCTTCTCTCAATGGATAATTCCACCCAGAAAATTTCATCCTCTAAGTTATAAAAGTCAACATGAATGTTCTTTTGTTTCAAATTATTATAAAACAGAACCAGGACCCAAGGTAATCTGGGTCCAAAAATCCTAACATCTCTTTTCAGGAAAAGTCCTATCTTACCATAGAGGAACAGTGGTATTTGATAGGAACCAAAATCCTTAGTCTCTGTCAGTGCAAAGGTTATAGCAGTCAGCAGTTTCGATCATTCAGGGAATTAGAAATGGACTCATACATGCTGAAATAGATTCAGTTAAAGATAAGCAAAACACCTTTGTACATCTGCTGAAAAATTTATAATTTAGGCAGATTGTTTTACTTTGTATTTTATTTATTTTATGTAAATAGTGTCCTCACCCAAATAGGGGGAGATTGTTGGAACCCTAGTTCAGAGTTGGGCAAGGATCACTATTAGGATGATTAGATTGATCCAAAATGTATAGTCATTGGTCATTAGTTTATTTCTAGGTTTGTCTCAGAAGGACTCTCCAGAATTACTGAAAGAATTCCAAGAAATGCAGTTTTGATCAGTCAGAAATTCAGTTCGACGAAAGTCGAACTCAGTTCGATGAACTCAGAGTTCCATCTCTGAGCTGAGCTCGACGAAATTCGAGCTCAAGTCAACGATTGCTGAACTCAAGCCAGATTCTCAGCTCGACGAAATAGAAGCTGAGCTCGACGATCTGCGAGCTCCGGTCGACGAAATCTGTGCAGAATTCCAAGCCTATTTATTTTACAGCTGGCAGATTGATTGAATCCTTAATCACAGGAGTTTGTGATTCTCAGATTTAATGTCTAATATTCTTAAGGAATATAGTCGTTGAATGGCAGCATTAATTATGTCTTAAATGTTAATTGTCTCCCAAGTCAATTACCTTTCTCGGGAATGATTCTGCTATTACAGTTGAAGGAAATTCAAATGTTCTAAAAAGAATCAAGATCAGACAATGAATATAGATTGGCTCTTACAGAGAATACGGCAGAGAGAGAACAGAGAAACAAATCTGCTTCTGAAATTCTTCTTCAAAGTGAATCAGTGAATCAGTGAAGAACAAACAGCTCATATACAAAGTTCTTCATCATCTTCTCCTGGCTTCAAAGGGACAACTCATCAACATCAGTCCAAGAAGATTCTGAAGATCTTCTTCAATCTGAAGGCCTACACCCTGTGCAAAGCTTCCACACTCCTGATCAGATCTGTAACTCAGGGGGAGCTTTGACAACATCAAATCCACTAGTCTTCTCTCTGACTGTTGACAGAGAAGACATTATCTTTTACTTTCTTTTCACCACTGTACAAAGGGTTTCTTAACTCCCTTCAAAAGTTATTCATTTTAGTTGTCAAGTCTCCTGATCAAAAGACTTGGTTTGGTTTTTGGGCACCTGGTCAAAAGCTCAAAGTGTTGCTATATCTCTCTTAGAAAATAGATATTCTTGTGCCAGGGCACCTGATCAAAAACCTATAGTGGATTCCTATCAGGGTGGTAGAAGATTGGATGTACCCAAGTTTAAAGGAACCACTATAAATTCTTTGTGTCGTCTGGATTGCTCTATTGTTTATTTTTGTGTGTTGTGATTGTCTTTTGTTTATTATTTCTCTTTATACACATAGATACCACTTATTTTAATTCTGCTATAAAAACTAATCAGAGTTTTTTAAATACTCTATTCACCCCCTCTAGAGTTAAGTCAGATTTATCCCTCACTTTCATGCCTTCACTCAACGCCTGTGGACTTAGCCGCAGATCTGCTTTGCAAACTATTGGGCTTTGACAATCCATGTTTTACTCAGCACATTTTGGCATCTAGTGTTAAGTGAACTGGCTTTACTCAACGCATGTGGACTTAGACAAATTTCTATCTTTCCATCATCCTTCCTTGACATCTGGCGTTGAGTGAACTGGCTTCACTCAACACCTGCGGACTTAGATAATTTTTGTCTCTCCAACATTCTACCTTGAGACCACCTGTCACAAACTCTTAGACAACATGTCTAAAATTGTTCTAAGAACATCCTGCACATATTAAACTTGAACATACATCAAATACAATTATGCTCTTAGTATTGATGGTGATGCCTCTTCAAATCCAGGGAACACTGAGGGCAATATTTCCAATAGTATGCTTCCTTATAAAATTTAACTCACCGGAAGACCCCGCAGACATATAATATTGTCAAGATATTTAGCCGCTGCTTGAAATAGGATTAGCATACAAGGTATATAAATATGTGCAATATCTGAATTCCAATCTCAAGTGGAGCAAATTGATTTGAGTCTAAGTATCTTATATTACAATTAGATCTGGACTGAAATTAGAAGCCAAACAATTGTGTATATGATGATCTAAATAAATCAAATCTATATTAATTAAGCATTGAAATTTACCTCTGGTAAGATCTGTTTGTGATGTATGGAAACAATAAAATGGAGATTCACGATCAAATAGTGAATGAATTCAATGGATTCCTCTGTTCTTAACCTCTTAAGATAAAATCTGTGAGGCTAACCTTATGACGATGAAGATGTGATTCACTTTCCCTTCAAGGCCAAGTGGAAATAAATCTGGATCAACACTGAAGATGGTGGCTGTAAAATAGCCATATTTGAGCTCAAAATTTTCTCCCTTTAGGTTTGGGCTTGAGTGATGAAGTGGCTTCATGCAGGGACCTCGTTATTCTCCTGGATCTCTTCTCCAAAGACTATATGGAGAAGGGGATGAATTGTCTAGGGCAGATCCAGCCGTGATCCTTGATCTGGAAGCCGACGATCTAGGCGGAGGAATGACAGAATGAGCGGCGGTTTCATAAAAAAGCGGATGAGAGACCCTGATTGCTTCAGCCCTTGTTCATCGTGGCTTGGAATAAAATTAAAGAGGTTTAAAAACAGGGCTCTAATAGGACAAACCATCAAATTCTGGAGTTACTAAAATTAATGGATATAATTAATTCCATTAACCTCCAAAATTCAATGAAAATTAATTCCCACAAACAATTAATTAAATTCACAATTAAGCCAGAATTTGTGTCAAGGGTGAGACCATGTTCGCAATTGAATTAATGAGACGGTCTAGCCAACTTATCACATGCTTCAGCTGTTCGTGCGACTGAATTAACGCACGCTCGTAGGAGTCTGAATAGACTCAAAACTCGCGTACGATTTCACCGGGACGTCCTGATGAGTCAAGTTCACCTAACGGAAAATTTTCAACATTCTACCACATGAACTTGTGCTCATCATAATTTATGACATTTTGATAAAATCTTCACTAAACTTAAGGGTACCAATTAGCGAACGTTGTATTGAGTCTGTTCACACATCATTCCGGCACAACCAAATCACTCTAAACCATGGAGACAACCGCATCATTATGCGACACGGGACCTTCCATGGTCACAGCAGCTTACGGACTCAATTGACATGGAAAAAAGCGTGGTTATATTAAAACATAGAACAACATACTGAAAATGTGCACATGATGGTTGTTCTAATTTGGTGGTCAATCAAGCTTCTCAAATGAATGCACTAAAACGTGTTGTAAGAAGTTCTTAAGTGTTCAAAAGAACAAATATGTCTAACCTTAAGGTTTTGAAATTCATGTGTCAAAAAGACATATCACAGGTCATAATTCAAATGAAGTGCCCTAGGCCTTATGCTCTTACTGACACATGTCATGAGACTTTGTATGAAGTATAGCATGTCACATAAAACCTACAAATATCGAAACTTAATGATATTCATGAATGAATATTATTCAATTTGTAATGAATTGAATAAAGTGCAATGCAAATGACAAATAACTGAATTGGAGCTTCATGTAGCCTCCCACTAATCTAGTACATCAAACGACTCTTTAAGCCCCATATTAATAACATGCTTTTGAAATACATTAGGGCAAAGTTTTTTAGTAAGTGGATCGACTAACATGTCATCTATCCCTAAATGCTCCACCAAAATATCACCCTTCTTGACCAATTCGTCAATAGTCAAGAATTTAATTTTCATATGCTTAGATCATGTGATACTTTTATTGTTCATTGAGAAGATAACTGCATAAATATTATCATAATATAGTCGTATGGGTCCAGCTACAGAATCAATGACCTTCAACTTCGTAATGAAGTTCTTAAGCTACAATGCATGAGTAAAAGCTCCAAAAAGAGTGGCAAACTTTGCACGCATTGTGGATGAAGTGATGAATGTCTATTTGACACTCTTCTACGAAATGACCCCACCAGCAAACTTAAAAATATAACTTGAAGTAGATTTTCTATCATCTTCACACCCGGCAAAATCAGAATCTGTATACCCCACTAACTCAAGGTTTTGAACTTTATTGTAGACCAACTTAACATCCATAGTTCCCTTCAAATACCATAAGAATTTCTCGTCAACCACCCAATGATCAGGTCCTAGGTTTGATTGAAATCTACCTTAAAGTGCTACTGCGAAGACAATGTTTGGTCTGGCACATACTTGGGCATATATTAAGCTGTCTACCGCACTAGCGTAAGGTATATTCTTCATGCACTCTCTCTATATCGTTCCTGGAGCATTGTGGTAAGCTAAGCTTATCACCCTTAAGCACAGGTATGTCACCATGCTTACAATCAAGCATGTTGAATCTATCAATTACACGCATGATGTAGGCTTTCTGAGAGTGTTAACGTATGGTGAGATCGATCCCTAATGACCTCAATTCCTAGGACAAAGGATGCCTCTCCAAGATCTTTCATATCAAAATATTTTGACAAAAATTACTTAGATTCACAAAACAATGCCAAATCACTACTCGCAAGCAAGATATCATCTACATAAAGAATTAAGAAGACGAATCTGCTCTCACTGATCTTGAGATATATACAACGGTCTACCATATTTTTTACAAAACTAAAAGAAGTAACTACCTCATCAAATTTCAGATACCATTGTCTAGAAGCTTGCTTCAAACCATATAAGTATTTGTTAATTTTACATACAAGTAGGTCGGAATGACCAGACTTGAATCCCTCAGGCTGCACCACATAGACCTCTTTGGCAAGATTGTCATTCAAGAATGCGGTCTTCATATCCATCTGGTGTAGCTCCAAATCATCATGAGCTATTAATGTTATTATCACTCTGAAAGAGTTTTTAGAGGAAACAGGAGAAAAGGTATCATGATATTCGATTCCTTCTTTCTGTGTAAATCTCTTGGCTACCAGTCTGGCCTTAAACTGCTCGACCTTTTCTTTAGAGTCTTTCTTGGTCTTAAACACCCATTTAGAACCAATGGGCTTATAGCATTTGGGTAACTCAACCAACTCCCAAACCTTATTTAGCTTCATAAACTTTATCTCATCTTTCATCGCATGCCACCACAGATCAGTTTGAGGTCCATACATAGTTTCATTAAATGTCATTGGTTCAACCACTTGACCAATGTCATAATCACTCTCTCCTGAATAGACTTCATAGTCCGATGAAATTGTAGGCCTTCTTTGCCTAATGGATCTCTTAGCGGGTGGATGAACCTCCCGAACATAAGGAGGAACCTTAACTGGAATCGGTAGTAAGATCGCTTCAGCATCTTCCACTTGTTCCATCACAGGTTCAAGCACCACAAGATCTCCTACCATGGGCATAGATAAATTAATGAGCACAACTTTCTCGACTTCACTAATAGGGAGAGATTAACTAGGTTCGTTAGCGACATCCATTTTAAAAATTTAGCTGTTTGTGACTCCATAATTCTGGGTCCTCCTAAGGGGGAATAGAACTTAAATCCCATGGAGTGATTTAGGTAGCTTATGAAATAACAACGACAATACCTAGGGACAATCTTACTTTCTTATGGGTTGTACAAACAGACTTTTACAGGGCAATCCCAAACATGCAAATGATTAAGGCTGGGTTGTCGACCAGTCCACAACTGAAAAGGAGTTTTAGGTACTGACTTAGCCAGACTCTGTTAAAGATGTATACTACAGTTTTAAGAGCCTCACCCTATAAAAAATTAGGAAGGTTTGTTCTATTCATCATGCTTCTCATCATTTCCTTAAGGGTGCAGTTACGCCTTTGAGCAACACCATTTTGCTCAGAACTACCCGACATAGAGTACTGGGCAATAATGTCGCAACTCTCCAAGTATCTGGCAAACGGACCTTTATGTTGCCCGAAGGCATCATGTCTAAAAAACTACTAACCTCCTTTGTCAGACCTAATAATCTTGATGACTTTCTAATTTGTGTCTCAACTTCAGTCTTGAAAGTCTTAAACTTTTCAAGAGATTCAAACTTCTCCTTAATTAAGTACAAATAACCAAAATGGGAGTAGTCATCGATGAATATAATAAAAATGATATTCCTACAAAGGGTAGTGGAATAAGGGCCGCTGATGTCCGTATGAATAACCTCTAATAAGCTTGAACTATGAGTTGAGCTTTTCTTCTTAATCTTGGTCATTTTACCTCTACAGCAGTCCACACATGTCTCTAGGTCACTGAATTGTAGAGTAGGAAGAATATTTTTCTTAATTAATCTTTTTACTCTTTACCTAGAGATATGACTTAACCTTTTATGTCATAGCATGGAGGAGTGTTCCTTAATGAGAGATCTTTTACTTTAATATTTTCTACATTGTATGAGGTGGCATAATTATTAATAGGTGTAATACATATTCTATATAAACCGTTAGATAGAGAGCATTGGTCAATGAATCGTGATTCATGAAAAAGCTTAATTAAACTACAAGAAATATGAAAGCAATAATTAAGTATATCTAATGCAGAAATAAAAATCAAGTTCCTTCTAAATGAAGGAATAAAAAATATGTCTTTTAATAAAAGTTCATATCTTGAATCAAGGACTAAACAAATGTCTCTGATGAACTCCACCTCCACCTCAGCATTATTGTCAACCATGAGTCTGCACTCACTCTTGCTTGGCCTCCTCCTTTTGATGAACCCTTGTAGCGTATAAGCAACATGATTAGTTGCTCCACTATCGAGACACCAAGAACTTAATGGGGCTTCAATTAAATTGGATTCACAAAGGACAAAAGCTAAAGGGTTACCTTTAGGTGCAAATCCACACTTCTCCATCCAAGCCTTAAACTTGAGGCACTCGTGCTTCACATGCCCCTTCTTCTTACAAAAGAAGCACCTAAGAGGCTTCTTTCCACCAGTGTCCTTGCTCCCTGAAGTTTGTCCATCCTGAGCCTTAAAAGGAGCTTTAAACTTCTTTTTCTTCTTAAACCGGGATTTGACTATGAGCAAAACAGTGTTTGTCTTCTCTTTCTTCTGTTTCTCCTCCTCAACAACATAGCGAGTGATGAGATCATTTATATTCCATGCCTTATACTGGGAACTGTAGGTAGTCTTTAGAATGCTAAACCCCGCATGAAGAGTATTTAGTGTCTGATGCACTATCAAGGCTTCTGGGAGAGTAATCTTCATCTCCTGCAGCTTGGTCTAGTAATAGACCATCTTCAATATATAATCGTGAACTCCGCCTCCACCCGAATACCTCATGGAAAAGAGGTCCTGAATTAGAGTTCTAATCTCAGCATTGGAAGAAACCTTATATCTCTGCCCAACGATAGTCAGAAAATCCCTAGCGACGGTCGTGTCTGAAAGACCACTTAGCAGGTGCTCCAAAATGGAACGCTTAATAGTCAACAAGCAGATTTGTTCGACTTGTTCCATGCACCATAATGATTCTTCTCAGCTTGAGTGTTGGTCATTGTGAGAGCCACAAGCTGGTTGGTACTCATGCCATCTCAATATCTGTCATCTCAAGATAAAACATGATGTAGGACTTCCACTTCTTAAAATTCGATCCAGTGAGTTTCTCAATGGTCGTCATATTAGTATGCACTGTAAAGGTGACTGTATAGAGAGAAAAAAATAGTGAAAAATACAGCAAAAATGGCTATAAACCCCTAAATAGCACACTAGGTAGAGAATCCAGATGCATCAATGCACAACTCCTTTGGGCAGATTACGCGCCACACAATTAGTAATTCTCCACACAAGAACGAGCAACACTTACGTTTAAGCATTTCGTAGATCAACCACATTTGGGCGAGTAGATTACTAGAGTCCTACACTACCGTCCAAATGTTCGTGTGTGTCCCTCTGAACTTATTGCACAAGCACCACCTTTAGGTGAAAGATTGCGCGCTAGTCTCATAGATCTCCCTAAAACATGTGAAACCGTAATCTCACAAACTGACTTGAAATGGTCATTTTTGCGGATACAATTCCTATCAATCTATGAGACCCTTTCACACCGGGATATCTAAATATTGCCCTAAAATAATGTCGTGTTTCTTAGCTTAATGACGTGTGTGAGCTTAATCGTTTAAAGAAAACACGAAACCTTTGTCAGGAATTGATTAATGAAAGCACTTTTAATTGCAATCCCAAATTTTATTTCTCTCTAAATAACTTAACGAGTTTTTATATTGTGTTTTGTAAACAAATTAATTAGAAAAATATTTTTTTTCCAAAATTATGAAGGACACTAATAGGCTTAAGTTAACCAACCTTTGATACCAACTGTTAATGAAATACAGGGATACACATCGCTACGGTGAATTAATATTACCGAAAAAATCTACTGAATGCAATGACGTATAATCCTATAGGATCATTTTACCCAAACACAACTAGTCTCTAACTGGAGTTTATACAGAATTTATTTTTCTAAATTTAAGAACACACAATGAAGTGAGCTAGAACAAACGGTAATTGTAGTGTGGAAATTAATTTATACCGCTCTTTGATTCTTGCTCGTTCCTCATTATTGCGGATATCTTCAAAAGTTGTGATGTATGCTTCCTTATAAAATTTTCCGCACCGAAAGACCCCGCATACATACAATGTTGTCAAGATATTTAGCCTCTGCTTGAAATAGGATTAGCATACAAGGTATATAAATATGTGCAATATCTGAATTCCAATCTCAAGTGGAGCAAATTGAATTGAGTCTAAGTATCTGATATTATAGTTAGATTTGGACTGAAAATGGAAGCCAAACAATCATGTATATGATGATCTAAATAAATCATTTCTATATTAATTAAGCGTTGAAATTTACCATTGGCAAGATATGGCTGTGATTTATGGCAACAGCAAAATGGAGATTCACGATCAAACCATGAATGAATTCAATGAATTCCTCGGTTATTCACCTCTTAAGACAAAATCTGTGAGGCTAACCTTATGATGATGAAGTCGTGATTCACTTTCCCTTCAAGAACAAATGGAAATAAATCTGGATCAGCACTGAATATGGTGGCTACGAAACACCTAGATTTGAGCTCAAGATTTTCTCCCTTCAGGTTCGGGATTGAGCGATGAAGTGACTTTATTCAAAGACCTTGTTCTTCTCCTAAATCTCTTCTCCAAAGACTGTATGGAGAAGGGGATGAACTACCTAGGGCAGAGCCTACCATGATTTTTGAAATTTGTGAAGTGGAAGTGGGTGATGGACAGGCCGGGCGGTCTAAGCGGCCTGTGCGGACTGAGTCTGCGGTCTGGGCAGACTCCTGGTGCGGCCTGGTGACCTTGGCTGGCCTGGCTGTTGAAGAGCAGCTTGAGCGGCCTGAGCGGTCTGAGTCCGCGGCCTGGGTGGACTGCAGGTTGCGACCTGGGTGTTGGCTGTCTTGGTGGCTTGGCTGTTTGAGTAGCGGCTTGAGCGGCCTGGTACGCGGCTTTGTTGGGTCTGTTGTGCGGCCTGGTTGGCCTATGGCCAAGGATGTCGGGCTTCTGGCGAAACGGACTGAGCGGACTGCATTTTGTGGGTTGTAGGCAGTGCTCTGTTCAGCAGCCTTGTGTGTTGCAAGCTTATGATAACCAGCGGGTTGTGTGCCTTATCCGAGGGAGGCTTGCAGACTGATGTTTGTGGTGTCCGTTGTGGTGGACTGGCCTTGGAGATTGGTTGTGGCCCTTGCCGAGCTCTTGTAGTACAGCAGGTGTTAGCTGTTGTGGAGGACTGCGCAGACTGATGTCGGAGTCCGGCAGTTGGCCAGTTGTTTGGGCAGCTGTGCGTGTAGTATTGGCGGACTGGGCTTTGTCCGCCGAGCTCACGTTAGGCCTTTGGTGATTTACTGGACTTGGTCACATTCTGTGACAAGTCCAGTTTATGTCCGCAGTATCCGCCAACTCCGTTGTTGACCGGGCGGACTGCCTTTGGTCGTGTACTTGTGGCAGATGGAGGCTTTGCTCTTGTGCTGTGCGGACTGCCTCGAGTTTGTGCGGACTGTCACTGAAGGAGTTGTGGCTATCCATGTGTTGATGTGTGCGGACTGTGCGTACTGTCCTTGTCTGCATAGTTTGGGCGGTCTGGTACAAGGCCGCATAGTAGTGAACATCGGTGCCTTGCTCCTAGCGGTTTTCTTGGAATCCGGCTAAGTCTTTGCGGACTCAGCGGGCGGATGTTTTGCTAGTGCGCGGGCTGGGGTGGTGATTCTATTCACTAGGGTGGTGACCCCACTCCTCACCTCGCCTATAAATAGAACCCCCCCCCCCCCCCCCCCCTCGGCATGTATACAGTAACTGAGTGAACAGTAAATGTGGCTTGGTCGATTGCAGCGGTCTGAATTTCTCTGTCCGCTTGGGTTGAGTAGAGCTGACGTTTTGCTGTATGCTGTTCGCGCGGCTAGCTTCAAGGAGCTAGGAGTTTGGCTTTGACTTCGGTCAAGTACTTGGAAGTGTGCGGTCTTTGCGGTCTCAGCTGGTCGCTTCTGCGGCTTATCAGTGGTTCTCTGCTTCAGCTTATTCAAGTTCCAATAACCTGTCCGCCAGTCTCAGGCAGGAAGGCAGTCTGTTCATCAGTTCCTCAGCAGGCAGTGAATAACGGTGTGTCCGCACAACCTCACGGTCTCAGGCAGACTCCGTGTTCTATTCGGCGTGTTGCAGCAGTTCAGGCGGCTTCAGCGATCTTGGCGGACTGAGCGGTCTCGGCGGTTTCAATTGTTGTCTGCTCGGGTTGTTTTTTGAGCTTTCTGTTTGTAGCTTTTGTACTAGTGAAATCATGTCTCGCTACATATACCTCGTCTTGTAAATAAGTAGCTTAACCAACGGTTATTGCAATGGAAGTAAGCTATGCAAGAGGTCTTGGTATTGAACTCTTGACGTCGACTAACTTTATGAAGTGGAAGTCGTGCATGAAGAGTTACCTTCTGGGTGAGGAGCTATGGGAGGTCGTCGGTGGTGACGACAGACAGGAAGTGACTGCTGCATTTGGTACTGCTGAGCAGGTAAGGCTCTGGAGAAAAACAAATGCTAAGGCGGAGTTTGTTCTCAAGAGGGCTGTGTCACCAGAACTATTTGATCACATCATTGGATGTGAGTCTGCTGCAGATATTTGTGTAACACCCCTAAACTCAAAAGAGCGACGGGTGACGAATCTATACCAAATTTAGAATTTGGCAGGGGTACACGGCCTGGGACACGGGCGTGTCCTAGGGCGTGTCGGGGTAGTTCAAAGAACTGGCTAAACGTCAAGGCAGAAATCTGCGTTCGACGATCGGGTCAGCATTCTGGGTTCGACGATCGTCGAGCAGCGCTCGACGATCTGGTCAAAATGCTGCGGTCGACGATCGGGCCGTGTGTTTGTCGAACAGGCAATTTTCTGGGTTCGACGATTTTGGCGCGTTCGACGATTTGGCCAGAGAAGCTCTGTTCGACGATTCTGGCAGCGGTCGACGATCTTGGTTCGACGATCGTCGAGCGTGGGGCTTTGTGGCGTGATTAGCTCTGTCGACACGGAATGTCGACACACGGGATTGGCGGGAGTTGACTAAATGTCCTGACACCATTTATTGGTCGCGGACGTGTCTTGCTCCGGATTGGTGAACCATGTTGTGGTTAACCTCATTCGTCCAGGTCAGACCTAGATCTTATCCGTGCATCTCTTTTTGTGGGATCTGACGGCGGCGGTTATTCCCGAAAGGGTTATACCCGAGAGATGGTTTCAAAACCATTATTTTCCTGCTGTGAGTTCTCTGTCTAAATCCTAGAGAGAGGGGAGAGCAAAGGAGGAAGAAGAAGCTTAGATCCAGTCATTGGAGGAGTTTTAGAGCTCCAAATCGCGAGCCGACTTCGGATCTATGAAGGTAAAGAGAGTGCGGTGCTTTTCATCCGCTTACATTTCCATGGCGCCAAGGAAGAATGCTAGGGTAACGATTCTCTACTTGAGCATGTGAAGCTCTCCTTCTTTTGTATAGGAAGACCGCTCTCGCGAGTTTGCGGTGAGTTTGAGGCGTTCCTTCGGGTAGATATGAATAGTCCCTGTTGTGTAGAGTCCGTAAATGAGAACGGATATAGGCATGATGTGTGAAGCCTATTCGGACATGTTGGTCTGGATCGGTGATGTTGCATTGCATAAATGTCGGAGAAGACTCCGTGCGAATGTTTGTTTTTCGGGTTTTCTACGTGGTAGATTGAAATAGGGAGCCTTGGGGATTAACCCTAAGGTGCACCCGGAAAATTGGGCGGATGCGTGATCTTGCAAACATGATGGCCTGGAAGCCAACTTGAATATAACCGGGTTATGTGAAGTTTGTGATGGAAACGGGACTCGGGAGAAGTTTGACCCGCGTAGATGGCTTAAATTGTCGTTGCGATGTGAGCACGGGTTAGGCGGAACCGTACCCGATCTATGTCGTTCGGTTAGAGTCGTTGGCATAGATGAGGGTCTCCGACGGTCGATGGCTTAAATTGACGTGACCCATGCCAGGAAGACAAAATGCTCATGTTTGGCAGTCAAAGTGGCGGTGGTGTGATCGGAATGTCTATGGCTTAAATTGACGTGACATTGGCCGGTTCACTGAGAATGTGCCCTGAGTGCACGGGGCGTGTGCCCGTGCGTACCAACTCCTGTGATGTAATGTATATATTTATATACTGCTTGGTTATGCTAATAAACTGCAGGGAAGGAGCATCGTCGCCCCGAATTGGGGGCGGGATCGTTATAATTAGGTCAGCATTGCTGACCGTTGCTTTTGTTTGCCACCATGCGGTGGTTTATTGCTTGCAGGTGTTGCTGGACCAAGCGGTCAATAGCGGGCTAAAGCCCAAATTGCGAAGCCGGACCTCGAAGGCCTAATTGGAGTGTTTACTTGCTTTTGTTCATGTATGACCGGTCTGCGTGCCGTGGTATGGAAAACATGTAATTTTGAGTAAACCATTTGTAAGGCCTTAAGGCCAGTACTGTGTATGCACTTCATTCCTATTTGGCTTGTTAGTGGACATTCATGCTTTTGTGCTGGGTTCTTAATTGCAACTTATAAACTGTTTCCGCTAGAATGCTCTGTGTAGGACGTTATGATTGGTTGGATGGTTTCCATTGAGTAACCACCCGGTCTGTCTCTGGTATATGGCGTCGGGCCCCGGCAGGACCTACTGCTATATGCTATGCGACGGATAGGGGGTGTTACAATTTGGACAATCATTGATGAGTTGTTCAATAGGAAGAATGTGGTTAGACTTCAGTTTCTGGAGAATGATTTGGCGAGGACAACTCAAGAAGACCTAACCATCTCTAAATTCTTTCTGAAGATGAAGAGCTTGTGTGCTGAGCTGTAAGCGATTGATCCTGATGAGCCTATCTCGGAGGCTAAGTTGAAAAGGCACATAATCTGCGGCTTGCGGAAGGAGTATGTTGCCTTTGTTACATCAGTTCAAGGCTGGGCCACTCAGCCATCTCTGCTGGAGCTTGAGAACCTGCTTGCTTCGTAGGAATGCTTGGCCAGACAGATGGTTAGTGTTACTGTTTCTGAGGAGAGCAGTGGAGCACTCTTCACGAGCAAGCGGAAGAAGAGATGGGAAGGGAAGAAGAAGCAATTCGTTGCTGAGAATGAGCCTTCAACTTCTTATCAGGCAGAGAGGAGCACTGCTCCTAAGAAGGACTGGAAGAAGAACCTGAAGTGTTATAGGTGTCATCAGCGAGGACACTTCAAGCGAGACTGCAAGGTCAAGCTGCAGCCTGGGCATGCTGTAGACAAGGAGGAAGCTTGCTCTAAGAGTGAGGAAGCTGGATGTGGCGGAGCTTTCATGACGGGCACTTGTGTCCGTGCCTTGTCCGTCGTGGACTTCAACGACGAATGGATCGTGGACTCTGGGTGCGGTCTTCACCTCACCAGAGACAAGTCGAAGTTCTCCTCCTTGCAAGCTTACTCAGGTAACGAAGCTATTATAACTGCTGATAACACTGTTTATGTAGTAGAGAAGGAGGGGGTTGTGTCTTTGGGTAGTGATAAGGGTTATCACGTTCTGTTTGGGCCAATAGAAGTGAAGTTCCTTCGAAACGTATCAGCGGTTAAGGCTGATGTTGCTCATGTTGGGAGAAGAGTCAAGAACTTGTTTGTTCTTGCAACTAACTCTTATGTTGATCGGATGAGAGCAAACGATAGCGCGGCTATATAGCATGAAAGGCTGGGGCATGTAGGAATGAAGAAGTTGAAAGCTATGGCAAACAGAAGCCTTGTAAGAGGCTTGCCTAAGCTATCTTCCTATGGTGACGGTCACGTTTGCACGGGATGTCAGTACGGCAAGGCTCATCACCTTCTATTTGATAAGTCACAAACGAGAAGCAAGAGACCATTGGAGTGCATCCATGGAGACTTGATGGGACCAACTGTCACTGCAAGCCTTAGTGGAAGCAGATATATGCTTGTGCTGATTGATGACTACTCAAGATACACTTGGGTATATTTCTTGAAGGAGAAGTCTGAAGCCTTCCGATTGTTTGTGGAGTTCAAGGAGTTGGTGGAGGGTCGGCTTGGCTTGCGGATTAAGAAGCTTAGAACGGACAATGGTGGTGAGTTTGTCTCCTCCGAGTTTTCTAATTTCTACAGGAAGCATGGAATCCAACGAGAGCTCACTTGTGCTCATACTCCATAACAAAATGGACTAGCGGAGCGGAAGATCCGTCATCTGATGGATACTTACAAATGCTGGCTTCATGGTAAAGACATTCCTAGGTCCTTCTGGGCAGAGGGGATGTCTTGTGCTTCTTACGTTATCAATCGGATGTCGCTTAGCCCGATCAACATGAAGACTCCCTTTGAAATGTTGCTGAAGGAGAAGCCTAGTGTGGAACACCTTCGGGTGTTCGGTTCAACTTGCTATGTGCATGTCCCGGATGCTTCACGGACAAAGCTGGATGCAAAGGCAAGGAAGCTTGTCTTTATTGGCTATGATGAGCGGAAGAAGGGATGAAAATGCATGGATCCAGCAACGAAGAAGGTTGTTGTGTCAAGAGATGTTGTCTTTGATGAACTGACGTTGTATGGAGGTGGCTCGGTTGAGCTAACTGGAAGCAAGGTTGATGAAGAACAAAAGGTGGCTGCTGAAGGTCTGGAAGAGGAGCTTATTGTTTCACCAACAGCTCCTGTTGCTTCAAGTTCTGGTGCTGAAACTTCTGGCTCAGGAAGCAGGGGGAGCATTGCTCAAAGCTTGCCTGAAGGTGGTGTTGAGCCTGAAGAAGCAACGGAGGTAGTGAGCAAGGAACAACCTCTTTGGAGATCAAAGAGGGTTGTGAAGCCACCAGCTCGGTACTGTGATGAGAATGCAGTGAGCTTTGTCTCCTGCTTCTTTGTAGGTCCTCTGGATGCGCGAGAGCATGTAAACTTCAATGAGGCCACTGGATTCAAGGAGTGGGATGATGTCATGAAGGAAGAGATTGCTGCTCTCAAGAAGAATGAAACCTGGGACCTTGTGCCCAAGGTTGATGGCATTACTCCAATGACTTGCAAGTGGGTGTATAAGTTGAAGAAGAAGGCTGATGGGAGCATTGATAGGTTCAAAGCTCATCTGGTTGCTCGAGGATTCTCACAGCAGTATGGAGAAGACTATGAGGAGACATTTAGTCCAGTTGCAAAGATGACTTCAGTTAGAGTGGTGATCGCCTTGGCTACGTGCAAGGGATGGAGGATGTGGCAGCTTGATGTAAAGAACGCCTTTCTTTACGGAGAAACTTACAAGGACATCTTCATGGATCAACCACTTGGATTTGTTTCTGAATATCATCCAGACTATGTCTGCAAGCTCAGGAAGGCTCTCTACGGGTTGAAGCAAGCTCCTAGAGCTTGGTATGGGAAGATAGCAGAGTATTTGCAATTCTGCGGTTATCTTGCTTCCAATTCGGATTCTAGCTTGTTCGTCAAGAAGAAGGGGGAGCTGAAAGTCTTGGTCCTGTTGTATGTGGATGACATAATCATCACAGGGAATTCGAAGGAGGAAGTAGCTAGGCTCAGGGTCGAACTAGCTATACGCTTCGAGATGAAAGACTTGGGAGAGCTTCATCACTTTCTCGGTCTTGAAGTGGAGAGGAAGGAGTGCGGGATTCTCATTTTCCAGAAGGGATATGCAGATCGCATTGTAAGTCGATTTGGCATGGGCAAAGGGAAGAGTTGCTCTACTCCACTGGAATATGGGCTGAAGCTTCGACGAGATGAAGGAAGGATTCTTCCTGATCCTCTGGTGTTCAGGGATCTTGTAGGGAGCTTGATTTACCTGACGATTAAAAGGCCAGACATTACTTATGTTGTTGGCCGAGTAAGTCGGTTTATGGCTGAACCAAAGAAATCTCATCTGGTGGCGGCAAAGAACATTTTGAAGTATGTCAAGTCAACTTCTGATATGGGACTCCTCTACAGTAGAGATGCGGACTTTGCTCTGCTTGGATACACGGATGCTGACTATGGTGGTGACTCGGATGATCGGAGGTCAACTTCGGGTTATATTTTCACTTGTGGTTCAGCTTGCATTTCATGGTGTAGCAAGAAGCAGGATTCTGTGTCGGTGTCTACTACAGAAGCTGAGTATAAGGCTTCGGCCTTAGCTGCTCGGGAAGCTATCTGGTTGAGGAGGCTTGTAGAGGATGTTCATGAAGAAGTGTAAGGGCCTACTTTACTCCGGGGTTACAATGAGAGTGCTCTCAAACTGGTAAATAATCCAGTGTGTCACGCAAGGACCAAGCATATTGAGATCGAGCACCACTTCATAAGGGAGAAGGTGTTGGAAGGATCTCTTCTGGTCGGGCATGTTCGGAGTGAAGATAATCTTGCTGACATCTTCACGAAGCCGCTGTCGAAGGGGCCTTTTCAGCGGTTATGTAGCTTGCTGGGCTTGACCACCACTTCTCACTTCAAGGGTGTTGAATCCCTAATAAGATTTGGGCTAGGTTCACTAAGTTAGGATCATTAACCCACAATGTGTAACGGTCCAGGCCCATCCCATGGGAACCCGCTGGCACCGCCGGCCTACCAGGGTCCAGACCCGGGCCCACCACTGGTAGTCAGCCTATCACATTCAAGCCTGCAGGCCATGCACCCCAACCCCTCTCCAGCCCACCGGCGGGTTGTTGGTGGCCGCAGCTCAATTGGTTGATGAGAGTTGAAAGAACTCCATAGTTAAGCGTGCTCGGGCTGGAGAAATTCTGGGATGGGTGACCTCCTGGGAAGTCCCCGTAGTGCAGGCTTGACTATCGAGTTTACCTCATCAAAGGGAGGCTGCGGCCACCAACAACCCGCCGGTGGGCTGGAGAGGGGTTGGGGTGCATGGCCTGCAGGCTTGAATGTGATAGGCTGACTACCAGTGGTGGGCCCGGGTCTGGACCCTGGTAGGCCGGCGGTGCCAGCGGGTTCCCATGGGATGGGCCTGGACCGTTACAAAAAGTGCAGCTCAGTTGGTGATGAGGGAGTGGTGGAAAGCTCTCTTATCAAGGTCCTGGGTTCGAGACCTAGTGGCAACAACCTACCGCGCTGATAAACAGGCCGGAGAGGGGTTGGGGTGCATGGCCTGCAGGCTTGAATGTGAAAGGCTGACTACCAGTGGTGGGCCCGGGTCTGGACCCTGGTAGGAAGGCGGTTCCAGCTGGGTCCCATGTTGATGGGCCTGGACCGTTACAAAAAAAGTGCACTTTTATTGTAACGACCCTAGCCGATCCAACGTGACAGCGTCACGGCTCCGCTCTAGGCGGCGCTACCGGGCTGCAGCCCAAGCACCCCAACCCCTCTCCATCCACTGGCGGGTTGTTGGTGGCCACAGCCTCCCTTTCATGAGGTAAACTCGATAGTCAAGCCTGCACTACGGGGACTTCCCAGGAGGTCACCTCCTGGGAAGTCCCAGTGCAGGCTACTATCCATGAAAGGGAGGCCCGCCAGTGGATGGAGAGGGGTTGGGGTGCTTGGGATGCAGCCCGGTTAGAGCGGAGCCGTGACGCTGTCACGTTGGATCGGCTTCGTTACAATAAAAGTGCAATTGTAACGCCCCTAGCCGATCCAACGTGACAGCGTCACGGCTCCGCTTTAGGCGACGCTACCGGGCTGCAGCCCAAGCACCCCAACCCCTCTCCAGCCCAGGCGGGTGTTGGTGGTCACAACCTCCCTTTGATGAGGTAAACTCGATAGTCAAGCCCACACTACGGGGACTTCCCAGGAGGTCACCCATCCCATTACTACTCCGAGCACGCTTAACTATGAGTTCTTTCAACTCTCATCACCAATTGAGCTGCAGCTGATGAAGAACTCCATAGTTAAGCGTGCTCGGGCTGGAGTAGTAATGGGATGGGTGACCTCCTGGGAAGTCCCCGTAGTGCAGGCTTGACTATCGAGTTTACCTCATGAAAGGGAGGCTGTGGCCACCAACAACCCGCCAGTGGATGGAGAGGGGTTGGGGTGCTTGGGCTGCAGCCCGGTAGCGCCGCCTAGAGCGGAGCCGTGACGCTGTCACGTTGGATCGGCTAGGGTCGTTACAATAAAAGTGCACTTTTTATTGTAACGTCCCTAGCCGATCCAACGTGACAGCGTCACGGCTCCGCTTTAGGCGACGCTACCGGGCTGCAGCCCAAGCACCCCAACCCCTCTCCAGCCCACTGGCGGGTTGTTGGTGGTCACAACCTCCCTTTGATGAGGTAAACTCGATAGTCAAGCCCACACTACGGGGACTTCCCAGGAGGTCACCCATCCCATTACTACTCCGGCCCGAGCACGCTTAACTATGGAGTTCTTTCAACTCTCATCACCAATTGAGCAGCAGCTCAATTGGATCGGCTAGGGTCGTTGCACAATGTATAGCCAGGGTCATAGTTGTGTCCTAGAGTCTAGGCCAAGTCCTTAGAGTCAACAAAACATGGATCAGCTATCAACAAGACTGCCAGAGACTCAAGACTTAGAAGCTTTCAAGACTCTGTAAAGTGAGTTCGACGTTCGTCGAACTCAGGTCGACTATTGTCGTGCTCAGTTCGACGATCTCAGAGTTAATTCTCTGAGCTGAGCTCGACGAACTACATTCTCTGATCGACGAAAACTTGGATTACAACAACACTTCAAGTTCAGGAAAGATCAAGATATCCCAAGTCCTTAGGATCAGGCTTTGGTTGACGAACTTTATTCTTTTGTCGATGAATCTTTGGACTACTACAGCATTCTGTCAAGACTATGTCTCTAGTCTCACGTCGACGAACTTAGTTCTCTGCCCAACGAATTCTGGATTATCTACTTCAACAACTTAGAACCAGAAGACTTGTGTCGACACTCAGAGTATATGTCGACACCAACTGAGTCGACTCTAGAAGAACTTGTGTCGACACACAGATCATCAGTCGACACTTTGGAAAGGTTGTGTCGACACCACACAGAAGACTTGTGTCGACACTCAGAGTATATGTCGACACCAACTGAGTTGACACTAGAAGCAACTGTGTCGACACACAGATCATCAGTCGACACTTTGGAAAGGTTGTGTCGACACCACACAGAAGACTTGTGTCAACACACAGGATATCAGTCGACACCACCTGTGTCGACACCAGGAGTAATTGTGTCGACACACAGAAAATTTGACAACTCCAGAAACTCAGCTCGACGAAACCAAATCTTAAGTCGACGAATTCTGGAGACTTTAACTTTCATTTCAGATACAACTGTGAATATTCTAAGTCCAGAATAGTTGCTGAACTCTAGTCGATGAACACAGTTATAAGCTCGATGAATTCTGTCATCAAATTCAACGATTCCAGACTTAGCATTTATTCCTTCTGTCCTTAGTCTATAGCAATAATTCTGAATGATTAATGATAAAATATTCTCTGAATATTACCGTTGGATGGTACATTAATCACGGCTTTCATCAGAATTATTGTTTTCCATTTTTCTAAGGGACAGTTGGGGAAAGAAATCAATGCAGTTTATTTTCAAGGACCGCCAGCATTGATTGCCGAAGAAGGATTCAAATTTCGAAAGGAAATTCCCTTAGGAAATATAAAAGAGATTATTCTCTCTTTCCTGATGGAGAAGAAAGCAAGAACAATCAGAGTACCAGAGCAATTGCAGGGACACAGCATATACAGACACAGAGATTTTCAGTCAGACTGTCTTCAATAGCTTCTCTGCTCCTTTCACAAAAGCTCTGATACAAAAAGAAGATCTGCTCTCAGAAGAAGAAGAACAATCATATAAAATCAAGAGTCTTCTTACTTCAACACTCAAGGACTTCCAAGGACAACAACTATCAAATCTGTCAAGAAGATCCTGCAGATAAAGGCTAAAAGCTTGAAGACCTATCACCCTGCAGCAAGGCTTCCATATTTCCCTGAACCATTCAATATCTCAGGGGGAGCCATTTGCTACCATCAATAATCCACAATTCTTCTCTCTGATTATTGACAGAGAAGACATAATCAACTCTCTCACCCCCACTATGTAAAGGGTTGTCATCTCCCTTCAAAAGTGATTCTTGGCTACAAGTCACCTGATCAAAAGACTTGGGGATTTGGTTTTTGAGCAGCTGATCAAAATCTCATTGGTGTCAGGCACCTGATCAAAAACCTGAGTGGATTCCTACTAGGGTGGTAGAAGAGTGGATGTACCCAGGTTGGGGAACCACTATAAAATTCTTGTCTCTTCTGGTTTCCCTCTTTCTTTTGTTTTCTTGATGTGGTTATGGTAGTTAGTTTCTGTGCTTTGATATTTTGATTTATTTACTACTGCACTTAGACTAATCTGCATTATCCAGCAGAGAATTTTAGAAAACTCTAAATACTCTATTCACCCCCCCCCCTCTAGAGTATTCCTGATCTAAATGCTCACTTTCAATTGTTATCAAAGCAGGTTTCTTTGGTTGTACAAGCTAACCCTTGAACCAAATATCCTTTGTTAGATCTAAATTTTATTTTTATTTTCATACTAGACTTATATACACAGCTATGGCACAAAACAAGGACTATGCAAGCACCAGACCTCCAGTTTGCAACCTAAACAGGTTTGCCATCTGGAAGGCAAGAATTAAATTATACATGAATTCTATTGGTGAGGATATATACAACTCTATTTTGACAGGTCCCCCTCAGGCTTCAACTTCTGCAACATCTACAAGCACTACTGCAGTTCCACCACCTGAGTGGACTGAAGCCCGGAAGAAGGCAAAGATAGTTGATGCCAAGGCTATAAACATACTGGCACAGACTATGTCAGATGATATTTTTCAAAAGGTGGTTGAATGCACCTCAGCCAAAGTCATCTAGGATTCACTAAATCAGATGGTGGCTGGTTCAGCTGATGAGAGAAAGGATAGGAGATCCAACCTCATATCCTTATATGAGAACTTCAAGAAAGAAGAAGCTGAATCAGTAGTTGATATGTATAACAGGTTAAGCTCAATCATCAATGAGCTAAAAACCTTGGACAAGGACATCCCCCTCACAGAGGTGAATGACAAGATCCTGATGTGCTTCCCAAGCTCATGGGATTCAAGGATCTGTCCCATCAAGGAGGCCAGAAGCCTAAATGAGATATCTACAGAATCTCTATTGGGCAAGTTAAAGTCTTATGAACAACTGATCAAGTCCAGGGAGGCAGCAGAGCAAAGTACACCTCCACCAGCCAGAAAAGAGCAAAGTATAGCTTTCAAGGCTGCTGAGGAGATAGAGACATCAACATCAAATGAAGATCTCATGAGTCTATTTGCCAGAAGATTCTACAAGATGGCAAGAAAGGACTTCAAAAGAAAGTCATCTAGGCAAGATGAAAAACCCAGGTATGATAAAACACCAACTAAAGAAGTGGTGTGTTTTGGGTGCAGGAAACCTGTGCACTTCCTCTCTGAGTGTCCAGAGAACCAGAAGAAAGAGAAGAGAAGAGAGAAAGACACCAGGAAATAGCACCAAACCTTCTTCCAGCAAACACAAGAGGAAGGAAAAGGGTTTTGTGGTTGAAACCTGGAGTGAAACTGAAGATGAATCAACATCTTCCAGCTCCAATGAAGATGAGGAAGAAGCAAGGGCTAAGGAGGTTTGCCTCATGGCAATTGATGCTTGCAGGAGCAATTCAGAAGAAGAGGAATCAGACAATGAAGAAGCTTCAGATTCAGAAGCTGATAAGGTACTATCTTCTTTTGATTACACTTCAGATTCTTTTAAAATTGAATTTAAATCAATGTGTATAGACTTAATAAATTCAGAAAAAAAGATTAAAACCCTTAGTGAAAAATTAGGAAATTTAGAAAACATTAACTCTAAAAATAATAGGTTAAAAGATGAATTATGCTTAGCTAATGAGCAAATAATATTGTTAAAAACTGAGTTTTGTGAGGCTAAACAACTTGAGGAAACTCTTAATGGAAGAAGCCTCAAGCTGATGGACATCACAAGCACTGTGAATGCCAGACTTAATGGCAAGCTAGGCTTGGGTGCTTCATCAGGTTTGCCCCCCATTCTCAGGAAGAACATCTTAATAACCCCCATAAAATTTGTCATTGCTAAGGGAAAAGAAAAGGTAATCAATAAACAAACAACAGAAAATGTTTCTAAATCAATAGGTCAGAAAACCAACAACCAGAAAACCATAGGTAACAAGGTTTAGCAGAATTCGTCGAACTTAGATCGACGAAATCTAGCCAGTTCGTCGAACCCAGATCGACGAACTCTGAACGCAAACTATAGTTATAGTTATTCGTCTAACTGCGATCGACAAACTTTGTATGGTTCGTCGAGCAGTGGTCGACGAACAAGGGGCACAGAAAATGAATATATTCATTCTCTGGGAAGAGATCTACGATCTCAACCCTATTCGTCGAACTCTGGTCGGCGAGCTCACAGAAATTCGTCGAGCCCAGAAAGACTTAACCAAAACTTTAATTATAATAGAAACTTAAATAATTCCAGGAAAGCCTTTAATCCACTAGCTGATTGGGTCATACCACCTAGGAGATATCACCCTCTAGGATATAAATCTCAACCAGAATATTCTGTTATTTCCAGCTTTTCATAGCAGGAAAACAAAGGACTCAAGGTAACCTGGGTCAAAAACATTTAACTGTTTTTCATTACAGGTGAAGAGCTGTCCAAGTGTGAATCAACCTTGGTACCTGGACAGTGGTTGCTCCAAATATATGGCAGGCAGTAAGGACATTCTATCCAACTACAAGTCCAAGCTGGGGCCAAAGGTCATCTTTGGTGACTCCAAATGTGGCCATTCAGAAGGCTATGGAGCTGTCACATTCAAGAAAGTGACATATGTCAAAGGACTGAAGCATAACCTCATCTCTATAAGTCAATTTTGTGATGAAGGTTATCAGGTACATTTTAGTTCATCTTCATGTATTATTTCTAATAAGAAAAATCAAATAGTTTTAATTGGAAATAGACAAGGCAATATATATTTAGTTGATTTTCTATCTTCCAATTCTGATATCTGTTTACTTAACTTAATTAGTAACCAGAATGATTTATGGCATAAAAGACTAGGTCATGTAAACCTGAAAAACATTGCTAGGTTATCAAAAGACAACTTTGTTAGAGGTTTACCTTCTGGTCCCTACTTGAAGGAAGGCATTTGCATGGCTTGTCAATTAGGCAAGCAAACTAAATCTAGTTTCAAATTCATTAATAAAAGTGATTCACCTAGGATTTTGTATTTGCTACACATGGATCTATTTGGACCCATTGTTGTACAAAGCCTAGGAGGGAAATCCTACACTTTGGTTATTGTAGATGACTTCTTCAGGTTCACTTGGGTATCCTTTCTGAGATCTAAGTCAGATACCTTCATGGTTCTTACAGATTTTCTCAGGACCATACAGATTGAGTTCTCTACTCATATTGCATTGATCAGAAGTGATCATGGCATAGAGTTTGAGTCTCTTCTTATGCATGAGTTCTGTGAGAAGGAAGGTATCAGGCATTGCTTCTCAGCTCTTAGAACTCTTCAATAAAATGGGGTAGCTGAAAGGAAAAATAGGACACTTATTGAAGCTGCAGGTACATTACTTGTAGATGCTTATATGCCACTATCCTTTTGGGCAGAGGCTATGAACACTGCAAACTATGTCCTGAACAGAAGCCTGATACAAAAGTTAAAGAATAGGACTCCCCATGAATTACTAAAAGGGAAGAAACCTAAAATAAACTATTTTAAAGTCTTTGGTTGTATATGTTATATTCACACAAACAACAAAAGATATATTAGAAAGTTTGAGGCAAAGGCTGAAGATGGAATTTTTCTAGGATATTCCCAAGTAAGCAAAGCCTATAGGGTTTATAACAAATCAACTCTAAAAATTGAGGAGTCTATCCATGTTACTTTTGATGAAGCTAACATGTCTTGCAAGGAGAAAGAAATTTCTACTAGAAGCAACTTGCAGGTACATCACTTGTGCGAGAGTTTGGATGGACTAAACCTTACCCAAAAGGTTCCAACTTATCCTTCTCCACAAGTCATTGAAGAAAATGAAGATGAAGGCATTGAAGGAAGTGATATTCTCCCAACAGCAAA
Organism: Platanthera guangdongensis; assembly: GCA_039583875.1. Classification (NCBI taxonomy): domain Eukaryota; kingdom Viridiplantae; phylum Streptophyta; class Magnoliopsida; order Asparagales; family Orchidaceae; genus Platanthera; species Platanthera guangdongensis. The sequence goes on from CM077163.1 coordinate 78,649,242, forward strand.
CATAATTCCACAGGAGGAATTAATTCCAAATGTTATTGTAGAACCAACTCCACCAGCTAATCTTGTCACACTTAGGGATCACCCCAGATCTCAAGTTATTGGATACATATCAGCAGGTGTACAGACAAGGCATCAACTCAACCAAGATTTGATGCATGGCTGTTTTCTCTCTCAGATTGAACCTCTATCCATCCATGATGCAAAGCAAGATCCCCACTGGATCATTGCAATGCAGGAGGAATTAAATCAGTTTGAGAGATGTAGAGTTTGGGATTTGGTTCCAAGGCCTCAAGACTACCCAGTCATTGGAACCAAATGGGTCTACAGAAACAAGCTAGATGCACGAGGAGTAATAGTGAGGAATAAAGTCAGGCTTGTTGCACAAGGATATAGGCAAGAAGAAGGAATAGATTATGACCAAACCTTTGCACCTGTTGCAAGGTTGGAAGCAATCAGAATATTCCTTGCCTATGCAGCTTACAAGAGATTCAAGGTCTATCAAATGTATGTGAAAAGTGCATTCTTGAATGGAGTACTCAAGGAAGAGGTGTATGTTGAACAACCTCAAGGTTTGTTTCTCCAACTCATCCCTCTTATGTTTACAAATTGCATAAAACTCTCTATGGTCTAAAGCAAGTTCCAAGAGCTTGGTATGAGACTCTAGCCAGCTTTCTGTTAGAGCATAAATTCATTAGAGGCATTGTAGATAGAACACTTTTTACTAGACATCATAAGGATCAAATATTGTTAGTACAAATATATGTGGATGACATAATATTTGGGTTTACTGATTCAAAATTGTGCAAGAGATTCTCTGATCTCATGCATTCTAAATTTGAAATAAGTAGCATGGGTGAGCTTTCCTACTTCCTTGGTCTTAAAGTGAAGCAGCTCCCTGATGGCATCTTCATCTCCTAAGCTAAGTATGCTAAAGAGCTTATCAAAAAGTTTGGGATGGCTGATGCCTCAGCAAATAAGACACCTATGGCTACAAATGCTGTAATTGATTCAGATACACATGGGAAACCTGTGGATCAGAAACTATATAGGGTCATTGTTGGATCCCTGTTATACCTTACAGCAAGCAGACCTGATATCATGTTTGCCACATGCCTTTGTGCTAGGTTCCAGGTGAACCCAAAAGAATCTCACATTATTTTCCTAAAAAGAATTTTGAGATATATAAAGGGTTGTCCTAGTCTAGGCCTATAGTATCCCACAGAATCAGAATTTGAGTTAACTGGATACTCAGATGCTGATTTTGCTGGATGCAGGGTGGATAGAAAAAGTACTTCAGGAACTTGCCAGTTCCTGGGTATGAGATTAGTATCCTGGTTTCGTAAGAAACAGTCATCTGTATTTACCTCAACTGCTGAGGCAGAATACATTGCAACAGGTAGTTGTTGTTCCCATATATTGTGGATACAAAATCAATTACTAGACTATGGTATCAACTTAAATAATTCAACTCTACTTTATGATAACACAAGTGATATAGCCATAGCACAGAATCCAGTCCTTCACAGTAGGACAAAGCATATAGACATTAGGCATCATTTCATAAGAGAGTGTGTAGACAAAAACAAAATTAAGTTTGTCTATATCTACACTGATTTACAAAGGGCTGATATATTCACCAAACCTCTGGATGAGAGAAATCATCTCTTCTTTATAAATCAGCTTGGAATGATCAATGGAGAAGACTTATTTTAGTTTAAGTCTGCACTCGACGAATTTGCCAAAGTTCGTTGAACGGAGCTCGACGAACTATGAAAAGTTTGTGAGATATTCGTCGAATGCAGGACGACGAACTCTCTGTAAGTGAAGTTGTTTTCGTCGAACGGAGATCGACGAATTCACTTCAGAAAACTTTCGTCGAACAGAGCTCGATGGAATGTCTTCAAATCTTCGGATAGAGCTCGATGAATTATTTGACTATTAATTATTTTGTCGATCTCAGGTCAAAGAATTTCTTAATTTTCGTGAAACGGAGTTTGTCGATTCAGATTCTGGAAAACCTTATATCTAGGTTTTTCTTCGACCTCCGTCCTGCGCTTTCTATTCTCTTGCACTTGATCGTTGTTTGTCTCTCTTGCAGGTGATTCCAATGGCTATTCCAACAGGTTCCCTAACCAGAATGAAGTTTGACACGGGCTTTGACGTCGACTTTGAATCCTTTCAACATTCAGATCCAATATTTCTGCATATACTGGAACTTCTCAAGCAACAGAAACTGAAAAATCTTATGTCAACAAGGATAAAACTGTCTGTAACTGAAATCAGAGAGTGGGTTTATACATCTACATCAGAGGAGAACACTATGATCGGAACAATTGCGGGTAACTCTGTATCTTTATCTCCCGCTGTACTTACTGAAATTTTTGGATTGGTTAATGGAGAAGAACAATTAGAAATTGATTCTGAAGAATATGAGATGATGTTGAGTTTAATGGGATATACTGGAGATAATCCCAATAAGTTGTTAAAGAAACACTTATCTGCCGAATACAAATTCTTGGCAGATATTGTAGGAAAGGTTTTGCTGGGCAAGCATACTGCCCATGACTACATTACCAGACACTAGTTTCTGCTTATGTGCGCAGTGATTAATAAAAAGGAAGTGGATTGGACTCAAATCATATTTGATTTGATAAAGAAAAGAACAACAAGAAGGAAGTATGCTTTGGAAGGATCCTAGGGATCTTCCTGAAGGAGAAGGTTGTTGAATCCCTAGTCTCACAGACCATATTCATTAATGCCAGGAAGAGGCACACATGCAGCTTGTTTGGCAGGTGGGAGAGGACCATAACTAAGCCATCCAAGGCTTCAACCTCTTCCACCCCAACTTCTGAAAGCACTAGGGCTGTCAGAGACACTCCCCATCCTACTGAAGAGATCATCCCCACATCTCCATCCCTTCCAGTAATTCAACAACCACAACAACTCCAACAACAACTTCCCCCACATCAACAACCAACACGCTATGTTCATACTTCTACTACAGTTACATCTTCTGCCACCTCTCCACCCCTAGATCTTACCAACATCCCCTCATCTCCTATTCAAGAACACCATCAATCCACTCCACCTCAATCACCTCAATCCCCCATTGATTTACCAGTTCCAACACCACCTTCATCTCCTCTTCCACCTCACTTATCCTCCATTCCAACTTTTGATCTTTTGACTTCCCCCCTCAATTCTCCTCCTCCACATCCATCCACTCAGGATGTCCCCATGACAGATGTCCCTCCTCCACCATCTCCAACATCTACCATCCCTCACAATGTCTCCACCCAACATTTTACTGAACCATCTGCTACTCCAACATTGGACCCCTCTACCATATCTTCCATCATTACTATCATCGCACCCCTCATAAAGTCAATCATAGCAAAGGCCATTATACCTCTTGCTACCTATATATCTACTCTTTCTGCTCAACTTTCTGCCTTCATTGTTGCACCCTCTTCATTCAGGGTCCTGGCTTTAGTATACACTAAAACCAGGCAAGGGGAGATGCTTATTGAAGAAGCTGCAGCACCTCCAGCAGAAGCAGAAATCTCAGCTCCAGCAGCTCCAGTAACAGTAAAAGCAGAAGCACTACTAGCAGATACAGATTTAATTCCAGAGGATGCAGATTTTATTCCTGATGACAGAGATTTAATTAATTTAATTCATTTCATTGAGGCTGACATGGACCTTGATGAGTCGGTCCCTGAAGAGATAGTTGCTGAAGACATTCTTTCTGTTTCTGAATTCATAATTAATATCACAGTAAACTTAGTTGATTTATTGAAAAGTTTTGATACTGCCTTTCTGAATTATATTCCAGCGGTACCTACTAAGCCATCCTTGGCTATTGTACCATATACTTCTCCAATTTCTCCAAAAATTGCTAAGCAACTTAGAGATAGTTTTGTTATTTCAAAGCTAGCAGTCATGCCATCTCCAGAAGAAGTTATTTTTGTTCCAAAATTTGTAATGGATGACTCACCCATACCAAATCTGGATGATTTGATTTTGGCTGATATAGAAGAAGAAAGTAAGGCAGCTGCTGAAAGCCCTATCAGAACCAGTTCTCCAGTCTCTCCTATGGCTTCTTCTCCTGGTCCTGTTGAAGTTTTTACTCAAGCTCCTGAAAAGTCAATCATTTCTGCTAAGGCTCTGAAAGCACTCAATGACCTATATGATAACCCTCAGGGATCAGATAATGATAATGATAATGATAATGATGAGGATGAGGAAGATGATTCAGATGATGAACCTAAGAGGAAGTTAGTATCAAAGAAAAGAAAAGCCCCTCCTCCTCCTGCTCCTAAGCCTAATCCAAACAATGACACTCCTTATTATATTCTCCAAAAGATAACTCCATACAAAGGGATGCCATCTTGGATGTGGTTATCCAAAAATCAGCATAAGGAAATGAAGAAAAGCAGAAGGTGCTCTCCTCCTCCAGCTCAAAGATTCAGAAAAGATCCACCTCCTCCACCTCCTCTAGCTGTTGGTGCTTCAAGCACATCTTCTCAAAGATCTGCCCTACTTCAAACATATCAAAGACACCAAGGGAGATCACATGGAAGCAGCCAGTAAAGGCAATATTCTTCAGGAAAGCAGCATCAACAGCAGTAGTAACAACATCAATAGCAGCAGCAGCAACATCAACAGCAGCAACAACATCAACAGCAGCAACAACATCAACAACATTAGCAACAATCCACTGAACATCAACCAGCTGAAGGCTCTAAAAGACCATCTTCTCCTCCTGTTCCTTTTGAAGATCCTGAAACAGCTACTACTGCTAGAATGGTCAGGTTCCAGGAAATTGTTGGCCTTTCTATGATTAACAAAGCCAAAGTTGAAGGAAAGGATCCTTATGAATATTCAACAATGTCAAAGTACAGGAAAGAGGAACTTAAAAGAATTGATAAAGCAAACAAGTTTTTCAATGTTGATGACTACATGAAGTGGCACCCAGAAGCAGTTGTCCCCAGAGCTACATCTTTGAAGATTATAGGGGCTGCTGACATGACCATGACAAAAGTGCAAGCTTCAGATCCCAAAAGAGAGATTGTGTTTACAAAGCCTGGAGAGAAGAGCAAGCAAGAAATGTTAAAGGAAAAGAAACAGAAGAAGTAAATTTTGAACTCTTTTGTTTTCTACAATTATCTATAACTGCTCTATATTCTGAACAAAGCTTATGTATATATATATATATATCTGCTGCATGTGTTATTGATTTCTGCTAGATATATGCTTTTTCCTACTTTGTTTATTTTTCAATTTTGATTTGAGTCTGTAATTAGTGACCTCACCCAAATAGAGGGAGATTGTTGGATCCCTAGTAAGATTTGGGCTAGGTTCACTAAGTTAGGATCATATGACCCACAATGTATAGTCAGGGTCATAGTTGTGACCTAGAGTCTAGGTCAAGTCCTTGGAGTCAACAACACATGAACCAGCTATCAACAAGACTGCCAGAGACTCAATACTTAGAATATTTCAAGACTCTGTAAAGTGAGTTTGACATTCGTCGAACTCAGGTCGATGATTGTCGTGCTCAGTTCGACAATCTCAAAGTTAATTCTCTGAGCTGAGCTTAACGAACTACATTCTCTAATCGACAAAAACTTGGATTACAACAACGCTTCAAGTTCAGGAAAGATCAATATATCTCAAGTCCTTAGAATCAGACTTTGGTCGACGAACTTTATTCTTTGGTCGACGAATCTTTGGACTACTACAGCATTCTGTCAAGACTATGTTCTTTAGTATCAGGTCGACGAACTTAGTTCTCTGCCCGACGAATTATGGATTATCTACTTCAACAACTTAGAACCAGAAGACATGTGTCGACACTCAGAGAATATGTCGACACCAACTGAGTCGACACTAGAAGAACTTGTGTCGACATGTAGATCATCAGTCGACACTTTGGAAAGGTTGTGTCGACACCACACAGAAGACTTGTGTCGACACTCAGAGTATATGTCGACACCAACTGAGTCGACACTAGAAGCACTTGTGTCGACACACAGATCATCAGTCGACACTTTGGAAAGTTTGTATCGACACCACACAGAAGACTTGTGTCGACATACAGGATATCAGTCGACACCACCTGTGTCGACACCAAGAGTAATTATGTCGACACACAGAATATTTGACAACTCTAGAAACTCAACTCGACGAAATCAAATCTTAATTCGACGAATTCTGGAGACTTTAACTTTCATTTCAGATACAACTGTGAATATTCTAAGTCCAGAATAGTTGCTGAACTCCAGTCAACGAACATAGTTATCAGCTCGACGAATTCTGTCATCAAGTTCGACGATTTCAGACTTAGCATTTATTCCTTCTGTCCTTAGTCTATGGCAATAATTTTTGAATGATTAATGATAAAATATTCTCTGAATACTACCGTTGGACGGTACATTAATCACGACTTTCATCAGAATTATTGTTTTCCATTTTTCCAAGAGACAGTTGGGGAAAGAAATCAATGCAGTTTATTTTCAAGGACCGCCAGCATTGATTGCCGAAGAAGGATTCAAATTTCGAAAGGAAATTCCCTCAGAAAATATAAAAGAGATTTTTCTCTCTTTCCTGATAGAGAAGAAAGCAAGAATAATCAGAGTACCAGAGCAATTGCAGAGACGCAGCATACACAGACACAGAGATTTTCAGTCAGTCTGTCTTCAACAGCTTCTCTACTCCTTTCACAAAAGCTCTGATACAAAAAGAAGATCTGCTCTCATAAGAAGAAGAACAATCATACAAAATCAAGAGTCTTCTTACTTCAACATTCCAGGACTTCCAAGGACAACAACTATCAAATCTGTCAAGAAGATCCTGTAGATAAAGGCTAAAATCTTAAAGGTCTATCACCCTACAGCAAGGCTTCCATATTTCCCTGAACCATTCAATATCTCAGGGGGGGGTCATTTGCTACCATTAATAATCCACAAGTCTTCTCTCTGATTGTTGACAGAGAATACATAATCAACTCTCTCACCCCCCACTGTGTAAAGGGTTGTAATCTCCCTTCAAAAGTGATTCCTGGTTACATGTCACCTGATCAAAATACTTGGGGATTTGGTTTTTGAGCATCTGATCAAAAGCTCATTGGTGTCAGGCACCTGATCAAAAACCTGAGTGGATTCCTACCAGGGTGGTAGAAGAGTGGATGTACCCAGGTTGGGGAACCACTATAAATTTCTTGTGTCGTCTGGTTGCCCTCTTTCTTTTGTTTTCTTGTTGTGGCTGTGGTAGTTAGTTTCTGTGCTTTGATATTTTGATTTATTTACTACTGCGCTTAGACTAATCTGCATTATCCAGCAGAGAATTTTAGAAAACTCTAAATACTATATTCACCCCCCCCCCCCCACCCCCCCTCTAGAGTATTCCTGATCTAACTGCTCACTTTCAAAGAGGGAGTGTTGAAATTTGTGAAGTGGAAGTGGGTGATGGACAGGTCGGGCGGTCTAAGTGGCTTGTGCGGACTGAGTCCGCGACCTGGGCGGAATCCTGGTACGGCATGGTGACCTTGGCTGGTTTGGCTGTTGTAGAGCAGCTTGAGCGGCCTGAGAGGTCTGAGTCTACGGCCTGGGCGGACTGCAAGTTGCGGCATGGGTGTTGGCTGTCTTGGTGGCTTGGCTGTTTGAGTAGCGGCTTGAGCGGCCTGGTATGCGGCTTTATTCGATTTGTTGTGTGGCCTGGTTGTCCTATGGCCAAGGATGTCGGGTTTCTGGCGAAACGGACAGAGTGGACTGCGTTTTGCGGGCTGTAGGAAGTGCTCTGTTCAGCGGCCTTGTGTGTTGCAAGCTTGTGCTAACCAGCGGGTTGTGTGCCTTATCCGCGGGAGGCTTGTGGACTGGAGTGTTTGTGGTATCCGCTGTGGCGGACTGGCCTTGGAGTTTGGTTGTGGCCCTTGCCGAGCTCTGGTAGTATAGCAGGTGTTAGCTGCTGTGGAGGACTGCGCGGACTGATGTCGGAGTCCGGCAGTTGGCCGGTTGTTTGGGCAGTTGTGCGTGTAGTATTGGCGGACTGGGCTTTGTCCGCCGAGCTCGCGTTAGGCCTTTGGTGATTTACTGGACTTGGTCACATTCTGTGACAAGTCCAGCTTGTGTCTGCAGTATCCGCCAAGTCCGTTGTTGACCGGGCGGACTGCCTTTGGTCGTAGACTTGTGGCGGATGGAGGCCTTGCTCTTGTGCTGTGCAGACTGCCTCGAGTTTGTGCGAATTGTCACTGAAGGAGTTGTGGTTGTCCATGTGTTGATGTGTGCTGACTGTGCAGACTGTCCTTGTCCCTATAGTGTTGGCGGTCTGGTACAAGGCCGCCCAGTAGTGAACATCAGTGCCTTGCTCCTGGCGATTTTCTTGGAATCCGGCTAAGTCTTTGCGGACTCAGCGGACGGATGTTTTGCTAGTGCACGGGCTGGGGGGGTGATTTTATTCACTAGGGTGGTGACCACACTCCTCACCTTGCCTATAAATAGAATACCCCCCCCCCCCCCGGCATGTTTACAGTAACTGAGTGAACAGTAAGTGGGGCTTGGTTGATTGCTGCGATCTGAATTTCTCTGTCCGCGATGGTTGAGTAAAGCTAACATTTTGTTGTGTGCAGGTCACGTGGCTAGCTTCAAGGAGCCAGGAGTTTGGATTTGACTTCGGTCAACTACTTGGAAGTGTGCGGTCTCTGCGGTCTCAGCTGGTCGCTTCTGCGGCTTGTCAGTGGTTCTCTGCTTCAGCTTGTTCAAGTTCCAATAACCTGTCTGCCGGTCTCGGGTGGGTAGGCGATCTGTTCATCAGTTCCTCAGCAGGCAGCGAATAATAGTGTGTCCGCCCAACCTCGCGAACTCAGGCGGACTCCGTGTTTTATTCGGCGTGTTGCAGCAGTTTGGGCGGCTTCAGCGATCTTGGTGGACTGAGCGGTCTCGGCGGTTTTAATTACTGTCCGCCCAGCTTGTTTTTTGAGCTTTCTGTTTGTAGCTTTTGTACTAGTGAAATCATGTCTCGCTATGTATACCTCGCCTTGTAAAGAAGTTAATGAACATAAGATCTGCTTGTTCTTCCATTTTTGCATGTGGTGTTAAACTTGATCTTTGGGCTTCCGCAAGATCAAAGTGTTAACTGGATAGTTCTGAGAATATTAATTTGGTTTTAGGCTATCTTGCTGACCACTTTGAGAAAATTTAACAGTGATCCTTGATATGGAAGCTGACGATCTAGGATGAGGAACGATGGGATGAACGGCGGTTTCACAAAAAGGGGAGGAGAGACCTAGATTGCTTCAGCCCTTGTCCACCGTAGCTTGGAATAAAATTACAGGGGTTTAAAAATAGGGCTCTAATAGAACAAGCCATCAGATTCTGGAGTTACTAAAATTAATGGATATAATTAATTCCATTAACCTCCAAAATTCAATGAAAATTAATTCCCCAAACAATTAATTAAATTCACAATTAAGCCAGAATTTATGTCAAGGGTGAGACCGAGTTTGCGATGGAATTTACGAGACGGTCTAGCCAACCTATCACATGCTTTGGCCGTTCACACGACTGAATTAACGCACGCTCGTACAAGTCCGAATAGACTCACAACTCGCATACAATTTCACAGGGATGTCCCGATGAGTCAAATACACTTAACGGAATATTTCCAACAATCAAAGCACATTTGTTCCGATAAAATTGGTCAAAAACATCATTGTCATATAATGATACTTTTGGTATGATAAATGTTGTAATGCCCTGAAACTCAAAAGAGGGACTGGTAGCGTTTTGAGCCAAGTTTGGAACTTGGTAGGGGTCACACGGCCTGGGACACGGGCGTGTCCCAGGGCCGTGTCGTGATCGGGTTCGACGATGGCCGTGTGGTCGACGAAATTGCAGTCGACGATCGTCGAACAGCGAACACGGCCTGAGACACGGGCGTGTCCCAGGCCGTGTCCTACTCGGGTGGCTAGCCGTGCTGTGTCGGGGGTGAAACACGGCCTGGAGCCCAGGCGTGTTCAACCTGACACGGGCGTGTCAAATTCGATACGGACGTGTCGAATACCTGTGTTCTTCTCGGGTTGGTGTTGGTCCTGTGTCGATGGAGGAACACGCCCCGCTACACGGGCATGTACTGGATGGCACGGGCGTGTCAATCCTGACACGGGCGTGTTGAAAGCCAGTGTTATTTTTGGGATGCGACGGTTTCGGCGTCGAATGAGACATATGGCCTTGGACACTGGCGTGTCACAAGACGTGTTCGGCCCAGGTTTTGGATTTTAAGTGTGAATTGTGGCCGTCCTTTTCCTTCCTTTGGGATCTTAGGGTCCTGGCTGATCCTAGCAGGGTTTAACCTGGGAATAGGGTTTAGAAACCCTCATTTCTTTTGGGTTTTCTCTTTCTAAGAGTTCTAGAGAGAGGGGAGTGCTAGGAGGAAGAAGGAGGAGAGATCCGGTCGCCGGTGGAGCTTCGGAGCCCCAAATCGCAAGCCGAGTTCGGATCTATGGAGGCGAGGACGTTGCGGTGCTTTTCATCCGCATAGATCTTCATGGCGCCAAAGAGAAATACTAGGGTAACGATTCTTATCTTGGACATGTGAAATCCTTTTTTCCCTTGCATAGGAAGCCCGCTCTCGCGAGTTTGCGGTGAGTGTGAGGTGTTCCTTCGGGTAGACATGAATAGTCCCCGTTGTTTTGCATGTAGTGTCCATATTCGAGAAATGGACATAGGCATGGTGTGTGAAGCCTACCCAGACAAGTTGGTCTGGATCAGTGATGTTGCATTGCATGAATGGCCGGAGAAGATGTAATGCCCCGAAACTCAAAGGAGAAAAGGGGGACATTTTGGGCCAGTTTGAGTTCTGGCTGCAGGCACACGGCCTGGGACACGGGCATGTCCCAGGGCGTGTCAAGCCTGTGTCGACACTAAGGCGGGAAGTCGACACTTTGGTCTCGACATTGTGTCGAGACTGGGCACACGGCCTGCGACACGGGCGTGTCGCAGGGCGTGTCGACCCGTGTCGACACTTAGCCGTGAAGTCGACACTTTGGTGTCGACAATGTGTCGAGACATGGCACACGGCCTGCGACACGGGCGTGTCGCAGGGCGTGTCAGCCCGTGTCGACACTCGTCCCGCTAAGTCGACACTTTGGTGTCGACAATGTGTCGAGACATGGCACACGGTCTGCGACACGGGCGTGTCGCAGGGCGTGTCGACTCGTGTCGACACTTAGTCACGAAGTGTCGAGACCGTGTACACGGCCTGGAGCCCAGGCGTGTCAAGGTGACACGGGTAGATACACGGGCGTGTCCTAGAACCCGTGCAGTGCTCGGGTTGAAATGGGGAAAAATCATGGGGTACACGGCCGGCTACACGGCCTTGTCAGGTGGAACACGGGCGTGTCAGCTCGAACACGGGCGTGTTCGATACCCGTGTGAGGTTCCAGGTGATCCGATTTTGACGGCGAATGAGGCACACGGCCCTGGACACGGGCGTGTGCCAGGCCGTGTTCGGTCCAGATTGGGCATTTCAGTCCCGAATCAAAGCCGTTCATTTCCTTGACTGAAGATCCAATGGCTGGGGGTTGTTCCTGAAGGGATATACCCGGGTTTTGACTTAGAAAACCCTCACTTTTTTTAAGTGATCTCTTTCTAAAGTCTTAGAGAGAGAGGAGAGCTAAGTGAAGAAGAAGGAGCTAGATCTGCCATTGGAGGAGCTTCGGAGCTCCGAATCGCAAGCCGACTCCGGATCCACGGAGGCAACGCTAGTGCGGTGATTTTCATCCGATTACTTTTCGATGGCGCCAAAGAGGAACGCAAGGGTAATGATCCTCATCTTGAGCATGAGTCGCTCTCTTTCTTAGCATAGGAAGCCCGCTCTCGCGAGTTTGCGGAGAGTTGGAGGCGTTCCTTCGGGTAGATATGTGAAGTCCCCGTTGTTTAGAGTCCGTATGCGAGAACGGACATAGGCATGATGTGTGAAGCCTACCCGGACATGTTAGTCTGGATCGGTGATGTTGCATTGCATATTGCCGGAGAAGACTCCGTGCTATTGATTGTTTTTCAGGTTTTCTACACGGTAGATTGCAGCAGGGAGCCTTGGGGACTAACCCGAAGGTGCACCCGGAAAACTGGGCGGATACGAGATCTTGCCAACTTGGTGGCTTGAGAGCCAACTTGAACATAACGGGGTTATATGACTTGTGATGGAAATGGGACTCGGTGGAAGTTTGACCCGCGCATATGGCTTAAATTGCCGTTGTGATGTGAGCACGGGTTAGATGGAACCGTACCCGTTCTATGTCGTTCGGTTAAAGAGACCTAAAGGCACGTGGCACTTACCGTTGGCATAGAGTAGGGTCTTCGGCGGTCGATGGCTTAAATTGTCGTGACCCAGGCCAGGAAGACAAATTGCTCATAGGTTTGGCCGTCCAAGTGGCGGTGGTGATTCCGGAATGTCTATGGCTTTAATTGACGTGACATCGACCGGTTCACCGAGAATGTTCCCTGAGAGCACGGGGCGGGTGGCCGTGCGAGCCAACGTCTGTGATGAAATGGCTATATGTGCTTATTGCTCGCTTATGCTAATGAAATGCAGGGAAGGAGCATCGCCGCCCCGAGTCAGGGGCGGGATCGTTATAATTTGGTCAGCATTGCTGACCGTTGCCTTATTTTGCCACCGTACGGTGCTTTGTTGCTTGCAGGTGCAGCTGGACCAAGCGGTCAATAGCGGGCTAAAGCCCTTTTTGCGAAGCCGGCCCTCGAAGGCCCAAATGGAAATGTTTATTGCTTTATTCATGTATGACCGGCCTGCGTGCCGTGGTTTGTAAATCATGTAACAGTCAAGTGAAACATTTTGTAAGGCCTTAAGGCTTGTTTTGAGTATTTTGTAATAACATTCCTGTTTTGTACTAGTGGACATTCGTGCTCTAATGCTGGGTTCTTTGTTTACAACTTTTATAAACTGCTTCCGCTAGAATGCTCTGTGTAGGACGTTGAGATTGGTTGGATGGTTTCCATAAGTAACCACCCGGTCTGTCTGTGGTATATGGCGTCGGGCCCCGGCCGGACCTACTGCTATATGCTATGCGACGGATAGGGGGTGTTACAATTTGGTATCAGACTACTGGTTTTGGTTGGGCTTAAACTGAATTCGTGGGCGAATTCTTTTTAAGGGGTGGTGAGCACATTGTGTGCGTCATCGTAATAACAGTAAAAAGAACCCATGAATGTCCACTTAGGAATGAAAATACTCGTGTTTGAGGAACCTGCGTGTTCCTATAATTGCTGTTTGCAATTTATTTGGTCGCTTAACGGTGTTTTGTACCACTATAGGTGACCAGAAGTGGTGTTGGGCCGTCAGAACGCCGAGTTTCTGAGGCTAGTAGTGCACCGGATGTTGCTCCTGCAACACCTCTGTCGGCTGAAAATATTCGATTGGTGGCTGAAGCGGTGTTGGCCGTGATTAATGCGCAGCCTGGAAGGCAAGCGCAGCAGCCCGCTCCTGTGATGGAGCAAGAACCTCTGCAAGAGGCTGAGCCGAGGAGGGTGGAGCAAGTGGTTGTAGAACCGGTAGTGCCAAGGAGGGCAACTGAGAGGCAGCTAAAGCATGTAATGAGCTTTAACCCTCCGTTATTCTCGGGGTTGGGAACCCCATCTCAGGCTGAAGACTGGCTCTCCAGGGTGAAGAGAGTCATGACAGCAACGGAGACGGAGGAGTGGCAAATGACCACCATCGCTACGTTCCTTTTGGACGGTGAAGCGAGGATGTGGTGGGAAGGATTGGAGCTGCACTTACTGAGAGGTAGGCAACTTGGTGATGTCTCGATGGAGGAGTTCTCGAGATTATTTTTGGCTAGATACCTCCCGTCGACGCAGAAGATAGCGTTGGAGAATGAGTTCCTGAAGTTGGTACAGGGTGAGAGAAGTGTGGATGAATATCTCCACGAGTTTACTCGGTTAAGTCAATATGCTAGCTCCACCATCGTGGATGAGGAGCGCAAGACTAATCGCTTCTATGAAGGCTTGAGGGATGAGTTGAGACTACCACTGTCGGGGCCGATGACGCGGGGTTTCTTAACCTTGGTCAATACTGCCCGGTCCTTGGAGAAGGACATGAAGAACGTACAAGAAAAGAAAAGCTTGGGTGAGAAGAAATCTGAATTTAAAGTGCCGACTAATTCAAAGATCGGCTATCGGAGGGCTTTCAAGAAGCATAGGACTTCGGGTCCAGCTCCTTCTAGTGCTTCTGGGGAGACTATGAGTCGGACCCCGGGCGCGTGTTTTACATGCGGAAAGACGAGGCACTTTGCCCGTGACTGTTGGAGCGGACGTCCTAAGTCCGAGAGGAAGCCGGGAGCTACATATGAAGAGAAGGGAAAGGCGGTGGAGTCGACCGCATCCCACTATGCTCCGGCCCAACCAAGGGTCTATAATCTTGGCCAACAGGAGGCCATCAAACAAGCTGATGTGGTGACAGGTACGGTTTATTTATAGCAAGTCAATTTATTTAAATACTTGTTATGCACATGTTACCTTACCACTACTTGTTTAGGATTTGTATTGATTTGTGAAAATCCGGCACGAGCACTCTTCGATATGGGAGCCTCACACTCCTTCTTGTCCGAAGGATTTATATCACGCATCGGAGTCCCTTCTTCGATGGCGAAGGATAAGTTGGATGTGTTGTTGCCCAATGGGTGTTCGATGCGAGCGGATAGGATCTGCGATGTTAAAGTTCGTATTGGGGAGAAGGAGTTCGACCTGCAGGCGTCTTTACTTCCGTTAGCGGAGTTCGACGTCATTTTTGGCATGGACTGGCTCTCGGAGCAGCAGGCCCATATAGATTGTGGTAGCAAGGAAGTCAAGCTGGGAGCGAGTCGTGAGACGACTTTTACGGGCTTAAAGGGGTCGAGCAAGACGTTGATGTCTGCTCTTCAGGTGGTGAAGGCGGTTCGTGCTGGAGCAGAACTGTTCTTTACACTAGTGGAGGTTGCAAAGCCGAAGCCCGCGTTGGATTGTATTTCAGTGGTATCGGAATACCCTGATGTGTTCCCCGCAGATCTTCCTGGAGCCCCGCAGATCTTCCTGGAGCCCCGCCTCAGCGGGAGATCGATTTTACGATCGAGCTAGTGCCAGGTGCAAAGCCTGTGTCACGATCTCTGTATCGGCTAGCGCCTAAGGAAATGGCGGAGCTGAAAGTTCAACTGCAAGAGTTGTTGGAGCAAGGGTATGTGCGCCCGAGTTCTTCGCCTTGGAGCGCACCGGTCCTCTTTGTTAAGAAGAAGGATGGAAGCTTGAGGCTATGTATTGATTATCGGGAGCTAAACAAGCTGACTGAGAAGAACAAGTACCCGATTCCCCGGATTGATGATCTCTTTGATCAGTTAGTCGGGTCGACGGTGTACTCGAAGTTAGATCTCAAGGCTGGGTACTATCAGCTGCGAATAAGGGAGAGTGATATCCCGAAGACAGCGTTTAGTACGAGGTACGGGCATTATGAGTTTACGGTCATGCCGTTTGGGCTGACTAATGCGCCGTCAGTGTTCATGGATTTGATGAACAGGACGTTCAGGGAGTACTTGGACCATTTCGTGATCGTCTTCATCGACGATATTTTGGTGTACTCGCAAGGTGAGGAAGATCACTTCAAGCATCTTCATTTGGTGTTGGAGACACTCAGGAGAAATCAGTTGTATGCCAAGTTCTCGAAGTGCGAGTTCTGGCTATCCTCAGTGGCGTTCCTCGGGCATATAGTGAGTGGAGAGGGTATTGCTGTGGATCCGGCGAAGATTGTTGCGATACGGGAGTGGCCTGAGCTTGCTACGGTAGCAGAAGTCCGGAGCTTTTTGGGGCTTGCCGGCTATTATAGGCGCTTCGTAGAGAACTTCTCACGGATAGCGTTACCTCTCACTACTTTGACGAGGAAGGAGCATAAGTTCGTTTGGACGACGGAGTGCGCGCGAGCTTTTGAGGAACTGAAGTGTCGGTTGACCACGGCGCCTGTGCTGAGTTCGCCATGTGGAACCGAAGGCTA
The DNA here is from genome assembly GCA_039583875.1 of Platanthera guangdongensis. Taxonomy (NCBI): domain Eukaryota; kingdom Viridiplantae; phylum Streptophyta; class Magnoliopsida; order Asparagales; family Orchidaceae; genus Platanthera; species Platanthera guangdongensis. The sequence goes on from CM077163.1 coordinate 78,665,274, forward strand.
TGAGATATATAGTGATGCTTCGGGCAGCGGTTTGGGTTGCGTGCTACTGCAGTACGGAAGCGTGATAGCTTATGGCTCGAGACAGCTAAAAGTGCACGAGAGGAATTATCCAGTCCATGACTTGGAGTTAGCGGCCGTGATTTTTGCCTTGAAGCTGTGGAGACACTATTTGTACGGTGTGAAGATTGATATCTACACCGATCACAAGAGCCTAAAGTATCTAATTGATCATAAGGATCTGAATATGCGGCAGCGTAGGTGGATGGAGTTCCTGAGGGACTATACATTCAAGATCCACTACGTGCCTGGTAAAGGGAATGCGGTTGCGGACGCGTTGAGTCGCCGAGCCCCAGCTCAAGCCAATTGGCTATCGGTGCATGATGAGCGGTTGGTGCGAGAGTTGGAGGCGTTGGAGATTGTTTGCGTTGATAGACAATCTAGTGTTGAAGCAGTTCTGAATTGGACTGAAGTCCAATATGACCTGGCTGATCATATTCGGCGGGCTTTGGATATGGATGCTCATATGAAGCAGTTCATGGTAGAGGCTCTGGATGGGTCAAATTCCCAATTCGTCGTGGAGGACGGGTTGCTTTGGAAAGACGGTCGTTTGTGCGTCCCAAGTGTGGGCAACTTGCGGGTAGAGTTGTTGTACGAGGCACACCATACCAAGTACTCGATTCACCCGGGGAGCACGAAGATGTACCGTGATGTGAAGAAACTGTTTTGGTGGCCGGGTTTGAAGAAGGATGTGGCGCTATACGTAGCAAAGTGCCAAACCTGCGCCTTGGTAAAGGCGGAGTGCCAAAAGCCGGGAGGATTTCTTAAGTCCTTGCCTATTCCGGAGTGGAAATTTGACGACATCTCTATGGACTTTGTGCACGGTTTGCCAAGGTCGCAAAAGGGGAACGACGCCATTTGGGTGGTTGTTGATCGTTTAACGAAGGTGTCGCATTTTATTCCGCATAGGAAGGATGATCCGGTGGAGAAGCTGGCAAAGCTTTATGTGGATAACATAGTACGGCTTCATGGTGTGCCCCGCAGCATCGTGAGTGACCGAGATGGGCGGTTCACGTCCAATGATTGGAGGCTGGTGCAGCAAATGTTGGGAACAAAGCTGAAATTCAGCACAGCCTTCCATCCGCAAACGGATGGGCAGACCGAGAGGGTCAATAGAACCATGGAAGACATGCTTCGCATGTGTGTCTTGGATTTTGGAAAGCAATGGGAAGACCACCTTTATTTGGTGGAGTTCGCATACAACAACAGCTACCAAGCAAGTATTCAGATGGCGCCCTTCGAGGCACTATATGGTAGAAGATGTCGCACGTCGTTGTCTTGGTTAGAAACGGGTGAGTCAAAGTTGTATAAGCGATCGGAAGTGGAGGATGCTACTTCTTTGGTGAGAACCATTCGGGAGAGGTTGCTTATCGCTCAGGACCGGCAAGCAAAGTACTATAATGCCAAGCACAGGAACGTGGAGTTCGCTGTGGGCGATTATGTATACTTAAAGATCAAGCCGTTCACGGGTGTCTCGCGGGTGCGGCGGTTGAAAAAGCTAAGCCCAAGATACCTTGGACCGTTTGAGGTTCTGGAGCGAGTTGGTGAAGCGGCCTATCGGTTGAAGCTTTCAGTGGAGCTAAGTGGTTTACATGATGTATTCCATATTTCGGTGCTTCGGAAGGCGGTGCAAGAGCCTACGCAAGTGATCGCGGTTGATCAAGTGCCGGTGGAAAGTGGGCTAACGACAAAGGTCAAGCCCGTGCGGATTGAAGACTCTGAGGTCAAGCGACTACGCAATAAAGAGATCAGGATGGTCAAGGTTCGGTGGGACAATTGCGGTCGTGAGGAGCTCTCTTGGGAGCGAGAGCAGACTATGCTTGACGAATATCCAGAGTTGTTCCGCTCAGGTACAAATTTTGGTTTTGTACATGTCTTTCCTTTATGTAATTTCGTGGGCGAAATTCTTTTAAGAGGGGTAGAGTTGTAACGCCCTGAAACTCAAAGGAGCAAAGGGGGACATTTTGGGCCAGTTTGAGTTCTGGCTGCAGGCACACGGCCTGGGACACGGGCGTGTCCCAGGGCGTGTCAAGTCTGTGTCGACACTAAGGCGGGAAGTCGACACTTTGGTCTCGACATTGTGTCGAGACTGGGCACACGGCCTGCGACACGGGCGTGTCGCAGGGCGTGTCGACCCGTGTCGACACTTAGCCGCGAAGTCGACACTTTGGTGTCGACAATGTGTCGAGACATGGCACACGGCCTGCGACACGGGCGTGTCGCAGGGCGTGTCAGACCGTGTCGACACTCGTCCCGCAAAGTCGACACTTTGGTGTCGACAATGTGTCGAGACATGGCACACGGCCTGCGACACGGGCGTGTCGCAGGGCTTGTCGACCCGTGTCGACACTTAGCCGCGAAGTGTCGAGACCGTGTATACGGCCTGGAGCCCAGGCATGTCAAGGTGACACGGGTAGGGACACGGGCGTGTCCTAGAACCCGTGCAGTGCTCGGGTTGAAAATGGGGAAAAATCATGGGGTACACGGCCGGCTACACGGCCGTGTCAGGTGGAACACGGGCGTGTCAGCTCGAACACGGGCGTGTTCGATACCCGTGTGAGGTTCCAGGTGATCCGATTTTGACGGCGAATGAGGCACACGGCCCTGGACACGGGCGTGTGCCAGGCCGTGTTCGGTCCAGATTGGGCATTTCAGTCCCGAATCAAAGTCGTTCATTTCCTTGACTGAAGATCCAACGGCTGGGGGTTGTTCCTGAAGGGATATACCCGGGTTTTGACTGAGAAAACCCTCACTTTTTCTTAAGTGGTCTCTTTCTAAAGTCTTAGAGAGAGAGGAGAGCTAAGTGAAGAAGAAGGAGCTAGATCCGCCATTGGAGGAGCTTCAGAGCTCCGAATCGCAAGCCGACTCCGGATCCACGGAGGCAACGCTAGTGCGGTGATTTCCATCCGATTACTTTTCGATGGCGCCAAAGAGGAACGCAAGGGTAACGATCCTCATCTTGAGCATGAGTCGCTCTCTTTCTTAGCATAGGAAGCCCGCTCTCGCGAGTTTGCGGAGAGTTGGAGGCGTTCCTTCGGGTAGATATGTGAAGTCCCCGTTATTTAGAGTCCGTATGCGAGAACGGACATAGGCATGATGTGTGAAGCCTACCCGGACATGTTAATCTGGATCGGTGATGTTGCATTGCATATTGCCGGAGAAGACTCCGTGCTATTGATTGTTTTTCGGGTTTTCTACGCGGTAGATTGCAGCAGGGAGCCTTGGGGACTAACCCGAAGGTGCACCCGGAAAACTGGGCGGATACGAGATCTTGCCAACTTGGTGGCTTGAGAGCCAACTTGAACATAACGGGGTCATGTGACTTGTGATGGAAATGGGACTCGGTGGAAGTTTGACCCGCGCATATGGCTTAAATTGTCGTTGCGATGTGAGCACGGGTTAGATGGAACCGTACCCGTTCTATGTCGTTCGGTTAAAGAGACCTAAAGGCACGTGGCACTTACCGTTGGCATGGAGTAGGGTCTTCGGCGGTCGATGGCTTAAATTGTCGTGACCCAGGCCAGGAAGACAAATTGCTCATAGGTTTGGTCGTCCAAGTGGCGGTGGTGAGTCCGGAATGTCTATGGCTTTAATTGACGTGACATCGACCGGTTCACCGAGAATGTGCCCTGAGAGCACGGGGCGGGTGGCCGTGCGAGCCAACGTCTGTGATGAAATGGCTATATGTGCTTATTGCTCGCTTATGCTAATGAAATGCAAGGAAGGAACATCGCCGCCCCGAGTCAGGGGCGGGATCGTTATAATTTGGTCAGCATTGCTGACCATTGCCTTGTTTTGCCACCGTGCGGTGGTTTGTTGCTTGCAGGTGCAGCTGGACCAAGCGGTCAATAGCGGGCTAAAGCCCTTTTTGCGAAGCCGGCCCTCGAAGGCCCAAATGGAAATGTTTATTGCTTTATTCATATATGACCGGCCTGCGTGCCGTGGTTTGTAAATCATGTAACAGTCAAGTGAAACATTTTGTAAGGCCTTAAGGCTTGTTTTGAGTATTTTGTAATAACATTCCTGTTTTGTACTAGTGGACATTCGTGCTCTAATGCTATGTTCTTTGTTTACAACTTTTATAAACTGCTTCCGCTAGAATGCTCTGTGTAGGACGTTGAGATTGGTTGGATGGTTTCCATAAGTAACCACCCGGTCTGTCTGTGGTATATGGCGTCGGGCCCCGGCCGGACCTACTGTTATATGCTATGCGACGGATAGGGGGTGTTACAGAAGACTCCGCGCATATGATTGTTTTTCGGGTTTTATACGCGGTAGATTGCAACAGCGAGCCTTGGGGACTAACTCTAAGGTGCACCCGAAAAACTGGGCAGATACGTGATTCTGCCAACTTGGTGGCCTGGGAGCCAACTTGTACATAACCGGGTTATGTAAAGTGTGTGATCAAATTAGGACTCAGGGACACTTGACCCGCGCAGACGGCTTAAATTGACGTTGCGGTGTGAGCAACGGGTTAGGCAGAACCGTACCCACTCTATGTGGTTTGGTTAAAGAGACCTAAGGTACTTGTCACTTGTCGTTGGCATAGATGGAGGGTCTTAGGCAAAGGCCAGAAAGACAATAATGCTCACGAGAATTTCCATCCAAGGGGCGGTGGTGAGACCGCGGACTTTGACCGGGTTCACCGAGAATGTGCCCTGAGAGCACGAGGTGTGTGGTCGTGCGAGCCTACGCCTGTGATGATGTGAAATTTCTCTATTATATGGTTATTCTACTAAAGTGCAGGGAAGGAGCATCGCCGCCCCGAGTTTAGGGGCGGGATCGTTATAATTTGGTCAGCTTAGCTGACCGTTGCTTTTGTTTGCCACCGCTTCGGTGGATTGTTGCTTGCAGGTGCTGCGGAGCCGAGTGGCAAATAGCGGGCAAAAGCCCTTGTTGCTGATACGGCCCTCGAAGGCCTAATTTTGAGTGTTTTCTTTTATTCTCATGTATGACCGGCCTGCGTGCCAAGGTTTGGAAGACACTTATATTTGAGTAAACCATTGTAACGTCATAAGGCCAAGTACTTGTGTATTTGTACATTCATTCATGTTGGGTTTATGTAGTGGACATTCATGATATTGGCTGGGTTCTTAATTTGCAACTTTTAAATTGCTTCCGCTAGAATGTACTCTGTGTAGGACATTGGTTATTGGCAGGATGGTTTCCATTACGTAACCTTCCGGTCTGTCCGTGGTATATGGCGTCGGGTCCCGGCCGGACCTATTGCTCTATGCTATGCGACGGATAGGGGGTGTTATAATTTGGTATCAGACTACTAGTTTTGGTCAACTTAAATGTATTTGTGGGGAAATTCTTTTAAGGGGTGGTGAGCACATGTGTGCGCGTCATCGTTATAACATAAAAAGAACACATGAATGTCCACTTAGGAATGAAAATACACATGTTTGGAAAACCTGTGTGTTCCTATAATTGCTTTTTGTAATTTTGTTTTGTACAACTATAGGTGACCAGAAGAAGTGCAGGGCCGTCAGAACATCCGGTTTCTGAGACAAGTAGTGCACCGAATGATGTGCCTGCAACACCTCCCTTGGCAGAAACCATTCGATTGGTGGCTAAAGCGGTGTTTTCTATGATCAATGTGTAGCCTGCAAGGCAAATACAGCAACATGCTCCTGTGGTGGAGCAGGTACCGCTTCAAGTAGCGGAACCGAGAAGGGTGGAGCAGGTGATGGTGGAACCTTTGGTGCTTAGGAGAGCAACTAAAAGGCAGCTCAAGCATGTTATGGGCTTCAATCCTCCGGTGTTCTCGTGGACGGGAACCCCATCCCAAGCTGAGGATTGGCTCTCCAGAGTACAGAGAGTATTGACATCTATTGAAACGGAAGAGTGGCAGATGACCACCATAGCTACGTTCTTGTTGGACGGAGATGCAAGGCTGTGGTGGGAAGGTTTGGAGTTACATCACTTGAGGGGAAGGAAACTTACAGACGTCTCGATGGAAGAATTTTGGAGACTGTTCTTGGCAAGGTACCTTCCCTCGGCTCAGAGGATTGCAATTGAGAATGAGTTTCAGAAGTTGACGCGAGGAGAGAGTAGCGTAGACGAGTATCTCCACGAATTTATACGGTTGGTTCAGTATGCTAGCTCTAAGTTCGCGGATGAGGAGCATAAGACGAACTGTTTCTATGAAGGTCTGAGGGATGACCTAAGGCTACTGCTCTTGGTGCCTATGACACAGGGCTTCTTGACCCTGGTCAATACAGCCAGGTCTTTGGAGAAGGATCTGAGGAATGTGCAAGCAAAGAGAGACTCTGGAGCTAAGAAGACAGAGTTAAAGGAGCCGACTAATTCAAAGTCTGGTTATCGTAAGTTCAATAAGAAGGCTAGGACTTCGGGTCCAGAACCTTCTTCCGGTGCTTCGGGGACAACTACAAGCTGAACCCCGGGCGCATGCTATAATTGTGGGAAGCCGGGACAGTTTGCCTGAGACTGCTGGAGTGGACGCCCAAAGTCCGAGAGGAAGCCGGGAGCAACCTATGAGGAGAAGGGCAAGGCGGTGGAGTCAACCACATCTCATTATGCTCCGGCTCAACCTAAAGTCTATAATCTTGGCCAGCAGGAGGCTATCAAGCAAGTGGATGTGGTGATAGGTACGGTTTAAATTTATAGCAAGTTAGTTTTAAATACGTGTTACCTTGTGCGTGTTACCTTACCACTGCTTGTATAGGCTTTGTTTTGATTTGTGATAACCTGCGAGAGCACTCTTTGATACGGGACCTTCGCACTCCTTTTTGTCCGAAGGATTTATATCGCGCATCGGAGTACCTTCTTTGATGGCAAAGGACAAACTGGATGTGTTGTTGCCGAATGGGTGTTCGATGCACTCGGATAGAGTCTGTGGCGTAAAGATTCGTATTGGGAGTCAGGAGTTTGATTTGCAAGCGTCGTTACTACCGCTGGTGGAGTTCGACGTGATATTTGGTATGGACTGGCTCTTTGAGCAGCAAGCATATATTGATTGCAATCGCAAGGAGGCTAAGTTAAGAACTGGTCGTGAGATGACGTTTGTGGGCTTGAAAGGTTCGAGCAAGACTTTGATGTCTGCTCTTCAGGTAGTTAAGGCGATTCGTGCTGGTGCAGAGATGTTCTTAACTCTAGTGGAGGCTTCGAAGCCTAAGCCTACTTTGGACAGCATTCAAGTGGTATCTGAATACCCTGATGTGTTCCCTGGCGATCTCCCTGGAGCCCCATCTCAGCGGGAGATAGACTTCACTATCGAGCTAGTGCCAGGTGTGAAACCTGTATCACGCTCTCCGTATCGGCTAGCACCTAAGGAGATGGCGGAGCTAAAGGTACAACTTCAAGAGCTTTTGGAACAGGGTTATGTGTGTCCAAGTTCGTCGTCTTGGAGCGCATCGGTCCTTTTTGTGAAGAAGAAGGACGGAAGTTTGCGGTTCTGTATTGATTATCGAGAGCTAAACAAATTGACGGAGAAAAACAAGTACCCGATCCTAAGAATTGATGATCTGTTTGATCAGTTAGTTGGGCCAATGGTGTACTCGAAATTGGATCTTAAGTCCGGGTATTATCAGTTGAGGATAAGGGAACGTGATATCCCCAAGACAGCTTTTAGTACGAGATACGGGCATGTCGTTTGGGCTGACTAATGTGCCGTCAGTGTTCATGGATCTGATGAACAGGACTTTCAGGGAGTACCTAGACCACTTTATGATCGTCTTCATCGACGATATATTGGTGTACTCGCAGAGTGAGGAGGATCACTTTAAGCATCTGCATTTGGTGTTGGAGACGCTGAGGAGGAATCAATTGTACGCCAAGTTCTCCAAATATGAGTTTTGGTTGTTCTCAGTAGCGTTTCTTGGTCACATAGTCAGTGGAGAGGGAATTGCGGTGGATACGGCGAAGATTGTTGTTATACAAGAGTGGCATGTGCTGTCTATGGTAGCGGAAGTCCGGAGTTTTCTGGGGCTTGCCGACTATTACAGGCACTTCGTGGAGAACTTCTCGCGGATAGTGTTACCCCTTACGACTCTGACGAGGAAAGAGCAGAAGTTTGTTTGGACGTCGGAGTGCGCCCGAGCTTTTGAGGAGTTGAAGAGTCGGTTGACCACGACGTCTATGCTGAGTTCGCCGAGTGGGACCGAAGGCTTTGAGATCTACATCGATGTTTCGGGAAGTGGATTGGGTTGTGTCCTACTACAGCATTGAAGTGTGATAGCGTATGGCTCACGTCAGCTGAAGGTGCATGAGAGGAATTATCTGGTCCATGACTTGCAGTTAGCGGTCGTGATATTTGCCCTAAAGCTGTGGAGGAATTACTTGTACGGTGTGAAGGTCGATATCTATACCGACCACAAGAGCCTGAAGTACTTGTTGGATCAGAAGGATCTGAACATGCGACAGCGGAGATGGATGGAGTTCCTGGGGGACTACACATTCAAGATTCATTATGTGCCTAGGAAAGGTAATGTGGTTGCGGATGCGTTGAGTCGCAAGGCCCCAGCTCAAGCCAACTGGTTGTCGGTTCATGACGAGCGTTTGGTTCGGGAGTTGGAGGCGTTGGAGATCTCTTGTGTAGACAAGCAGACTAGTGTGGAAGCGCTATTGAACTGGACTAAAGTTCAGTGTGACCTAGCTGATGGGATTCGGCAGGCTCTGGATTTGGATGGCCACATGAAGCAATACATGGTTGAGGCTCTGGATGGGTCAAATTCCGAATTTGAGGTTGTGGATGGATTGTTATGGAAGGACAGTCGTTTGTGCGTCCCGAATGTGGGCAAATTGCATGTGGAATTGTTGTACGAGGCTCATCATACCAAGTGCTTGATTCATCCGGGGAGCACGAAGATGTACTGTGATATGAAGAAATTGTTCTGGTGGACAGGACTTAAGAAGGATGTGGCACTGTACATGGCGAAGTGTCAAACATGCGCCATAGTGAAGGCGGAGTGCCAGAAGCCTGGAGGATTCTTAAAGTCCTTGCCTATTCCAGAGTGGAAGTTCGATGACATTACAATGGACTTTGTGCATGGTTTGCCAAGGTCGCAGAATGGAAACGACGTCATCTGGGTGATCGTAGATCGTCTAACGAAAGTGTCGCACTTCATTCCGCATAGGAAAGATGATTCTGTGGAGAAATTGGAAAAATTATATGTGGATAATATTGTGCGGCTTCACGGTGTGCCCCGCAGCATCGTGAGTGACTGAGATGGGCGGTTCACGTCCAATGACTGGAGATTGGTGCAGCAGTTGTTGGGGACCAAGCTGAGTTTCAGCATGGCCTTTCATCCGCAGACGGATGGTCGGACCGAGAGAGACAACAGGACGATGTAAGACATGTTTCACATATGCGTCCTGGATTTCGGGAAGCAGTGGGAAGATCACCTGTACTTGGTGGAATTTGCTTACAATAATAGCTACCATGCGAGCATTCAGATGGCGCCCTTCGAGGCCCTTTATGATAGAAGATGTCGCATGCCGTTATCGTGGCTGGAAACGGGTGAGTCGAAGCTATACAAGCAGCAAGAAGTGGTAGATGCTACCTCGTTGGTACGAACCATTCGAGAAAGGTTGTTAATCGCTCAGGACCGGCAAGCTAAGTACTATAACGCCAAGCATAGGAACGTGGAGTTCGTTGTTGGCGATTGGGTGTACTTGAAGATTATGTCATTCAAGGGTGTCTTGCGGGTACGGCGCTTGAAGAAGCTAAGCCCGAGGTACCTTGGACCATTTGAGGTTTTGGAGCGGATTAGCGAAGCTGCATATCGATTAAATCTATTAGTGGAACTAAGTGGTCTACACGATGTATTCCACATATCGGTGCTGCGGAAGGCGGTGCTAGAGCCTTCGTAAGTGGTTGTGGTCGATCGAGTACCGGTTGATAATGGGTTGACGACGAAGGTCAAGCTCGTTCGCATTGAGGACTCGTAAATCAAGCGATTGCGTAACAAGGAAATCAGGATGGTCAAGGTTCGTTGGGACAACTGCGGTCGGGAGGAGCTCTTGTGGGAGCGAGAGCAGACCATGCTTGAGGAGTACCCAGAGTAATTCCACTCAGGTACCGTTTAAGTTTTCTTTATATCTTTCTTTTTTGTAATTTCGGGACGAAATCCTTTTAAGAGGGAGAGAGTTGTAACGCCCCGAAACTCAAAAGAGGGACAGGTAGCGTTTTGATCCAAGTTTGGAACTTGGTAGGGGTCACACGGCCTGGGACACGGGCGTGTCCCCGGGCCGTGTCGTGCTCGGGTTCGACGATGGTCGTGTGGTCAACGAAATTGTAGTCGACGATCGTCGAACAGCGAACACGGCCTGAGGCACGGGCATGTCCCAGGCCGTGTCCTACTTGGGTCGTTAGCCGTGCTGTGTCGGGGGTGAAACAAGGCATAGAACCCAGGCGTATTCAACCTAACATGGGCGTGTCAAATTCAACACGGGCGTGTCGAATACCCATGTTCTTCTCGGGTTGGTGTTGGTCTTGTGTCGATGGAGGAACACGCTCCGCTACATGGGTGTGTACTGGATGACACGGGCGTGTCAATCCTGACACGGGCGTGTCGAAAGCCCATAATCTTTTCGGGATACAACTATTTCGGCGTCGAATGAGGCACACGGCCTTGGACACAGGCATGTCACAAGCCGTGTTCGGCCCAGGTTTTGGATTTTAAGTACGAATCGTAGCCGTTCATTTCCTTCCTTTGGGATCTAAGGGTCCTGGCTGATCCTGGCAGGGTTTAACCCGGGAATAGGGTTTAGAAACCATCATTTCTTTTGGGTTTTCTCTTTCTAAGAGTTTTAGAGTGAGGGGGTGCTAGGAGGAAGAAGGAGGAGAGATTCGGCCGCCGGTGGAGCTTCGGAGCCCCAAATCGCAAGTCGAGTTCGGATCTACGGAGGCGAGAACGTTGCGGTGCTTTTCATCCGCATAGATCTTCATGGTGCTAAAGATAAATGCTACGGTAATGATTCTCATCTTGGACATGTGAAGTCCTCTTTTCCCTTGCATCGGAAGCCCGCTCTCGTGAGTTTGCGGTGAGTGTGAGGTGTTCCTTCGGGTAGACATGAATAGTCCCCGTTATTTTGCATGTAGAGTCCGTATTCGAGAAACTGACATAGGCATGGTGTGTGAAGCCTACCCGGACAAGTTGGTCTGGATCGGTGATGTTGCATTGCATGAATGGCCGGAGAAGACTCCGCGCAGATGATTGTTTTTCGGCCTTTCTACGCGGTAGATTGCAACAGGGAGTCTTGGGGACTAACTCCAAGGTGCACCCGGAAAACTGGGCAGATGCGTGATTCTACCAACTTGGTAGCCTGGGATCCAACTTGTACATAACCGGGTTATGTAAAGTGCGTGATCAAATTGGGACTCGGGGACGCTTGACCCACGCAGACGGCTTAAATTGACGTTGCGGTGTGAGCAACGGGTTAGGCGGAACTGTACCCGCTCTATGTGGTTCGGTTAAAGAGACCTAAGGTACTTGGCACTTGTCGTTGGCATAGATGGAGGGTCTTAGGCAAAGGCCAGAAAGACCATAATGCTCACGAGAATTGTCGTCCAAGGGGCGGTGGTGAGACCGCGGACTTTGACCGGGTTCACCGAGAATGTGCCCTGAGAGCACGGGGTGTGTGGCCGTGCGAGCCTATGCCTGTGATGATGTGAAATTTCTCTATTATATGGTTATGCTACTAAAATGCAGGGAAGGAGCATCGTCGCCCCGAGTTTAGGGGCGGGATCGTTATAATTTGGTCAGCTTAGCTGACCGTTGCTTTTGTTTGTCACTGATTCGGTGGATTGTTGTTTGCAGGTGCTGCGGAGCCGGGTGGCAAATAGCGGGCAAAATCCCTT